>OY757937.1:30880597-30913283 GCA_963585895.1 Sepioteuthis lessoniana
GCTGAGGACTCCCTCTGCTGGGTGCTATCTTTCTCTACCGCTGCTTGTCACCAACTGGTCTGGTCTCCAAACTGCCTGACTTCCAGTCTTCACTGAGTTATATAATAGTTCAACGCCCACCTTCTTCTTGTGGGCATCACAATTTTGCACTCATTCACCCTGTCCATGGTCAAGGTTATAATATCCTGATCGACCGGATGCACCTATTATTTACACAGGTGCATTTCCTATTTTGACCGCCCGGCCGGGTCGTAGGTCAATATGCAACACTATCAACTCTTTCCCTTCCTCTATATCTCAACATTTTCACTATTATTTTATCTCTCTTGTACCTACAAAGATGCATTTTGCTTTTCTCTTAGATGAGTTTATATCTAACTTTATTGATCTTACTAAAATATGTAAATAAATTTATTAAATTCACTGACAAGTTTTAACTAGTCCCACGTCTCTCAATGGAGACAACAGACCTTGCCAAGAAAATGATTTCTATCTTTTTCCGTGCCAAAACTTGATGTAGTCAACTTAACTTTACTATATATACCACCCTTACCTCTGATTAATAAATACCTTGAGAGAAAAAAAAAAAGAAAGACGGCACATCTGAATGGCATGATTCTGGCCATAAAAAATCGAGTACATACTTTTAGAAATATTTTTTTATTGTTTACAGTATAAAAGACGTGCTTCTATTCTTGTGATTTGTCAGTTTAAAAAATATCAATTTTTATTGATTCTTGAAAGGAGGGTCCCATTTATGATGGAAATACAATGTTGGAATTGCCCAGTCGGCTGGACTTGCAGAATACACCAACTGCATCTCTGCAGGGGGGTAAGACCCTCCCCACCCACAACGAGTGTTCTGGATATGACACTAAACAATCTGATGAGGAGGTTCTAGTAATGCTGGAGCTTTGGAGAATGCGGAATACCCCTTCATTACCATCGCTCCCATGTCCACTCTGGCCCAGAGTGGTAGCACCTGATAGGATCCAATCAATGGATCAAATAGAACTAAAATGCATACTTATGATAAACTGAATTGTTTGAAATTGAACTGTTTTAACATTTAACTGTGAGTATACAAAAATTATGCTTTTACTAAAATGAATAGCTTGAAATAGAAATGTTCTTGACAATTAAATTGTGTACTCATGCTAAACCAAATTGTTTGGAATAGAACTGTTCATTTGTATAAAAATGGATTTGGCATTAAATAACCTACAAAGGTTGATATACCATAAAACACAAACAAACAAACAAACAATATCAGAATGATTTCTGACTTACCAACACACATATATACCAGTTATCTTCTTTTTAGCTTTTTTTTTATTAAAGCCCCAATAATTTTCTACTATTTGTACTAGTATTGATTTTTCTCCCACTATTCACAGAGATTAATATATGTAGAAAAAGGATATGAATGAAAGATATATATTAGTGTAGTTTGATGATTGTTTGTTAGTTTTATTTATTTTATTCCAACGCGTTTCGACTTCAACATTTTTAAATGCAAAAACATTCTATTAAAACTATATTATTTAAAATTACAAACCGCAAAAAATTTCTTCTCAAATCGTGAAATGCTCTTTCAAAAAAACTCCGCCTCATGACGTAATCAATCTCGAACATATTACCCTGTGTTATTGATACTTACCTGGCCTTAGCTGGGCTGTCTGGTATTTGTGCCAGATGGGGTATCAAAATCAATGGCAGTTTCGAGGCCGAAAGGTCCCTGGCTGCGGCTGGGCCACCATTGGGTGGGCGAGCTGCAACATTGACACCTTTGTTCCCCTTGTATAGCATGCTGTCCAGTTTAAGCTATAAGCAGACATACGTGCCTGGACCCAGATTTGGGTCCAAGACCAGCTAGGCTCATCAGGCCCACATGACCAGCATAGACCAGCATCATACCTCGGCTCATGTCCGACCTTCCCCTACCCTAAATCTCCACTATAATCATTGACCTTCTGTCTAGTCCTGTCTGGTGGGAGGCAGCAACAAATATCATATTACCCTGTGTTATTTCATATTCATAAGAAACATTTTTTTGTTCTGATAATGACTTCCAACTGATATGAAGATTTATCTGTTATCATATTTACCAACTCCTCCGCTCGAGCAGGATATGACACAAGGTCAATTTTTAAGCGGAATTTAACAGGTTTGAATTCAGAGTTTTCCTTCTCCTAGACTAGTTGCCTCACCAAGGCTGAAGAACCTAGTCTGTCCTACTATTTACCCATAGCTGGAGGGAGAATAATTGGATTCATCCAAGGGTATTAGTGCTATGTGAAATGCAGTCAGTCTCGTCCAGGATTTGAACTCATGTCGCCAGGTCCATTTCCTACGACAATAACCATTACACCACGGGCACCTCCACAGATTTATCTGTTATAATTATTTTATTTCTCACACTTAAAATAATTTAGGGTGCCTTTTAGACATGAGTGTGCATTATATAAAAATAATTACAGTATGTAGAGATATATTGAAATATTTAACCTTTTGATTTTTAGTTCAGGTTATCAGACTGGGGCATATTATGAAAAGTTTTAAATTTTATTCATTCATTTTGCACACACACACACACACACACACACACACACACACATATATATATATATATCATCATCATCATCATGTCGCACTATCAGCACGGTTATCCCTGACCCTCTCTCGCCATCCCTCCCTATCATCCATTGCTTCTGGCAGGTCCTCAGGGCTACATCCCATATCTACACAGAGCTGCTGTATGTAGGTTCGAGCTGGGTCGCCCTGCCTTTGCTTGACCATGTGAAGGGGTCCACAAGAGCACATCACTTATGAGCTCATCCCTACTTCTCCAGCAGTGTCTTGTATGTCTGGTTCGTCTAATTTTGATTGTTTTCATGAAGGGTGGTAGGTGGTCGTACAGCTGTTGCTTTGTAGGGTGTTGCCTCCAGGACTTGTTTAATATTACGCACAGCATTCTTGTGTAGTTGCTATCAAGCTTTTTCTCCCCCCGTTTAGTTAGCATCCATGTAGTGCATCCATATAGCAGTATCGAGACGACTGCTGCTTGGAAGAAACTGCATTTCATTTTATCGGTCTGGTATATATATATATATATATATATATATCATTCATTAATTATACATTCATATATAGGTATATATTAATGAATAAATTCTATATGTGTAATCAAAAATAACAACAAAGTACATTTATAGCAAGATTTTAGTTAGTTGATAGCATTAAAGCTCAGAGAATAAAGCAGTTTCCATTCCAATGTGTATCTTGATAATAAAAATCTTGGTAGTGATTTTGCACTCACCCTAATAATTATAATTTCTCAAGGGAGATAACAACTAAATACTGAGTAATAAGTTACTGTACTTACTTTTTTATGTATTTATTCTTAATTGATTACAATAACTTATATTAAAAGAATGTGACTTGATACTAGTTAGATTTGGAGTGGTTTCTTTGTTTAATGGCATATCAGTTTTTGTTGGTTATTTTATGTCAAAGCCAGTAGTAATTTGATTTAGTCCGTTGCTGGAGAATTAGAGGTTTATACCTTTTGCATTAGTCTGAAATTGGGCATAATAGCAAAACTGGATTTAGAACTCACTTGCTCCGATTGTGCAGTCTAGCACGTTAGTCACTTCGCCATTGGGATTCCCCTGACTTGACACTAAGCTTAAAAGCCAAAAAACAATCTTTAAGAGACTATAGTATTAAACATATATATGTATATATATATAGAGAGAGAGAGTGAGAGAAAGAGAGATTGATAAATAAAGTAATCCGAGTAAAAGGAGAGGTTTATTGAGAAGAAAAGTCAATACTATAGTGTTTTGGTTCTAATGAACCCTCATCAGGACTGTGAGGGATGATATTAGTGATGTTAAATCAATGATGGATGTTTGAAAATATAAAATACAAAAACCTATGGATTATCTGTATATCAAGAAAGAGTTGGCCGTTTAATTAGTGAATCAACATTTGTTTTTAAATGACGTCATTTGACTTATTAGGAATATTGTATTGAATTTATGTTTGGTTTGTTTGTTATAGACATTATTTCTAATATTCCAGATAGTACAATTTGCAAATAAAAAAGAAATATTACACAAACTGGTATCCGGGAAAAAAATTCCATAAAAAAAAGAAGAAAAGACTATAAGCAAATGTACCACTTAAAAATAGTCAACCAATAATGTATGCCAAGCCAAAAGAAAAAACGCTAACAGAATTCCGTAAGCTAAACGTAAGAATGCTCAATATGTTAAGTAGAGTGAAATATGAATTCCTACAGAATCAGAAAAAAAAATCTACCGAGGTTTCACCTAAACAGGTCTTCAGGATATTTCCAACAAAAGTAGAGTTGGGCTGAACTACATATTTATTGATTAAAAAACTGCTAAGAAGAATAAAGTTAACATAAATAAATAAATAAATAAATATATATATATATATATATATATATTATAACAGTATTGGTTGCTATATGCTCACACTCAAATATACTCACAAACTTACAATAACATATAAAGATTCCTACAAAATCCCAACGGTTTTTTGACTATTTTTTCGATTTTCGATTCATTTCATTTTCTTAACTGCCAGATAATTGTTGTTTTGCAAAAAACTCCATGAAACCAGGGATCACAGTCTAAATTCCATGAATAAAATATATAAATCTTATATATATATATATATATATATATATATATATATATATATATAATAGATATATATATGTATATATATAAACTAAATGAATGAATAAATGAAAATAAAAAGTAATAAAATAAATTGTAACTATCTACCAAGAAGCCAACTGACCAGATGATCCATTTAGGCAAAACCTTGGGAGATTTTTTTCTGACTCTGCAGAAATTCATTTATATATATATACATTATAACAGTGTTGGTTTTTGTCAAACCAAGTGTAATATTATATGGAAAGTGCTCAATATCTTGGATAGAGATCATATATGATTGTTAATTCTTGTTTTGCAAAAAACTCCATGAAACCAAGGAGTCACAGACTAAATTCCATGAATTAAATATATATATCTAATATATATTTATTATACATATATATATATATATATATATACACATGATATGAATAAATCTGAGAGATGATTTAAACATACGATTTCTTTTTTAAATATCTAAGTATATGATTAGATTTAGTTAATGAATTAAGATGCACTTAACATTCAGATTATAATAAAATAGGTTTTTATAGTTTGTTTAAAAAAATTTTGAACGTGAGAAATTATTCAAGATTTAAAAATATAAACTAATGTTTATCACTTTAATTATTCTGGTATAACAACGAATAAGATTTGTTTTGGTTTGGTTTTATGGCATATTAACCTTTGTAGGTTATTTAACGCCAAATCCATTTTTATGTAAATAATCTGTTCTACTTAAAACAATTCAGTTTAGCATAAGTACACAGTTCAATGGTCAAAAACATTTCCACTTCTAACTATTCAAGCAGTTGTATGTAACAATTCGGTTAAGTGTAAATACAATTTTAATGTTGAAAAACAGTTCTATTTCAAATAATTCAGTTAAGCATAAGCACGCAGTTTAAATGTAAGTACGGTTTAATTGCAAAAATCACCTCCACCTCAAACTATTCAGCTTTACTCAAACAATTCCTTTTAGCATAAGTATGCGGTTAATTCTATTTAACCCATAGATAGGACCCTTATCAGGTGATACTACTCCGGGCCAGAGTGGACCCGGGAGCAATGGCAATGAAGGGGGACTCCGCATTCCCCAAAGCTCCAGCACTGCTGGAACCTCACCATCAGATTGTTTAGTGTCATATCCAGGACACTCGCTAGGGGGGTCTTACCCCTCTGCAGAGGTGCAGTCAGTGTATTCTACAGCCCCAGCTGACTGGGCAAAAACAACAAATAAGTAACGCGATAAAATCTAAATTATAATTTATTGGGTTAATGTTTTATGTATCGTATACTTTTTATTCTTTTTGCATTACGAATAATGATTGGTTTGGTTTCTTTGTTTAATGGCATATCAACCTTTGTAGGTTATTTAATGCCAAAGCCATTCTCCTAGAAAAACAGTAGTGGTACTATTTAGCCCATAGCTGGGAGGATAAGGGGGTTCATACCTTTCCCAATTGTATTTGCCTGAAAGTGAACGTAATAGCGCGACTGAAGTATGAACTCGCTTACTATGATTCCACAGTCGATCGCTTTAACCATTACACCACGAGGACACCCCCATGAATAATAATGTATAATTCCTTAAATATCTAAATAAAGATAAAATGTATTCCCCTAAATAATGGTAACACTCCATTAAAAATAGTTTACCATGTAAGGATACAATTTGTGTTTTTACAGATTTCTAAAATAAATTTATAATAGATTACATATGTTGAGTTCTAATATATATATATATATATATATATATAAACAAGATTAATAGTACACATATATAATATATATATATGATACCGGACCATTGGTCGCGTAGGCAGAGTGTTCGCCAATCGTCCGGAAAAGGGGGTTCATTCCCATGTTAAGTCATACCAAAGACTCCAAAAATGGTACTTGATGCCTCTTTGCTTAACACAGCTTTATAAGGTACATATCGAAGGTAAAGTGGAACAATCCATGGAAAGGAGTAGCGTCCTTCCTTACTCATTGGTGTTGTAGCTATTGAAAAGGCAGCCTTCGGGTCATCCTCAACAACAGTCATCAACTTTTACCCTTATATATATATATATATATATATATATATATATGTGTGTGTGTGTGTGTGTATGTGTGTGTATATATATATATATATATATATACACACATTTTGGTTTAATGTATATATGCAATTAACATTCATTTAAAAACTAAACCCAAAGAGATCACAGTAATAAATAAAATAGTCCTCAATGGAACGATTCTATAGATTCAAAATAATAATAAAAATAAACTCACAGCTTTAAATTTCACAATTCCTTGATCATTTTTTAAAATTTCCAGTGAGCTCTATTATCCTCCCAAGATTGAACCACAACAACAAATTGAATTAACATAACCAGAAAATCCAGCAAACACTGTGTGCAACATGCAGAACCACAAGACAGCTATTTCGACTTTATTAGGTCTTAACAGCAGTGTATACAATGATCTTCCCCACTGGAGATCAAACCAGCGACCACAAATTAACCTAATATGTCTTGTAAGTTTTATCCATACTCTTTCAGAGATTTTCTGATGGAAAATTCTGAATTAAAACCTGTTAAACTCTGCTTAAAAATTGACCTTGTATCATATCCTGCCTGAGCGGAGAGGTTGGTTAAATATAATATAAATATGATAGTAATTCAATTCGAAATATAATTCCTTTACTTAAAAAAGAAAATTTACATCTGAACCACAACTGTCTTTCAATAAGTATAGCTTTGGCATTAAATAACCCATGAAGGTTGACATGCCATTAAACAAAGAAACCAAAACAAACCAAACCAAATCTTTAAATTGAATTTTAACAAAATGCTTGGAGAAAAAGCTAGATGGGGACTATACCAGAATGCTGCATGCTGTTTTGAACAAACCCTGGAATTAACACCCTGTGAACCTGCAACTACATGGCCACTTACCTCCCATCCCTCAAACCATCCAAATAACAAAGAACAAGACATACTGGGCACTGCTGGAGAAGCAGAGACAAACTCCTGAGCAAAGTTCTGCAGTAGATTTCTACACATAGACACACAATTGTTGACTGACTAGCAAAAAATTACATGTATCTACTCTGTTCAGACACTGGATGCCGTCGAGAGGACCTGTCAAGAGTGATGGCCAACAGAGACGGATGGTGAGAAAAAGCCAAGGGAATCCATGCTGTCAGCATAAGTTGATGATAATGATGATTTAAAGTGTATGAATAGAATTAAAAGTAAATATATAACTACAAGTTTGGCATAGTCTGGTCAACAGACCGCAGGTTGCTTACAGTACCTGTGGTGGTCACCCATCCATGTACTGAACAAGACTCATCATCAGTTAACTTCTTTCTTTTTCTTGTTATTTATTAAATCTGGCATACAGGCTTCAGTTTGCTTACAGTACCTACAATTACAAAGTGATTACCCATCTAACTACTGAACAGGATCACTGGTGCTTAACTTCTTTCTTTTTCTTGTGAGTTTCTAAGTTTGGCTTTGTCTGGTACATGGGCCATGGGTTGCTTGCAGTAACTGTTGCTACAGATTGGTCACCTATCTATGTACTGAACAGGCTGATCATGGCTTGACTTTGGTTATCCAAAGGAAATTAGAGATTTCAACATTACTTGATTGTGAATTGTCCATCAGTCATAGGTTTGGTTTGGTTTGGTTTGGTTTTATGGCATATCAACAATTGTAGGTCATTTAAAACCAAATCCTCTTTATACACATATATTAAATATATATGATTTGGTTTGGTTGGGTTTAATGGCATATTGACCATTGTTGGTTATTTAATACCAAATCCTTTTTATACATAAATATTAAATATATATGATTTGGTTTGGTTGGGTTTAATAGCATGTCAACCATTATAAGTTATTTAATACTGTTGTGGACCAGTAAAAGGTCCGGAAGAAAGACACGAACTCAGGATTACATGAAACAAGTACATTGAATGAAAGTATGAATACAGCATTGGTAAAAGAGTGTTGAATGTCAGTCTGACTGCCAAAATGTTAGGCTGGAGTTAACTTAACACCAAAATGAATATTCTCCTGGTATTCATAGTAATACGAAGAGTTCACTATTGTCCGTAAGGTAGGTACCATAACAAATGCCAATTCCTTTTTATACATATATATTAAATATATATGATTTGGTTTGGTTTGGTTTTATGGCATATCAACCATTGTAGGTTATTTAATACCAAATCCACTTTATACATGTATATTAAATATATATGATTTGGTTTGGTTTTATGGCATATCAACCATGGTGGGTTATTTAATACCAACTGCTTTTTATACTTATATATCAAATGCATGACCAGGATGCCTGTTTGGGTGGGGATCTTATGTCTCTGAATAGGTGTGCTTGATTTATTCAACTGCCACAGTCAACAGGATTAAATACCAATCATATGCATATAAAAGATTAAATGTTCTTTTGTCTTTCCTTCCATTGTGTTCACAGTTAGTATATCATAGATACTAATATTGGTCCTTGGTGAGTGGAAACTTGTTGAAAAATCTTTCTCAGTATCAAGCATGTGAATAAAACCTTCAACTAATTTTGCACAAAAGATATTTATAGGAAATAAATTACTCTCATTCATAACCAATGAAACAAATGGCTCAATCATAATGATTGTTGTATTTTTCTTCAAAGTGTATTTGGTTTGGTTTAGTTTTATGGCATATCAACCTTTGTTGGTTATTTAATGCCAAATCTATTTTTATACCAATAAACAGTTCTATTTCAAACAATTCAGTTTAGAATAAGTACTCTTTCTTATTTATATAACTATATTTGACCCATAGATAGGACCCTATCAGGTGCTACCACTCCAGGCCAGAGTGGACCTGGGAGCAATTGCAATAAAGGGATGCTACACATTCCCCAAAGCTCCAGCATTACTGGAGCCTGACCATCAGATTGTTTAGTGTCATATCAAGGACACTCGTTGTGGGAGTCTTACCCATCTGCAGAGATGCAATCGGTGTATTCTGCAACCTCAGTCGACCGGGCTTGTCAAAATAAACTGCATAGAATATGAAAGATTTACCAAAAAATATTTGGTTTTGAATTTATACCCGTTATGACAAATCTTCATCATACTCTCCAAAATCTGCAAGAATTTATTTTTATATACCTGAGGGTCTGATTGTAATACCATGAGGTGTTCTTTTGGGAAGAATGTTTAGTTTGTTCTTTTGTTTGTTCAGACTTTAAAGGCATTGTGACCAGTATAGCAAGTTTTCCAGATGAGACAGATTCTGAGAATGAGTAACAATGTCGGCTATGCCAGTTGCAAAATGTTGAAAGTATGAAGCATCACTAATTAGAACAAGTATTTCATTCTTTGCTCAATAATTTGGCCTGATTGTATAAGTTGTATTTTATGTAGGGTTGTTATACAATAAAAAAGTGTTTTTCATATGGCTGAAAAAAAAGTCTGATTTTATTATTTTTATCATCAGAATCTTTGCCAATAGTGAAAAAAAATACCCAAAATAATGAGTTATATTTTCTTTTTTTCAGGCTTTATGAATTTTTTTTTTATTGCATTACAAGCATACATAAAAAGAGAAAACTAACGAGCTGATATACTTGTGAATGGATGCCTGCCTTTGAAAGGTTGAAACCATGAAAGCTCACTAAATTTCATGCTTTGCTCAATAATCTGGCCTGACTGTACCATATGTGTTTATATAATGCTCGGTCAACTGTAATCAAGACATATACAAGGAGAAAATGCTTCGTTTACAGAGAAATTACTATCTACCGAAGGAGTATGTAACCCTTGTTGGTGTCAGCTTGTGAGGTCAAAATCACAAAGCTATCTAGAAGCATGATTGTGGAATAAAGGCTTTGTCATTTTGGCCCAGGTGGGATCTCCGAATAACCTCTCCTAAAACACTAAAATCAAGGTGTACAAAGGAAGCAATTTTATCCATAAGAAAATCTTATCCCTACATACTGAGAATTTGGCTAATCAAAGAATGACATTCAGTTCAAATGCAGACCCCACCAAATTTATCCTTCTATTGCTAATTGGACAGGAAATTACTTTATTTACAAGAAGCTGTTTTCAAGACATATACAAAGGTAACACATCTCAGTTAAGGAGAAACTACACCCTGCACAAGGAGTATGTGACCCTCGTTAGTATTAGCTACTGAAAAGCCAAAACCACAAAGTTATCTAGAAGCACTTCCCAGCTGTACTGGCAAGGCTTAAAATTGCTGTCTGTATCCCCAATAAAAAAGGGAGTGTCCTGAAAATGACACTAAACTGCATCTGATGGTGAGGTTACAGTTCTGGAAATTGCCATTTCTCCCAGGTCCACTTTCAGTGTGGTAAGAACCCCTAAAAAAGGAGTGTCCTGGGCATAACACTAAACTTCATCTGATGGTGAGGTTAAAGTTCTGGAAATTGCCATTTCTCCCAGGTGTACTCTCAGAGTGGTAGTACTTGTTGGGTTCCATCTAAAGGTCAAATAGATGTGTTTAAAAATTATATGTATTTGATAGGACCATGTGCAAAAGACAAGAAACAACAACACAAAAAATGTAAATATGAACATACAATGAACATAATTCCCTGAACTCTAGGCATGAAATAACCTTAGAATAGTTGACATGCTATTAGAAGCAATCAATCAACTAAAGCAAAACTATGGAATAAGGGCTTTGCTGTCTTGGAATGAGTCGCAGTGCAGCCTAACCTAACTAATTAAAAGTAAAAACAAAGGGTTTAAAGGAAGTATCTTCACCCATAAAAAATACTTTAGCTCATCTAGAGCAGTAGATCTCTATGACAAAAAACCAAAAAGTGCACCCCTATATTGCTACTGCTTGGTTTACAGTAGTTGCAAGCATTAAAAAACTAAGGTTTTTGATGATTGTGTCTTCTTCAAAGTCCACTTTTGTAAAGACATATATACAAACGGAACATGTATTGTTTAGGGAGGAGCAACAATCTTTAGGAAGATGGTTGGTTGGTTGGTTTCTTTGTTTAATGGCATATCAACTCTTTTTAGGTTATTTAATGCCAAAGCCATTCTCCTAGAAGAACAGTAGTGTTACTATTTAACCCACAGCTGGGAGGATAAGGGGGTCATACCTTTCCCAAGGGTATTTGTCTAAAAGTGACCGTAATAACGCGACTGGAGTACGAACCCGCGTACTACGATTCCGCAGTCCATCGCTTTAACCATTACACCACGAGGACACCCCCTCTTTAGGAAGAGTATGTTAGTATCCCATCTGAAAGGTCTAAATGATAAAGTTATGTCTGGAATGAAAATTTTGTTGATTTTGGCTGGAATCCAGCCTATTCAACTAATATGTGACTAAAATTAAGATGTTTAGAAAAGTGCCGTTAAAAATTGGTACAAATGTCAAACCAACTAACATTCTTTAAAAAATGCAGAGATCTGAAGCAGATTCAACCCAACTTAAGAAAAAACTCAAACAAAAAAAAAAAAGAATAAAAAAATAAAGTGTGGACACTAGCAAGCTTTGAAAGTGATGTTTAGGATCATTGCGTCTTCTGCTTTTTCAGATATACCTGCAGGAAACATATCTCGTTTTGAGAGAAACTGCAATATGCTGGAGGAGAATGTGATCCTTGTTAGTATCAGCTACTGAAAGGCCCAAATGACAAAGGTATCTAGAAGCACAACAGTGGGATAAGGGCTTTGTTGTCTCAGCACAGGTGGTTGCCCAGACTAATCTCACCTGAAAACACTCAACCTGCTTGGACAGTTTTTCAGTTAACAAGAAGAGAAAACCCCAACTGATTACATAAAGAAAATTGAATAACTAAAAAAAAAGAGAGTAAATTTCTGAGTCTGATTATGACAGCCAGTAACAATGTTGGCTATGCCAGTTGCAAAATAAATATAGTTTGAACAGTTTGGTGATATACCCAAGGGAAATTGAAAAAGAAATAAAACAAAGTCTGTTTGGTTGGCCAAAATATACTGTATAGCATGTGAAAGGTTTACCAAAAAATATTGAGTGGATCAGGTTTAAATAGTCTGTTGAAGTTTGATAGTCTATTCTCATTGTGACAAATCTTCAGCATATATTCCAGAATCAGCTAGTTGTTTTTTTATATACCTGCAGGTCTAATTGCAATACTGTGAAGGGTTCTTTTGGGAAGCATGTTTTGTTTGTTCCCTTGGTTGCTTAGACTGTAAAGGCATTGTCACCAGCATAGCAAGTTTTCCATTTGAGACAGATTCTAAGTCTGATTTTGAAAATGAGTAACAATGTCGGCTATGACAGTCGCAAAATGTTGAGAGTATGAAGCATCACTAATTAAGACAAGTATTTCATTTTTTCCTCAATAAATTGGCTTGATTGTATCAATTGTGTTTTATGTATTGTTATTATACAATAAAATTTTTTTTAATATGGCTGGAAAAAAAAAGTCTGATTTTATCATTTGTATCATCAGAATCTTTGCCAGCAATGAAAAAAAATAATCACCAAAATAACTACCACTGTTCATTAGGTCATCCGAATACATTCCAGTCAATTATTTTTAATAAACTTTTGATATGCCGTACACATTGTTCTACCAGACATGCTTTGTTTTGAATTCGGTTCCAAATTGGTCCCGATAGATCATCCAAACTTTTTTTTTGCTTTAGATTGAGTGGGTATCAGGCCTAAATTTAAAAAAAATAAATAAATAGATAAATAAAATCATGGTTAACCATTTGGAGCCTTCCATGTTTAGAAAGCCCACACTGCTTTGAGTCCAGTGCTCTAACCACTGAGCCATGCCAGCAGGTGTTAATCAAATGAAGCAGACTTGAAGTAACGCTTGAAACAGCAACTATAACAAAGTAAAATAGAAGCTGGCTTGTGGAGCAGGGCAGTTTGGCCGGTAATAGTTCAAGTATTTCAAAAGTTAAAAACAGCAGATTGGGTCAGTAAGTTAGCCAAACAGTATATGGAAGCAAATTGGGAAAAGTTTGTACTCACCAAAAGTGATGGAAGACATTCTTTCATTTAGGTTCGTATTACTTTTTTCATAATCGCGGCAGGAGGTGAGCATTTTTTTTTGTTTGTTTTTTTTGTGTGGGTTTTGCTTTATGATCAGAGGGGATTGCTTCAAAGAAGATGGTAAAAGCTAGATATTTTTTTCTCTCTCTATATCTATCTATATCAGTTGGCCTTGTGTCACATCCCACTTGTGCAGAGGGAGGGGGTTTGTAAATACATATATATCTATTTATATCTCTATTTTTATCAACAGGAAGTCAGAAGCGTCAACATGAATTACAAACCATTCCTATGAATCAGATTTTGTAAAAAGGTCACCCGTGTTCATTATACTTCAAGACACTTAATTAAAATGCATAAGCAGATCTAGTTGATAAAAAAAAGTTCAGGCTAGGTACAGTGAGAATGCTGTCATCCATTACGAGACCGTGCCTTATATGACACAAGGCCAGAAGTATAGGTCACCCAGTGAGATTCAAATTCACTAAAAATGCTTGCTAAATACTATACAATATCATTTGGCCCATGTGTAGTCACTGTATAGGAGAGGACTGTCTCAAAAGAAATAGAGAAAAATAGATATTAGAGAAGTAATTTTTTTTTCAATCTGTATAGGTGTGGTGTATGGGCCAAAGTGTTTGACTGTGGCCTCAAAGTAGGCAAGTTCAAACTCCAGTAGTGGTATTACATTCACTTTTGGATCAATTCCCTTTAGAAAAGCATAAATCCCCTTATCTCTCTTGAAATGGGTTGAGTAGTATGGATGCACTACATGGACTCTAACAAAACGGCTGGAGAAGAAGCTAGACGGCAATTATACAAGAATCCTGCGAGCAATCTTGAACAAGTCCTAGCGGCAACACCCCACAAGACACCAACTGTACGGCCACCTGCCTCCTATCATGAAAACTATTCAAGTTCGACAAACTAAACATGCAGGACACTGCTGGAGAAGCAGGGACGAACTCATAAGTGATGTACTCTTATGGACCCCCACACATGGCCGTGCAAAAGCAGGACGACCAGCACGAACATACATTCAGCAACTATGTGAGGATACGGGATGTTGTCCAGAAGACCTGTCTGAGGCGATGAACAATAGGGAAAAGTGGCGAGAGAGGGTCAGGGATATCCGTGCTACCACCACGACATGATGATGATGAAGTATCCCAGCTGTTCTTCTGCAAGGATGGCTTTGGCATTAAATTACCCAGGAGGGTTGATATGCCATTAAACAACGGAAAGGCATCAATATAAGTGGTAAGTTGTTGCGATAGATTAGATTTTCTTTAAGTCTGTCTTCTCTAGAATCATAACTATTCTTTCGACAAATTCAAGGCAACTTTTGGCGTTCTCTGATGTCTGCAACTGTCTAGGCTTATTTGGAGCTATCTTTAATAATTCTGATTTGATGCAGAATCAATCTTTATATTGGGTTATTTAAGATAAAATCACCTGTTTTGAATTACCAACCCCTCCGCTCGGGCAGGATATGACACAAGGTCAATTTTTAAGCGGAGTTTAACAGGTTTGAATTAAGATTTTTCCCTCTCCTAGACTAGTTGCCTCACCAAGGCTGAAGAACCTAGTCTGCCCTACTATTTACCCTGTTTTGAATTGATACAAGATGACCTTTGAAGCAGTAGAGTTCTCATTGTAACAAAAATCCATGATTATATTTCGGAAGGAGTGAAGCATTGTCATTTGCATTTCATTGTTGTCTTGGCAATTTAAATGATTAAAAATAGCCTTTACAGTGAATGCAAACTTTATAAAATTTGCAAATTGGACTGGAAATGGACATATTTTCTGAGAATATTTTAAGTGTATTACTCAAATAAAAATAACTCTATTATATATTGTTTTTGTCAGGAGATAGTTAGATTGGAGTCAAAAGCATTAAACATTATAATGGATCACAGGCTAGAAAAGGCTCAATTTAGTGACGTTGAAACTGGAATGTATCTAAAAAATTAGGATTTAGAAGAAAACTAACTTTTTTATAAAAAAAGATTACAGTGTACTTATTTATGGGTGATATGTAATTCTTAATACCATTTTGACTGTATAATGAATGTTCTACTGGAAATAGCAAAATCTTGTTGAGAGTACTGTTCCTGGGGTGTTATGGTTAATATGTTGGACTTTGACATGACATTGCAGTAAATGAGTCCAAACTCCAGTCATGCTATTATGTATTCCTTTGGACAAATACCCTTGAGAAAGGTATGAACTTCCTTATTTTTCCCTGGTATGGGTTATATAGAATTGCTAGTGTTATTCTTTAAAGATGGCTTTGGTGTTAAATTACCAATGAAGGTTGATATGCCATTAGACAAAGAAACTAAACAAAACCAAATTAAACCAAACCCAAATCTTGGTATCTTTGGTTTAGAAGAAAGTTAAGTTATCAAAAAAATTGTTTGGTGAGCAGTTGTATCGATACTGCTGTATGGATGCACTACTTGGACGCTAAATAAATGGTTGGAGAAGAAGCTGGACGGTAATTACACAAGAATGTTGTAAGCAATATTGAACAAGTCCTGGCAGCAACACCCTACAAGGCACCAACTATACAGCCACCTGCCTTCCATCACAAAAACTATCCAAATTAGATGAACCAGACATGCAGGACACTGCTGGAGAAGCAGGGATGAGTTCATAAGTGATGTACTCCTATGGACCCCCACATATGGCTGAGCAAAAGCAGAATGACCAGCTCGAACATACATACATCAGCTATGTGAGAATACGGGATGTAGTCTTAAAAACCTGCCAGAGGCAATGAGTGATAGGAAGAAGTGGCGAGAGAGGGTCAGGGATATCCATACTAGCGGCATGACATGATGATGATGATGTATATATCCATGGGTAATACTGAATGCAATTTTGTTTGTAAAACTAGAAGTGCAGAGAAATACAACAGATAATCTTTTTTAGAAAATATTGTTTTAGTTAAGTTAATTGCATCTCAAATCTTTGTGGATTATTTAATGTTGAAATTTCATTTTTTGTAAATGATTGATTTTAATCATCACTAATTATATTTGTGATAGGTCTAACAGGGAGAGTGTTTGCTGATGGCCTGGGAGACCAGGGTTCAGTCCCAACTTGTGTCATACCAAAGACTTAAAAAAATGGGACTTGATACCTCCTTGCTTAACACTCAGCATTATAAGGTACATATGAAAGGGCAAAGTGGAGCGAATGGATTTGCATCCTCCCTTACACCTTAGTGTAGTAGCTATTGAAAAGGGAGCCTTCAGGTCACCCTGGACTTAAGTTGCCAACTTTTCTTACTTTACTTATTTATTTAATTGCATTTCAACTCCTTATGGGTGATCTAATTTTGAAACTTGATTCATTTCTTAATTTTTCATTTTAGTCAAAACTCTATGTTCAATGTTCCATCGCATCTTTTTTTAATCGTGTTTTCTAAATTTGTTAGTACACAGGTATATGATATCAATTATTCCTGCAGCCTTAAAGTAAGTGAGTTTGAATTCCAGTAGGGAAAGATAACCTCTTACCCACCCACGGTTATAGGTTGAATATGTATTTACCCAACCCATCCACATGAGTGTTCTGGGTTTAATAGTACCCCTGCTGTTCTTTTACATGGATGGCTTTGACATTAAATCACCCATAAAGGTTGACATGTCATTAAAACAAAGAACTCAAACCAAACAAATTATTCCTATCTAATGTAAATAATTTTCACACCGTTATAAGGCCTAATGAGTTGAGTGTTTGCCAATGGTCTGGGAGACTGGGTTTCAATCCCAGGTCGAGTCATACCAAAGACTCAAAAAATGGTACTTGATGCCGCCTTGCTTAGCACTCAGCATTAAAAGGTATGGATCTCAATTCTCAAGCGATCACCTTTCCCACCCAGTCATGTATTCCTTTTGCACCAGTTTGCAGCATTCGCTTATTATGTGATTACAATTAGTGTCACCGTCACTTTCATGTTTTAAAGTTTCTTTGGCTCTCTAGCAAGGTCCAGGTACTTATCTCTCCTTTGACTTTCTTTCAATTTTATTATGTTATCTGCCAGGATGGCAAAGTCTCCTGTTCAACAGGTTCCCTTTTTTTCATTTATATTTATTATTATGATTATCATTAATTAATAAATATTCAGTAATATTTTCAGTTCTAAGTATTGCTATGTCATTTGTTTGCACACATTTAAATGTAAAAACAGTTCTATTTCAAACAATTCAGTTTAGCATAAGTATGTCAAAACTTCTATTTCAAGTCATTCAGTTTAACATAAGTACGCAGTTTAAATGTCAAAACGGTTCTATTTCAAACAATTCAGTTTAGCATAAGCTCATAGTTCAGTTCTATTTGACCCATAGATAGGACCCCATCTGGTGCTACCACTCTGGGCCAGAGTGGACCTGGGAGCATTAGCATGAGCTTCACAGTCAGATTGCTTAGTGTCATATAAAGGACACCTATTGGAGGAGTCTTACCCCTCTGCATAGGTGCAGTTGGTGGTGGGCCATTGTTCCTGTTTGGTTATACATTAATCAAGTTGTTCTGTTATAAGAATTGTCTCTGTAATTTCTTTCTTTTTGTATTGAGCTTAATATTCTCATTGTTTTAGTGTCATCTCCGCATTATCAATTACATGACTGTAATTTAAAAAAGAGTTGCTCATATCATAATAGTTATCATTGTAGGAAATGTAATTTGTGAGTTGAGTTCAAATCCTGGTAGAGGTACTAACTCCCATGAAAAAAACATGAATTCATCTTTTCTTTTCCAGCTATGGTTTCTTTATCCTAGGTTAAGCAACCAGTCTAGAAGAAGCAAAACTCTAAATTCAAACCAGCTTTACTCTGCTTAAAAATTGACCTTGTCTTACATCCAGAACGCGTAAGTAGACCCAAGTACTGTAATATTTCTACAGAACAATGGATAGTAAGCAAACTAGTTTAGTAGACTTTAATGAGTTTGATTCTCACAAAGTGATTTTCACACTTTTGGCCTTGTATCAGTTTAACCAAAGTGTAGTAAATATTGGAGATTCTCGATTCACCTTGGCATAATTGTTAGGTCTCTAAGGTTATAATGTCAATATATCTGGAACTAACATCTTTAAATCAAAACTGGGAAAAAAATTGTAAATGAGTGAATAAATTTTGAATAAGACTTTTATTCGAGCATCTTTTCGTTTCAAATTTTTGATTATTTTTTTTTGAATATATATTTACAGAGAAGCAATTTGAAGAGGTGACAATCTTTGAAATAAAAATTACGAGATTTGTGGAGGAAAGAAGAAAAAAAAAGAAAAAAGAATTCTTGTACAGTTTACCATAAACATTCTTCTGACCTTTATGGTGAGGAAAAAAAAAAGATTTAATATCTAAAATAACTGGTGTAAATTGTGCCGTTCAGATAAAAGTGGTCTGTAAGTCCAAATGTTTTTAGATTTTTAATCAAAAAATTTCCAGCTAGATGTGTATCTATCAATTTTTGACTTTCCTTACACGTATCACAACTTTTTTCATCACAAACAGCACAAATATTTGAAGTAATGAGAAATAAGAATAAAATTGTAGCTTCCAGCTAGGTTTGAACTCACATATCACAGAGAAAATCTTACATGGACAGTGTCTTGATTAATTTGATCATTGAAGCCAGTGACAGGTTGATGATTTGGTTTCTTTGTTTAATGGCATTTTCTACCTTTACAGGTTATTAAATTAAATAACCCACATAGGTTGAAAATGCCAAAGCCATCCTTGGAGAAGAACAGTAACGGTACTATTTAACCAATAGCTGAACAGATAAGTGGTTCCCTATATTTTCTAAGAGTATTAGTCTGAAAGTGAATGTAATGCTACAACTGGAGTTTGAACTCACATACTATGATCTTACAGTCCAGCATGTTAACCATGGGGAATCCCCGAGACAAGTTTAGCTTGGTTTCTTTTCGTAATGACATATCCTCATGGGTTATTTAATGCTAAAGACATCCTTATAGAAGAATTGCAGTGATGCTATCTAACCCATAGTTGAGGAAGGTAACGGATTCTTACCTTTCCTGAAAGTAAATGTAATTGCACAACTGGTGTACAAACTCACTTACTTTGTAGCCACAGTCTGACACTTTAGCCAATTACATCACAGGGACTTCTCCCTTAACTAGTTGAATAACTGGCAAACATTAAAGGAAGTCGTATCCTCATTATTAATTTTGGGCAAGTATTTTCTTTGTATTAGCATCGTATTTAGTGTCGGGGAACAATAAATAATTGTCTACCTTGGATTTGACGAGTTAAACTCCGCTTAAAAATTGACTTTGTGTCATATCCTACCCGAGCGGAGGGGTTGGTAAATAGGACCTTGGATTTGGCGAGCATGTCCATTGGACATGTGGCGCATCATAATCCATATCAGTATCTTTCAACCTCTGTTCTTTTATTGGTAAAGTCATGGTCTTCTTATCTCTGCTCTTTGAACAATTAATATATTCCTTTTATTCTCTGCTCATTAAACAGACTTTGTTCCATCAACCAGTGAATGTCGCTATTTGTCTTGGCATTGAGATATAAAGACCTCACGGCTATGAACACTCAAAGAACTCAAGTAAGACTTTTAAACCCCTTTTCATACACTGTTTGTTCATTTGTGGATATTTTATCATTTGGGACACGTTTGTGTATTCTTGTGCCTGTTGATAGGTTATTTGGGTTTTATGGCATATCAACCGTTGTGGGTTATTCAATACCAAATCCATTTTTATACAAATGAACATTTCTATTTCAAACAATTTTGTTTAGCATAAGTACTCAGTTTAATTGTCAAAAACATTTCTATTTCAAGCTATTGAATTGAGTCAAACAGTTCTTATTCAAACAATTTAGTTTAATATAAGTATAGTTTTTGTTTACTCACAGTCAAATGTTAAAACAGTTCTATTTGAACAATTCAGTTTAGTATAGTAAAGATTCAGTGTCAAAACAGTTCTATTTTAAACAATACAGTTTAACATAAGTACACTATTTAAACATGAAAACAGTTCTATTTCAAGCAATTCAGTTTAGCATTAGTACACAATTTCGTTCTATTTGACCCATAGATAGGAGCCTATCAGGTGTTACCACTCTGGGCCAGAGTGGATCCGGGACTGATGGCAATGAAGGGGTGCTCCACATTCCCCAAAGCTCCAGCAATACTGGAACCTCACCATCAGATTGTAGTGTGTGATATCCAGGACACTTGTTGGGTGGGTAGGGGTATGTGTTACCTCTCTGCAGAGAAGCAGTCAGTGTATTTTACAGCCCCAGCGGACTGGGCAATACTCTGGTGCATTTCTCTTAATACTTCTTGAATGTTTATCATGTATGTATTACACGTTCCTATAAATTTATCTTGTATATATTATATGTTCATATATATATATATATATATATATATATATATATATAAATGAGCTTGTCTTGTCTTTCTTTCCATCTATTCAGTGTTGATATATAATAGGATATAGCAATGTTAATACTGGACCTTGGTGAGTGCGGACTCGACTAAATATACTCTCAAGCATCAAGAACCCCAATATCATTAGAACTTTAAGGTTGAATACGCTGCAAATATTAAATCATGTACTTATTAATCAATTTTGGAAACATCTTTTATTTGGATCAATGTTGTTTTTATCACAATCATTTTAGACAACTAGTCACCAAATATTATGATAAATAGAATTCTCATAATCAATTTTTAAATCAATTTTTGTTCATATTATCGTTGTTTTTTATCACAACTTTCTCAGATGAATACCCATGAACAATAAAAATATCCACATTCTTAATTTTTTTTACTATTTTTTCATTGTTTTCATTTTTATTTATCATGACTTTCCAAGTTCAAAGTATATAATGTTTTTTATTATTTCTTTTTGATTTATTTTCCTTTTAATTATTGCTGATTTTTATCATATTTTTCTCTATGAATACCCTCAAACTATAAAAAAATTTTGAAATTAGCTCTGTGAAGGAAAGGAAATAGAATAAAATTTCTTGTTCTTTTAATTCATAAATTACAAATATAAACAATGATACAATTTAAAAACGGCCCAGTGGTGTAATGGATAATGTGCAGGACTGCAATTGTCATAATAAGCGAGTTGAAACTCCAATCATCAGAGTGAGTGAGTGAGTTAAAACTCCACTCATCGTAATAAATGAGTTGAAACTCCACTCATCATAATAAATGAGTTAAAACTCTACTCATCATAATAAATGAGTTAAAACTCTACTCATCATAATAAATGAGTTGAAACTCTACTCATCATAATAAATGAGTTAAAACTCTACTCATCATAATAAATGAGTTAAAACTCTACTCATCATAATAAATGAGTTGAAACTCTACTCATCATAATAAATGAGTTAAAACTCTACTCATCATAATAAATGAGTTGAAACTCTACTCATCATAATAAATGAGTTAAAACTCTACTCATCATAATAAATGAGTTGAAACTCTACTCATCATAATAAATGAGTTAAAACTCTACTCATCATAATAAATGAATTGAAACTCCACTCATCATAATAAATGAGTTAAAACTTTACTCATCATAATAAATGATTTAAAACTCCTCTCATCATAATAAATGAGTTAAAACTCTACTCATCATAATAAATGAGTTAAAACTCTACTCATCATAATAAATGAGTTAAAACTCTACTCATCATAATAAATGAGTTAAAACTCTACTCATCATAATAAATGAGTTGAAACTCTACTCATCATAATAAATGAGTTAAAACTCTACTCATCATAAAAAAATGAGTTAAAACTCTACTCATCATAATAAATGAGTTGAAACTCCACTCATCATAATAAATGAGTTAAAACTCTACTCATCATAATAAATGAGTTGAAACTCCACTCATCATAATAAATGAGTTAAAACTCTACTCATCATAATAAATGAGTTAAAACTCTACTCATCATAATAAATGAGTTAAAACTCTACTCATCATAATAAATGAGTTAAAACTCTACTCATCATAATAAATGAGTTGAAACTCTACTAATCATAATAAATGAGTTAAAACTCCTCTCATCATAATAAATGAGTTAAAACTCCACTGAACATAATAAGTGAGAGGAAACTCAAATCATCATAGTGAGCTGTGTGTATATATGCATAAAGTAAAAAAATAAAGAAGTTGGAGACCTTAGTCATGAGTGAGCAGAAGGATCCTTTTCCAATAGTTAATACACTGAGGCGTAGGGTAAGGTGGTACTCCATTCCCTGGATTGCTCCACTTTACCCTTGATCATTACCTTATAATGCTGAGTGTTAAGCAAGGCAGCATCAAGTACCATTTTTAAGAGTCTTTGGTATGACTCGACCTGGGATTGAATCCCAGTCTACCAGACCATTGGCAAACACTCAACTCATTAGGCCAATGGCCTGATATATATATATATATATATATATATAGGTATTATTCAGTCCAGTTAAACCGGAGTTGGGAGTAATTCCATCAGGACAAAAAAAAACATTCAACAGTTAACATTTAAATTTTCCTAGTAAAGAGCTCAATGTAACTGACATTATAGAGCAATAATTTCTTTAAGAAAAAACAAAAACTGGTCACATTAGGATTATAAATTTATTTCCATCCTGTTATGGGTTTTTGATATAAATCAAAAACACCAAAAAAAAAAAATTAACTGGACTTCTTCAGATTTTATGTATATATATATATATATATATATAGAGAGAGAGAGAGAGAGAGAAAGAGTAATTGCTTATGAGTTTGTCCTTACTTCTCGAGCAGTGTTCTGCATGTCTTGTTTTTCTTATTTGGATGGTTTCAGAGATTGGAGGTAGGTGGCCGTACAGCTGCTTTTTTGTGGGATGTTGCTTCCAGGATTTGTTCAATATAGCTTGTAGGATTCTTGTGCAATTCCCGTTGAGATTTTTCTCTATACACTTAGTCAGTGTCCATCTGGTGCATCCATATAGTAGAATTGTCATGACTGACGCTAGTGTTGGATGTCCAACTACAACTTATCTACAAAAGCTCTGTACATACATAGGATGTAGTCTAGAAGACCTGCCGGAAGCGATAGATGATAGAGATGAATGACAAGAGAGAGTCAAGTAAATCCGTGCTAGCAGCACAGCATGATGATGATGATATATACATAGAGAGAGAGAGAGAGAGAGAGAGAGAGAGAGATTCATCGGCAGCAGTGGAAGTAACAACAGGTATTTTGAGTAAAAATGGCCCTTCTCAATTCTTTCCTTGAGAGCCTTGATTGTGTTTGAGTTTTCTATAACTTAAAAAACAATCTAACATATTCAACTTTTCTCAGGTATTTTCCTACAACATAATTTATTTCTAGGGCACAATTATATCATTTTTCTTCGGTTTTGCATTTTAATGAATGCTATGATTTTTCTCATAAACTTATCCACATGTATGCATATATTAACTGGCTCATTGGCCTAGTCAGTTGAGAGATTTGCCAATAGTGTTCAATCCCAGGTTGAGTCATACCAAAGACTTAAAAAATGGTACTTGATACCTTTTTGCTTAACACTCAGCATCATAAGATACATATCAAGGGTAAAGTGGACCAATCTAGGGAAAGGAGTAGCACCTTCCCCTACACCTTGGTGTAGTAGCTACTGAAAAGGGAGCCTTTGGGTTGCCCTCAACTACAGTCGCCAACTTTACTTACTTATGCATATATTAAAGCACATATCGTCTAACTTGAATCGTTTTCGTGATAGGAGGCAGGTGGCCGTACAGTTGGTGTCTTGTGAGGTGTTGCCGCCAGGACTTGTAGGTAAGTGAATTTGTCTACTAGTTTAAGAGGGGTTCCTTCTAGAGTGGAGATGTCCCCCGTTTGATTGAACCAGACATGCAGGACACTGCTGGAGAAGTAGGGACGAACTCATAAGAGATGTACTCTTATGGACCCCCACACATGGCTGTGCAAAAGTAGGACAACCAGCATGAACATACATTCAGCAGCTATGTGAGGATACGGGATGTTGTCCTGAAGACCTGCCTAGGGTGATGAACGATAGGGAGGAGTGGCTAGAGAGGGTCAGGTATATCCGTGCTACCAGCGCGACATGATGATGATGAAAGCACATATACATGTAGATATTTTCCAATTTCAGTTTAGTCTAGCTTATGATAGCAAAGAGAGGATCCAATATTGTACTGCTAAACACTACTCTAAAGCTGGTACCTAAGTCTATGTTACATCTTATTCATAGCTGGAGGCAGAGATGGGTTCATAGCTGGAGGCAGTGAACTCAAGCCGCCTGAGTCAGAATTTGAATTTGCTTAGCTGCTTCTGCACTCTGCACAGAGAGCTATTGCATCATCTGCAAATTTCTTTCCCTTTTAATGCAAATTTAGAAACAAACTTTTATTGCTATTTATTTGTTGCAAATTCTAAAAAAAATATTTCTTTATTGCAAATTGCAGCTTGACCCAAGAGAGATCAGAAATTAAGCTTTTTAAATGTTGACATATATTATCAATAAGCACGTTGCTAAATGTAACATTTAGCTTTTTTTTATAAGATTATCTCATGAAAAAGTTCATATATATATATATATATATATATATATATATATGTATATATGTATATATATATATATGTATATATATATATATATATAAAAAGTATGACAGACAAGGATTATCCATTCAGTTTTTTTTATAAAGTTTTATTTTGCAGTGAGTAAGATGCAGCAAATATAGATCAAGGCTGTATAAAAAATGGCTGTATAAAAAATATTTTTATATAGCCTTGATCCATATTTTTACTGTCATTCTTGCTAACAAGAAACCCTTAATTAAAAATGGAATAGATAATCTGTGTTGGTTGTATATATATATATATATATATGCAAATGTGTATATACATATATATATGGATTTATATATGTGTATGTACATCTATGTTTCTCACCCTAACTATAACCCCCTCTCTCTCTCTATATATATATATATATATATATATATATATATATATAAATATATATATATATATATATATATATATATATATATATATATATATATATGCAAATGTGTATATACATATATGTATCTATTTATACATGTGTATGTACATTTAAGTCTCTCACCCTAACTCTCTTTCTCTCTCTCTCTCTCTATATATATATATATATATATACATATATATATTTATAAAATGTGTATATACATATATATGTATTTATATATGTGTATGTACATCTATGTCTCTTACCCTAACTTTAATTCACTCTCTCTCTCTCTCTCTATATATATATATATATATATATATATGTAAATGTGTATATACATATACATATATGTATTTATATATGTGCATGTACATCTATGTATGTCACCCAAAATCTAACTTGGGTGTTCTCGTGGTATAATGGTTAAAGCGATGGACTGCAGAATCATAGTATGTGAGTTCATACTCCAGTCATGCTATTACATTCACTTTTGGGCAAATACCCTTGGGAAAGGTATGAACCCCCTTATCCTTCCAGCTATGGGTTAAATAGTACAACTACTGTTCTTCTAGGAGAATGGCTTTGGCATGAAATAACCTAAAAAGAGTTGATATGCCATTAAAACAAAGAAACCAAACCAAACCTAAATCTAACTCTCTCTCTCTCTCTCTCTCTCTATATATATATATATATATATATGTAAGAATGTGAGTGTCAGCATGAACGAGAGTCAAAGAGAAGCTAAATTTTTTTTCAAAATATTACTTATTAACTTTTTATGATTAATACATTTTATTTTGATAATATCGGAAGATCTGAATCATTCTAATCTATTCTAATTACAGTTTTTCTTTAGAGATGTATATGTATATGTGTGTGTTTGTGAATGTGCTTGAGTGTTTATGTGAGTTTGTTTGTGGGTTTATGGTATGAAAGAATAATTAAATATGTCATTATATCGATTGTATACTACTTCATATAGATGCCATTTATATATCTAGAAAATAAATCTAAAAACATGGTTAAACACTTGTATATATATAAATATATATATATATATATATATATATATATATATATATATATATATATATGTGTGTGTGTGTGTGTGTCTGTGTGTTTGTAGAGATATATGTATAGATAATGGTTAGTTAGTTTATTTCTTTAGTGATGTATCAACCATCCAAAGACATACTTGTAGAAGAACAGCAGTGATACTATACTAGTTGGTATAAGGGGGTTCATGCCTTTTCCAAGGGTATTGTCAAAAAGGGAATGTAATAGCGCTACAGGAATTTGAACTTGCATACTTCAAGAGTGTAGTCCAGCACTTTAGCCACTACCCCATAAGGATTTCCTTATTTTTCTTATATAAACACACACACACACACACACACACACACACATATATATATATATATATATATATATATTTGTATATTCAATTTTTTAACGGCTGGAGAAGAAGCAAGACGGCAATTACACAAGAATTCTGTGAGCAATCTTGAACAAGTCCTGGCGGCAACACCCCACAAGACACCAACTGTACGGTCACCTGCCTCCTATCATGAAAACTATCCAAGTTAGACGAATCAGACATGCAGGACACTGCTGGAGAAGCAGGGATGAACTCATAAGTGATGTACTCTTATGGACCCCCACATATGGCTGAACAAAACCAGGACAACCAGCTCGAACATACATTCAGCAACTATGTGACGATACAGGATGTAGTCCAGAAGACCTGCCGGAGGCAATGAACGATAGGGAAAAGTGGCGAGAGAGGGTCAGGGATATCCGTGCTACCAACACGACATGATGATGATGATGATGGTATATATCATCATCATCATCATATCGTGCTGGAAGCACGGATATCCCTGACCCTCTCTCGCCACTCCTCCCTATCGTTCATCGCCCTAGGTAGGTCTTCAGGACAACAACCTGTATCCTCACATAGCTGCTGAATGTACGTTCGTGCTGGTCGTCCTGCTTTTGCGCGGCCGTGTGTGGGGATCCATAAGAGTACATCTCTTATGAGTTCATCTCTGCTTCTCCAGCAATGTCCTGCATGTCTGGTTCGCCTAACTTGAATAGATTTCGTGATAGGGGGCAGGTGTCCGTACAGTTGGTGTCTTGTGGGGTGTTGCTGCCAGGACTTGTTGAGGATTGCACGCAGCATTCTTATATATATATATATATACATACATATACATATATATATACATATATACATACATATATATATATATATATATATATATATATATATATATATATGGAGGTGCCCGTGGTGTAATGGTTATTGTCGTAGGAAATGGACACGACAACACGAGTTCAAATCCTGGATGAGACTGATTGCACTAATACCCTTGGGAAAGGTATGAATCCAATTATTCTTCCTCCAGCTATGGGTAAATAGTAGGGCAGACTAGGTTCTTCAGCCTTGGTGAGGCAACTAGTCTAGAAGAAGGAAAACTCTGAATTCAAACCTGTTAAACTCCGTTTAAAAATTGCCCTTGTGTCATATCCTGCCCGAGCGGAGGGGTTGGTAAATAAATATATATATTTATAAATTTTTTTTGTTTTTTTTTTTCAAAATGAAAAACCAACAATCAGTCACATTAAAATGATAAATTTATTTCCACCCAGGAAAAAGCATAAACATTGGGCAGACCAATCTTCTGTCTACCTTGAGTCTTTTGTCAAAAGAATGCCAAGAATTTGTGAAGCAGTGAAAGTAAAGGTGTGGGGTCATTTTGAAGAATCAAAATTTCAAGGTGTTTTTTTTGCTTTTTTGGTTTAATTTATATTTAATGCAGCTCATAAAGACTTGTATTTAGTATAATAAATAAAACTATTGTAGTGCTTTATGTATTTAATAAGAAATAATACTTTAAGGATAAGAAATAGGTGGCCAAATACTTTTGACTGGTAATGTGTGTGTGTGTGTGTGTGTGTATCTGTGTGTGTGTATGTGTGTGTGTATAAATATATATATATATATATAAGAAAAAACAAAAAACGGTCACATTAGGATTTTGTTTTTTCTTAAAGAAATTATTGCACTGTAATGTCAGTTACATTGAGCTCTTTACCAGGAAAATTTAAATGTTGACTTTGGAATAGTTTTCTTGTCCTGATGGAATTACTCCCAACTCTGGTTTAACTGGACCGAATAATAATAATAATAATAATAATAATAATAATAATAATAATATATATATATATATATATATATATATATATATATATATGTATATATATATATTGACGAGGTTAACGAAAGCATGGACAGCTATCAATAGGCTATCGATTATATGGAAATCAGACCTAACTGATAAAATGAAACGCAGTTTCTTCCAGGCAGTGGTCACATCGATACTGCTACATGGCTGCACCACATGGACGCTAACAAAACGACTGGAGAAGAAGCTAGACAGCAAGTACACAAGAATGCTACGTGCAATCTTGAACAAGTCCTGGCAGCAACACCCTACAAGACACCAACTGTACGGCCACCTGCCCCCTATCACGGGAACTATTCAAGTTAGACGAATCAGACATGCAGGACACTGCTGGAGAAGCAGGGACGAACTCATAAGAGATGTACTCTTATGGACCTCCACACATGCCCGTGCAAAAGCAGGACGACCTGCACGAACATACATTCGGCAGCTATGTGAGGATATGGGATGTTGTCCTGAAGACCTACCTAGGGCGATGAACGATAGGGAGGAGTGGCGAGAGAGGGTCAGGGATATCTGTGCTACCAGCGCAATATGATGATATATATATATATATATATATATATATATATATATATATATATATATATATATGTGTATACTTTGATATATGGAAAGACGGTTCAAACAGACTGAGAGATAGGAATAAGGATATTGGCATAGATAGAGAGTGGTAGATATGTTATGGAATGTTTGAAATAGGTCTATAGGAACATAATAATAGGTCTATAGGAACATAATAATAGGTCTATAGGAACATAATAAGATTAATATAGTTAGATAGATAGATCGATAGGTAAACTGATGTAATAGGAATTTTTTTTTCTTATTTTTTAAAGGAAATATGTTCATGCTTTTAAAATAAATTTTTGAACGTTAATTACATTATAAAGATTTGAAACAAAATGTCAGGAATGGAAATAGGATGCTTAAAACTTTCAGATTTTTTTGTTTCATTTAATAATTCAAATGTTCTGATGAAGGTTTTACATGATCATATTTAAAAAAAATTGAAACATTTTCATGTTGGTAAATAATTCAAACTATAGATATAATAATCTCAAGACCTTGTGTTTTTTTCCTATTTGTATATTTTTATACTGTCGGATTTATTTCCAGTTTTTCCCAGATACATATGCACAGTGCACACACGCACACAAACACATGCATACATGCACTACATACCCCCCCCCTCATGCATGTGCATATGCTTGCATAAATTTCTGACAACTGGCAATGCTTTTTTCCTTGATTTTAAATGTATTTCTATCATAAAATCATTTCCAATGCATTTACAGTATCAGCACATAATAGCCCAATTCTGTCAGTAACATTTGTTTTAATACCTGGCTATTGATGATCCACCTTTTGAATTTTAATGAATTTTTATTGCAGAATTATTTACAATGCCTTCATCTAATAACTTTATTTTCCCAGTATGACCTGTATTAATTCCTGACTGATGGTAGTTTTTTTCACATATCCTATACTATTCTAGTTTAAAAACACTAACAATATATTTCTATAGTAAAATAATTTGCAATGTTCTCATAACCCATATTAATTCCTGACCACTGACAATCCTTTCTAAAGAATTCTCTATTGGATTCATTGAGTATAACCATTTCTACTGTATTTACAATAGCATAGTATCTATAGTCAGCAATGCTTGTATTAGTTCCTGACCACTGACAATCCCTTTCTAAAGCATTCTCTATTGGATTCATTGAGTATAACCATTTCTACTGTATTTACAATAGCATAGTATCTATAGTCAGCAATGCTTGTATTAGTTCCTGACCACTGACAATCCCTTTCTAAAGAATTCTCTATTGGATTCATTGAGTATAACCACTTCTACTGTATTTACAATAGCATAGTATCTATAGTCTGTCAGCAATGTTTGTATTAGTTCCTGATCACTGACAATGCCTTTGTTTAGCATAGAAAATAGCTAAAAGTGAGAAATCATAAAATTTGATGTTTAATGATGATACTATTTTCACCATTGTGGGATACATGCTTTTTGATTATACAAGGAACAACTAAAACTAACCAGAAACATAGTGTCAATAAAGTCAGTGGGCTGAATAAAAAAAAGCCAAAACATTCCATATATATTCCAGATTAAGTTATAAGTGTTAGATACAACTATGAGGGTTATCTTGGTTCTATCATAGCTCTAAAATTTATTTACACCCTCAAAAAAAAAAAATGAAAATTCTTTGACATCAAGACATTTATTAATAGAGCCGATTCTTTTGCCAAAGAAATATGACATCCCCCTCTGGATTTTCGGACGAAATTCAAATCCAGAATGAGCATGAAAGATAAATTCTGATATCCCCACCCCCACCTCATGCCTCAGTCCGTGTTCATGATCCTTTTCTTTTGAAAAAGAATATTCCCTCTAAAAGAAATTCTACTGCAAATCCCTATTTCTCTTGCAGCAGACCAAGGTCAAAATCAAGGCTTCACACTTGTATGCACACATCAAGACTTAAATCCTACATTGCCCTTTTGGTGATAGAATAATAAAGTAAAAAAACCAAAAAAACCAAAAAAGAAAACAAAAAATTTCAAAGGGCCGAGGTTAAATGCATTAATCAGAGGAATCAACAACCCCCAACCTTGAAGGTATTGATCTTCTTCTCAGTAGCCTCTTGTTGTGATGCTGACCAAAGAAAGACATAGGGGAATGCAAAAAAGGTTGATAGAAAAACATATATATTCAAGTAACAGAAACAGGATACAAGCGAACCTGGTTAAACAGTAGTTAGTTGATAGAAATCTGAGAGTCCAGTGTGGTGGTGATATCTGTCCACTACGCCAATGGTATTTGTGATTGTGTCATGCTGATTGGTGTACTCCCCGTCTGACGTTCTCGATGACATGTATTTATGGTGTGTCCATTATGTAGTGAGTACAACAACACCACTATACAAAGCAAAATCAGAGATCACAGACTAAAACCTTAAAATACACATCTATAAGTAAGTAAAGTTGGCAACTGTAGTTGAGGCGACCAGAAAGCTCCCTTTTCAATAGCTACTACACCGAGGTGTAGAGGAGGGCACTACTCCTTTCCTTGGATTGCTCCACTTTATCCTTGATACGTACCTTATATCACTGAGTGTTAAACAAGGAGGTATCAAGTACCATTTATAAAGTCTTTGGTATGACGCGACCTGGGTTCAATCCCAGGTCTCCCAGATCATTGGCGAACACTCTACCCACTAGGCCAATGAGCCTGTAATACACATCAATAAACTCTTAAACTCTTAAAATAAATAGTAATGCTGTTGGGGCTTAGAATTTAACTGACTATATCCTGTGGAAGGGACTTGCACCCACTTCAGGGTAAATAGTAGAGTAGACTAGTATGGAAATGAGTCTAGAAGAAGAGAGACCTTAGATTCAAACCTCTTTTACTCTACTTAAAAAATTGACTTTGTGTCACATTCTGCTCATGCAGAGGGAATGGGTAGATATAAATATTTATATATTGATAATATAGTTTGGTATATTTATGAATAAATTGTGCACAATATCAGTGATAGAACATATATATCTAAGTTAGAATAGTGTAGACATAGAGGCAATAGTGCCTGGTAATTGTCAGTTTCTCACTTATGTGATTATCAGACTAAGCTATATATATATATATATATATATATATATGTAAACTAAAAAT
>OY757937.1:30918483-30940983 GCA_963585895.1 Sepioteuthis lessoniana
GACCATTGGTATACTCTCTACTCATTAAGCCAATCGCCTGGTGTAAGTAAAGTTGGCGACCTTAGTCGAGAGTCACCCGAAGGCCTCCTTTTCCATAGCTACCACACCGAGGTGTTGGGGAGGGCGCTACTCCATTCCCTGAATTGCTCCACTTTACCCTTGATCCGTACCTTATCATGCTAAGTGTTCAGAAATGCCGCACCAAGTACTATTTTTTTAGTCTTTGGTATGACTCGACCTGTGATTGAACCCTGGTCTCCCAGACCATTGATGAACACAGAAACAAGCATCAATCATTTGTTTGCACACAGTTAAATCGTTTCAAGTATAGTAAATAATTAAATAGTTCTATTTGACCAATATATCGAGCTCTAACGGGTACTACCACCACAGATCATAGTGGACTTGGGAGTAATGGCCATGAAAGAGTACACCATATTCCCTAAAGATTCAAGAGTGGAGCCTCATCGTCAGATTTTTAGTGTTATATCCAGGTCATTCGTTGGTGGGGAGTGGAGTGTCTTACTCGCTCTGCAGAGATGCTGTCGGCATATTCTCTAGCCATATTTGACTGGGTTATTTGATGAAGTGATTCAAACAGCCAGAAAAGAGATTTTACTACATCTATGCCAGTATTTTCTGCAACAACCTATCGGAAAAATATTTTGACTAAAAGAATAAAGAAAGAATCTTCTTCGATTGATGGGAGTATTCAGTTACGCCTCTTTAGTGGGGGGGGGCGTGAAGTATATGTTTGCTGTCATTACTTCCAGGTCTACTCATATCCGGAATGATAGTACCTATTAAAGTCTCATCCATGGGTAAAAAAACATAAAAGAAAGAAAGAAAGAAAGAAAGAAAGAAAGAAAGAAAGAAAGAAAGAAAAATCAGATGAAGAAAGAAAGAAATAAAGGCTGAAGAAAAAAAGAAAAATAAAAGAAAGAAAGTTCAAAGAAAGAAAGAAAGTTCAAAGAAAGAAAGAAAGTTCAAAGAAAGAAAGAAAGAAAGAAAGAAAGATCGGAGAAAGAAAGATCACAAGAAAGAAAGAAAGAAAGACCGGAGGAAAAAAAAAAAAAGAAAGAAAGAAAGAAAGAAAGAAGAAACAAAGAAACAAAAAGAAAATTATTTATATTGGATATGAATACTTGATATCTTATAACTATGTGCAAACAAATAAGAATATCATTAATTTGAAATATTCACTCGAAATTGCATAATTATATTAATCATCAATCAATCTGGTGACAGAGCTAAGAATATACCGACTGATTCCTCTGGTATGAAGCTAAACTGTATCTGGTGGTGAGGCTCATGTTCTGGAGCTTTAAGGAGAAAGGGTTCATGCTTTTGTAATCATTACTCCCAGGTCCAATGTCGCTCGAAGTGGTAGTACCTGTCAGGGTCCAATCAATGGTTTAAATAGATCTTTTGAAAATTATTCTTATGAGATGGGAATACCTGATATCTTACATCTATTTGCAAATCAATTTTCTTTAGAATAATTACTTGAAACTATAATTGTTTCCAAAGAATTATTATTATTATTATTATTATTATTATTTATCACTTGAAATAACACAACTGTGTGCAGAGTATTTGTATTTGATAGGAATACTTGAAACCATAAGTGGTGTATGAAAATAAATGGTTATTATTATTAAGTAGAAATGATTACTTGAAACTCAGACTTCTTTGATGTTGTTGTTGGTGTTCGGCAAAGGAATACGTTCTTCCCATATCTGTTTACAACCTGCCAAGACTAAGTACTTCGAATGTCGACAGATCTAATGAAAGAAAATGGTTTTATACAAAAATAAAAAGGGAAAGAAGCAGACGATAGACCGCAGAGTACGCAGATGACAAAACGATTCTTGCAAATAAACCTACCCAAGCCGAATACCTGCTGCATAGTCTGGAACAGGCAGCAGGACGCATTGGCCTCTATTCAAATAGAGCCAAAACGGAGTACATGTGTTTTAATAGAAAACGAGATATCACCACTTTAAATGGTAGTTCTCTGAAATTAGTGGACAAGTTCATATACAACGTTAGCAGAATCTCACCAACTGAAAGTATGACTGGAGGTGCCCGTGGTGTAATGGTTATCGTCGTAGGAAATGGACACGGCGGCACGAGTTCAAACCCTGGACCACAATGATTGCATTTCACATAGCACTAATACCCTTGGGAAAGGTATGAATCCAATTATTCTCCCTCCTGCTATGGGTAAATAGTAGGACAGACTGAGTTCTTCAGCCTTGATGAGGCAACTAGTCTAGAAGAAGAAAAACTTTGAATTCAAACCTGTTAACTCCGCTTAAAAATTTGACCTTGTGTCATATCCTGCCCGAGCGGAGGGGTTGGTAAATAGGATCAACTGAAAGTGACATGAACAGGCGACTACCGAAGGCATTGACTGCAATCGATAGGTAATTGATCATATAGAAATCTAACCTATCTGATAAAATAAAACACACTTTTTTTCAAGCAGCAGTTGTGTCCATATTTCTATATGGATGCACCACATGGACGCTGACAAAACGTACTGACAAAAAGCTAAACGGGAACTGCACAAGAATACTACGTGTTATATCAAACAAATCCTGGAACCAACATCCCACAAAACAGCAGCTGTACGGCCATCAACCTCCTATCTCAGACACCATCCAAGTAAGACGGACAAGACATACAGGACACTGCTGGAGGAGTAAGAACAAACTCATAAGCGACGTTCTCCTATGGACCCCTTCACACAGACGTGCAAGAGTTGGATGACCAGCTAGAACCTATCAATAACCGATCTGTAAGGACACAGGTTCTAGTCTAGAAGACCTGCCAGAAGTGATGGGTGATTGGGACGAATAACGAGAGAGAGAGAGAGAGAGAGAGAGAGAGAGAGGGGAGAGGGAGATGGATAGAGAGAGTCAGGGAATCCGTGCTAGCATGTCCTAGTGAGTAGAGTGTTCGCCAATGGTCCTGGAGACCTGGGTTTAATCCCAGGTCGTGTCATACCAAAGATCTAAAAATGGTACTTAATACCCCGTTGTTTAACACTCAGCAATATAAGGTACGTATCAAGGGTAAAGTGGAGCAATCCAGGGAAAGGAGTATCACCGTACCCTACACCACGGTGTAGTAGCTATTGAAAAAGGAGCCTTCTGGTCACCCTCGATTACGGTCGCCAACTTTACTTATAAACAATTAGGTTTTGATTGAAACACTTAAATCATACAACGGTGTGCAAATTATCTGTATCAGAAAAAATACTTGATATCATATAACTGTGAGCAAACAAATGATAATGAAAATGAACTGCAATTTTAAAAATTAATGAAATATTGAAGATATAACTGATTGGTTTGGTTTGATTTGGTTTGGTTTGGTTTGGTTTTATGGCACATCAACCATGGTAGGTTATTTAATGCCAAATACAATTTTATACATATAAACGGTTCTATTTCAAATAATTCAGTTTAGTATAAGAATAGTTTTTGTTTACACATAGTTAAATGCCGAAGCTGTTCTATTTCAAATAATTTAGTTCAGCATAAGTACGCAGTTTAAATGTCAAAACAGTTCCATTTCAAACAATTCAGCTTAGAATAAGTACGCAGTTTAAAACTGTTCTATTTCAAATAATTCAGCTTCGTATAAGTTTAGTTCTATTCGACGCATAGATAAGACCCTATTAGGTGCTACCACTCCAGGTCAGAGTGGACCTCGAAGCCTTGGTAATTAAGGTGTACTACGTATTCTTCAAAGCTCTAGCATTATGGGAGCTTTTGGATCAGATTTTTTTAGTGTCATATCCGGGATACTCGTTGGTGGGTGTGTGGAACTCCTTTGCAGCGATGCAGTCGGCGGATTCTACAGCCCCAGGTCTTCGGATGCTCTCAGGAACCTATATATGGCACTAGACCTTGGTGTCTAGTTCAAGCCATAACCCGGCATACATGTCCGGACCCACATTTGGGTTTGTGAAACTGCTTGCCTCATCAGGCTCACATTGCACCAAGTGAGCCGATGAGCGGCACAGACCAGCAGGATTCGAGTCTCGACTCGTTCCCGACCTCCCCCCGCTTATCCCCACTTTAATCGGCTTTCGGGCTTTTGACCTTGTGTCAAGTCCTGTCTGGTGGGAGGCAGCGACAAATAGTGTATTCTACAGCCCCAGCCGACTAGACAAGAAAATATAGTTGAATGCAATCAAACATTTGCGCATGCATCAAATGTCGGCATTAAATAATACATAAGGCGTTGCTTTGCCGTTAAACAAATAAACTAATCTGTTGATAATATTTCTTGACCACTGACAATTCCTTTTATACAGATTTTTTTTACATTTCTATTATAAAATCCTTATCAATAACTTCGTGATATACACGTAAAGAACCCAATCGTCTGGGACTGTAGAATACACCGACTGCATCTGAGCATCTGACATTAAACAATCTGATGGTGGGCGTCCAGTCGTGAAGCTTTAAAGAATGTGTAGTACACCTTCATTATCATTACTCCCAGGTCTACTCTTTCTCGGTGTTGTCGCATCGGATAGGGTCGTGCGTATGCAAAGTCTCCGAGCGTCGCTGGGCTGGGACACGCTTCGGTCGGCCGTGTTGCTCGGTACACCGATCAGATCGGGTGTGCTCTGGTTTCGGTGGCTGTGGGTCGAGGTTGTAGATTCCAGAAAGCCAGCATTCATGTCACGCTCACCAAGACTAGTTCTCTTCGAGCCTCTGGAGGCCGTCCCCCGGGCTCTAAACCTCCTTGGAGGGACTAGGTTTATCACCAGGCGTCTGAGTAGCACCCCTTTTTAGGGGAATGCCGACTCGACTGGGCCCGAGGTATTTATGCACTTGTCAGGCGTTTCTTGGCTACTGTCCAGCGCCTTGACCCACCTAAAAAATAATACATAAGGCCACACTCGTCAGGTCCTATCTATGTGTCAAATATTACTGCTTGACATTTAAAATGTGTTGGTTGGTTGTTTGGGTTTTATGGCATATCAACCTTTGTAGGTTATTTAACGCCAAATCCATTTTTATGAAAATAGTTGTATTTCAAACAATTCAGTTTAACATAAGTACGTAGTTTAAATGTAAGTACAGTTTAACTGTGAAAAACATTTCTATTTCAAGCTGTTCAGTTTAGTCAAGCAGTTCAAATTCATCTAATTTAGTTCAGTATAAGTACAGATTTTGTTTATACACTGTTAAATGTCAAAACAGTTCTATATTAAACAAATCTCTCTTGTGCAAGTACAGTTTCAATGTCAAAAAATAGTTCCATTCTAAATAATTCAGATTAGCATAAGCACGAAGTTTAAATTTAAGTACACGGTTTATTTTTTAGTCAAACAGTTCTAATTCAGATGATTCGTTTTAGTATAAGTACAGGTTTTGTTTGCACACAGTTAAATGTCAAAACAATTCTCTATTAAACAAATCAGTTTAGTGTAAGTACATTTTCAATATCAAAAACAGTTTTATTTCAAACAATTCAGTTTAGCATAAGTACGCAGTTTAAATGTAAGTACGGTTTAATTGTCAAAAACATTTGTATTTCAAGTTATTCAATTTAGTCAAACATTTCTGATTCAAACAATTCAGTTTAGCATAAGTATGCACTTAGTTCTATTTAATCCATAGATAGGGCCCTATCAGGTGCAACCATTTCGAGCTAGAATAGACCTGGGAGCAATGGCAATGAAGGGGTACTCTGCATTTCCCAAAGCTCCAGCATCACTGGAACCTCATCATCAGAATGTTTTATGTCATATCCACGACACTCGTTGTGGTGGTGGTGGGGGGTCTTACCCCTCTGCAGATTTGCAGTCGGGGTATTCTACAGCCCCTGCCGACTGGGCAATTAAAATGTGTGCAAACGAATGACTTATTCTGAGAATTAATTTTTATTTATTGCGGACTTTTTGTCCTCATCTTGGTAGTTTTTTTGTTTTTTTTTGGCGGTGCCCGTGGTGTAATGGTTATCGTCGTAGGAAATGGACACAGCGACACGAGTTCAAATCCTGGACGAGACTGATTACATTTCACATAGCACTAATACCCTTGGGAAAGGTATGAATCCAATTATTCTCCCTCCAGCTATGGGTAAATAGTAGGGCAGACTATGTTCTTCAGCCTTGGTGAGGCAACTAGTCTAGGAGAAGGAAAACTCTGAATTCAAACCTGTTAAACTCCGATAAAAATTGACCTTGTGTCATATCCTGCCCGAGCGGAGGGGTTGGTAAATATGATCTTGGTAGTTTTTGTGTTGTTTCTTCTTTCACTACGTTTCAGCCAAATTTCACCTCTGGCCTTCTTCAAAAAGTCCGCAATAAATAAAAATTAATTCTCAGATTAAGAAGCCTCATCTCAAAATGATTCCAATTAAAGAATGACTTATTGTTTGAAATAGAACTGTTTGAATATCTAACTGTGTGTAAACAAATGACCGTTGTCTAAAAGGATAGTTAGTGATACATACCAATACTCGGAAACATTTGATTGTTTGGTTTGGTTTGTTAGGTTTTATGGCATATCAAACTTTGTAGGTTATTTAACGCCAAATCCATTTTTATGTAAATAATCTGTTCTATTTAAAACAATTCAGTACATAAGTACACAGTTTAATGGTCAAAAACATTTCCATTTCTAACTATTCAAGCAGTTGTATGTAACAATTCGGTTAAGTGTAAATACAGTTTTAATTTCGAAAAACAGTTCTATTTCAAATAATTTAGTTAAGCATAAGCACGCAGTTTTAATGTAAGTACGGTTTAATTGTAAAAGTCATTTCTATTTCAAACTATTCAGTTTTACTCAAACAATTCATTTTAGCATAATATGCTGTTATTTCTATTTAACCCATAGATAGGGCCCTATCAGGTGCTACCACTCCAGGCCAGAGTGGACCTGGGAGCAATGGCAATAAAGGGGTACTCCGCATTCCCCAAAGCTCCAGCATTGCTGGAACCTCACCATCAGATTGTTTAGTGTCATATCCAGGACACTCGTTAGGGGGGGGGTCTTACCCCTCTGCAGAGGTGCAGTCAGTGTATTCTACAGCCCCGGCTGACTGGGCAAGGAAACATTTGACTGCGTGCAAATGAATGAATAGTGTGATGAAAATAATGATTTGTGTTAAATAGCAAAATGTGTAACCACTTTACTGTGTGCAAACAAATGATTAATATTGAATAAATCATTAGTGCTAGATTGCCATAATTGAAACCTATTAACTGTTTAGATGAGACGGTAATTGTACTGTGATAACAGTTGAGTTTTTATTCATTTAAAAATGAAATTACCAACAAACTATTCACTTAATAGTACAAATCAAATGTACATCCATTTAACTGTCTGCAAACAAATGATTAATCGTAAATAGAATTATTCGTGTTGAACAGACATGGTTGAAACCATGTAACTATGTAAAAAAGAAATGAGCTTAGGCTTCTTTAAGAAAGTTATCAGCAAAATGTGTTGACAAATCACATATATTCAAAATAACTAATATTGATAATCCTTGTAAAAGTTTCCGAGTCGGCTGTAGAATACACCGACTGCATCTCTGCACAGGGGTAAGACTCCGCCTCCTTCCACCGACGAGTGTCCTTGTATGGTACTAAACAATCGATGGTGAGGTTCCAGTAATGCTAGAGCTTTGGGGAATGCGAAGTAACTCCCTCATTGCCCTCGCTCACAGGTCTACACAGCGTACTTATGCTCAACTGAATTGTTTGGAATAGAACTGTTTTGAAATTTAAGTTACATACTTATGCTAAACTGAATTGCTTGAAATAGAACTGTTTTGTATGCAAAACCGAATTGTTTGAAATAGAACTATTTTAACTTTGAAATTGTACTAAACTGAATTTTTTGAATTTTTTTAAAAGGTGTGTAAACAAAAACTATACATATTGTATCGTTTTAATTAGAACGGTTTGATTAAACGGAATAGCTTGAAATGGAAATATTTTTGACAATTAGACTGTGTATTGATGCTAAAATGAGTTGTTTGAAATAAAACTGATTATTTGAATAAAAATGGAGTTAGCATTAAATAACCAACAAAGGTTGATACGCCATAAAACCAAACCAAACCAAACCAAACCAAACCAAACCTTATAAAAGATCAAACAGTTCAATATGGGACATCGACAGTTATTACCACTTTGGATCAGGGTGGACCTGGGAGTAATGGTGATAAAGGAATACTCTCCATTTCCTAGAATCCAAAACTTTAATATAGCGGCCGTTTAATGTCATAGCCAGGACCCGACTCTAACCCGGAGAGATAGTACTTGTAAGAGTTTGCTTTTCGAGAACGTTGTGTTTCGGGATGCTACAAAAAATGCTGCGAGCAATATTGAACAAGTCATGGAGGCACCACTCCAGAAAGCAGCAGCTGTACGGCCACTTACCACTCATCACGAAAACTATCAAAAGAATTTTTGGGGGGTCGTGTCGTGTAATGGCTAAAGCGCTGGACTACGGAATCTCAGTACGGAATGTTGCATATTGACCTCCAACCCGGCCAAGCTGTCAAAATAAATAATGCCCCTGTGTAAATAACAGGTGCATCCGGTCGAGGATTTCAGGGGGATAACCTTGACTGTCGACGGTTTGAATTGAATGGGCGTAAAACAATAATATAACTCGGTGCACAGGAAGTTTGAGTCAGTTGGAGAGAAGATGCTGGAATGAGAACCATGTCCCAGCAGAGGCTGGGCCCCAGTCCCCTGATTGAGCAGCCTAGGAGAACGGGAAAGAAAAGCTGTGATAGCCAGAAGAGTTGGGGGTCAATATGTTGCAGTCTTTGTTCGGTCTCCAACTCCTTCTCACACACAACCCTTTCAATAAATTGAGAGGTATATTTTTCTAAAGAACTGTGTCCGCTCGTCTTTATTGTGTTGAATATGTTTCTGCATGCATATGTGTATATCTAGTTGGTTGTGACTATACAACACGTAAGTTCGAACTCCAGTCGCACTATTACACTCCTTTTGGACAAATACCCTTTGGAAAGGTATGAACCCCTTATCCTTCCATCTATGGGTTAAATAGTACCACTACAAGATGGATCTGGCATTAAATAACAAACAAACAAACAAACAAAAACAGAATTTGTCATTAAATAATCAAGAATAGTTGATATGTCATAAAACCAAACCAAACCACACCATTGATCGCAAACAACTGATGAAATGAATGATCTTATTCATCTTGAAATCGCAACAACACCAAAAGGCAATGACCGGACGAAAGCTGTAAAACGTCAGGGTGAGGCCTCAGCAGTTTGTATATCATTGTAATATAATGGCCGAGGGATTTCGTTTTATATATCTTGCCTTTCGGTTTAGTTAGGCTGAGAACATTTCGCTTAGCGCATGAGTTAGTTTGGTGCAACATGAGCACAGGTGTTCACGCGGGTAGGATATGTCATTCAGAGATGTCAAAATAAAAATCCCAGATAGGAATTGGGACCAGCGGATGTGGGTGACGTCACGCACTGAAAGCTTGGGCTAAGATTTGAGAAAAGTCGGTTAGTTGAGTTTTAGCGTCCGGGGAAGACGGTTGACTTTCAGAGCTCGCCGAGGCCGTGCGGCGGGTGTCGCATGTGGTTTGGGGCAGATGGAAAAGTCGTCATAGAAAATTTGTGCATCTCTGTTCCTTATGTCGAAAAACCTTTTAACTCAAAGGTAATAAAAAGTTTCGTACCTGAACTAAGAAGTCGTAAGTGTTTTTGTGTTTCGGGATTCCTATATATATATATATATATATATATATGTGCGTTATGGACATTATGAACATTTTGCGTATCGGTATGAATATGTCTATTTCACATATTCATGTATGGCTATGTTACATCATGATCCCGAGCATTTAGACTCTATGAACTTTAAAAGATATCAAAATAAAACAAAATAGAAAATAATGGCCTTTTTTTAAAGTAAAATTAAATTTCGACTCGGATAAATATTACTTTTTATTTACATTCCAAATACGAGAAAACATTCTACCATACCCTGGATGTGTATTAGCTCTATTCTATTGTTATCAAGTCGTGCATCAGCACAGATTTCCCTGCTTTTCTCGCCATCCGTCCCTATAGTTTATTACTCTTGGCAGGTCCTCTAGACAACAGCCAATGTCCGCTCAGAGTTGATGTATGTCAATTCTTGCGAGTTATGTTCATGTACAGGAATCATGTACAATTCTGGCATGTTCATGTACAGGAATCGATTTGCATCTAAGACTCTGGACTCTACTGCTAATTTGTCAATCACTGTGACCAGAGCTCCTGTTTTAGTAAAACGTACCCCTTGTTAACTCGAGTGAAGTTGGCCGTTGTTCGGAAGTATTGTTTGAATTTGTGCCATGGTAATTTTTTTTTGGGGGGGGGGCTTTTTTTCCAAATCTATTTATACCACCCTTAGAGATGTATGGCAGTAGTTTTTTAACTGACCTATTTGGTCCTGACCGTTGATCTCTGAGGTCCCTCCACCCCGCGTCAGGTAAAATGTGCCGATGACTCGCTTTTGGATTCATCCACCTTTCTTCACATCCACTATGCTGCATCCCACGGTTTCAAATGCTACACGCTTTCATAGTTCATATAATACTCCCCCCTCTCAGAATCTATTATTTAGTAAAGCATATAAACCTTCATGGGTTATTTAATGCCATGCCATACTTGTAGAAGAACAGACTTGATACTATTTAACCCATGGCTGGAAGGATAAGAGGGTTCATACCTTTTCCTATGGTATAAGTCCGTAAATTAACGTAATAACGCTTACTATGCAGTGCAGCACTTTAGCAACTGTACCACAGTAAGCTCTACATTTATTTGGAGGAAACTTTAAAAAATAAGACGATTTTATAAGCATCATAAGTTTGTTTTTTCTTCATCAGATTTAAATCTTAATCATTTTCAAACAAAATTTCTTGATAATTTTTTTTTTAATTAAACCATTTAATTATGTTTAAAAAAACAACTTCTCTAACAAATCTAACATTCAGAAGAACAAAAAATAACAAACTTTGTATCACATTCTGGCCTCGTGGGGAACTGAATAAATCTTTCAGCCACCTGGTATTCTTTCTGGGTGATTTCTACGAGAATTACCGGCTCAGTTTCCTGGAGTTCTTCTCTCTAGCAAGCACCTGCTACCACATCTAAAAGTAGCGAGGGATCGTTTGATTTACTTGGCACCCGAGGCACCCTACGAAAGAATCCCAAAGGAATATGAGAAATTCTTAAAATAGTCCCCTAAGATGTTAGTTCCTTGCAAAGCACAACGCATTAAACTGACATTGTGGCATATTATAGCCTTTTGGGGAGCTTGATAAATCCAGTAGTTACATGGCATTCATGCTGGGGGTTTTGTGATGAAATTAACGGCTCACTTCTAAGGGGCCCTCTCTCTCTAACCTGCTCTTTTCCTTAAAAGAGATTAGTGCTGGGTTGATTGTCAGGCACCTGACGCTCCTCTGAAGGGGAATTCAAACCGAAATTTGTGTTGTATAATAACTCGTACCACGTGATTTCCGGTATCGCGGAAGTATAAAAGACGCCGTGTCGGTTAAGCATGCGGAAGCAGAAGCAGAAAGAGAGACAGCTCTGAAGGACGTCGGTCAGTAGTAAAACCAACGTCGGATGTAACACCAACAGCGCGAGACTTATAATACTAGTCGGACTGTACCACTTGAGTTGATAAATAACTCTATTTCACTGTGTGTCTTTTCCTTACCATGATACATCACTTTGTTTTCGCTGGCAGAATCGGTATCGGTCATAGCATCCAGACTGTAAATACATTGATAAACCATGCCAAATTTTTTACCCTGTAGGTTGGGGCAGTAGAATTCAGCGACTGCTTTCTGCAGGGGGATACGACGCCTCCAACGAGTGTCCTGTTTATGACACAAAATAATCTGATGATGGGGTTCCAGTGATGTTGGAGCTTTGGGGAATGCGGAGTACCCCTTCATTGCCATCGCTCCCAGGTCCACTCTGGCCCAGAGTGGTAGCACATGACAGTGACCTATCTATGGGTCAGTTAGAACTGAACTGAGTTCTTATGCTAGACTGAACTGCTTGAAATAGAACTGTTTTGACATTTAAACTTAGTACTAATGCTAAACTGAGTAGGTTGAAATAGAATCGTTTTTTACACGAAACAGAAATTCTTGAAACCATCAGTGTGCACACAAATGAGTCCTTATAACACGTTTAGAAATAAGAGTACATACAAACGATTCGTCTACAAATTATGTATATATAATTGAATTTGGCTTTAAATAACCCACAAGACTTGTCATACCATAAAACACTAACCGACCAACTGTATACATACATACATACATACATACATAGGGGGTTAGTAAGGTTTTTGCTTTGATGTAGTACAAGCTGTGTGAATGGGGTACGTAATGAGATTCGAATTCACTCGTGAAGGTCTCTAATTTACTAAGCTTTTTGCTTAGATGTGGCACAAGGCCATATGAAAGGGGCACCCAATGAGACTCGAACTCACTCGTGTAGGTTTGCTAGTCGACCTTGCTAACAATTACACAACCCGAAGCGTCCTTATATACATATGAGGGTGGCTGAAAAGTTCATAGGTTGAAAAGTTCATATGATGGCATATTTGCTGTCGATAACTTTTTTTGGCAAATGAGATCCAATGGAAGAAGTGATTGGTGTTCGCCAATGGCCCGGGAGACCTGGGTTCAATCCCAGGTCGAGTCATACCAAAGACTTTAAAAATGGAACTTGATACCACCTTGCTTAACACTCAGCATTATAAGGTACGGTTCAAGGGTAAAGTGGAGCAATCCTGGGAATGGAGTAGCGCCCTCCCCTACACCTTGGTGTAGTAGCTATCGAAAAGGGAGCCTTCGGGTCACCCTCGACTATGGTCGCTAACTTTACTTTACTAGAGAGTTATCTCGGTCAGCCTATAAGATTTCTAGCTTCCTCGCCTACATGTATGGATCTAGGAGTAATGACAACGAAAAGGTGACTCTGGACTTCTCAAAGATTCAGAACTGGAGCCTCACCACCAGGTATAGTTTAGTGTCACACTTAAAAACTTTTATACGTGAGGCTGTGCATCCGTGTTCATGGTTTCAGAAAAATTGCAAAGAAATTAAAAAGCAAAAGTATACCACCAAAATTCCAATTCTGGCGACAAAACATTCGTCATTTATCATCCAGCCTAAAAAAAGAACACAGAAATTTAAAAAAAATTTTTTATCATCATCATCATCATCATCATCATCATGTCGTGCTACTTGCACAGATTCCCCTCTCTCTCTCTCACACCATCCGTCTCTATCATCCATCGCCTCCGGCAGGTCCTCCAAGCCACATCCTCTGTCTGTACAGAGCAGTTGAAGATAAGTTCTTGTTGGCTGTCTAATACTCGCGCGTCCGTGTGAAGAGGTCCATAAGGGGAACGTCGCTTATGAGTTTATTCTTGCTCTTCCAGCAGTGTCCTGGACATCTTGTTCGTCTTATTTGGATGTGTACCATAGGACCAACGTTTTGTGCTGTAAAGAAAGAAGTCCGCAGAAAAAAAATATTCAAACTCGAAGGTAAGGGAAGAAAATATAGCAGTCGTTTTTATTCAGCTATGATCGCTGCAACCCGAAAAGTTCATTTTAGTTGCGTCTTTCTTCTCCCTTCCTCTCGGTGGTGACAGGGTGCGGATGAGAGCTGGCTGTTTGACACACGCCTGTCAAAGCAGACTGGGTAGGACGGATGGGGGCCTCGGAACCTTTGACTCGCTTGTTTTGACATCTGCCTTCAACTCTCTCCAAATCTCGTTACTTGTTTCTTATATAGAGATTTTGCAGAACAAATCGAAGATCCTCGAATGTTCGATGTCACAAGTGAAACACGTGATAATACATCTGTGATTATTTTAAAATCACGTCTAACTTTGCAGGTCATTCTTCCCGCACGCACTAGTCTCGTGACACCTTCACTGACTGACGACAGTGCCCGTCCGTAATATTACAGATGGTCCTCGAGCTGGATGGTAGGTGGCCGTACAGATGCTGTTTTGTGTGAGGTTGGTTCCAGGATTTGTTTAATATAGCTCGTAGCATCCTTGTGCAATTGCTGTCAAGCTTTTTCTTTATAGGCTTAGTCAACGTTCAAGTGGTATATCCATAAAACAAAACAAAAAACAAAAACAAACGGGATACATTAGCACCATACCCGTTTAAAACCTAGACTGTGTACTTCGGAAGTCGATAGATTTAATGAAAGAAAATGGCTTTACACTTAAAACGGCAAGACGCAGACAATACCCCACCAGACTATTATAGACGCACACAACGCTGATGGCATAGCACTTCTTGGCAAATACATCAGCCAAGGCCGGAAAATGATACGGACAGCTATCGATAGGCTATCGGTCATATATATACCAGACCTATCTTAGTATATATTTCTGGCAAATGTAGTCAAATTCCACTTCCCTGATCTTCGAAAGGTAAGTATTTACCCAACACTTCCGGTCGAGATCTTGTAGCATAATCGTTAAAGTGGTGGCCTGCGACATCTTTGTAAGTGAGATCGAACCCAAGTTGCGCTATTACGTTCACTTTCGTATTAATACCCTTGGGAGAAGATTGAAACCTCCTTATCCCTCCTACTATAGCTTAGATAGTAGTATTGCTGATCTTCTATAGGGATGGCTTTAGCATTAAATAACCAACGAAGCTTGATATGCCATTGAGCAAAAAGACGAAAAAGAAACCAACGCCTCTGCAACGAATTGAAAGTAGCCGAATATAGGCAAAAAGACCAGTGTGTCCTTCTATTTACCTATATCTGGTGTGGATGACGGATGGATGCAAGCCTTTTCCTTGGGTGTTAGCGAGCAGTCACAAATTCCATTTCCTAAGTTGATAACCGTTACGCCCTGTAAGCCTCCCTGGTCTTCGTTTGACTGGTAAGTCTTTTTTGCTATTAAGAAACTGACGATATATAGATCTTATATATATATATATATATATATATATATATATATATATATATATATATATATATATATATTCCCAGCTTCGGGAATCTAGCCTGTCTAGCCACACTGAAGAGTTCTGATAAAACGAAACAGGCCTGTCTGTGGATGACAATATATATATATATATATATGTGTGTGTGTGTGTGTGTGTGTGTGTGTGTGTGTGTTTTAGGTATCCGTCTATTTGGCAAGATCAATATAAATTTCGACCCAGATCCGACAAAGTTATAATGGAAGAGCGGCGGTTTTCAATGCAGCTTGACCCCACTCTTTGACTATAATTAACATAATTTCTTATGCTACGCATATAGTATTGTCAAAAATGAAAAGACATTTCACCTTTTACAAAGATGGAATATCGGTACTTTGATTTTTTGTTTTGTTCTTTATTGCCCAGTTAGCTGGGGCTGTAGAATACGCCGACTGTATCTCTGCTAAGGAGTAAGACCCCTCTCCCTCAATGAGTGTCCTGGATATGATACAAAACAATCTGATGGTGAAGTTCCAGTCTTCGCGTTTGAGAATCATTGAGTACCCCTTTGTTATCATCATTCGGAGTGATAGTAGCCGTAAGGGTCCAATCTAGGGGTCAATGGAACTATTTCATCATTTATTATACTTGTAACCATTTAATTGTGCGGAAGCAAACTTATTAGTATTGAATTGAGTTATTAGTGTTTAATAACAATACTTGCAACCATTTAACTCTGTGTGAATAAAACTATTAGTGTTATATAGAAATACTTGAACCCATTTAACTATGAGCAAACAAATAAGCTCTGCTTCTTTTAAAAACTGTTCCCTACAAACCTTTCGTTTACAAATCATATATATATATATACGGAGAGAGAGAGAGAGAGAGAGAGAGAGAGAGAGAGAGAGAGAGAGAGAATATATATATATATATATATATATATATATATGAACAGGATTTGGTATTAGATAACCTACATGGGTTGATATGCTGTGAAACCAAACCAACTTCTATTCTTAAAACAGTTAAGGTAGAATTGTATAATATTTTTGATAGTTTTAAACATTCTTTTTATCTTCTTTTGACCGCATTATAGTATTAAAGCTCAAATAATATTATCAAACCCTTTCATGACTGATCTTTCACTGTAGACATCAGGATATTCATTCAAAGTCAAAATGCACACAGCATACTACTATGTTTATGCAGGTTGCTGCTGAAACATATTTGAATCTCTCTATCTTTGTTACAAACACCATAGTATACCTAGGAGTTTGTCGTCTGAGGAAGTGTTTTAAGGGCAAAAGAATTCCTTCAGTTTGATAAACTGTTAAGATGCTGTTGCATAAGAGTGATTTTCAAAATTATCTTATCCTTTTGTTAAATGATGTTCTTTCGATCTTGACCACATTAAAAATTTTCAATAGCTACTGCACTGAGATGTAGGGGAGGGCGCTACTTCTTTCCCAGGATTGCTCCACTTTACCCTTGATACGTATCTTATAATACTGAGTGTTAAGCTAGGAGGCATCAAGTACCATTTTTTGAGTCTTTGGTATGAATCGACCTAGGATTGAACCCTGGTCTCCCGGACCGTTGGCAAAACTTAAGATAAATAGTTGTATTTGTTTTGATTTAACAAAGAACTCATCCGGCTAACTTAAATTTGTGTTATTTAATGACTAATAAAAAAACTCAATGTTCTTTGAAGTGAGTGGCCACTGAGGACTTGATGAAAGCAGTATATAAAACAAGCACCTGATAACCCCAGTCTCTTCTACTTCGACAGCAAATCACCGTTTGGCCAACCAGTATGTGATGTCAGTTTTCTCATACTGTATACGGCCATACCTTAGATAGACCAGACTCTAGTCCTCTGGGACACAGGGTTTTTTTACTCCTAACAATCTCGTTTCGCACTGAACAAGACAGCATAGAACATGCAATTAAACATGTAATTCTTCACAAAAAACTTTTAATTCTCTAATTCGTACGAACGCTAAAAACTTTTCTCAACATGCATTCTTTATGTACAACTTTGTATCTTATCATTCGTATGTTCTTTCTATTGAGTTCACTCAGGCAAATAAAAGATGTTCTTGTTAATTCGTCGTGAATTGTTCTCGCATTTATCTGTCTGTGAAACAATATTCAACCCCTATTATCCGCAACAAGAAGTGTTGAATTGTTACCTTTCACTCTATTACTGTTAGAGCGAGTAATACAACAAACGTACTAGCCCAGTCGGCAGTGGTTGTTGAATAAACCGACTGCATCTCTGTAGAGGAGTAAGACTCCCTACCCAACGAGTGTATTGGATATGACATTAAACAATCAGATGGTGAGGGTCTAGTCCTGGGGAACTTCTTCGTAGCCATTCCTCCTAGTTCAATATAAATTTTATTGATGCAAATATGCATTAAACTAATGAAAATATTAGTATTTAATAACATTTTTATATTCATTTAAATTCATTTAAATTGTCCTTAAAAGATGATATTGGCTTATGATGTGTTATTTTTTTTCCTTTTTAATCTACAACGTTTCATAACGTGTATATGCGTGGCCCCCATACAATTACATGTATATGTATGTATTGTGTTGGGTTGGTCGAGGTCGGCAGTATTGGTTGTGGTCGGACTGGAGCGTTGATGCTACGTACGTACCTAACTGTATCTACTTGCGAACTGTCTGCTGCTGTTAAATACCACTTATATATATGTGTATGCCCGTGGTGTAATGGAAGTGCCTGTGGTGTAATGGTTGTCGTCGTAGGAAATGAACACCGCGACACGAGTTCAAATCCTGGACAAGACTGATTGCCTTTCACATAGCACTAATACCCTTGAGAAAGGTATGAATCCAATTATTCTCCCTCCAGCTATGGGTTAATAGTAGGGCAGACTAGGTTCTTCAGCCGTGGCGAGGCAACTAGTCTAGGAGAAGGAAAACTCCGAATTCAAACCTGTTAAACTCCGCATAAAAATTGACCTTGTGTCATATCCTGCTCGAGCGGAGGGGTTGGGTAAATATGATATATATATGTATGCTGTATGGTCATATTTGCATATTTGTATGTGTATGTATGCAAATATGCATATTTATCAGCCGGCGGTGTCACTATTTAAAACGTACCCGAACAATATTCTTCCAGCCACCACACATATTGTAATTTTTTTAGATAATACTTGTGTTACGAAACATCCCCGACTGGTTTACTGTCGATGAAGGTGACAAGCGTTCAGTCTCAACACTTTTACCTACGCCTATCGTGCGGACAACGCCAAGCGTATTGCTAGTATTAGGTCGGACAATATCTTATTTCAGGATGTCATTCAACCACAATCAAAGAGGGAAAACTATGACACAGATTTTCGAACAAGCCGAAAATTAAGACTAGAAATGCACAATTTAGAATACAAATTAATTTATTATCAACCTCCCACCAAATAAAGGCATCTATGAGAAGTAAAATTGTCTTAGCGACAAAAATAAAAATGGTTGTATTTTAACAATTTGGGGACAATTCGCCTAGAAAATTTCTTGTGATGATGTGGGCAAAAAATCTTTTTGAATGTGTTTTGTGTGCGGTAGGAACTGGGTGAGCAAAAAGATGAAACAACATTAAAATGAAAACTTATCTTCTTTCTCTCCTTTTCCGTTGTCTTTTTTTCTTCATATGTCTCTCTCTTTTTATTCTTCTGGTGTCGCGTTTCACCGACCGTTAATTTTGCTTTTTTTTCTGGTGTCGCGTTTTACCGACCGTTAATTTCTCTTTCTTTCTTTCTGGGTACATTTTCAAATCGTTTCTTTTCCTCTGGCTTTTCTCGTATTCAGTCGACGAACAAAATATTCACGCGGTTCTTATCCCTTTTCTGGCGGCTTTTAAATCTTTCCATTGGAGCTGGCCTAGGGAAGACAGTTGACTCTTCGTATCACAGACACGTCTGTCTGCTACGGGATCTCTTGGCCAACTAGTCTGATTTTTCCTCTTTGCAGATTCGACCTTCCCGCTGCCTCTTATCACGTGGGCTTCTTGGTCAATCGGCATTCATTCTTCAAATAGGTCGCTTGTTGCTAGGGGCTGCTTGCCAGTTCATCTACTCATGTTAGGGAAACTTGACAGTCAATCGGTCAGCACGCACCCTTGACCCTAATTCAACTTTTCAGACTTCTAGTCTGCTTTTGCTGCTTTGCGAGGGAAACAGAGAGAGAGAGAGAGAAAGAGAGAGGAGGAGGTGGAAAGAAACTATATTTATGAGTATGAATTTGACTATACCCAGGGTCCAAATTCATAACACTTGCAATAATTAGATAGAACAAGAACCTAGGAAGAGAACCCATTGATAAACAATAAGTCTGTGCGTAGATATTTTTTAGTCGCGTTTTATGGCATATCAACTATTGCAGGTTATTTAACCCAAAATCCTCTTTATACATATATACTAAATATATAAGATTTGGTTTGGTTTGGTTCGGTGGCATATCAACCATTGTAGTCTATTTAATGCTAAATCTTTTTTATACATATATATTAGATATATATGATTTGGTTTGGTAGATTTTTATGACATCTCAACACTTGTAGGTGATTTAATACCAAATCTTCAATGTACATATATTCTACATACATATGATTTAGTTTGGTTGGGTTTTATGACATTTCAAATCATGTAGGTTATTTAATCTAAAATCCTCTTTATACATATATACTAAATATATAAGATTTGGCTTGGTTTGGTTCGGTGGCATATCAACCATTGTAGTCTATTTAACGCTAAATCTTTTTTATACATATATATTAAATATATATGATTTGGTTTGGTAGATTTTTATGACATCTCAACACTTTTAGGTGATTTAATACCAAATCCTCTATGTACATATATTCTACACACATATAATTTGGTTTGGTTGGGTTTTATGACATTTCAAATCACGTAGGTTATTTAATCTAAAATCCTCTTTATACATATATACTAAATATATATAACTTGGTTTGGTTGGGTTTTATGATATATTAACCATCGTAGGTTAATACGAAATCCTCTTAGTTTGATGGCATATCAACCATTGTAGGTTATTCAATACCAAATCCTCTCTATACATACGAGCAACTATTGTAGGTTATTTAATACGAAATCCTCTTTATACATATATATTAAATATATATAATTTGGTTCGATTGGGTTTTATGGCATATCAACCATTGTAGGTTATTTAATGCTAAGTCCTTTTTAGACATATATATTGAATATGATTTGTACATACATATTGTTGATAACATTTTAAACATGTCAGAGCTATTTTTTTGCACACTGTTAAATGATTTCAAGTATTTTTATGTATCAGTAACAATTTAAAATCAGTCATTTATTTGCACAAAAGTAAATGGATTTACGTATAATTTGTTTGATCTAATTTCTTGACACTCTTATTACTATCTAACACTAATAATTCTGGTGTGTTCTCGTGGTAATGGTTAAAGCGGTGGACTGCGGAATCGTAGTAAGCGAGTTCGAACTCCAGTCGTACTATTACATTCACTTTCAGACAAATACCTTTGGAAAGGCATGAAGCCGCTTATCCTCCCAGCTATGGGTTAAATAGCATCACTACCGTTCTTCTTGAAGAATGGCTTTGGAATTAAATAACCCACGAATGTTGATATGCCATTAAACAAAGAAACCAAACTAAACTAATAATTCTATTTAGTATTAATCGTTTGTTTGCAGACAATGAAGTGATTACCCCCACGCTACACAAAAACCCGAACCTCTATAGAAACAACTGCACAAAAAGTAGATATAAACGTATAATAAATACTATTTCCCAACGTGAGCATAAAATAACCCTTAACACGTTGACATGCTGTTAAAATCAATCTCATAAACATCATTTTCATCGATAAGAAACTTTATCCAGTCAGACCCCCCCTTTTTTAAATGAACACTGAAGATAACCTTTTGGTTCGTTTGTAGGAGGACATGTTATTTGGTAGTTATGCTTAGTCCCCCAAAATTTAATGCTAAAGTTTCGGTATATGTTTTACTTAGTTTAGTGGTATGTTTAGAAAAAGGCACATGGAAAAAGGTAAAATTGGCACATGGAGACAAATGCAGCCAATGAAACAAATGAATAAAGGATATGAAACGGCGGGGAAAAAAGGAACATTCAAAACAAGGCGACAAACAAAACAAATTTATACTCATAACAAAACATGTAATGAGACATTTAAAATATTGCTGTGGTTCTACATTGTTAGTAAAATAGCCCTGTGTGTATGTGTATGTTTATGTAACTGACACAACTAAAACAACAGAAAGGGTTAAATAATGAAAGCGTCCTATTAAGGTTGATTACATATTTTAAAATGTCCATTTCTTCCTGTGGTTTGAAACAGTCGGTGTTTCCGAGGCTGGAAAAAGTCTCATAGTCAAAGTATTTTGAAGAAATGAATGTCTGTGAGGCTTATCCATTTTGTGGCTTTTGACGTCTGTTGGTGAATAAGAGAATCACACTGGAGAGAGTGTGTTAGCGCTGCAATGGAAATTGGGAAAAAGAGTTTGAAGACGACGTATTTATAGAAAATACGTGTCTTGGAATCTGCTCCATAAAACGCGGACGTAGTTTTACGCGGGTCACGTGGTTCTCCTGGCTAATGGTTTCCCGAGACTGATTATTTGTGTGCATCCGCCATCTTTGATGTGGGAACAAGTGGCATAACGCCCAATTTAAATTATAGGAGTATAAGTCCTATACGTTTGAACTCTTTTTAGTTCGTACGAACCCAGGTCTACAAGAGAGTTATTTAAGCTTTTTTAAAAAAATTTTCTTAGATGTGAAATAAGGCACCAAAATTTTTTCTTAGATGTGAAATTGGGCACCAAATGAGACGCAAACTCAGTTGTGTAAGTTTGCTAGTCTAGCTTGCTAACCATTTCTCTCTCTGTGGTCTGCAAGAGAGAATTGATGTCCCAGTCGAGCTTGCTAACCTCTGTACAACGGTAAGCATTTGCTTCTCGCTTCAAGTTGGACGGTTAGTTATGGAGGACTGAAGAAGAAGAAGAAGAAGAAGAAGAAGAAGAAGAAGAAGAAGAAGAAGAAGAAGAAGAAGAAGAAGAATGGGAGTTGTCTAAAGGATTGTCAAACATAAAAAAATATTTTATCGAAACCTAGAAATTAAGATCCTTTTTCTTTTTTGATTGAGTTATTATCTTCAAGCAATTGTGGTGAATAATTGCACATCAAAATGATTTGCCGTTATAGGAGTTTTAAGAATAAACGTTGCGGTCGTCGTTGTAGCAGTAGTATCACTAGTAGTGTTCATCAGAGCCGCATTAACAATAGTACACTATCAAGTCTATTATTAACGGTCATTAAAAATACCTTTTTCACTATAAATGAGTCAAAGAGTTAAGTTGCAATCGTCTCAGGCACAATAGGGTGTTCATTGACAGAACTTTACAATCCAATTTGG
>OY757937.1:30945983-31088483 GCA_963585895.1 Sepioteuthis lessoniana
TACCTCTGAGGATTCGAGAATGCTTTGGTCAAAGAAATAAATGATGATCAGTTTTCCATCTCCAAGACTGGTCAAGACGAGCAAAATATACTGAGTACTGCTGGGGAAGTAGTGTCGAACTCAAAAGCGACGTTCTCTTATGGACTACTACAAATGGACACACCAGTATTGACCAACCAGCAAAAGCATCGGTTCTGTGTCGACACTGGATGCCGTCTAGAGCAATTGACATGAGCGATAAACGATAAAGACGTATGGTGAGAGAGAGAGAGAGAGAGAGAGAGAGAGAGACAGACAGACAGACAGACAGACAGAGACAGAATGTGTGTGTGTGTGTGTGTGTGTGAAGGAGCTCTGTATTGTCGTCAAACTTTGATGATGATGATGAGGATGATGATTATAATGATTATGATGATGTGACTTGTTCTTCAAAGCCATATCTGTCATGTAGGATGGAGAAAATATGTATCCATGACATTTACCCAAGACCCTTACACGAAGTGAAACACAAACAGCCTCGTCCAGGATTTGAACTTTGCTCATTGTGTCCGTTCCATACGTTATGTGCGCCTTTTACGGTTGGAGAATGCACTGGTCAAAAGGATGACCGAGCCGTTGAAATCGACAAACGAATTTTTATTTGTTATACTCTTATAGGATCATCAGAATATAATTCGGTTCGGTTTCTTTGTTTAATGGCATCTCAAGTTTCATAGGTTATTTAATGCCAAAACTATCCTTGTTGAAGTGTTATATATTGACCCTCGACCGAGCCGTCAATTAAGAGATGCACTTGTGTAAATAAGCGGAAAAACAGCGGAAGCAGGTGAACGGTAGAAAATAATATAACCAGGTGCCCGGACGGTTCGAAACAGTCGGAGACAGGATGCCAAAGTGAGAGCCAGCTGCAGATTGAGGGCCTTGGGCCCTCAGTGACCCACGGTTGAGTAACCCAGCCAAGATGAGGAAGAAGTGCTGCTATGGTCGAGAGAAGAACTTGGGTCAATATAGCAGTTTGTCCCATTCTCCAAATCATCTCTCACACACAACAAACACCACCTTTTCGAGAATAAAGTGTGAGAAATAAATTTTTATAAAGAAGTGTGTTCGTTCATTTGTAGAAGTCGTCATTACAGTTGTTTGTGTTCCCGTGCATATTTGTATACGCGTAGTATACAATACAACATATTAAAATTTTGTGCTTTTGGCCAGTTCACGCCCACATAGCGTGGTATCGAACCTGAGTTTGAGCGAGACGTTCAAAGATACGGCCGATAAAGATTTTGAACCTTGGAGAAAGAAGAGAAACTAAGAGCGAATCGGAAACAGAATGCAACACTTCAAGGGCGAACGATGCACAAGAAATGGAGAGGCAGAAAAAAAATGCAGTAGGCCCCAGATGAAGAAAAGAAAATTAGAACCAAAGAAATCGAGAAGAAGGCAGGAAAAGAAAAAGAAAAAAAAGAAGAAGGTAAATTGCTCATTCATTGTAATTGTTCTTTCTGTCGTCATAGTAGGGTTTTGTGCCGAAAGAATGTGGAATGATTATAAAATGGAAATAATTAAAAAAAAAGTGATTGAGCCCTACATGTGAAGCATTGAAATACAATTACTACTATGCATAATGTTAAAAGGGGAGAAGGAAAAGGAAGAAAAAAGATGGCCGGTGGACATACTGTCCCTGTGTTAAAATGATTGACAGATCATAATGTAAACTTCCACTTTGGTTTCGAGTTTTAATTTTTATGAATGAATTTGATAGTAAACAAAATTTTTATGAATGAAATTTCGTAGTAACTTGTGAATGCTGTCCTAACGCATAGTAAATTAAAATTAGGATATTAATCCGAGATCTGGGAGGATTTCGGGGCATCGATTATGTTGTCTGTAGAATGCTCATATACCTTTGGATCTGTAGTTAAGGCTGTGGGACGGGTTCGGTTTTGGAAAAGTTGTGGAAATGGGAAGTGTTATGTGAAGTCTCCCTAGAATGGGATGGATATTTTGTGAATTCCCCTAAGAATGGGTTTGGGATTTTATTGAGGTACTGACTAGTGAGTGGCCAGACTGAGATGTGAATGTCCTCCTGGAATGGTGTTTGAAATTCTATTGAAGTACTGACTGGTTAGTGGCCAGACTGAGTTGTGAAGTTCTCCTTGGAATGGGGCTTAAGATTTTATTGAAGAGGATATTCTGAAACAGGGGGTGGGAGATAATTAAGTATATGTGTGAAATCTTGACGATCTCGTTGATGTGCCGGAAAATTTGTGGACTCGGTTTTTGGGTTGTTCTTAAAGAGAAAATTGGTTTGCTGAATGGATGAATAAATAAAGTACTCCGTTAACTATTGAAAAAGACAGTAAAAGGTCTGGGTTGCTTAGGAAAGAACCCTCGGGATATTCTAACTCATCTTAGGAAGTAAGCAAGAAACTAATATTGTGTTGTCGTGTTTGGAACAAGTAAAAATGAAGAAATAATGGCTGGATACAAGCCATGCTTTTGTAGAGATACTTGCTGAAAGAACAAAGAATATTATTGAAAAAGTTTGATTAATGAATCATGCTTGTTTTATGGAAATATTTGTTAGAAATTGAATAAACGGGGGTGCATGAACCTATAGTTATTATATTAAGAGAGAAGCAGAGATAAGGTTAAAAAAATAGTGAATGAGCAATTTATTAATAAAAAAAAGTACGACAATACAATGGAAAAAGACAAAAAAATGGAAAGAAGAAAAGAAACTTGAACACTGTTGAACACAGAATGAAAAAAAACCCGAACATTTCTAGGAAAAATAGACAGTGAATAGATTGAAAAAAAAAAGAAAAATGCTGAACCATGTGAACTTTGTGGACATATTGTAAATATTGTTGATTTGTTCAGAATAGTTGAAAAATTAGTGAAAAAAAAAGAGTTGTTTGAGTTTAAAGGCGACATTAGAGCCTTTTTTCTCTCTGTTTCATATAATGAAATTTGACAAAAGCCATTAACAGGAGATTTAATATTAGGTTTATGAAGATTTTAAAATTATGTTGATTCTAATTTTTTTTAAATATTGGGTTTACGTGGAATAGGAAATACATTTTTTTAAATTTCTGTTTTCGAGCGAATCACGGGCTGATGTGAGATTGGGACAGAGATTCATCCAAGTTGTGTTACAGATTGTTTGGGGCATATAGTAAGAAGTCATTCTATAGAGGAATTCACCGTCCCATGGATTTGTTGAAGGCCTGTGGTGGCCAGAATTTTCAGATTGGAATTCCAAGTTGATGGAATAAAGGAAAGAAAGGCGTGGCCTGCTCCAATATTTTGTGGATGATGTCTGAATCTTTCAGTCCCGATGATGTTTTGCATTCGTGCGTGATTTGGCGAAGTGAAACGAATCAGGAAAAGGCGAGGTGCCTATATCTCGGTAGCCACAAGCGTTCATGGTTATATTAAAAAGCAACCCGGCGAGGGTGTGATCAGGTAAAGCATGTTCCTCAAGGGTTTACAGACCAGTAGGCACTGTAACAGAAACTTAATAATGAAAAGAATGAGTAGCACATTGCTAATAAATATTTTTGCGTGGTCTATTTTAGGTGATTTACTGCATGCGTGTCAGATTGTTATTCATTTGGATGTATTGTTATTTTATAGAATTGAGATGCATTGTTTTGGGCCATGATTTTTGTGGATTTATGAGGAATGTTTTGGACCTTGAAGATATTGTTTTTTAGCTGTGGAATTCTCCAGTTACTCCAAGTAGGAACCTGTTGAGCGAAGGACTGGAGCGTGGTCATAAGGAATCCAGGCGAAATGTATTACTGGAATGACTAGGGTCACTAGGTTTGTGACCAGGATCTGGGACCAGAGTATGGTCCTTTTATGGTTTTAAGATTCTTCAAGGAATTGCAGAGGGCCCTATTGTGTTTGGGAGGATGAAAGATGCATCCGTATTGTACTTTGATGCACGCATGTCAGGATAGCCAACCGCGGAAAGAATAGAATGAAATAAATTTAGATGATAATTAGCCTGGGCAACTGTTACACAGTGAGAAGGTCGCTTTCTAATTAAGGTTTTTTGGTATTTTGCTGTTGTTCAAGTAATTTCTTTTGTATTTTTGCTGTTGTTGCCCTTGAGTATTATTAGTAAGATGTGTGCGAGGGGGATGGAGAGGGACGTGAAGAAAATATCCACGGGTGGAATTTTGAAAAAAAAGAATGGGATGATTGTTATATATTAACCCTCGACTGAGCCGTCAATTAAAAGATGCACCTGTGTAAATAAGCGGAAGAACAGCGGAAGCAGGTGGGCGATAGAAAATAATATAACCAGGTGCCCGGATGGTTTCAGACAGTCGGAAACAGGATGCCAAAGTGAGAGCCAGCTGCAGATTGAGGGCCTTGGGCCCTCAGTGACCCGCGGTTGAGCAACCCAGCCAAGATGAGGAAGAAGTGCTGCTATGGTCGAGAGAAGAACTTGGGTCAATATAGCAGTTTGTCCCTGTCTCCAACTCATCTCTCACACACAACAAACACCACCCTTTCGAGAATAAAGTGTGAGAGATATATTTTTATAAAGAAGTGTGTTCGTTCGTTTGTTGAAGTCGTCATTACAGTTGATTATGTTCCCGTGTATATTTGTATACGCGTAGTATACAATAGAAGAACAGTAGTGGAACTCCTTAACCCATAACTTGAGGGGAATAAGTGGGTTCATGCCTTTCGCAAGGGTATTTATCTGGGAGTTAATGTAAAAGCGTTGCTGGATATTAAATTCGCTTACTTCGAGGCCACCGTTAACATTTTAGCCATTACGCCATGGGTGAAGGTACATTTTGCTAAGATAAGTGCAGTCCTGTTATTAACTATAATTTTTTTCTCAAAACCCTCAAAAAAGAAAAAAAAAGAAGCACCCCCCCCCAAAAAAAAACCAAAACAACAAAAATACCAAAACAAACGAAAACAACTTAAATTGGCCGTGAACCTCTCAATAACGGAAAATTATCCACTGTAAAAAGATAAAATCTGCAACGCTAAATATATGTTGCAGTTTACTAATGATTAAACCTGTTGTTCGTTTAGCTTGATAACAATAAATGATTGTATACGCATTAATATGCGAACAGATTATACAGGGTGGAACGATAAAATTATCGCCCTAGAAAAGACGACATGATTCCATTTCCGTTTAATGAAAACCGGATTTCTTTTTTTGTTGCAGACCAACTACAAGTTGGCCAGTTGTGTACAAATCCCAAGAGCGACAAGAGCCTTCTATCATGTCTCAACGAGCGAGATCGGAGATACGCCGCTGTACAACTCATGCGCTCTACCGATCCAAGTTATGACAACAGAACCATTGCCAGCACCCTCAAAATGCAAATCTGGATTGCCACGAATAACAGGGACGTGCCCAGGGTGATGAAAACAAAGTTTCCGGCAACGGTTACGGTCTTTGGTGTGGTTTCAAGTGACGGCCACATCATACCACTTCGCATCTTCAAAGTCGGCTCAAAAGTCAACACCAAAGTGTACCTGGATGTGCTGAAGAATGTGGTGATCCCCTGGTGCAATCAGGTGGCCGGTGGCAGACCTTGGGTGTGGCAGCAGGCCTCGGCGCCGGCCCACAAGTCCAAAGAGACCCAGGCTTGGCTTAAGAAGGAGTGCTACGACTTTGTACCCTTCTCTCACTGGCCCCCTCCTCCCCCGACCTGAACCCGCTGGACTACTTCGTTTGGTCATACGTCGAGAACATCACCAAAATGACCTCCCATAACACCAAAGCCAGCCTGATCACTGCCATCCACCGAGTACTCGCCGAGTACTCGCCGAGCTCCCGCCGGCACTTGTGGAAAAGGCATGCTCCCAGTTCTGGATCCGTATCGGGGCGGTGATTGAGGGTGAAGGCGGCTACATTGAATAGATGTCAGCTCTACAACATAATCAAGTTACCTGAATTGGTTTTTTAAATAAAAGTTTTAAAATAAAGCTGTAGCGTTGTTTTCTTTAGGACGACAATTTTATAGTTTCATCCTGTAAAAAAGTGATGTACACGTATAATTAGTGTCAAACTCTCATATTAATAGACTGTTTCTGTGATACAGGCCAATGCTCTCCCATATACACAACAGTCAACTAATATAAGTATTACAAAAGATGGCTTGCCTAGACGGCCGGGGCTGTAGAATACACCGACTGCACCTCTGCAGAGGGGTAAGAACCGCCCCCACCTACAAACGAGTGTCCTGTGGCTCAGTCGGCTGGGGCCGTAGAATACACCCGGAATGGTAGCACCTGATAGGGCCCTATCTATCTATCTATCTATCTATCTATCTATCTATCTATCTATCAAAAAGAACTAAAATACGTACTTATCTTAAACTGAATTGCTTGAAATAGAACTGTTTTTTCATTTAAGTCTGCGTATTTCTCAGTCGGCTGTAGAATACACCGATTGCACCTCTGCAGAGGGGTAACACTTCCCCAACGAGTGTCCTAGATATGAGACAAAACAATCTGATGGTGAGATTCCCGTAAAGCAGGAACTTTGCAGAATGCGGAGTATCCCTTCATTGCCTTTCCTACCCGGTCCATTCTTGCCCCGATTCGGTCCTATCTATAGGTTAAATAGAACTAAACTGTGTACTTATGCTAAGCTAAATGACTATAAATAGAACTGTTTTGATATTCAAACTGCGTATTTATGCTCAACTGAATTGTTCGAAATAGAACTGTTTTGACATTTCACTTTGTGTAAACAAAAAACTATAGTTAAGCTAAACAGAACTGTTTGAATTTGACATTTAACTGTGTAAACAAAAAACTATACTTATACTTAAAGGAATTGTTTGAATTAGGACTGTTTGACTAAACTGAATAGCTTGAAATTGAAATGTTTTTGACAATTGAACGGTGTAATTATGCTTAACTGAATTGTTTGAAATAGAACAGTTTATTTGTATAAAAATGGATTTGGTATTAAATAACCTACAAAGGTTGATATTCCATAAAATCCAACCAACCAACCTACCAACCAACCAACCAAAAGATGGCTAAAGACTTATTAGAATATTCCGTTAATTTTTTTCACTGCTCTTTCCAGTGTAAGAGTTGTGTCCTTTTATTGACTGGACATGTTTGATAGTCATCTCGTTGAATAGCTATTTAGTTCTTCTTCGCCCCATCATCGCTTCTGGTCTCCATATTGTTCTCGCGACCCCAACATTGTTCCGCCTTTTTTACTTGCTCCTCTATCCTCTTTGTTGCGATAAATTACAAATAATTAGTCTTCTTTTCTTCGTGAGCGCAGATAACTTCATTCATTTCATGAATAATACCGAAGTTTTCTTTTCTTCACGCGCGGACATAGACTCATTCATTACATAAATTTTACCGTAGTTTTTTTTCTCCGTGTGCAGACATAAACGCATTCATTTCACATATTACCGACTCCAGATGAGAGCGACTGGACCAAAGACGGAAAGGTTCTATCTCTTCGACTGGTCTCGGCTAGATTACAACTTAAAGTTGAAATCTTACTTCTTAGATTTTAGTCACCTGACTTTAAAATCCTCCACTGACAACCAAGTTTTTTAACCAAGGTCAGTATCTGTCAATCGCACTTAGTTGACAAACGGTATCTTTCCAGCCGTTTTAACGTTTATTAGAATACTACACTGCATGCCAAAATAAAAGGTTCAATCAAACTATAATACAACAGAAGTTTAGAGAGGTTGATCAGAATAGATGACATTGTTGATATATTTGCATTAGCCAATCTTAGCTGACCTGTAGTGAAAACCACTGTTATATGTGTCACTTTAGATTCTCAACACTGATGGACTCGACTATAACAGGGCGCTCCTATACTTCTGGCTTTGCGTCAGATTTAATCTAAGCTTAGTAAATAACTATTTGGTATGAACTATTACTCTTGGACACCACGGGTTGTGTAAGGTTTAGGAAGCTGGGCTAGCAAACCATTACTAGTGAGTTCGAGTCTCACAGAGTGCCTCATACTTCCGGCCTTATGCCACATCTAAGATAATCTAAGTAAACAACTATGGACTATTACAGTGAAGACGGTTCAATGTAACGGTTATGGTCCTTGGAAATGGAGTCAGAGGGCAGAGTTCAAATCCTGGACGAAGTTCTTAACTTTTCATATTAGTGCTAACCCAGTGGTGTAATGGTTATTGTCGCAGGATATGGACACGGCGACACGAGTTCAAATCCTGGACCTGACTGATTGCATTTCACATAGCACTAATACCCTTGGGAAAGGTATGAATCCAAATATTCTCCCTCCAGCTATGGGTAAATAGTAGGACAGACTAGGTTCTTCAGCCTTGGTGAGGCAACTAGTCTAGGAGAAGGAAAACTCTGAAGTGAAACCTGTTAAACTCCGCTTAAAAATTGACCTTGTGTCATATCCTGCCCGAGCGGAGGGGTTGGTAAATATGATATGATATTAGTGCTAACCCCCTTAGAAAATGCATATTTCCATGTCTTTTCCCCTCACCTATGGGTAAATAGTAGGGCAATCTGGGTTCTTTTGTCTTGGTCAGGCAACCGGCCTAGGAGAAGGAAAACTCTGAATTCAAACCAGCTGTACTGTTTAAAAACTTGACTTTGTGTCGCATCCTGCCCGTGGCAGAGGTGTTGGGGAAATGTCTATTTGGTATAATATATAACCCTGAAGAAGAAGTGCCCGTGGCGTAAGGGTTAAAGCGCTTGACTGCGACATCGGAGTTTGTGTGTTCGAACTCCAGTCACGTTATTACGTTCACTTTCGCAAAAAGCATGAACACTGTTTCCACCAGCTATGGGTTAAGTAGTACCACCGCTGACCTTCTACGAATAAGGATTTGTCGGTTGATCTGTCATTAAATAAAGTAAAACCTATCACCTTTGAGGCACACTTATGGTAACGATTAAGAAATGGAACCAGTGACCAGAGTTCAAATCCCGGACGAAGCTGTTTTTGTTTCACTTCGTGCTAATGCCATTGGGGAAAGTGTGAATACATCTACTCACAGCAAAGTTTTAGAAAAACAGTTAAGCATCTAAAGGGTTATTTAGACATCGTTAGGCAACCAGCCTAAGAGAAGGAAAACTTTGAATTCCAACCAGCTGTACTCCGCTTGATAAAACGCCCTTGTGGCACGCTCGGCTCGTGTTGAAAGGGTTGGATAAATACGTATCCTGGAGGATTGGTGTTGATGTTAGATTTTTTTAAATGTAGTATTTTTAGAGTATGGTCTTGACGTAATCTAGTGAGGGTAGATTTTGCTCAGGCAAGTACTGTCCCGTTTATATATATATATATATATATATAAAACTTGAGTGTTACGAAATAATTCTGATCAACTTTATATGCCTTCTGTACAATGCCCTTGAAGTTAAATATATTTTAAACCGCTGCTGAACCATCACCACCTCACTTGATCCTTACTTGGAAAAATGTTCGGCAACAGGTGGCCATAAGTGGGTCTGCTGGGCATTACCCCCACTCACTGTGGTCTTTTCGGTTTAAAAATACTTTGGGTAACTCACTGAGCGGAAGAAGAAGAAGAAGAAGAAGAAGAAGAAGAAGAAGAAGAAGAAGAAGAAGAAGAAGAAGAAGATAGCGTGTTTATCAGCATGTGATTTGAACACTGACGTCATGAGGAAGTGAATAGAAATAGATAAGACATAAATAATTGAACGCTTATTTCACGAAGAAAATGCCGCAGATTAGAAGATTGTGCAGCGGCATTAGAAAAAGTGAAGCGATCTGCTTTCAAACTTGGTATTATAAAGTCAACTTAAAAAAACCCCACTCTCTATTAAGAAATACTTTAGGATCCACACACACACACACGCACACACGCATACACTCATACGGACATACATACATATTTACGTATATATATATATACGCGATTGTCGACATAAAAGTTCATAGGTACCCCCACCCAAAAGAAGAAAAAACATAAAAAACTCACATATGTGACCAAATGAGATTGATTGTTCAACATGATCGCCTTTTACTCGATGTTGCGGTGCTTGGATCTGATTGGTAAAAAAATTGATCAACTGCAGATAGGATGTCATTCAAGAGACTTTTCAACCTACATTCATTTCTGTAAATATATATATATATGGGAGTTCCCTGGTGAAGAGGCTAACTTGAGGGAAGCAGGAAGCAAGTTCAAATTTCAGTCACGCTGGGAAAAGTATGAATGCCTTATTCCTCCATCTATTGGTCAATAGTATCACTCATGTTCTTCTGTAACGATGGGTTTGGAATCAAATAGCCCACGAAGGTTGATATGCCATTAAACAAAGAAACCAAACCGAACCAAAGAATATATATATTTGTGTGAGTGTGAGTGTGTATATTTATAAACCCTTCTGCACGGGCAGGGTGCGATTCAAGGTTCATTTTTAAGCAGAAGTTAGCAGATTTGAATTAAATTTTCTTTCTCCTAGACTGGTTTCAAAAACGAGATTTAAGAGCCAGTCTGCCTTACTATTTACCCAGAGGTGGATGGAGAAAAGTTGGATTCATACCTTTCTGGAGTATATTAGTGTTGTGTGAAATGCAAACAGTCTTGTCCAGGTTTTGAACTCGAATCACAGTGTCAATTTCTTACGACGATAACCACTACTCCTAATATATATGCGCATGCGTCTGTGTGTTATTTTGATTGGTTTGGTTTGGCTTAGTTTTCTTGCATATCAACCATTATTGGTTATTTAATGCTAAATTCTCTTTTTCCATTTATATTAGATTTATGATTTGTAAACACATTTTAGATACACACAGTTAAAGGACCAAACAGTTCTATTTCTAAGAATTCAATTTATCATGGGTCAACAAAGTTAAATGGTTCTAAATATTGCTGTCATCTATCACTAACAATTCAATTAAACATCAGTCATTTGTTTCCACTGACTTAAATAATCAAACAGTTCTATTTCTAACAATTCAATATAGCATAAGTCATTTTTTGCACCCAGTTTAAATGTCAAACAGTTGTATTCGACCCAAAGATACGACCCTATCAGGAGTTACTAGTCCGATCTTGAGTGGACTTGGGAGTGATGGCAATGAAGGGGTACTCTGCATTATCCAAAGCAGCATCATTACTGGAGACTCACCATCAGATTGTTTAGTGTCATATCAGGACACTCGTTGGAGGGGTCTTACCTCTCTGTAGAGATGCAGTTGGGATTTATTGATTTATTTAATCTATTATTTTTAATATATTATTTTCTGGTGATTCGATCAATTTATTTATTTATAATTATCATTGTGATTATTTTACTCCGAGTAAAGTTTTCATAACAGCGTTAGCTGGTGGCATTTCACAGGAGCCTAAGTGACAGCAAGTCTCCTAAGGTCTCCTGGACTCTTCTGAGCGTTCTAGCAGATCTAAAAAATGCTGTGGTCTATATGGTCTCGTTTTTTTTCTCTGATTTCCAATTTCTCTAATTTTTTCTCCTGGTTTTCGGGGGCCGTTCCAAGGACTCTAACAACAATTGGTATTACCGTCACCCTCATATTTCTCAGGAATTTTTTGTTCCCCGGCAAGGTCCAAGCATTTGTCTCTCTTTTCCTTTTCTTTTATTTTCCGTCCGTGATTCTCCTGAATTGCAAAATACACTAAACGACAAAATTCTTTTCTTTTTGTTAGGTCGTTACAAGGTCTGGTCTTCTGACAGGTGAGAAACTAACAGACCCCACAGTGCATATTGATTAGGGATATATATATATATATATATATATATATATATGTGTGTGTGTGTGTGTATAATGTGAAAGCAAATAATTTGTAGGTTACATTATTAAACAAGCCTGAGCTCCTGAGTTTAGTTAGTTGTTTTGGTTTTATGGCATATCAACCTTTGTAGGTTATTTTACGCCAAATCTATTTTTATGCAAATAATCAGTTCTATTTCAAACAATTCAGTTTACCATGAGTATACAGTTTAATTGTGAAAAACATTTCTATTTCAAGCTAAGCAGTTCTTATTCAGCTAATTCAGTTTAGTATGAGTACAGTTTTTGTTTATACACTGTTAAATGTCAAAACAGCTCTATATCAAACAATTCAGTTGTGTGTAGGAACAGTTTCAATGTCAAAAAACAGTTCCATTTCAATAATTCAGTTTAGCATAAGCTCTCAGTTTAAATGTAAGTACACAGTTTATTTTTTAGTCAAAGAGTTCTAATTCAGATGATTCAGCTTAGTATAAGTACAGATCTTGTTTGCACACAGTTGAATGTCAAAACAGTTCTATATTAAACAAATCAGTTTAGTGTAAGTACAGTTTCAATGCAAACAATTCAGTTTCGCATAAGCCCGCAGTTTAAATGAAGGTACGGTTTAATTGTCAAAAACATTTCTATAAAGCTATTCAGTTTAGTTAAACAATTCATTTTAGCTGACAGCACGGATTTCCCTAACTCTCTCTCGTTGTCCGTCTCTATTATCCATCCCCCACAGTATTTCTTCCTAACTACATTGTGTTCGCACAGACCTGATGTAAATAAGTTCTTTCCGATCAATCAACACTCGCATGTTCATTCGAACTATTTGTTATAAATTGAATTATAACATATAATTCCTCTATTTAAAAAAAAGTGTCTATCTATTTCTTTTCCCCTGAGGTTTTGATAACATGGATGCGTATCTCCAAGTTGAGAAGACGTGGCCCAGTAGGTGACCGTGTTTGCTGTAAAACAAGACACATCAGGTAAAGTGGTCACACGTTAACCATGACTAGTTGATTTGGCAGCATTTCAGGGCGATGTAGTCCTGTGGCTCAAGGATAGGGTTTCGGCTTTGCCTTCCATTGTCACTGGTTCGATCTCAAGTGGGGGAGATCTCGGTATACGCTGCTCATAAGATATAATAAGGCCGAAATAGCTGTCCTGTGTTTCTGTATGTTGCACGCAGTGCTTGTCGGATATTCTGCTCATGGTAACTCAAAATATATATATTCAATCAAGATTTATTGACCCACTTTACAGGATAGACTTCGATTGTTTAAGGATTTTACCGGCTTGCGGTGTCGGGTACTTTTTTCTAAATTTTTCAAAATTGGTTTTATTGTGATTTCCACAACGTTTCGGCCGATATGTCCTGCGGCCTTCTTCGGAAACTTACACGGAACTTCGAACTACGTCCTTTATTGAATCCATTGGGGTGGCTTGTTCTGATTCCGTTAGCCATAACCGGGTACAAGTGTTAAGTATTCCAGTATTGTTTCTCGCCTGCAGTCAGGATTGAACATGCAACCTCCAAATGATTGTCTCCCCAGAAGCTTAGGTAACCAACGCCTATCACCGTTACGCAATGCGTTCCGTGTAGGTTCCCGAGTTCGACAAACATCTGAAGAAGGCCGGAAGACATATCGGCCGAAACGTCGTGGAAATAACAATAAAGATGAAGACAATAGTTCTAAAACTCTTAATGATAAAAATAATCAAGCTTCGTCTCAGAAATTTAGACAACAAACACCTGAAGAAGGCCGGAGGACATATCGGCCGAAATGTTGTGGAAATAACAATAAAGATGAAGACAATAGTCCGAAAACCCTTAATGATAAAAAAATTGGGATTTATCATGCATGAAGATCAAAAACGTAATAATTATTTGTGCCTTTCGAGTTTATTACTTTCAAAACTATATCTCCTGAATTAATCTAGAAAAAAAAGTAGCTCTTGTAAAGAAGAAAAAATGGAAAGAAAGAAATATTTGAAGACCTGTACAAAGAAATTCCGTGTAAAACTCGGGAAATATGAGAGCGGGGGCTTTGGCCAAGAAACAATGTGTCAAGCAACGCGTTCTGATTGACACCCACGCTTTAAATGCCGTGGAACATCACCGAAGTATAGCGTACACCTCTCAACGACAATATCCTCCGTAAAATCGTCCACGAGCCCCAGGAAAAGATTATTAATGGTGAATTCTGCCGTATAGTTCTTATTTGCTTTTGTTTTGTTTTATGGTATATCGCCTATTGTAGGTTATTCAATGCCAAATCCTGTTCACACATATATATTAAATAGAATTGATTTGGTTTGGTTTAGTTGTATGGCATATCACCCATTGTAGGTTATTTAATGCCAAATCCTGTTTATACATATATATCAAATAGAATTGATTTGGTTTGGTTTGGTTTTAGGGCATATTAACCATTGTAGGTTACTTAATGGTAAATCCTCTTTATATATTGAATATAAATTATTTGTAAGCACGTTTGTTTATAATATGCTTAAATGAGTCTGAGCGTATTTTTTGCAGTCAAATGGTTTCAAGTATTGCTACGTACCTAATAATTTAACGTCAGTCATTTGTTGTCGACATTTGAATAGATATAATAATATGTAAGAGAATAGTTTGAAGGTAATTTCATTTTTAAATGAGTTGAAACTAATGTGTTGCACACGAGTATTACTTTTATTTCTACAGAGTTAAATGGTTACAAGTATATCCTATATAACACTTATGATTCAATTAATATTGATCATTAGTACACAGAGAGTGAAGTGGTTACAAGTATTGCTATGTAACACTTATAATTCTATTCAATATTGATCATTTTTAAACAGACAGTGAAGTGGTTACAAGCATTGCTATGTAACACTTATAATTCTATTCAATATTGATCGCTTTTAAATAGACAGTGAAGTGGTTACATGCATTGCTATGTAACACTTATAATTCTATTCAATTTTGATCATTTGTACATAGACATTGAAGTGGTTACAAGCATTGCTATGTAACACTTATAATTCTATTCAATATTTATCATTTGTGCACAGACAGTGAAGTGGTTACAAGTATTGCTATGTAACACTAATAATTCTATTCAATATTGATCATTTTTAAACAGACAGTGAGGTGGTTACATGCATTGCTATGTAACACTTATAATTCTATTCAATATTGATCTTTTGTACACAGACAGTGAAGTGGTTACAAGTATTGTTATATAACACTTATAATATCATTCAGTATTGATCATTTTTAAACAGACAGTGAAGTGGTTGCAAGTATTGCTACGTAACACTTATAATATTATTTAGTATTGATCATTTGTACACAGACAGTGAAGTGGTTACAAGTATTGCTATATAACACTTTTCATATTATTCAGTATTGATCATTCTCCAACAGACAGTGAAGTGGTTACAAGTATTGCTATGTAACACTTATAATTCTATTCAATATTGATCGTTTTTAAACAGACAGTGAAGTGGTTACATGCATTGCTATGTAACAGTTATAATTCAATTCAATATTGATCTATAGTACACAGACAGTGAAGTGGTTACAAGTATTGCTATATAACACTTATAATATTATTCAGTATTGATCATTTTTAAACAGACAGTGAAGTGGTTGCAAGTATTGCTACGTAAAACTTATAATATTATTCAGTATTGATCAGTTGTACACAGACAGTGAAGTGGTTACAAGTATTGCTATATAACACTTATAATATGATTCAGTATTGATAATTTTTCAACAGACAGTGAAGTGGTTACAAGTATTGCTATGTAACACTAATAATTCTATTCAATATTGATCATTTTTAAACAGACAGTGAAGTGGTTACAAGTATTGCTATGTAACACTTATAATTCTATTCGATATTGATCATTTTTCAACAGACAGTGAAGTGTTACAAGCATTGCTATGTAACACTTATAATTCTATTCAATATTGATCATTTTTAAACGGACAGTGAAGCGGTTACAAGTATTGCTATGTAACACTTATAATTCTATTCAATATTGATCATTTTTAAACAGACAGTGAAGTGGTTACAAGTATTGCTATGTAACACTTATAATTCTATTCAATATTAATAATTTTTAAACTGACAGTGAAGTGGTTACACGTATTGCTATGTAACACTTATAATTCTATTCAATATTAATAATTTTTAAACTGACAGTGAAGTGGTTACACGTATTGCTATGTAACACTTATAATTCTATTCAATATTGATCATTTTTAAACAGACAGTGAAGTGGTTACAAGTATTGCTATGTAACACTTATGATTCTATTCAGTATTGATCATTTTTAAACAGACAGTGAAGTGGTTACAAGTATTGCTATATAACACTTATAATTCTATTCAATATTGATCATTTGTACACAGACAGTGAAGTGGTTACAAGTATTGCTATGCAAAACTTATAATTCTATTCAATATTGATCATTTTTAAACAGTGAAGTGGTTTCAAGCATTGCTATGTAACACTTATAATTCTATTCAATATTGATCTATTGTACACGGACAGTGAAGTGGTTACAAGTATTGTTATATAACACTTATAATATTATTCAGTATTGATCATTTTTAAACAGACAGTGAAGTGTTTGCAAGTATTGCTACGTAACACTTATAATATTATTTAGTATTGATCATTTGTACACAGACAGTGAAGTGGTTACAAGTATTGCTATATAACACTTATAATATTATTCAGTATTGATCATTTTCCAACAGACAGTGAAGTGGTTAAAAGTATTGCTATGTAACACTAATAATTCTATTCAATATTGATCATTGGTACACTGACAGTGAAGTGGTTACAAGTATTGCTATGTAACACTTATAATTCTATTCAATACTGATCATTTTTAAACAGACAGTGAAGTGGCTACAAGTAATGCTATGTAAATTTTATAATATGATTCAGTATTGATCATTTGTACACAGACAGTGAAGTGGTTACAAGTATTTCTATATAACACTTATAATATTATTCAGTATTGATCATTTTTAAACAGACAGTGAAGTGGTTACAAGTTTTGCTATGTAACATTTATAATTCTATTCAATTATGATCATTTGTACACACACAGTGAAGTGGTTACAAGTATTGCTATGTAACACTTATAATATTATTCAGTATTGATCATTTTTAAACTGACAGTGAAGTGGTTACAAGTATTGCTATGTAACACTTATAACTCTATTCAATATTGATCATTTTTAAACAGACAGTGAAGTGGTTACAAGTTTTTCTATATAACATTTATAATTCTATTTAATATTGATCATTTGTGCACAGAGAGTGAAGTGGTTACAAGTACTGCTATGTAACACTTATAATTCTATTCAATATTGATCATTTTTAAACAGACAGTGAAGTGGTTACAAGAATTGCTAAGTAACACTTATAATTCTATTCAATATTGATCATTTTTACACGGACAGTGAAGTGGTTACAAGTATTGCTATGTAACACTTATAATTCTATTTAATATTAATAATTTTTAAACTGACAGTGAAGTGGTTATAAGTATTGCTATGTAACACTTATAATTCTATTCAATATTGATCATTTGTACACAGACAGTGAAGTGGTTACAAGTATTGCTATGTAACACTTATAATTCTATTCAATATTGATCATTTTTAAACAAACAGTAAAGTGGTTACAAGCACTGCTATGTAACACTTATAATTCTATTCAATATTGAACATTTGTACACAGACAGTGAAGTGGTTACAAGTATTGCTATGTAACACATATAATTCTATTCAATATTGATCGTTTTAAACAGACAGTGAAGTTGTTACATGTATTGCTATGTAACACTTATAATTCTATTGAATATTGATCTATTGTACACAGACAGTGAAGTAGTTACAAGTATTGTTATATAACACTTATAATATTATTCAGTATTGATCATTTTTAAACAGACAGTGAAGTGGTTGCAAGTATTGCTACGTAACACTTATCATATTATTTAGTATTGATCATTTGTACACAGACAGTGAAGTGGTTACAAGTATTGCTATATAAAACTTTTCATATTATTCAGTATTGATCATTCTTCAACAGACAGTAAAGTGGTTACAAGTATTGCTATGTGACTCATATAATTCTATTCAATATTGATCATTGGTACACAGACAGTGAAGTGGTTACAAGTATTGCTATGTAACACTTATAATTCTATTCAATATTGATCGTTTTTAAACAGACAGTGAAGTGGTTACATGCATTGCTATGTAACACTTATAATTCAATTAAATATTGATCTATAGTACACAGACAGTGAAGTGGTTACAAGTATTGCTATATAACACTTATAATATTATTCAGCATTGATCATTTCCAACAGACTGTGAAGTGGTTACAAGTATTGCTATGTAACACTAATAATTCTATTGAATGTTGATCATTGGTACACAGACAGTGAAGTGGTTACAAGTATTGCTATGTAACACTTATAATTCTATTCAATACTGATCATTTGTACACAGACAGTGAAGTGGTTACAAGTAATGCTATGTAAAACTTATAATATGATTCAGTATTGATCATTTGTACACAGACAGTGAAGTGGTTACAAGTATTTCTATATAACACTTATAATATTATTCAGTATTGACATTTTTAAACAGACAGTGAAGTGGTTACAAGTATTGCTATGTAACATTTATAATTCTATTCAATTATGATCATTTGTACACAGACAGTGAAGTGGTTACAAGTATTGCTATATAACACTTACAATATTTTTCTGTATTGATCATTTTTAAACTGACAGTGAAGTGGTTACAAGTATTGCTATGTAACACATATAATATTATAAAGTATTGATCATTTTTAAACAGACAGTGAAGTGGTTACAAGTTTTGCTATGTAACACGAATAATATTATTCAGTATTGATCATTTTTAAACAGACAGTGAAGTGGTTATAAGTATTGCTATGTAACACTTATAATTCTATTCAATATTGATCATTTGTACACAGACAGTGAAGTGGTTACAAGTATTTCTATATAAATTTCATAATTCTATTTAATATTGATCATTTGTACACAGACAGTGAAGTGGTTACAAGTATTGTTATGTAACACTTATAATATTATTCAGTATTGATCATTTTTAAACTGACAGTGAAGTGGTTACAAGTATTGCTATGTAACACATATAATATTATAAAGTATTGATAATTTTTAAACAGACAGTGAAGTGGTTACAAGTTTTGCTATGTAACACGAATAATATTATTCAGTATTGATCATTTTTAAACAGACAGTGAAGTGGTTACAAGTATTGCTATGTAACACTAATAATTCTATTCAATATTGATCATTGGTACACTGACAGTGAAGTGGTTACAAGTATTGCTATGTAACACTTATAATTCTATTCAATACTGATCATTTTTAAACAGACAGTGAAGTGGCTACAAGTAATGCTATGTAAATTTTATAATATGATTCAGTATTGATCATTTGTACACAGACAGTGAAGTGGTTACAAGTATTTCTATATAACACTTATAATATTATTCAGTATTGATCATTTTTAAACAGACAGTGAAGTGGTTACAAGTTTTGCTATGTAACATTTATAATTCTATTCAATTATGATCATTTGTACACACACAGTGAAGTGGTTACAAGTATTGCTATGTAACACTTATAATATTATTCAGTATTGATCATTTTTAAACTGACAGTGAAGTGGTTACAAGTATTGCTATGTAACACTTATAACTCTATTCAATATTGATCATTTTTAAACAGACAGTGAAGTGGTTACAAGTTTTTCTATATAACATTTATAATTCTATTTAATATTGATCATTTGTGCACAGAGAGTGAAGTGGTTACAAGTACTGCTATGTAACACTTATAATTCTATTCAATATTGATCATTTTTAAACAGACAGTGAAGTGGTTACAAGAATTGCTAAGTAACACTTATAATTCTATTCAATATTGATCATTTTTACACGGACAGTGAAGTGGTTACAAGTATTGCTATGTAACACTTATAATTCTATTTAATATTAATAATTTTTAAACTGACAGTGAAGTGGTTATAAGTATTGCTATGTAACACTTATAATTCTATTCAATATTGATCATTTGTACACAGACAGTGAAGTGGTTACAAGTATTGCTATGTAACACTTATAATTCTATTCAATATTGATCATTTTTAAACAAACAGTAAAGTGGTTACAAGCACTGCTATGTAACACTTATAATTCTATTCAATATTGAACATTTGTACACAGACAGTGAAGTGGTTACAAGTATTGCTATGTAACACATATAATTCTATTCAATATTGATCGTTTTAAACAGACAGTGAAGTTGTTACATGTATTGCTATGTAACACTTATAATTCTATTGAATATTGATCTATTGTACACAGACAGTGAAGTAGTTACAAGTATTGTTATATAACACTTATAATATTATTCAGTATTGATCATTTTTAAACAGACAGTGAAGTGGTTGCAAGTATTGCTACGTAACACTTATCATATTATTTAGTATTGATCATTTGTACACAGACAGTGAAGTGGTTACAAGTATTGCTATATAAAACTTTTCATATTATTCAGTATTGATCATTCTTCAAAAGACAGTAAAGTGGTTACAAGTATTGCTATGTGACTCATATAATTCTATTCAATATTGATCATTGGTACACAGACAGTGAAGTGGTTACAAGTATTGCTATGTAACACTTATAATTCTATTCAATATTGATCGTTTTTAAACAGACAGTGAAGTGGTTACATGCATTGCTATGTAACACTTATAATTCAATTAAATATTGATCTATAGTACACAGACAGTGAAGTGGTTACAAGTATTGCTATATAACACTTATAATATTATTCAGCATTGATCATTTCCAACAGACTGTGAAGTGGTTACAAGTATTGCTATGTAACACTAATAATTCTATTGAATGTTGATCATTGGTACACAGACAGTGAAGTGGTTACAAGTATTGCTATGTAACACTTATAATTCTATTCAATACTGATCATTTGTACACAGACAGTGAAGTGGTTACAAGTAATGCTATGTAAAACTTATAATATGATTCAGTATTGATCATTTGTACACAGACAGTGAAGTGGTTACAAGTATTTCTATATAACACTTATAATATTATTCAGTATTGACATTTTTAAACAGACAGTGAAGTGGTTACAAGTATTGCTATGTAACATTTATAATTCTATTCAATTATGATCATTTGTACACAGACAGTGAAGTGGTTACAAGTATTGCTATATAACACTTACAATATTTTTCTGTATTGATCATTTTTAAACTGACAGTGAAGTGGTTACAAGTATTGCTATGTAACACATATAATATTATAAAGTATTGATCATTTTTAAACAGACAGTGAAGTGGTTACAAGTTTTGCTATGTAACACGAATAATATTATTCAGTATTGATCATTTTTAAACAGACAGTGAAGTGGTTACAAGTATTGCTATGTAACACTTATAATTCTATTCAATATTGATCATTTGTACACAGACAGTGAAGTGGTTACAAGTATTTCTATATAAATTTCATAATTCTATTTAATATTGATCATTTGTACACAGACAGTGAAGTGGTTACAAGTATTGTTATGTAACACTTATAATATTATTCAGTATTGATCATTTTTAAACTGACAGTGAAGTGGTTACAAGTATTGCTATGTAACACATATAATATTATAAAGTATTGATAATTTTTAAACAGACAGTGAAGTGGTTACAAGTTTTGCTATGTAACACGAATAATATTATTCAGTATTGATCATTTTTAAACAGACAGTGAAGTGGTTACAAGTATTGCTATGTAGCACTTATAATTCTATTCAATATTGATCATTTGTACACAGACAGTGAAGTGGTTACAATTATTGCCATATAAAGCTGATAATTCTATTCAGTATTGATCATTTTTAAACAGACAGTGAAGTGGTTAAAATTATTGCTATGTAACACTTATAATATTATTCAGTATTGATCATTTGTACACAGACAGTGAAGTTGTTACAAGTATTGCTATATACAACTTATAATTCTATTCAATATTGGTCATTTTTAAACAGACAGTGAAGTGTACAAGTATTGCTATGTAACACTTATAATTCTATTCACTATTGCTCATTTGTACACGGACAGTGAAGTGGTTACAAGTATTGCGATATCACACTTATAATATTATCAATATTGATCATTTTGAAACAGACATTAAAGTGGTTACAAGTATTGCTATGTAACACTTATAATTCTATTCAATATTGATCATTTGTAGACAGACAGTGAAGTGGTTACAAGTATTGCTATGTAACACTTATAATTCTATTATATATTGATCATTTGTACACAGATAGTCAAGTGGTTACAAGCATTGCTATATAACACTTCTAATATTATTCAGTATTGATCCATTTAAACAGACAGTGAAGTGGTTACAAGTATTGTTATGTAACACTTATAATTCTATTCAATATTGATCATTTGTACACAGATAGTCAAGTGGTTACAAGCATTGCTATATGACATTTATAATATTATTCAGTATTGATCCATTTAAACAGACAGTGAAGTGGTTACAAGTATTGCTATGAAACACTAATAACTCTATTCAATATTGATGATTTTGAAACAGACAGTGAAGTGGTTACAAGCATTGCTCTGTAACACTTTTAATTCTATTCAATATTGATCATTTGTACACAGACAGTGAGGTGGTTACAAGCATTGCTATATAACACATAATTCTATTCAATATTCATCATTTTTACACAGACAGTGAAGTGGTTACAATCATTGCTATGTAACACTTATAATATTATTCAGTATCGATCATTTGTACACAGACAGTGAAGTGGTTATAAGTATTGCTATATAACACTGATAATATTATTTACTATTGATCATTTTTAAACAGACAGTGAAGTGGTTACAAGTATTAACATGTAACACTTATAATATTATTCAGGTTGATCATTTTTAAACAGATAGTGAAGTGGTTACAAGTATTGCTATGTAACACTTATAATTCTATTCAATATTGAACATTTGTACATAGACAGTGAAGTGGGTACAAGTATTGCTATATAACACTTATAATTCTATTCAATATTGATCATTTTTAAACAGACAGTGAAGTGTTTACAAGCATTGCTTTGTAACACTTATAATTCTATTCAAATATGATCATTTGTACACAGACAGTGAAGTGGTTACAAGTATTGCTATATAAATCTTACAATTCTATTAAGTATTAATCATTTTTAAACCGACAGTGAAGTGGTTAAAAGTATTGCTATGTAACACTTATAATATTATTCAGTATTGATCATTTGTACACAGACAGTGAAGTGGTTACAAGTATTGCCATATAACACTTATAATTCTATTCAGTATTGATAATTTGTACACGGACAGTGAAGTGGTTACAAGTATTGCGATATCACACTTATAATATTATCAATATTGATCATTTTTAAACAGACATTGAAGTGGTTACAAGTATTGCTATGTAACACTTATAATTCTATTCAATATTGATCATTAGTACACAGACAGTGAAGTAGTTACAAGTATTGCTATAGAACACTTATAATTCTATTCAATATTGATCATTTGTACACAGACAGTGTAGTGGTTACAAGTATTGCTATGTAACACTTATAATTCTATTATATATTGATCATTTGTACACAGATAGTCAAGTGGTTACAAGCATTGCTATATAACACTTCCAATATTATTCAGTATTGATCCATTTAAAAAGACAGTGAAGTGGTTACTAGTATTGCTATGTAACACTAATAATTCTATTCAATATTGATGATTTTGAAACAGACAGTGAAGTGGTTACAAGCATTGCTCTGTAACACTTTTAATTCTATTCAATATTGCTCATTTGTACACAGACAGTGAAGTGGTTATAAGCATTGCTATGTAACAGTTATAATTCTATTCAATATTGATCATTTGTACGCAGACAGTGAAGTGGTTACAAGTATTGATATATAACACATATAATATTATTCAGTATTGATCATTTTTAAACTGACAGTGAAGTGGTTACAAGTATTGCTATGTAACACATATAATATTATAAGTTATTGATCATTTTTAAACAGACAGTGAAGTGGTTACAAGTTTTGCTATGTAACACGAATAATATTATTCAGTATTGATCATTTTCAAACAGACAGTGAAGTGGTTACAAGTATTGCTATGTAGCACTTATAATTCTATTCAATATTGTTCATTTGTACACAGACAGTGAAGTGGTTACAAGTATTGCCATATAAAACTGATACTTCTATTCAGTATTGATCATTTTTAAACTGACAGTGAAGTGTTTACAAGTATTGCTATGTAACACTGATAATTCTATTCAATATTGATCATTTGTACACAGACAGTGAAGTGGTTACAAGCATTGCTATGTAAAACTTATAATATTATTCAGTATTGATCATTTGTACACAGAGAGTGAAGTGGTTACAAGTATTGCTATATAACACTTATAATTCTATTCAATATTGATCATTTTTAAACAGACAGTGAAGTGGTTACGAGCATTGTTTGTAAAACTTATAATTCTATTCAATATTGCTCATTTGTACACAGACAGTGAAGTGTTTACAAGTATTGCTATATAACACCTATAATTCTATTCAATATTGATCATTTATACACAGACAGTGAAGTGTTTTCAAGTATTTCTATATCACACCTATAATTCTATACAATATTGATCATTTATACACAGACACTGTAAGTGGTTACAATTATTGCTATATAACACTTATAATATTATTCAGTATTGATCATTTTTAAACAGACAGTGAAGTGGTTACAAGTATTGCTATGTAAAACTTATAATTCTTTTCAATATTGATCATTTGTACACAGACAGTGAAGTGGTTAGAGGTATTGCCATGTAACACTTTTAATTCTATTCAATATTGATCATTTGTACACAGACAGTGAAGTGGTTACAAGTATTGCTATATAACACTTATAATATTTTTCTGTATCGATCATTTTTAAACAGACAGTGAAGTGGTTACAAGTATTGCTATGTAACAATTATAATTCTATTCAATATTGATCAGTGGTACACAGAAAGTTAAGTGGGTACAAGTATTGCTATATAACACTTATAATATTATTCTCTATTGATCATTTGTACACAGACAGTGAAGTGGGTACAATTATTGCTATATAACACTTATAATAATATTCTGTATTGATCATTTGTACCCAGACAGTGAAGTGGTTAGAGGTATTGCTATGTAACACTTATAATATTCTATTCAATATTGATCATTTGTACACAGTGAAGTGGTTACAAGTATTGCTATATAACACTTATAATATTATTCAGTATTGATCATTTTTAAACAAACAGTGAAGTGGTTACAAGTATTGCTATGTAACACTTATAATATTAATCTGTATTGATCATTTGTACACAGACAGTGAAGTGGTTACAAGTATTTCTATATAACACTTATAATTCTATTCAATATTGATCATTTTTAAACAGACAGTGAAGTTGTTTCAAATATTGCTATGTAACACTTATATTTCCATTCAAGATTGATCATTTTTAAACAGACAGTGATGAGGTTACAAGTATTGCTATATAACACTTATAATTCTATTCAATATTTATCATTTTAAAACAGACAGTGAAGTGGTTACAAGTATTGCTATATAACACTTATAATTCTATTCAATATTGATCATTTTTAAACAGACAGTGAAGTGGTTACAAGTATTGCTATATAACACTTATAATTCTATTCAATATTCATCATTTTTAAACTGACAGTGAAGTGGTTAGAAGTATTGCTATGTAACACTTTTAATTCTATTCAATATTGATCATTTGTACACAGACAGTGAAGTGGTTACAAACATTTCTATATAACACTTATAATATTATTCAGTATTGATCATTTTTAAACAGACAGGGAAGTGGTTACAAGTATGGCTATGTAACACCTATAATTCTATTCAGTATTGATCATTGGTACACAGACAGTGAAGTGGTTAGAGGTATTGCTATGTAACACTTTTAATTCTATTCAATATTGATCATTTGTACACAGACAGTGAAGTGGTTATAAGTATTGCTATATAACACTTATAATATTTTTCTGTATCGATCATTTTTAAACAGACAGTGAAGTGGTTACAAGTATTGCTATGTAACAATTATAATTCTATTCAATATTGATCATTGGTACACAGAAAGTGAAGTGGGTACAAGTATTGCTATATAACACTTATAATATTATTCAGTATTGATCATTTTTAAACAAACAGTGAAGTGGTTACAAGTATTGCTATGTAACACTTATAATATTAATCTGTATTGATCATTTGTACACAGACAGTGAAGTGGTTACAAGCATTTCTATATAACAATTATAATTCTATTCAATATTGATCATTTTTAAACAGACAGTGAAGTTGTTTCAAATATTGCTATGTAACACTTATATTTCCATTCAATATTGATCATTTTTAAACAGACAGTGATGAGGTTACAAGTATTGCTATATAACACTTATAATTCTATTCAATATTTATCATTTTAAAACAGACAGTGAAGTGGTTACAAGTATTGCTATATAACACTTATAATTCTATTCAATATTGATCATTTTTAAACAGACAGTGAAGTGGTTACAAGTTTTGCTATATAACACTTATAATTCTATTCAATATTCATCATTTTTAAACTGACAGTGAAGTGGTTAGAAGTATTGCTATGTAACACTTTTAATTCTATTCAATATTGATCATTTGTACACAGACAGTGAAGTGGTTACAAACATTTCTATATAACACTTATAATATTATTCAGTATTGATCATTTTTAAACAGACAGTGAAGTGGTTACAAGTATGGCTATGTAACACCTATAATTCTATTCAGTATTGATCATTGGTACACAGACGGTGAAGTGGTTAGAGGTATTGCTATGTAACACTTTTAATTCTATTCAATATTGATCATTTGTACACAGACAGTGAAGTTGTTACATGTATTGCTATATAACACTTATAATATTTTTCTGTATCGATCGTTTTTAAACAGACAGTGAAGTGGTTACAAGTATTGCTATGTAACAATTATAATTCTATTCAATATTGATCAGTGGTACACAGAAAGTGAAGTGGGTACAAGTATTGCTATATAACACTTATAATATTATTCAGTATTGATCATTTGTACACAGACAGTGAAGTGGGTACAAGTATTGCTATATAACACTTATAATAATATTCTGTATTGATCATTTGTACCCAGACAGTGAAGTGGTTAGAGGTATTGCTATGTAACACTTTTAATTCTATTCAATATTGATCATTTGTACACAGTGAAGTGGTTACAAGTATTGCTATATAACACTTATAATACTATTCAGTATTGATCATTTTTAAACAAACAGTGAAGTGGTTACAAGTATTGCTATGTAACACTTATAATATTAATCTGTATTGATCATTTGTACACAGACAGTGAAGTGGTTACAAGTATTTCTATATAACACTTATAATTCTATTCAATATTGATCATTTTTAAACTGACAGTGAAGTTGTTTCAAATATTGCTATGTAACACTTATATTTCCATTCAATATTGATCATTTTTAAACAGACAGTGATGAGGTTACAAGTATTGCTATATAACACTTATAATTCTATTCAATATTGATCATTTTAAAAAAGACAGTGAAGTGGTTACAAGTATTGCTATATAACACTTATAATTCTATTCAATATTGATCATTTTTAAACAGACAGTGAAGTGGTTACAAGTATTGCTATATAACACTTATAATTCTATTCAATATTCATCATTTTTAAACAGACAGTGAATGGTTACAAATATTGCTATGTAACACTTATGATTCTATTCAATATTGATCATTTGGACACAGACAGTGAAGTGGTTACAAGTATTGCTATATAACATTTATAATATTTTTCTGTATTGATCATTTTTAAACAGACAGTGAAGTGGTTACAAGTATGGCTATGTAACACCTATAATTCTATTCAGTACTGATCATTGGTACACAGACAGTGAAGTGGTTACAAGTATTGCTATATAACACTTATAATATTTTTCTGTATTGATAATTTTTAAACAGACAGTGAAGTGGTTATAAGTATTGCTGTGTAACACTTATATTATTTTTTTGTATTGATCATTTGTACACAGAAAGTGAAGTGGTTAGAGGTATTGCTATGTAACACTTTTAATTCTATTCAATATTGATCATTTGTACACAGACAGTGAAGTGGTTACAAGTATTGCTATATAACACTTATAATATTTTTCTGTATCGATCATTTTTAAACAGACAGTGAAGTGGTTACAAGTATTGCTATGTAACAATTATAATTCTATTCAATATTGATCATTGGTACACAGACAGTGAAGTGGGTACAAGTATTGCTATATAACACTTATAATATTATTCTGTATTGATCATTGTACACAGACAGTGAAGTGGGTACAAGTATTGCTATATAACACTTATAATAATATTCTGTATTGATCATTTGTACCCAGACAGTGAAGTGGTTAGAGGTATTGCTATGTAACACTTTTAATTCTATTCAATATTGATCATTTGTACACAGACAGTGAAGTGGTTACAAGTATTGCTATATAACACTTATAATATTATTCAGTATTGATCATTTTTAAACAAACAGTGAAGTGGTAACAAGTATTGCTATGTAACACCTATAATTCTATTCAATATTGATCATTGGTACACAGACAGTGAAGTGGTTACAAGTATTGCTATGTAACACCTATAATTCTATTCAATATTGATCATTGGTACACAGACAGTGAAGTGGTTACAAGTATTGCTTTGTAACACTTATAATTCTATATATATTGATCATTTGTACACAGATAGTGAAGTGGTTACAAGTGTTGCAATGTAACACTTATAATTCTATTCAATATTGATCATTTGTACACAGACAGTGAAGTGGTTACAAGTATTGCTATATAACACTTATAATATTATTCAGTATTGATCATTTTAAAAAAGACAGTGAAGTGGTTACAAGTATTGCTATATAACACTTATAATTCTATTCAATATTGATCATTTTTAAACAGACAGTGAAGTGGTTACAAGTATTGCTATATAACACTTATAATTCTATTCAATATTCATCATTTTTAAACTGACAGTGAAGTGGTTAGAAGTATTGCTATGTAACACTTTTAATTCTATTCAATATTGATCATTTGTACACAGACAGTGAAGTGGTTATAAACATTTCTATATAACACTTATAATATTATTCAGTATTGATCATTTTTAAACAGACAGTGAATGGTTACAAATATTGCTATGTAACACTTATGATTCTATTCAATATTGATCATTTGTACACAGACAGTGAAGTGGTTACAAGTATTGCTATATAACACTTATAATATTTTTCTGTATTGATCATTTTTAAACAGACAGTGAAGTGGTTACAAGTATGGCTATGTAACACCTATAATTCTATTCAGTATTGATCATTGGTACACAGACAGTGAAGTGGTTACAAGTATTGCTATATAACACTTATAATATTTTTCTGTATTGATAATTTTTAAACAGACAGTGAAGTGGTTACAAGTATTGCTATGTAACACTTATATTATTTTTCTGTATTGATCATTTGTACACAGACAGTGAAGTGGTTAGAGGTATTGCTATGTAACACTTTTAATTCTATTCAATATTGATCATTTGTACACAGACAGTGAAGTGGTTACAAGTATTGCTATATAACACTTATAATATTTTTCTGTATCGATCATTTTTAAACAGACAGTGAAGTGGTTACAAGTATTGCTATGTAACAATTATAATTCTATTCAATATTGATCATTGGTACACTGACAGTGAAGTGGGTACAAGTATTGCTATATAACACTTATAATATTATTCTGTATTGATCATTGTACACAGACAGTGAAGTGGGTACAAGTATTGCTATATAACACTTATAATAATATTCTGTATTGATCATTTGTACCCAGACAGTGAAGTGGTTAGAGGTATTGCTATGTAACACTTTTAATTCTATTCAATATTGATCATTTGTACACAGACAGTGAAGTGGTTACATGTATTGCTATATAACACTCATAATTTTATTCAGTATTGATCATTTTTAAACAAACAGTGAAGTGGTAACAAGTATTGCTATGTAACACCTATAATTCTATTCAATATTGATCATTGGTACACAGACAGTGAAGTGGTTACAAGTATTGATATATAACACCTATAATTCTATTCAATATTGATCATTGGTACACAGACAGTGAAGTGGTTACAAGTATTGCTATGTAACACCTATAATTCTATTCCATATTGACCATTGGTACACAGACAGTAAATTGGTTACAAGTATTGCTATATAACACTTATAATTCTATTCAATATTGATCATTTTTAAACAGACAGTGAAGTGGTTACAAGTATTGCTATGTAACACCTATAATTCTTTTCAATATTGATCATTGGTACACAGACAGTGAAGTGGTTACAAGTATTGCTATGTAACACTTATAATTCTATTCAATATTATCATTTGTACACAGACATTGAAGTGGTTACAAGTATTGCTTTGTAACACTTATAATTCTATATATATTGATCATTTGTACACAGATAGTGAAGTGGTTACAAGTGTTGCAATGTAACACTTATAATTCTATTCAATATTGATCATTTGTACACAGACAGTGAAGTGGTTACAAGTATTGCTATATAACACTTATAATATTTTTCAGTATTGATCATTTTTAAACAGACAATGAAGTGGTTCCAAGTATTGCTATGTAACACTTATAATATTATTCAGTCTTGATCATTTTTAAACAGACAGTGAAGTGGTTACATGTCTTGTTATATAACACTTATAACATTATTCAGTATTGATCATTTTTAAACCGATAGTGAATTGGTTACAAGTATTGCTATGTAACACTTATAATTCTATTCAATATTGATCATTTGTACACAGTCAGTGAAGTTGTCACAAGTATTGATATATAACACTTATAATTCAATTCAACATTATTCATTTGTTTGTACGCAGTTAAATAGTTCCAAGTATTACCACGTATCACTAGCAATTCAATTAAACATCAGTCACATATTTACACACAATTTAATGATCAAACGGTTCTATTCAAAACAATTCAATCTAGCTAAAGTCATTAGTTTGCACTCAGTTTAAATGTCAAACCCACGGAAGCATAACCAACTAATAATAATAACAATTTACATTTCTCAAAAATACATGCAGTTGGATTATAACGTCAGGGTCGTTGGTTGGTTGGTTGGTTGGTGTTTAATGGTATATCAACAGTTTGGGATTAAAACACACACCCCCACACAACGAATGCCCAATATCGTGTCACAAACGACAAATATACAGTGGGGCTTCGGTTATCGAACGACTCTCAAGGTTTGGTTTGATTTTATGGCATATCAACCATTCTAAGTTATTTTATGCCGAATCCATTTTTATACATATAAACAGTTCAATTCAGTTTAGCATAAGTACACAGTTTAAACATCAAAAACAGTTTTATTTCAAACAATTTAATTTAGTATAAGTACAGTTTTTGTTTACACACTGTTAAATACAAAAACTATTTCAAACAATTCAGTTTAACGTAAGTACACAGTTCAAACGTCAAAAACACTTTTGTTTCAAACATTTCTGTTTAACATCAGTGCAGTTTTTTTGTTACACACAGTTAAATGGAAAAAACTTCTATTTCAAACAATTAAGTTTAGCATAAGTAGAGATTTTAAATGTCAAAAGTAGTTCTATTTCAGACAATTCAGTTAAGCATAAGTAAATTGTTTTTTTTTCTCTTTAACTCATAGATAGGACCCTATCAGGTGCTACTACTTCAGATGGAAAAGTCGTCATAGAAAGATTGTTCCTCTCTCTTCCTCACGTCGAAAAACCTTTTAACTCAAAGGTAATAAAAAGTTTCGTACCTGAACTAAGAAGTCGTAAAGTTTTTTCGTGTTTCGGGATTCCTATGTTATATATATATGTGCGTTATGGACATTATGAACGTGTTGCGTATCTGTATGAATATTTCTATATCACATATTCATGTATGACTATGTAACAGTTTTACTCTACCTTCATCTACAGTTTCAACACTTCACTCGCCAACAACAAAAGGTCAATAAAAAGTTGAACATGAAATTCTTATCTGCCACCTTTAATAAAAAAATAAAAAAAATAAGCCGACAATCTGTATATGGACTACTCGTGGACGCACCAGGTTTGACCGACCAGCAAGGACTTATATTACTTCTGTGTGAACACTGTAAGCAGTCTAGAGGACTTATAATGGGTGATCGATGACGAGAGTCAGGGAACTCTGTATTATCAATACCCAACTTGAGCAGCTATGATTTTGTGTTTTTCCTCGAGTGGCGAAAGAAAAAGAAGTGGGATTGTTGAGGTGACGAACTGTATTCTGACGCTTTCTCGCTAAACAATATTACTCGTCTTTTTCCTTCTTTTTCCTTTTTCTTCTTCCGGGTGCTCACCCGTACAAAAAACCAATGTTTCCACCCTGGTCTCTTCCCTACCAACTCCACTTTCTTTCTTTCTTTCTTTCTTTCTTTCTTTCTTTCTTTCTTTTGCCTAGGATATTTAATCGCTGTCTTAGAGAATCGATGACAAAAAACACCTTCTCACACACAGACACACAAAAAAGCCTCAAAAGAAAAAACAACAAAATTAAAAACAAACAAACAGCGTATCAACCTTTTTCGGGTCATTTAACGCCAAATCAAATTTCAAACAAGTCAGTGTTGCATAAGTTAAGTTTTTGTTTACCAACAGTTAAATGTCAAAACAGTTCTATTTCAAACAATTCAGTTTAGTATAAGTACACAATTTATTTCTATTTAAATCATAGATAGGGCCCTATCAGGAGCTACTACTGTGGATCAGAGTGGAACTAGGAGTGATGGCAATGAATGGGCACTCTGCATCCCCCCAAACTCCAGCATTACCGGAGCCTCACCATCAGATTGTTTAGTGTCATATTTAGGACACTCGTTGGTGGGTCTTACCTCTCTGCATAGGTGCTGTCTGTGTATTCTGCAGCCCTACACGACTGGGCAAGGTTTGGTTTTGTGGTATACCAATCCCAGTAGGTTAGTTAATGTTAAATCCTCTTTAAACATATATATCAAATATATGATTTGTAAACATTTTATTGATAAGATTTTTAAACGCGCCTTTTGCACACAGTTAAATGGTTCCAAGTATTGCTATGTATCACTAACGATGTAATTAAACATCGGTCGTTTATTAACACGAAGTTAAATAATCATCATCATCATCATCATGTCGTGCTGGTAGCACGAATATCCCTGACCCTCTCTCGCCACTTCTCCCTATCGTTCATCGCCTCTGGCAGGTCTTCTGGACTACATCCCGTATCCTCACATAGTTGTTGAATGTATGTTCGTGCTGGTCGTACTGCTTTTGCTTGGCCATATGTGGGGGTCCATAAGAGTACATCACTTATGAGTTCGTCCCTGCTTCTCCAGCAGTGTCATGCATGTCTGGTTCGTCTAACTTGGATAGTTTTCGTGATAGGAGGCAGGTGGCCGTACAGTTGGTGTCTTGTGGGGTGTTGCCGCCATGACTTGTTCAAGATTGCTCGCAGCATTCTTGTGTAATTGCCGTCTAGCTTCTTCTCCAGCCGTTTTGTTAGAGTCCATTTAGTGCACCCATATAGCAGTATCGATGCGACCGCTGCCTGGAAGAAACTGCGTTTCATTTTATCGGTTAGGTCTGATTTCCATATAATCGATAGCCTATTGATAGCTGTCCATGCTTTCGTTAACCTCGTGTCGATGTCCTTTTCGGTTGATGAGACGCTGCTTCCTAGGTAAGTGAATTTGTCTACTAGTTTAAGAGGGGTTCCGTCTAGAGTGGAGATGTCACCCGTTTGATTATAGCACATATATTCCGTTTTGTGTGCATTGACATAGAGGCCTATGCCTGCAGCTGCTCGTTCCAAACTATGCAGTGGTGTTTCGGCTTGGTTGGGTGTATTTGCCAGTATCGCTATGTCATCGGCGTAGTCGGCGTCGGTAATTTCAAACAATTCAGTTTCCACAGTTCTATTTGACTCTGTTAGGCGTTACAAATCTGGTTTAGAATGACCTGAGAGCAATGACAATGAAGCGATACTCAGCATTCCCAAATCTCCAGCATTACGAGAGCATCACCATCAGATTGTTTATTGTCATATACAGGACATTCGTTAAAAGGAGTCTTACTCTCCTGCAGAGAAGCAGTCGGTGTATTCTACAGCCCCAGCCGACTGGGCAAAGCATAATACGTTCGGGCAGATTGTTTAGCGTCATAAACAGGGCACTCTTTGGGGTGGGTCTTACACCATGTTGTCGGTGTACTCTACAGCCCCTGCCGACTGGGCAAGTGTCCTGTCGTAGCTCAGCAAGTCTGTTGTTGAACAGACACTGTCGACACGCATGTAAAATTATATCGTCCATTCTACACAAAAACGGCACGTGATTGGTTAATATCATTACAAAAGGCATATCAATCTTTGAGGGTTATTTAATGCCAAACTCATAATTGTTGAAGAACAGTACTGGTACTACTAACCCATAGTAGAATGTTACGTTCTCTGTGAATGACAGTTTGAAACATCGGTCGTTTGTTTACACATAGTTAAATGATCAAACAGTTCTATTTCTAACAGTTCAGTTTGCACAGAGTTTCAATGTCAAACAGTTCTATTTGACCCTGTTAGGTGTTACAAATCTGGTTCTGAATGAATCGGGAGCAATGACAATGAAGCGGTATTGAATATTTCTATCGCACTCCTTACTTCTGATTTGAGTACTTGCTACTATTCTCTTTGTCCAAAATCAAAACACATCTCCGTGGTAGCTAACTGGTAACCGTTAATAGCACACAACAAGTGTTGATGAACCATCTAAAGTAGTGTCAGCTGAAGACTTCAAGCGCAGTTTTCTGAAGGGGAAACAAAGTTTGATTTTTTGTGTTGTTGTGTGAGTTAAATGTAAAAAGAGTTTTATTTCAAACAATTCAGTTGAGCGTAAGTACGCAGTTTAAATGCCAAAACAGTTCTTTTTCAAATAATTGAGTTTAGCTTAAATACGCATTTTAAATGTGAAAACTGTTCTATTTCAAGGAATTCAGTTTAGCAAAAGTTCACAGTTTGGTTCTATTTGATCCATTGATAGGACACTCGCAGGTGCTTTCACTGTGGACCAGAGTGGGAGCAATAGTCATAAAAGGATACTCCTCATTACTTCAACCTCACGATAAGATTTAGTGTCCTTTCAGGACACTCGTTGTGGCAGGGTATTGCTCCTCTGCAGAGAAGCAGCCGACAAGGCAATCCAAAGTTGGTAGGTAGAAGCACAAACCGCAGCGAAATCGTGAGCTACGGAAGTTCTTTCTTGCCTGTCAGTTCGATTCTCACTGAAGACTCCATACTGATAGCCTTGTACTAAACTAAGTTCAACTTAGTAGATGAAAAAGACAGTTCAATTTGTATAATGGTTTGTGTTTTGGTTGAGGTCAGCAATGTTAGTTGTAGTCTCTCTGGAGCGTTGGTGGCAACGTCGAATCAACAACTGGATTCTGGGGATACAAGTACTACTGCCACACTGGTATTGGTAGCCGCTTATATATCTTCTCTATGTGTGCTGTATGGCAATATTTGCATAGCACGTGTGTGTGTGGGTGTGTGTGTGTGTGTGTGCAAACATGCATATTCATTAGCCGGTGGTTTTACTTCATCAAAACGTTCCCGAATAATATTCTTTAACTGCCATACAATGTACTTGTCTTTAATTGGAATCATTTTGAGATGAGGTTTCTTATTTATTGCGGACTTTTTTTCCTCATCTTGGTAATTTTTGTGTTATCGAAGAAACAACACAAAAATTACCCAGATGAGGAAAAAAGTCCGCAATAAAAAAAAAATAAATTAATTCTCAGATTAAGAAACCTCATCTCAAAATGATTCCAGTTAAAGACTAGTACAAAAATTCGGTATGGACCCGAATCTGGAAGAACAGATAAGGATTTATAAGACCAAAAAAATCCATCCCTGATCGCCCTTCGGGACCCGTGGCGCAGCGGATAGAGGCGTTGAGTCTCTGCGGTTCCAGGTGAGCATTGTCAGAAAATAGCGGTTTCAATTCCTACCCAAGCCGGCCACAAGTTTACTTGGTCAAAAACGTCGTGCGATAGACAACAACTATGGAAGGCAGTAATTACTGGGGATACGGTTACAAGACTCAGCATTCCTATCCGAGGTCGCGGTAAATCACCTGAAGAAAACCAGAGGTGAAATTTGGCCGAAACGTAGTGAAAGAAGAAACAACACAAAAACTACCAAGATGAGGAAAAAAAGTCCGCAATAAAAAAAAAAATTAATTGCCATACAATGGTTTGCAAGTTAAACTAGCGGACCATTCTTGGAGGTTTCAATTCCCACTGACGGCTGTATAGTTCTGTACTAATGCAAAACTGAGCTAAACTTAGAAAGTGACATAAACTGAAAGATACAAAGACTGGCTTCTATCTATCTATCTCATTCTGTTTATAGCCTATCTATCAACCCAGTAGGCTGAGGCTGTATCTGGAAGGTCCCTGCATCGAAGTGGCTAACCTACTAGACAGTGACATTTTTTGTAAGTTCGAACAATCTCTCAATTGCGTTCACTTACCGATTAATACTATTGGGAAAGGCGTTCAACTCCTTATCACCCACTGTAATGGATTAAATATTACCACTACAACAGCTTGGCAATAAATAATCCATTATAAAAGAAAGAAATCAATCCAAATATATGTATTATCTGCTTATAGATAATTCTGAGAATCGGAAAGTCTTTTTATATATATATATTTTATATATATATATTTTATATATATATATATATTTTATATATATATATTTTATATATATATATTTTATATATATATATTTTTTAAATTCTTAGAATAAGATATAACCGACTTTAATGTATTATTCTCGATATCAGTATAAAGTAAAAGTTGGTGACCGTAGTCAAGGACACCCAAAGGCACCCTTTTCATTAACTAAAACACCAGGTGGTAAGGGGGGCGCAACTCCTTTTCTTGGATTGCTCCACCTTACCATTGATCCGTACCTTATAATGCTGAGTGTTTAGTGGAGGTGCCCGTGGTGTAATGGTTATCGTCGTAGTAAATGGACACGGCGACACGAGTTCAAACCCTGGACGAGACTAACTGCATTTCACATAGCACTAATACCTTTGGGAAAGGTATGAATCCAATAATTCTCCCTCCAGCTATGGGTAAATAGTAGGGCAGACTGGGTTCTCCAGCCTTGGTTAGGCAGCTAGTCTAGGAGAAGGAAAACTCTGAATTCAAACCTGTTAAACTCCGCTTAAAAATTGACCTTGTGTCATATCCTGCCCGAGCGGAGGGGTTGGTAAATATGATAATGCTGAGTGTTAAGCTAGGCGGTATCAAGTACCATTTTTTGAGTTTTTGGTATGATTCGACCTGGGATTGAACACCAGTCTCTCGGGCGATTGGCGAATAATCAATCCAATTGGCCAATGGATAGTCATGTAAATGTTATCCCTCTGTGAGTATGTGTATGTGTCTGTGTGTGTAACTAATGAAAAAACAGCATATCATAGCGAGTTATTTATTTGAGCAAACCGCATAAAATACTATAACAAAGATAATAAAGCGACGGAAAGTGTATTTTGTGGGGTTTGTACTTGCACTGAACATTTTTTTCTAATCACCGAAAATCTCGCTATAAAGGAGATGTATAAAATACTATTTACAATCCTTCCCTCCTCTCTAAACAGAAGCATTGATATCATTATGGACGTCTGTCACGACACAAGGTCAATTTTTTGGCTGAGTTTAACAGGTTTAAATTGAGAGCTTTCCTTCTTCTACTCTGATTGCCTCACCAAGGCTAAAGAACCCAATATGCCTAACTATTTACCTACAGCTGGAAAGGAAATAATTGGATTCATTGTGCCGTGTGACATGTCAGTCAGCCTCATCCAGGATTTGAACTGGTGTTGCCGTGTTCATTTCCTACGACGATAGCCATGACTCTATAATCACATTCACACATCTGTATCAAGTATTCTTATTCAGTATCAATAACTTTCAGACATTTTTTTGTCCCATAGATAAGACGCTAACAGATATTACGCTTCGGGTCAGAGTGGACTTGAGTTACTGCCAATGAAGAGGTATCCCACAATCCCCAGAAAGACAGAACTAGAACCTCACCATCGAAAGGTTTAGAGCCGTTTCTAGGACACGCCTTTTTTGTGGATGATGGTCATATCCGTTGACAAGGGATACAGTCAGTGTATTCTAAGCCACCTGATAAGGCCATGTCATACATACATATATATATATATATATATATATATATATATATATATATAAAACACATGATAAGCCAAGGAGAATGACTAATACAGTTCATGCTTTATAAACTATCATAGAGTAATTACGGGGAAGTGAAGTACAGCCACACAAACACAGAAAGCACACAGGGTACACTCTTGTAAAAGGAAAAAAAAAAAAAAAAAAAAAAGAAAAAAGAAAAAAGAGGAAGAGAAAACTAACACCAGGAAAGAAAATCTATTACTGAATTAAAAAGAACAAATGCCCTATCAAAACTGTCACCACAACATAAATCAAAGGCGACGCAACCAGCAATCATAAACAATTCCTGAAGATAGCGATAAGCCACTAGAAACACGGGTAGGAATAAAATGAATAACTTTAAAAATAAATCTCTTTGTGAACCTATTCATTTTAATATATATATATATATATATATATATATATATATATATATATATATATATATATATATATCTTTGGTCACCATCTCATGCTTACTTCTACAAAATTGATTGTCACTGACATAATTCTCTGAAGAGAAATGATCGAAACAAAGGGTCATCGTTTTTAAGGATTTTAATTCGTTTTTAGGATTTTAAAACGTCCTTAATACTATGCACACGCTTTTTCAAGCCATATTTAGATTCTGTACCTAATACAAGATCTTTATATATATATATATATATATATATATATATATATATATATATATATATTTGTGTGTGTGTGTGTGAATTTTCATATTTTCGTGTATTGAATGAGTACTTCCATATTTTTTTAAAAAGTTGATCAAACGATGAGTGTTCATGCTTCTTTATTCTAATATATATATACATATATATTTTTGTAGGTAAATGTGTGTGTGTGGGTGAGAGAGAGAGAGAGAGATAGAGAGAGTGGTGAAATGGTGGGGGTATTTGTAGAACATCTGGTCAGGACTTACGGACCCCAATTTCAAAATCATTTCCCTGTCAGGAAGAAAGGGCCAGGAATGAATGAGGGAATAGGGCGATATTATGCACACTGGGCTGAATCAGTGGCACGAAAATCTGCCCAAATTTCGTGTTTCAGACGACCTATCTATTTCAACCTGAGACTCTCGGAAGTTCAGTGCCTTCTCCAAGGGTCTCCACCATCTTTGATCCGCTTTCAAGCCCTAACCCTGCCTCACCGACCCACTTTCCTTCCACTAACCCACAGTCAATCCGCCATGTTTCCTTCCTACGGACGTTGAGAGTGAACGCCCTTTCGCTTATTTCAATCTGGCTTTCAAAATATTAGATATCAAAGAACTGCATGGAAATCTTACTCTCTAAAGAAAGGCGGCTACAAAGGTCGATCCTCTCTGCCAAGTCGTCTAATTTCAGAAACAGTTCATGATGTCAAAATTTACTGGGCTTAGTTTAGTTTGGCTCAAGGCCTCAGTAGAAGAGTACCAAGCTAGATTAAACACGTTATATAGGTACTTAAAATACCAGATTCACACTGACGCAGAATGGTAGTATTTGTTAGTTTCTCATCTAGCAATGATTATTCAAACTTTTTCTATGTCCTGGGTATAACAATAAACTGCATCTGGGGGTGAGGCTCCTGTTCTAGAGTTTTGGAGAGTGTTGAGTCACCATTTTGTAGCTAATACTCCCAGTTTGTTTGTTTGTTTGGGTTTTATGGCATATCAATCTTTGTAGCTTATGTAATGCCAAATCCATTTTTATACTAATAATCAGCTCTATTTCAAACAATTCAGTCTAGGATGAGTACACAGTTTAATTGTCAAAACATTTCTATTTCAAGCTATGCATATGACCAAGCAAAGGCAGGACGACCAGCTCGAACATAGATACAGCAGCTACGTGAGGATACGGGATGTAACCCTGAAGACCTGCCAGAGGCGATGAATGATAGGGGGAAGTGGCGAGAGAGGGTCAGGGATATCCGTGCTAGCGGCACGACATGATGATGATGACATCCCTATTAGAAAAGATACTTGACAAGATAATCGCCAAAAACTTTTTTACGATTATAGCAATAATATTGTCTAGCCATCTTGTTCTTTTTCGTGTTGGGTCAATTCTCCTCTTCAATTCGCTGTTCCATCTTCTTTAATGGCCACTCTATTCTCTTTACCTCGCTGTTCCATCTTCTTTACTGGCCATTCTATTTGCTTCACCTTGCTTTTCCATCTTCTTCACTGGCCATTCTATTCTCTTTACTAGGATGTATAATAAATAAGAAGTCCTCTTTTCGTGTGTGCACACATGACTTCATTCATTTAGACGTATTCTCAATTACATAAACGACGGGAGTCAAACATTGGGGCATAGATATAAATTAGGTTTGGCGCTTTCAACGGCTCTTAGAGGTCATTATCCGTGTTGACTCACGGTATTTTCCAGCCATTTTAACAGTTATTCTAATTCTACACTATATGCCAAACAAATATTTCAATCTATTATTCTACAATAAACTGCTTCCTTCATAACTCAAATACGATAAGAACGATCTTGGGTTGCTAATTGACTCTAATCGTACTTTGAAATATCATACCAAGCATATGATTGAAAAGATAATCAAAAGAGTTAGCTTAATCGCCCGATTAAGGCAAATCGTTTCCAAATGTATATTTACTTTATTCCTTATTTATCTAATGACGTAGTTGCTTGTGGGAAGCAGCAAAAATTTACACAAACCAAACAATTGCTGTACGAAAACACTCTTCAGTTAATGCGTTTTTGCCAAAGAAACGATAAATCAATTCCTTACTAATTTGAGAATTAATTTTTCTTTTTTATTGCGGACTTTTTGTCCTCATCTTGGTAGTTTTTGTGTTGTTCCTTCTTCACTACGTTTCGGCCAAATTTCACCTCTGGCCTTCTTCAGGTGATTAACCGCGACCTCGGATAGGAATGCTGAGTCTTGTAACCGTATCTCCAGTAATTACTGCCTTCCATACTTGTTGTCTATTGCACGACGTTTTTGACCAAGTAAACCTCTGGCCGGTTTGGGTAGGAATTGAAACCGCTATTTTCTGACAATGCTCACCTGGAACCGTAGAGACTCAACGCCTCCGTCTGCTGTGCCACGGACCCCGAAGAGCGATCAAGGTTGGATTTTTTTGGTCTTATAAATCCAATTATTTGTTCTCCTTATCAGGTCTTCCATAGTCGGGTCCGTACCGAATATTTAATTGTCTTTAATTGAAATCATTTTGAGATGAGGCTTCTTAATCTGAGAATTAATTTTTTTATTTATTGCTGATTTTTTGTCCTCATCTTGGTAGTTTTTGTGTTGTTTCTTCTTCACTACGTTTCGGCCAAATTTCTTCACGTAGTGAAGAAGAAACAACACAAAAACTACCAAGATGAGGACAAAAAGTCCGCAATAAATGAAAAATTAATTCTCAGATTAAGAAGCCTCATCTCAAAATGATTCCAATTAAAAACAATTCTTTACTTATTGTCTTTTAAACTTGGAAATTCTTTTCAAATCTGTTGGTATCTTCATGTACGACATAACTGATATAATTGTATCGCATGTCCTTATTGCGTTTAGAGGAGTTCCTGTGGTGAAGTATCTAACGTGATCGATTGTGATACCGTAGTAAGTGAGTTCAAACTCCAGTCGTCCACTTACATTCACTTTCGAACTAACACTTCTAGGAAAAGTATGAAACTCCGTTACCCCTTCCTGGTGTGGGTTAAATAGAACCACTGACACCCTACAAGGATGGTTTTGGCATTAAATAACACTCAAATTGTTATTACTTAAAATGTTTTTGGACTATTGATTTCATCTTTATCCTATTTACCCAATCCCTCCGCTCGGGCAGGATATGACACAAGGTCAATTTTTAAGCGGAGTTTAACAGGTTTGAATTCAGAGTTTTCCTTCTTCTAGACTAGTTGCCTCACCAAGGCTGAAGAACCTAGTCTGTCCTACTATTTACCCATAGATGGAGGGAGAATAATTGGATTCATACCTTTCCCAAGGGTATTAGTGCTATATGAAATGCAATCAGTCTCGTCCAGGATTTGAACTCGAATCGCCGTGTCCATTTCCATTATTGTTATTCAGCGTCTCGGTCGATATGTTCTTCGGTCTTCTTCAGGTGTTTCAAGAATAACAGGTGGGGGCAACCCCCATAGAATCTCGAACTGAATTCTTTATTTAATCCACAGGAGTTCACTGCTACAATTCTTTTTAAGGGTTTAGTTCAAAACTCAGCGTGGACCCCCCCACCGAGTTTGACATGAAACAACTGAACAAGGCCGAAGGACGTATCGGCCGAAATATTGTGAGTATGACAATAAAGTGAAGTCAATAGTCCGCATATTCCTAGTCATAATTATCAAGCTTCATATCAGAAATTTAGACAAATACCAACACTCAAAGTTTGATATACCATTAAACAAAAAAAAACAAACCTAATATTTATTTTAGTTTATTAACCCTTTTCATTATGTTGTTCCTAATAACACCAGATTGTTTTCAAAGGTTATCATCAAGTGAAATGTTAAGGCTTCAAAAACAATGGAATCGTATTCTAGAATACTACCCAGACAAAAATGTTGTAATTAGCACACTTAGATGATTTTTCTCTTTGGTATTTTACGGCATATCAACCATTGTAGGTTATTTAATGCTAAATCTTCTTTATATATATATATATATATATATATATATATATATATATATATATATATATATACGAGGTGCTATACATCTTATAAGATGACTGACCATTTTTTATGATTTCAGGTTCAAATGAGCAGCTACAGCAGCAATTGGAATACACCCTACTAAAGCCTGATTGTCATAGCTGGTGAATTTCAAAAATGCAATCTGACACTTTAGAAGAACGATATGCAATAAAATTCTGTTTTAAACTTGGAAAAAATGCCACAGAAACGTATGGAATGCTTCAGACTGCTTTTGGACCATCTTGCCTGAATCGAGCATCAGTTTTTGAGTGGCATAAGAGTACCCATAGGAAAATGTCTGGAAGCTTATGGTATGCACCTCGTATAAGATTTGGTTTGGTTTGGTTTTATGACATATCAACCAGTGTAGGTTATTTAATGACAAATCCTCGTTATACATATATATTACATATATGATTTGGTTGGGTTTGGTTTCATGGCATATCAACCATTTTTGGTTATTTAATGCCAAATCCTCTTTATACATATTTATCAAATATATGATTTGGTTGGGTTCGGTCTTATGGCATATCAACCGTTGTAGGTTATTTAATGCCAAATCCTCTTTATACATATACGAGGATCATTAAATAATTTTCCAGACTTTTTCGTATGGGCACTTTTATCGATAGTACTCACATGAAACTCTAGTCCCCTTCGAAGTAATCTCCTCCGGCTGCAATGCACTTGTTGTACCGTTCCAACAACTTCTGGAAGGCCCCATGGAAGTCCTCTTGTGTGAGCGTGTCAATGACCTTCGTCACAGCCTCTTTCATCTTCTAACTGGGAGCAATGGCAATAAAGGAGTACTCCGTATAATTCAAAGCCTCACCATCAGATTGTTTTACCCCTCTACAGAGATGCAGTCGGTGTATTCTACAGTCTAAATCGACTGGGCTGTTTATTTAGAAGTAAAGAAACTCATAACAGATGAGATGAAAAACTTTTCTTTTTATCTATGATATGTCCCAGGAAGGGATATGTTTAATCGAAGTAGCTAATTGGTTTGGCTACTGTAACAGGTGTAGTACAATCGAGCAGGTAGGTAATCGTACTGGTACAAGACGTTTGTTCGTACCGACACTGGACCGACGTAGACATAGACGTAGACGTAGACAATGTATTGGTCTGTATTTAATGCTGACACCAGCCAATCGTATTACTGTGAGAGGGTACCCAGGTGTATGCATAATCATTGCATCAATTTGAATGCCGAACACCCTGGCTTCATAAAATATTCTTTATGCTCTTTTTGTCGGTGTAAAAATCTGGAAATAACATTCAAGATTTTTACACCTATCTCATCAACCTGAGAAAATTGCGATGAAATTTTAAGAAAAATAATTTAACGATGGCTCTCTTACTTCACTCTCTGTTATTGACAAATACTCTCGCATATCAACTTGATTCATAAAATGCTAAGCGATGCTTTGCTATAAAAGATTCATCCGCCCTCCAAAAAGGCTAGATTTGATTCAAGGTCATTTGTCTCACTTAACCATGAGATCAATCATTATGTTTGTATTCTAAATATCGATCGATAACTTATTTTCAACCAACAAGTTACTGCCTAGTGTTCATAATTCCAGAAGTTAAGATTTCTTTTTTGTTTTCCAATAACGAGGATCGTTTAAAACGTTCTAAACACTCACCTCACCTTGATTTTAGATTTGTCGTACGTGTCTCACCTTTGTTTGAGCCTTACTATCACAGAAATTAAGACAGATATCTGAATTAGTTTTTTCTAGATTTTTAAGAAGTCATTGAATATTTCCAGAACAAAAATGTTTAACTATGACTCTTCTTTCTGAGTGAGGCTTATACAACTTTTTGGATTCGTATCTATCGATTTATTTAATACTTATTTGTTTGTTTCACCTCCTTGGGCATTTCCATTTTATTATCTTCCCACATCAACCTTAAGGTGGTTGGTTGATTGGGTTTTATGGCATATCAACCTTTGTAGGTTATTTAATGCCAAATCCATTTTTATACAAATAATCAGTTCTATTTCAAACAATTCAGTTTATCAGAAGTACACAGTTTAATTGTTAAAAACATTTCTATTTCAAGCAATTCAGTTCATTCAAACAGTTCTAATTCAGCCAATTCAGTTTAGTATAAGTATAGATTTTGTTTACACATAGTTAAATGTTAAAACACTTCTATATTAAACAAATCAGTTTAGTGTAAGTAGAGTTTCAACGTCAAAAACTTCTATTTCAAACAATTCAGTTTAGCATAAGTACGCTGTTTAAATGGAAGTACACAGCTGAAATGTCAAAAATATTTCTATTTCAAGCTATTCAGTATAATCAAAGAGTTCTAATTCAAACAATTCAGTTAAGCATATGTATGCAGTTAGTTCTATTTAACCCATAGATAGGGCCCAATCAGGTACTACCATTCTGAGCAATGGCAATGAAGGGGTGCTCTGCATTCTCCAAATCCCCAGCATCACTGGAACCTCACCATCAAATTGTTTTGTGTCAGATCCAAGACACTCATTGGGGAGCAGGTCTAGCTCCACTGTTGAGGTGCAGTTGGTATATTCTATATTCATATAAAATTCTGATAAATAATTCATCCGATAATTTCTAAAAATGCCTTTTTAATTCTTTTTCGGTCCATTTTTTCAGAATCATCCAATTCAGTATTAAGATTGTGTACACCATTGATTTTTTCCAAAACTTCATTACTCCATTTGCAAAAAAAAAAAATGAGTTTGTTAGTAGAATTAGTTTTGGGAATCTGTCTTGAAAGTAAATTTCCAGTTCGAAGAGAAATATTGAAGAAAAAAAAAATTCCACTATAATTAAAAATTCCATTATTTTGAAAATTTCAGTTAGATCAGCATTTATTTCTAGTAAATTGATTAATCATAGTCTCTCTAATCTTTCCCTGTAACTGGAATCTTTTAATCTTTTTTATTATTTTTGTCAGTCTTCTTTGCATGTTCTCTAATGTCAATATTACACTCCAATTTCCATGTCTCGACACTGGAGCCAGGCATAAGTGCAATATCATTTGATTTGCCAAAATTCCTGTGATGAAACCGAATAATTTTTATCACTTAAAATATTCAGACTATTGTCAACAACTTCATACTCTCAAACGTTTCAGCCCATACGCCTTCTTCAGGTGTATTATGTCGAACTGAAGAGCCTACATAGAACCCTTTTATTCAAACTCAGGGATGGATTATTGTCATTCTGTTAACCATAACCGGGTACAAGTGTTAAGCCATAGTAAGTGTTCTTGGTTATTTTACTTGTAGATGGGATTGAACCTGGGACCTCCAGATGATTTCCCTCAAAAGAACTTTCAGACCAACACTTTATCCACGTGTTCTGCAGAACAATTCAGAGTGAATTTTTGGGACTTATCATATTTACTAACCCCTCCGTTCGGGCAGGATATGACACAAGGTCAATTTTTAAGCGAAGTTTAACAGGTTTGAATTCAGAGTTTTCCTTCTCCTAGACTAGTTGCCTCACCAAGGCTAAAGAACCTAGTCTGCCCTACTATTTACCCACAGCTGGAGGGAGAATAATTAGATTCATACCTTTCCCAAGGGTATTAGTGCTATGTGAAATGCAATCAGTCTCGGCCAGGATTTGAACTCGTGTCGCCGTGTCCATTTCCTACGACGATAACCATTACACCACGGGACTTATAAATCTAATGTCTACAACAGCCGATGACATACACTCACGATTATGTATGATTTTTCCCCCTAACTCATGTTGCAACTTTTTTTTTAAATAAAGAGTACAGTTCGATGTTCTGTGTAGGCTCTCGAGTTCGACATGATTCACCTGAAAGAGGCCAAATAGCGTATCGGCCAAAACGTTGGGGAGTATAACAAGGAAGATGAAGTCCGAATATTTTAAGTAATAAAAATCCTATCACTTAATAAACTAATCTTATTTTACGGTAAATTCAAGTCCATAAGTTTCTCCACTTTCTGCTTGCTTCGACTCGCATTTGCTCTCCGTAGATTGTAAATTTTTGAATAAAAGTCGATTTGATTTGATTTCAATGGGACTAGTTGTATCTTGCTTTTTGAGGTGCTCTTGGTTAGCATCATAGGAAGTGGATTTGGCTACCTAAGTTCAAATACTGAGTGAAGCTGTTTGCGTTTCATGTAGCACTAATAACACTGTGCTATGGGTAACTAGTAGAGCAGACTGGGTTCTTCAGCTTTGGTGAGGCAACTAGTCTAGGAGAAGGAAAACTCTGAATTCAAACCTGTTAAACTCCGCTTAAAAATTGATCTTGTGTCATATCCTGCCCGAGCGGAGGGGTTGGTAAATATGATAACACCGTGAAATGTAGGAATTCAACTACGGTGAATAAAATGTCACGATCTGTTCGTCTATAAAAACGCCATGTTAGAATTGTATAACTGAAGTGACACCAACAAATTGTTAGAATTGTATAACTGAAGTGACACCAACAAATTCCTGCCTTGTGCCTATCACTCCAGAAATTTTATTTTTCCCCAATTATCTAATTCAATAAACTATTGTATATCCTTTTTTACGACCTGAATTCCAGCCTGGAGAGTGACTGACACTGCCAGGCTATTCCTACCGAAGACACGCTAGATAAGTAGCACCTCCACTCCGCTGCCCACGAACAAACCAAGTTATCGGACCACTAAATAAATGAAAGAAATCCTGTTTGATTTTAAGAAAATAATAAATATGATTATAAACTACAAAAGCTGTGCAACTAGAGGGCGTCAGTGATACCGATTGTAGCTGAAACGATCCCCAAAATACTTGGAAATGGGACAGGAAGAATAGAAACCTTCAAGGTCGGACAGAATATTGAGAAGAGTCTTGCTGTCCCTCAGACTCCAAATGGAAAAACTCTTAGCAAGTGCTGGTACAAAAACACTGATGAAGTAAAATTTAATTATGATAATAATAATCTCGGCCAGGTGACCTGACCTAGTGATAGTAAAAAAAAAACCCTGCCAAATAGCAGACTTTGCCGTCCTGGTAAACCATAGAGTAAAATTAAAAGAAAGCGAAAAGAGAGGTTAGTACGCAGACCTTGCTAGAGAAAAAAAATCAAACTGTAGAACACGAAGGTGACGGGGATAACAATTGTAATTGGCGCGCTCGGAACAACCCCCAAAGGATTCATAAAAGGACGGGAAGATTTAGAAATCAGAGGACAAGTGGAGACTATACAGACTACAGCATTATTAGGATTGGCTAGAATACTGAGAAGAGTCCTGGAGAATTGCAGAGACCTGCTGTCACTCAAACGTCAATGGAAAACCCCTCAGCTAACGCTGGTGTAAAAAACTCTCAAAGGAGTAAAATAATACAAGAATTGGGTCTCTTACTCCAGCCATGGGAAAATGGTTGTGCAGACTGGGCTCTTAAACCTTGAATGGCAAATAGTCTAGGAGAAGAAAAACTTTTAATTCAAAGCAGTTGTAAACATGGAGAAGTATGGATTCTGCTTAGCAACTCTAGCACAAGATACGCTACATGAATAGTACCACCTACAACCTCCATTGATTACGGTTTCGGTTCTGTTTCTTTGTTTAAAAGCGTATAAACTTCCTTGGGTTATGTAAAGTGAAACCTATCAATGCATTTATCCAACACTTTCACACGAGCAGGATGTGACATAAGATCAATTTTCAAACGGAGTTGAACAGGTTTGAATTGAGGGTTTTCCTTCTCCTAGGTAGGTTAAACAAAGGTGAAAAAACCAGTCAACTCAACTATTTTCCTATAGCTGGAAAGAGAATTATTGGATGTATACCAGACCCATCTTTGTAAAAGAACAATTTTGGTGCGATTTAACCCTTAATTTGAGGGGATAACAGCTTCATGAATTTTTCCTGAGTATTATTCCGAAAGTGAATGTAATACTGCGACTGGAGTTCGAACTCGCTTTCTACGATATCGCAGTTTAGTACGTTAACAACGACGTCACGAATATATCATTCCCAGGTTACGGGACCAATAAATAAAATCTTGTTTTTATGCATGTTCTTATCCGACGTAAAAATACTCATTTTCTTATTACAAGAATACGAGGTTTTCATATATAAAAGCCTGTCTACGCTTATATATATACTTACATATAGACGGGCTTTTCCAGTCATATATATATATATATATATATATATATATATATATATATATATATATATATATATATATATAAGTATTGACATTCTTACAAATGCTTTTGCAGACGATAATTAATATCTGACGCTGGGATTATGTCGGCTCGAACTATTGACATATCTCAGGTCTGATTACAAATCAGATACAACTTTTCTCCTTTTTTTATTTTTTATTATTTTTGTATTTACAGTTCTTTTATTGTTTACTTTCGTTGTTTTTTTTTTCTGTCTGTTTCAGACAGCAAATTGAAAGCCCCTTTTCGTGTCTCCACCCCAGACGTTTCTTCCCCAACTCTCGCCAATTAACAATCTCGGAAATTAACAATTACTGTCCATGGTCAGTCGGCTTGGCAAAATAGGTCTGCGTTTGGAACCAAACAAGCCATCGACCAGGCCTGTACGAGACGCAGATAGACTTACAATACGTTTTTTTAATTTCCTGGTAAATGGCATATTCAAATTAGGCAATGACGTCATGTTCGCCATATTTGAAAGGGTTTCTCATTTTCTTAGATATTTACTCCCTCTCTTATTTTCATTCTTTTTTTTTCTTTTTGCCTTTTTTCTCACACTTTGCATCTTTTTCTTTTTCGTTATTCTTTTTGGTCTAAAATCTTTCTTTCTTTCTTTCTTTCTTTCTTTCTTTCTTTCCATTTATTACGTCCAGTCCTTTCTTTTATTTTTTGTTTATCTTTTTCTTCTTTTTAACGACTCGTTTATCCTCCTTCTTTCCTTCCTGCTTTTCATCGTTACTTCATCGCTCTTTCTCCTTCCCGTCTCTTTTTCTATCCGAAGTACTTCTTTTCATTCTCTCTATTTTTCATTCGATTTTTCGTTCTAGATGTCTTCCTCCCTCACATGTTTTCTTTCTTTCTTTCTGCGTTTTCGTTTTTTTTTAATCTTTCCTTCTTTGTGGTTTTTCTCCCTCTTTTCTTTCATTATTTTATTTTTTTCGTACCGGCTTTCTTCATATATGTCTTTCGACATATTTCTTAATATTGTTTAAGCTTATCTTTCTTTCTTTCTTTCTTTCTTTCTTTCTTTCTTTCTTTCTTTCTTTCTTTTTTTCAGCATACTTTCCTCTTCTATTTTTGCTTTGTTTATTTTTTGATTATTTTCTTCTTTTCTTTTTAGATTTTCTCCTTTCATTCTTCTCTTTCTTGGTTTTGTTTGCTTGTTTGCTTATTTGCTTTTTTCTTTCTTTCTTTCTTTCTTTCTTTCTTTCTTTCTTTCTTTGATATCCCTATTCTTTCTTTCTTTCTGGACATTCTTTCTTTCTTTTTGGACTTTCTTTCGTTCTTTGATATCCTTTCTTTCTTTCTTTCTTTCTTTCTTTTTGGACATTCTTTCTTTCTTTCTTTCTTTCTTTCTTTCTCAAATGAACGCCAATTTGTAATGACCCCGTTCGTTATCCTAACTTATCAATCTTCCTCTCAGCAGAAGGAGGAGTTGAGTCTCATGGATGAACTGTAATTTTCTGTTGAAATTTTTTTCTCTGTATACATATTTTCTTCAATGCGTAATAATTCAGAATCTCGAATCACACAGATTGAAAGTAATGAAAACAGTTTATCATTCTAAGCGATTTCCTAAATACATTTTCCAAAATGTTGTAATGTTATGTTTTGACCTTCGACCCGGCCCAAAGAAATGCTATTCCAAGGTGATGCACCGGAAGGAAGTGACACATTCCAATGGCCAGTAATCGAAAGAGATCGCGTGGGCGGATTAAGGCTTATAATATGGGACAAGGTGAAGGTCCCACTGTGCCAATACAGACTGATGCACCGGAAGAGAGTGACCTCTGAACTGCATAACAGTTATTTCCGCTTGATGACGATTAAACTTTCGATTTCAAAGATCCAGTGGGCGATCGTGTGGGCGTTGAACTATTATTTAACTCAGTTGAGTTCGAGTCCAAGAAGCAGTTGCCAGTAGAATTCCAGACAGCTAGAGACCAGATGTAGTAGGGAAAGCCCCACCCGACCGAGGGGGCCCTCGGGAACCCCGATGGAGTGGACCCCAGCATCAGGAGAACAAGAAAGACACAACGTGACGGTCATAACAGTGGGGTCAAGAAATTACAGTTTATGTTCGGTCTCCAGCTCCCTCTCACATGTAACCCTTGAACAACCCTTTCGAACCCTTGCAATAAAGTGAGAGGTAAAATATTGTTAAAGAAGTCTTCCTGCGTCTTCCTTCATGCGTCGTTTATTACTGCATCTTTATTCCTGCGTTTGTCTTTATTATTGTGTCGTTGTGATGCTGTAGATGACTATACAACAGTAATCTAATATTCAGATCGTTTATATTTTACTTTAGCGCATTTTATCAACGTTTTTATCAATACAGAAAAGATTTCAAACCTCTTATCGTTGGAATGAATTGGATAACTAAAAAAGTACTTTCAGTAAAAAATTTAACAAATTGTATTAGTTCCTAACCCAAGTATCTCACCAAATCTAAAAATGGAATAAGACCACGTGTGTAATAATTTCCAGAAATAGTTTTCCTATTTTCCCACCAAAAGCTAGTGCGTATATATAGACCAAAGTCTCTGCCATTAGTCAGTGTTAGCCGAGCAGTCACGAAAAACACCAAACCAAAAGAATTTTGACCAAAATTTCACGTTGATGAATAAGATTTATCCATTAAGAAACTTCACGAATGATACGCAAGTAAGTATTTAAAAGAATGCTAAAGCATTTACATACATTGTACATATAGAAAAATGAATAATTGCACAACTTATCTTTTATCTTTATCTTTAAGATAGATAGATAGAAATGAGAGGCCAGTCAGCTGGGGCTGTAGAATACATCGACTGAATTTCTGCAGTGCGGTAAAACCTCTCCATGAGCGTCGTGGATATGATACTAAACAATCTGAGGGTGAGGCAAAAGTCCTGAAACTTTGGGGAATGTGGAGTACCCTTTCATTGCCATTACTTCAATTAGGATCCCCTCATTCACTCTACTTGAAATATATATGTCGACTTGATTTACTAGTGTTCAATAGCAATTCTTAAAACCATGTAACTGTGTGCAAATAAAACTATTAGCATGAGATAGCGACAATTTAACTATGTGTAAACAAATGAACTCTGGCTCGTTTTAAAATAATGATACCAAGAAATTATTCGTTTGCAAATCATATATATATTTGATATATTTTTATAAAGCGGATTTGGCATGAAATAACCAACAATGGCTGATATTCTATAAAATCCAACCAAACCGAATCTTATGTATTTGATATATATGTATGAAGAGGATTTGCCATTAAACAATAAAAAATCATTGATATGCCATAAAACCCAACCAAACCAAATCTTATATATTTGATATATATTTAAAAACAGGATTTGGCATTAAAAAACCAAGAGAGATTGATAAGACGTAAAACACGACCAACCAACTTTATGTGATTTGATTTTTTAAAATAAATTTTCGAACACTAATTACATCACATTGATCAAAAACAGGTAGTTCATCAAACAGAATGTTGAAAACATTTTCATTTAGCACTTAGACACCCTGATAAAGGTTCAATGTTTTCATATTTAAAAAATCGAAACATTGACAAATAAATAAACCTTTTCTGAAGACCTGTTTTTTTCATATTATATAATTTCATACAGTCGGATTTATTTTCAGTTTTCCCAGATGACGTACCTTTCGTAGATTATTGCTCATTAGCAAAAATAATGCGTGAAAGGACGATTTCTGTTACAACTCAACCTCCTATTATTTGATTTGATGTTTATTCCTTTCTGCATAAACCTGTTTATCACAGTATCCGGAAGACTCCTCTGCTACAATACTGAGTAAGATTTCGTTACAAATTCCTTACGTATTATTGGCTACAACATTCACACTACCTTCATGATTAAGTGTTGTATCGTTGGTTCAATAAAGGTATTCCACTGGTACAAGCCGAAGAGTTGGCAAGTCTATCAGAGAGCGATTAACGCTTTCTTTCCCTGAAGTAGTCAGACATCGTCCATTTATATCTTTACCGGTGTCATACTAAAAAGAGTCACTGAGTGTATAGTTCCAGTATAACATTAAGTAAAGAGATTTTATTGCCACTCCAATGTTTTTCCTGTTATTCAGTTTCGAATTACAGCTAATGAATTGGGAATTGTAAGGAGTCCATAAAATCGAAATAAACATCGAAGTCACCAAAGACCAAAGAAAAAAGTGATTAATTTTAATGATGGTCAGATCGCCATATTGATGTCCTTTCTCAGGTTTTGAGAGGTCGGTCTAGAAAGTTATTATCATTATTATTATTATTATCATTATTGATTTAATTCTCTTTTTAGCTTTATTTTTCCTTCTATGATAATCCGTCACCGTATCTTTACCCAAAACCTCGAGTAAGGGAAAGCAGTCATTAAATGCATTTCTCGGTACAGCTTTACTTTTGGGCGTCACTTTTCTAATCAAATTGATTGTACCCTCCGAAGGAGATGAGCAGTTCCGCAGAATGCAATTTTTTTTGTGTTTCATATAGGCTGGGACTGCTAGGTATTTTTTTTATGTGTTTATCTCTTCCTTTCTTGATCATACCCAGTGCTCCCGCTATTACTAACACAGTGGCAGTTTTCAGGTGTCACCTTTTGTAAAATTTCTGTTTACAGACCTTCGTATTTACGTATTTTATTATATTCTTTGACTGATATGTTATCTCTTGGCACTGACATATCAGTCAGAAGGCACAATTTTATTTAATAATCCCTAACAACTATACCTGGTTTATAGCTCTTTATTTTTAGCTTAGATTCTTTGGCTTCTGCTATTGGTTCTGGATAATGTTTGAACCTTTTTTAGATTTCAGTATTCCATAATAATTGAAAAATTCCAATGAATATTATGTTGTATTTTATCATGCATTTTTTTTATATTCTATTGGTGTTAGGAATTGGCAACCTGACTCTAAGAGGTCAATTGATTGGACTTTTTGCTTGCATCGTCAACATATTAGGTTTGATCCTTTTTTATAATTTTTGTCTGATAGTTTCTTGTTGGTTGGCTCTGGTCCTGTGCTGCTATTATCAACCCTTCTGTCTCTGATTTTAGTCCACCTCTTTTCAGCCAATGATTAGTTTTTACTATATCAATATCAGCATTTTAAATTCTTTGTGCGTATCGTCCATGTAGGTTTTTTGTTTCCCAAATGGATTTTAATTGATTTCGTTTTTGGCTTCTTTATTGTCTTTGCTGAATTCTATTGGTTTATTTTTTTATGTGTAATTCTTTTATGTAGAGTTAGCCAAGTTTATTTGCTTTCATTACGAATTGAATATATTTTCGTTTGCTTCTAGTGTACGTTTACTTTCTGCAAAATTCAATCTGTCGTTGGCCCAGTCGGCCGGGTCTGTAGAATACACAGACTGCATCTCTGCATAGGAGTAAGACTCCTCGGACGAGTGTCCGCTTTATGACTTTAAACCATCTGATGGCCCCGTCGGCTGAGACTATAGAATACACCGACTGCATTTCTGTAGTAGGGCAAGTCTGCCCCAAGGAGTGTCCTGGATATGACACTAAATCATCTGATGGTGAGGCTCCAGTAATGCTGGAGCTTTGGGGGAATACGGAGTATCATCGCTCCCTGGTCAACCCTGGCCTGGAGTGGTTGCACCTGATATTGCCCTATGTCTGGGTCAAATAAAACTAAACTGTCTGCTTATGCTAAATTGAATTGTTAGAAATAGAACTGTTTTGACCTTTAACTGTGTTCAAATAAATGACTGATGTTTAATTGAACTGTTGGTGATACATATCAATCCTTGGAACAATTTAACTTTTTGACTAAACTGTATTGCTTTAAATAGAAGTTTTTGACATTTAAACTGTATATTTTTGTCTGTTAGTTTCTTGTTGGTTGGCTTTCCCTTAAACTGAATTGTTTAAAATAGAACTACTTTTATGTATAAAAATGGATTTGGCATTAGATGATTTTCAATAGTTGATATGTCATGAAACCAAACCAAACTGTCTATGTATTTATTTAAGTCTATAGTCGTTTGAGTATTAATTTTATTGCGAACTTTTGTCCTCACCTAGGTAGTTTTCGTCGTTTTTCTCACTACGTTTCGGCCAAATTTCACCTCTGGCCGTCTTCAGGGGATTAACCGCGGATAGGAATACTTAGTCTTGTAACCGTATGCCTTCCATAGTTTTTGACCAAGTAACCCACTGGCCGGCTTGGGTAGGAATTGAAACCGCTATCTTCTGACAATGCTCACCAGGAACCGTAGCGACTCAACGCCTCTATCCGCTGCGCCACGGGCTCCGAAGGGCGATCAATATTGGATTTTTTGGTCTTATAAATCCAATTATTTGTTCTCCTTATCTGGTCTTCCATAGTCGGGTTCGTACCGAATCTTGTAATTGTCTTTATTGGGAATCCTTTTTGAGATGAGGCTTCTTAATCTGTGTATTAATTTTATCGCAGACTTTTGTCCTCATCTTGGTAGTTTTGGTTAAAGTCCGCAATAAAATTAATACTCAGGGTCTTACTCGTCTACAGAGAAGCAGTCGGTGTATTCTACTGCCCCAGCCGACTGAGCAAGGTTTAGTTTGATTTGGTTTTATGGCATAAACTATCGGTAAAAATCTACTGAGTAAAATACAAAATATACCTCAATTATCTCACGTACTGTGAGTATTTGTTTTGATTTTTTTGTCAAAGAATTCAATTTTCCCCCTTCTTATTGTTTTTTTTTTTTGTCAAATGAAATATTAACCCCATGAGTTATTTAATACTACGCCGTCTTCGTAGAAGAACAGTAGCGTCACTATTAAACCAATAGCTAAGGGATAAGAGGGTTCATGCCTTTCGCGAGAGTATTAGTTCGAAAGTGAATGAAATAGCGGAACTAGAGTTAGAACTTGCTTACTACAATCTCGCATTTTTGCTGCCTTCATAATTGGATTTTTATATTATATTGGATTATGATATTTTCCTCTGAATGGCTTGGGAAAAATATACCAGTAATTTGAATAATTTAATCAAGTTTAAGATATATTTCATGGAACCAGAATATTGAGAAATTAAAGAAATGTAGGCTTTGTGTCTTATCTGTTATTAGTTTATTTACTGCTAAATGAAAAAAAAAAGCGAACATTTTTAAATTGTAGTAATTATATAATTTTTGCCAATTGTGGTAACTGAAACTTACATTAATATGAACTAATTGCTGTAAGCTATACTGTGGATGTGAGCCGCTTCATTGGTACGGCAGCTATCTTGTTTTGCAAAAAGTTATTGGCTTGGAGAAAGCGCCATTTTTTTTAAAACGTAGAACGCACCAAACAACAACAACAACAACAACACCAACAACAAGAAAATCTTTAGAGACAACATCTCATTATCAGGACGCATCTCCAATTAATTATGCACTAATTCTGAGGTCAGTTAAGACAGTTGAAATAAGAGGCGCTCTAAATAGGAAGAAAGACAGAAAGAAGGAAGAGAAAGGAAAAGAAAGAAAAAAATGAAAGAACAAAAAGCGATGAAAAGAAAGAAAGGATAAAAGGATAAAAAGGAAGACAGAAGAGGAAGAAAAGAGAAAAGAAAAAATGAATAGATAAAGAAAGACGAGGAAAGAATTAAGCCAGAAAGGTGAAAGAAAAAAAAAGAAGAAAAATTGTGAAAGAGAAAGAAAAAGGTGTAAAAGGAGAAATGGAAAAGATAGTAAGAACAAATTAATGGGAAAGAAAGAAAGAAAAAGAAATAAAAAGGAAATTTATTGATAAAAGTAAATTTTTAAAAAGTGAGAAAGAAAGAAAGAAAGAATGTTTGGAAGGAAGAGAAGAAGGATGATGAAAGAAGAAAAGTGAAAGAAAAATGAAGAGAGAGAGAGGGAGGGAGAGAGAACAAGGGAGAGGGAGAGAGAGAGGATGGAAGGGAAAGAAAGAGAGGGGAAAGGAGAAAGAAAGGGGGGAAGAGAGAGTACTAAGCAAGGGAAGAGAATGAAAGAAAGATAAAAATTAAACTTTAATTTAAAAAAAAAGTAATGAAGAAGCAAACAAAAAGTAGTGAAAAACATAAAATAAAAAACAAAATACAAAAAACGGAAGACAAAAAATGTCACTTCCGGCGCCTTATTCTAACGCTTCATTAATCAAGAACAATTGAGTTGAAAAACACTGGTTCACCAGAAAATGGTGCCCTTCCGAAAAAAAAAAAAAAAAAAAAAATCAAACCCAAAACAAAAGATAAAACAAAACAAAATAAAACAAAACAAAACAAACAAAAAAACTACAAAAAAAAAAGGACAAAAATAAAGCAACAAACATCTACGGCTTTTTTTAGTTTAAAAGATGGTACTATCGTCGATTATTGAAAACATTTGTAATCAAAGTAACTGACCTTTGGCTGTCGTCTAATTAGACAAGGAATGACCTGGGGCGGCGTTCCTCTGAAGTGACTGAAATAGAAAAAGAACCTGAAAGTAGGTGAGAAGTGTAGGTCAATACACGTTGATCCCAATAAATAAATAGATTAATATCGATTTTTCTTTTTTAGATAGCAAAGCAAGAACGTTTTTACACTTTAAGAAGCTAGAATATAAGTTTACCAGTACCGAACATTTGTGCTATTCTAAGAATGGCACAAAAAAAAAAACTTCAATATCTTTTTCAATATCAAAATGCAGAGGCTGGCTACTTTAACCATCTAATTCATCCCTGGAAATCAAGACAGTCTCGTCTCAATTAAGACCATTTTTCAACTTTTGGTTTTTATTAGAATTAAATGTAGAGAAGAAGTGATACCCCTCTCTATAGAATTGACTATTCTTTTTGTGTATGAGCATAAACGGTGTTGCCCGGGAGGCCTCGCTTTCTAGCCAGGGACACCTCGGGTAGTATAATGGTTAACAAGCTTGACTAGCAAACCTGTAAGTGTGAGTTCGAGTTTCATTAGGTACCCCCCATTCATTCGGCTTTGTGCCACATCTAAGCAGAAAGTTTAGTAAATGACCAACTTGCAAGACTAGCTAGCAATAATACCTCTCTTAAACATGTCCTTGTCCGTCTTATAAAAGAAACCCTTTTTCTTGTAAGTTGCTATTCAGGTTATTTTTTCAATAACCCATCCCAAAAACATTACAATATTACATTATAACCTTTTGACGTTTTTTGACCCTTTCATCATATTCGAGAATACGCTGACTGTATATTCCTCTGCCGGATATACAACCCCCACCAAAGGAATTCCCCCCACCCACAAATGTACGAATAGTTTTGTCTAAGATGAAAACGACCATGATACTGATTTATACATTGAATTTATCCTGACATAGTAAATAATGAATGTTTAAGGAGAAAAAAAAAAAGGATTTATTCAACACTGAACTGTTTTCAGTACTAAGCTAAGCTGTTGACTTCGTGACCCTTGTATATCTGACGAAAGGAGATAACTCCAGGGTCCTTTCCAATTTGAAACTTCGATTTTAGCGATGTACTAAAAGTGCACTCATGTGTACTAAAGGTACTAGACAAAATTAGTATCTTCTAAAAGTTTCAGAAGGCTACAAGTTAATAGCTTAAATGGTCGAAGGTAAGTGTATTATCCGCCAGGTAATGTGATTAAAATAATCTTTTAATTAAAACTTGAAAAGAAAATCATATCGTAACGTAAAGGTTTTAGGCTTCACATTGCATTAGTTGTCTGCGAAGTTGTTCGGTGCAAGATTTAGGAAGTGTAAGCGTAAACATATCTCAGGAAGGTTATCACACACACACATACACACATAATTATATATATGTTTGTGTGTGTGTGTGTGTGTGTGTGTGCATTTGGGCAACATATCTTCATTAATGCATGTTTCATTGAACAATATAGATATGTTTTGTCTACATATTTTTCTTTATGTCCTTTCCAGTTGCCGAATTGATTTTACGGTGTGCGGCGGGAATTGGTTCATGGAACTCTCATAACTTGTTGTTACCCTAGTACTTTCTGCCCGATCTTGGGCCATCATTGAGGGTGTGTATATTGCAAAAGAGATGCAATCTTTACGCGTACATTACTACTTTGTAAGTATTTATTATTTATATTGGTATGTTATTGTCGTGTTTTATTCGTTTCTGTTGGTAGCTAAAGACATTTAAGTACATACTACTGGATTCAAAATTAATTCTATTGAGTTTAGATTGTTTCATTCTGATATGGAGCGCCTTTGAAATTTTTGTTTGTTATTTTGTTGTTCTAATATTGTTGTGTTTTCGGTTAGAATTTTCCGAAACTCAGTTTTTGAGCAGGAATTTTTTTTAGTTGTACTATTGAACTGGTATCAGATAAATGCATAGTGAGTCGTCTCGATAGGGTAGTTGAGGTTGAGCTAACGTATATACTGTTATTCTCAGCAATACAATTTCCCAAAATGCATTTAAATTAATATACGACAGAGTTTCATAACCAATTTCCGCCGAAGATCGTAAAATCAACTTTGTAACTGGAAAAGACATACACAAAAATATCTAGACAAAAATGTCTATATTGTTCAATGCAATACACACACACACACACACACACACACATATATATATATATATATATATATATATTCATCAAGTCGTGCTGATACCACGGGGTCTCCTGACTCTCTCTCACCATCCATCCCTATCATCTATCACTACTGGCAGTTCTTCTAGAATGCATCCGGTGTCCAGAAACAGAGCTGATATATATAAGTCCTTGCTACTCGGCCAACATTAGTGCGTCCATGAATAGGAAACCATAGGATAACGTCGTTTATGAATTTGTCCTTATTTCACCAGCAGCGTTCAGTGTGTTTTCTTCATCTTACTAGGATGGTTTGTGAGATAGGAGGTAAGTATCCGCACAGCTGCTGTTTTATGGGGTATTGCTTCCCGGGCTTGTTCAAAACAGGCCGTAGCATTCTTGTGTAGCGTATATCTAGCTCTTTTTCCGCACATTTTTTGAGCGCCCAGATAGTGCATCCATAGGGTAGTATTAACATAGCTACAACTTGAAAGATATCCAGTTTTGTTTTGTTCCATTTGATTGATAATCTGTTCATAAACTGTCAATAGCCGGTCACATAATTGCTGGACGTATGTTGACATCACTTTCAGTAAATGAGATTTTGCTGCCGAGGTATTTAAACTGGTCTACTAATTTCAGAGACTTGCCGCTTAAAGAGAAGACGGCTCCTTCTTGTTTAAAACACATTAACGCTGTTTTGTTTGTGTTCATATTGAGGCCAATGCCATCTGCTGTTTGCAAGTGGCATTGTCTTATGCAGAAGGGATTCGGCTTGGGCTGGTGTAAGAGAGGAGATGAGCAAAAGTGGTAATCATCTAGTAGACGAAGCTTAGGATTCGCTGGGTGAATCTTCTGCTGAGGGACAACTAAACAAAGGGGTGACCAGTGTATGATACTCAATTGCTTCTGATGGTGAGGCTCTAGTTCTTGAGGTTTTAGGAGTGTGAAGTCATCTCTTGATTGTCATTACTTCCAGATCGACTCAGACCTAGAATAGTAATGTTTACTAGGGTTCCATTGATGGATTAAACAGAAGTGCTTGAAAATTATTTGTATAAGAAATAATACTTGATATCACATTACTATAAATCATTTGTAAGTGATGTACTCCTATGGATCCCCACATATGGCCAAGCAAAAGCAGGACAACCAGCTCGAACATACATACAGCAGCTATGTGAGGATACGGGATGTAGCCCTGAAGACCTGCCGGAGGCGATGAACGATAGGGAGAAGTGGCGAGAGAGGATCAGGGATATCCGTGCTAGCGGCACGTCATGACGATGATGAAGATGATGCCTGTTCACTAATTATATTGGTCATTTGAGAGTTGTTCACACCGGCCTTAGCTGATGGTTTTCCACTGGAGTCTGAGTGACAGTAAATCTTCCAAAGTCTCAAGGATTCTTTGCAGGATTCTAGCCATTCTCAACAATGCAGTATTTTGGAAGGTCTCCGCTTGTCCTCTTATTTCCAAGCCTTCCAGTCTCTGATACAAACAGATACTCTAATCTTGGCCAGACGACTAGACCTTGTGTTAGTTAACGAAAAAAAAAAGAGAGAACTTGCTGAATAGTAGACTTTACCACTCCGGCTGACCACAGGGTACAACTGAAAGTAAGCGAAAAGAGAGATTAGCACCAAGACCTTGCTAGAGAATTGAAAAAAAAAAACTATGGAACATGAAAGTTACGGTGATACCTGTTGTAATCGGAGCGCTCGTACAATCATCAAAGGATTTGTACAGTGACTGGAACACTTCTATTTTATAATAATCGTTTGTTTGAACCTGATCAAAGGGTTTTACTTATTTCTATTCAACACGAATTATTCTATTTAACATTAATCATTTGTTGGCATACAGTTAAATGGTTTCAAGTATTCTTATCTAACACAAATAATTCTATTTGATATTTGTAATTTGCTAACACGCTGTTCCATATGATCCATAGATGGGACACCAACAGGTACTACCACTTCACATCAGAGTGGGTCTTAGAGTAATGGTAATGAAGAGGGACTCCATATTCCTCAAACGCCAAGACTGAAACCTCAACATCAGATATAGTCTAATGCCATACTCAGGGTATTAAATTGTTCTAAGTATTGCTATCTAACACTAATTCAACATTAATCCTTCATTTGCACACAGTTTAAAGTTTTCAAGTATTGCCATCTAATACTAATAATGGTGTAATGGTTATCGTCGTAGGAAATGGACACGGCGACACGAGTTCAAATCCTGGACGAGACTGATTGCATAGCACTAATACCCTTGGGAAAGGTATGAATCCAATTATTCTCCCTCCAGCTCGGGGTAAATAGTAGGACAGACTAGGTTCTTCAGCCTTGGTGAGGCAACTAGTCTAGGAGAAGGAAAACTCTGAATTCAAACCTGTTAAACGCCGCTTAAAAATTGACCTTGTGTCATATCCTGCCCGAGCAGAGGGGTTGGTAAATATAAATACTAATAATTTATTTCAATATCAATCATTTGTTTGCACACTGTTAAATAGTTTCAAGTAAAGTAAATAATTGAATGTTATATATCACCTTGACCTCGATGAACCTGGCTGATGTTGTTGACAGATATATCCAGCCGTTGATAAAATCAATAAAATGACTACCAGAAACAAGCAATACGTTGGTGTTGTAAGCTGTGACCAATGGAAAACAAGCATTGCGTGGGTGTAAACCTTGACCTACGAAAAGAAAGCAGTGCATGGGCGTAAGCCGTGACCAATGAAAAGCAAGCAATGCATGTGGGTGTGAGCGTGAGCCGTGACCAATGAAAAACAAGCATTGTGTGTGGATGTAAGTGTAATATAATGGCCGAGGGATTTCGTTTTATATATCTTGCCTTTGGGTTTAGTTAGGCTGAGAACATTTCGGCCCAGTGCATTGGTTAGTTAGGTACAAACGTGAGCGCAGATGTTCACGCGTGCGCGGAGAGGATGTGTCATTCAGAGATGTCAAAATAAAAATCCTAGATAAATGTGACCAGGGGATGTGAATTACGTCATGCACCGGAAGCGTGCGCGGAGGATTTTGGGGATTTTGAAAAAAGTCAGTCAGTTGAGTTCCTGGCTCGAAAGAAGAAGGTTGACTTTCGCTCGCTCGCCGAAGCCAGGCCTGTGGCCTTGCGGCAGGTGTCGCACGTGTTGGGGGAGGCCAGATGGAAAAGTCAGCATACAAAAATGGTATCTCTCTCCTTATGTCGAAAAACCTTTAAACTCAAAGGTAATAAAAAGTTTCGTACCTGAACTAAGAAGTCGTAAGTGTTTTTGTGTTTCGGGATTCCTATGTTATATATGTGCGTTATGGACATTATGAACGTTTTGCGTACCGGTATGAATATGTCTATTTCACGTATTCATATCTGGCTATGTAACATAAGCCATGACCAATGAAAAACAAGTATTGTGTGTGGGTGTAAGCCGTGACCAGTGGGGAAACAAACATTGCGTGTGGGCCAGGCGGGAGTGTTAAGACAATAAAACGTCGAGAATTTTGACTGCAGTCATTTTCAGCGGGCACTTCCGACTCCCGACGGCACCTCCGTGTGTGCGAACTCGCGAACTCTCTCTTTCCGATTACTCCTCTGCTCCACACAAGCGTCACGAATAAAAATATAAGATTATATTTTTATATATACGACTTCCTCGTTGTTTGTAAAGACAGAGCAGTTGTATGCTAGATGAATAGTTCTATTGAGCCATTGATGGGACCCTAAAGGTACTTCCACTCCGGTTCAGATTAGGCCTGTGATTAATGACATCGAAGGAGTTCTCGACATTCTCTAAAGCTCCAGAATTAGAGCCTTACCATTAGATGCAGTTTAGGGCCATACATAGGACACCGGTTAGTAGGATGGGGTTTTACCCTTTTGCAGAGGTGCAGTCGGTGCATTTTACCGCGTAATTTTTGCATAATTTTTGCGTAATTTTGTAATGATTTAAAAAATGTGAAAAAAGAACTCTTAAAAACACTCTTTACATACGCAAAAACCCAGATGATGGCCTATGAAAGGTCTGAAAGTGCTCGGGACAATTTTGCTAAAATAACCAATCAATTCCAATCTAAAACCAAGACACTTATCAGGAAACTTGAAGGATCTTAAAAATTATATAAACAAAATATCTATATTATTTAATCAAACATTAAATATATATATATATATATATATATACATGTGTGGGTGTGTGTGTGTGTGAAGATAAATAAATGATAGATAGATTGACTGATAGATAGATATAGATATAACCTATTTTCATCTCCTATAACGTAAAACGATGCTGTTAATCAGTCAATTTCTATGTTTTATTTACAAGACTTCAATGGTCTATTGGTTTATTATGTAGAGAGATCATAAGCGTAATAATTATTTGTGCCTTTTGAGCTTTTTGCTTGAATTTTCTGCTCGCTAAAGTTCTTCAGAATTAAACGTAAAAATACAAAGGCAAGTATTTCTTGTAAAACGATAAGAAAAGAAAGAAATGAAAACTCGATGGTCCTTTCAAAGAAATATACACAGACAATTGTTTTGCTGCTGATAATTCCACTTAAACAGTATATTATAGCACTTATAGGTATCCATATGACAAATATCATCCCCCACACAAAAATGATAAATGATATAAACTACGTGGTGCATTCAATAGGTTTTCAGACTTTTTTGTACATTTAAAATTGTCGTAGACTCTTGAAAATTCAGTATGTTATTGCGATACATCTTATGAGATTCAAGGAAGGCAGGGATGATAAGAGATGTGGGAGGAGTAAGGAAGTCAATACACCAGAGTTGATTGGTCAAAGGGTTAGGGTTACTACGTTGAGGTTTTAAGGGAGTTCAGGAAGAGATTTCGTCGGAAGAGGCCAGCACTCTTCAAATTGGGTCAGTGGCATTTCCACCAGGACAATGCACCAGTCCACAATGAGCATCAAGACAGTTCCTCACTCTCCTTATAGTCCAGACCTTGCTCCTTGTGACTTTTGGTTATTTCCTAAGCTCAGAGGCTGTCGTCATGAGACAATTGAGAAGATGAAAGAAGCTGTGACGAAGGTCATTGGCACGGTCACACAAGAGGCCTTGCATAGGGTCTTCCAGAAGTTGTTGGAACGTTACAAAAAGTGCATTGCAGCTGGAGGAGATTACTTCAAAGGGGACTAGAGTTTCATGTGTGTACTTTCAATAAAATTGCCCTTACGAAAAAAGTCTGGAAACTTATTTAATGATCCTCGTATCTTCCCTAACTCGAGCAGATTGCCACAAACATTTTCTGCTTAAACCCAGACATTAAAATAGAATAATAAGATTGTAAAAAAAATTAAGTATTATATTAACGCTATATCACACCCTGTTTCCAACAGCTGTTGCATTAATTGGAGACACTAACCGGAACGACACAGCATCAAGGTGGCCTGTCAGAAAACTACAGTACGTTGTTTATCGTCCCAATTTCGTGATTGCGCAGTAGATTGTGAATTCATATGAATATAAGTTTTATTTCTTCTCCTACGGCTGATATCTTTCTGATATCCGAGAAGAATAACGCACACTATACATTTGATGGTGAGACTCCAGTCCTGGAACACAGGGGAATGTGAAGAACCCTTTCCCTGCTATTACATCCAGGTCCACATGCCCAGAGTGGTAGTATCAGATAGAGTACTATCCATGAGTCAAATACAACTGCTAAGCAATTTAACTGTATGCAAACAAAGGATAGATGATAAATTGAATTGGTTGGGTGGTTGTTTGGGTTTTATGGCATATCACTCTTTGTAGCTTATTTAATGCCAAATCCATTTATTTGTAATTTAGTTTAGCATATATGCGTAGATTATTTCTATTCGACCCATATATATGGCCCTATCAGGTGTTACCACTCTGGGCCAGAGTGAATCTGGGATCAATGGCAATGAAGGGGTGCTCTGTATTCCCTAAAGCTCTAGCATTACTGGAACCTAACCATCAAATTGTTCAGTGCCATATCCAGAACACTTGTTCGGGGGTCTTACCCCTCTGCCGAGAAGTAGTTGGTGTATTCTACAATCCCAACCGCCTGGGCAATAAATTGAATTGTTAATGTTACATTGCAATACTTGAAACCATTTAACTGTGTGCCAACAAATGAGCTCTGTCGTGTTTAAAATGTTACCAATAAACTATTCATCAATAATCAATAAGGGTTGATATATTAAAAAGCTCAATCAACCAACCAACATCCCAGTAAATCAGTCATATTTAGTTTTTTCAAGTAGCGTTCGTGACAATGCTTGTATATGGATGCACCACATGGACGCTGACAATTTTGAGACAACTTGTATATATATATATATACATTAAATAAGGACGGCTGAACTATTTGTTGAATCTTATAGAGCGAATCATGAGAGGGGACGGCTGAGAAACAAGTTGGGGTTGCCGCTGGAACAGATCAGATGTTGCAAAATCTGAAATCTGTAATGATACTGGCGTGACATCACTGATGTCCCCATTTCGTGTATTTCGACGATTTTTAATAAGTTTATATATATATATATATACACATATACATATATATACATATATACATATATATATATATATATAATAAAAGACTAAGTAATTACTTTATTCAATATAACTTTGACCCAGTTGTAATTTACAAAGCTTTTTACTAAGTTGTGGCACAAGGCCGTTTGAATGGGGATCCCAGTGAGATCCGAACTCACTCGTAAAGATTCGCTCGTCTAGATTGCAAACCGTTTCACCAAACGAGAGCTCCACCCAACTTAAATGAGGTCGAGTTTAGATGAAGATTCTTTAGTATTTCGAGAGAACTGCTTTAAGGGAGGACCACTATATTTGAATTCAGAAAAATATCTATCTATCTATCTCTCTATCTATCTTAAGACATTTAATTAACATGCTCCTCTGGACGGGTACCGCGAAGCGTCAGCAGGTTGAAGACATAACATCGTTCTTTTGAAATGTGGCGGCCTTGATACCATGCCCCTCAGCTTTGGCACGAACTGAAAATGGAGCCCGGCTTGTCACATCGAGGTACCGTAAAAGAGAAATTTTATCTCTTGTGCATTGGCGTTTTATGCGTTCTCCAGTCGTAACGATCTTCATGCAAAGTTTTCTTTCGCGCTCTGCCGTCAGTCTTGGCAAAGAGAGAGGTGATATTTTAGTATAACTGGCAGAGAGAATGTTATTCGGGCCTATCAATATTAGTAATATTTAGCAGCAAATAAACTTATAAAAGAAGAGATGCAAAGCATTTTCGTTTGGTAGTTGATCATTCTGGCGTCATTAGATATTCCTTTGGCTCAGTCGGTTTGGGCTGGAGACTATGCTGACTGCATTACTGCCGAAGGGTAAGACCCCCACCCGGCGACAAATGTCCTGGCTATGACACAAAATTTCATTTGATGGTGATATTCCAGTTTTAAAGCTTTGGAGAATGTACAGAACCATTTCATAGGTTAACTCTGACCTGGAATAGTAATACCTATATGGGTCTCATTTAGGGGTCAAATAGAACTCTGCATAGTCGAGTCGGCCGGGGCTGTAGAATACAGCGGCTGCATCACAGCAGAGAAAGACCAAATCCCAACGAGTATCCCGGATATGACACTAAACTGCATCTGATGGTGAAGTTCCGGTGAAGATTTCCCCCCAAATTATTTGACCCATAGATTGAACCCTTACCGATACCACCAATTCGGGCTTGAGTGGATCTAGGAATAATGGCAATAAAAAGATGACTCCACACTCTCAAGATCTCCAAAAATGATGCTTCATCATCAGATGCAGTTTAATGTCATATCCAGGACGCCATTTTAAAGAAGAAAGTGTTGCGGGTTACCAATCTGTCGAGATGCACTCAACAATACTGGACAATGAACTGTAACGAAAAGAGATGATGTCGGAATGTAATATAACGGACGGGCGCTGTCGTTGAGAACGCGCGAGCGCATCGGCTGTCGTCAATCAGTGAAAATGTCACGAACCTAGCGCGTGCGGGCAGAATGACCTACAGGGTTCAGACGTGATTTTGATATAATCACACATGAATTGTCATGTGTTTCAAGATAGTTTTCACTAGTGTCACCGAACATTCGGGAACCTTCGATTTGTTCCAAAATATCTCTATATATGAAATCAAGTAGGGAGATTTTGGCAGTTGAAGGCAGGGTCCCAAACAGGTGCGTCGGAAGTTCAGGGGACCCCAACCCAGCCTGTCACAATACGATTGACAGGAACGTGTCAACAAGCCGGCTACCACGACATCCGCCGTCGCCACCAAGGAGAAGAGGGAGAAAGAACGCATGAAACGAACTTTTCGAGCAGCAAGCCGTTGTAACCCAAGTGAAAAAAAAAACGACTACTATTTTTCTTCCTTAAATTTCGAGTTTGAGTATTTCTTTTTCTGCGGACTCCTTTCTTTCAAACACAGCATTTTGGTCCTATGGTACAGGAACATGTAAACGAAAGTCCCTCAGTATGTTATGAACATAAATTTCCAGACGGGCTGCCAAATATGTTACGAACTGAGATGATATCGGTGCATGGAAACATATTGATCACATAAAACATTCTATTAAAATTTCATGGGATCGCTCCAAACACATTAAAAATTAACATGAGGTAGAAATCCACAAAGTGTTGAACAGAAGACAATTTAAAGGAATTATATAACAAGATTTTATTCACAAAATGTGACCGAACAATTGAATGACAAAGGATGAAGGCAACATAAAGACAAAACGATTCAAACGTTTGTATATGGAATGATGTATGCGTGCATACAGGGTGGAATGATAAAATTGTCGCCCTAGAAAAGGCGACATGATTCCATTTCCGTTTAATGAAAACCGGTTTTCTTTTTTTGGTGCAAACCATCTACTAGTTGGCCAGTTGTGTACAAATTCCTAGATCGATAGGAGCCTTCTATCATGTCTGAAAGTGTCACAATGTTCAACGAGCGAGATCGGAGATTCGCCGCTGTTCAACCCATGCTCTCTACCGATCCAAGTTATGACAACAGGACCATTGCCAGCACCCTCGAAATGCAAATCCGGACGGTTCAACTTGTCCAGGGTGATGAAAACAAAGTTTCCAGCTACGGTTATAGTCTTTCGTGAAGTTCCAAGTGAGGGCCACATCATGCCACCTCTCATCTTCGACGTCGGCTTGAAAGTCAACACCAAAGTGTACCTGGATGTGCTGAAGAGTGTGGTGACCCCCTGGTGCAATCAGGTGGCCGTTGGCAGACCTTGGGTGTGGCATCAGGACTCGGCGCCGGCCCACAAGTCCAAAGAGACCCAGGCTTGGCTTCAGAAGGAGTGCTACGACTTTGTACCCTTCTCTCACTGCCCCACCTTCCGACCCCGACCTGAACCCGCTGGACTACTTCGTTTGGTCATACGTCAAGAACATCACCAACATGACCTCCCACAACCCCAAAGCCAGCCTGATCGCCGCCATCCGCCGAGTATTCGCCGAGCTCCCGCCGGCGCTTGTGGAAAAGGCATGCTCCCAGTTCCGGATCCGTATCGAGGCGGTGATTGAGGCTGAAGGTGGCTACGTTGAAATGATGTCAGCTCTACTACATAATCAAGTTACCTGAATTGATTTTTTCAATAAAATTTTTTAAATAAAGCTGTAGTGTTGTTTTCTTTAGGACGACAATTTTATCGTTCCACCCAGTAGATGTCAGTTTCAGTATGTATGCAGTTATAACTTTAAGAGCAGAGGAATTAGCTAAGTTTTGTGGTTTTCTATTTCAGTTTATTGTCTCATCGGAGACCTCATTGGACTCTTGATCAAATGTCTCTTTTACTCTTTCACTTTTTCTGGTTTATAGAGATTCCAGTCAATTCATTTTTAGACTTTATATATATCTTGTGGATTTCTTCCATGATAATCCTTGGTTCTTTGATGAATCTTATGAGCTTCTTTTCTTTACCCTTTTTTTTTTTTAACTTTTTAGCTGTCAATTTTTTTCAACATATTTAGAATACATGAGCTGGTGTTGATTCCAAAAGTGGCCTTACTTTTGCTAAATTGACTCTAGTTTTTACTGTTTGTAAGGCTAAGAATATGCTGACTGTACGCTCAGCAGAGAGATAGGACCCCTTCCAAACAGGTGTCCTGGACCATGACACTATACTACTTCTGATGGCAAGGCTCCAGTTTTAGAGATTTGGTAAGATTAGAGTACCCCATTCATTGACATCACTCTCAGATTCCCTCTGATCCGCAGTGGTCGTCCTAATTAAGCTTCCGTCTATAGGTCAAAATAATTCAAAACTAATTCGTATTTGATAGGACTGTGTGCAAAAAATAATCTATGTAAATATGAACATACACTGAGTGTCATTCGACAATGGATACGGAGAACCAAGTTCAATACCTGGATGAGGCTCTATGCATTTTACATAGCGTTTATAACCTTGCGAAAAGGTACGAATCCAACGATTCTCTTTCCAGTTGTAGATAAAATAACTGGGCAGACTAAGCTCTTTAGCAATTGGTCTTAGAGAAGGAAAACTCCAAATTGAAATCCGTTAAAATCAGTATAAAAAATTGACCTTGTATCGCATCCTGCTGGTGTCGAGGGGTTGTTAAATATATACTATAAGCGCCATTTGCAATCCCTCGGCATAAAATAACCCTTGACGTGTTAAAAAGCCATTGAAACGATTCAAACAACCATTCACCTTTATTGATAGGAAGTTCAACATCTGTAGATAATTCAAATCTTTTCAGGGATTTCTATTAAAATATTTTGCTTTGGCCTCGTCTAATAAAAACCAGTTCAATTCTCATTGAGTGCTCAATTATAATGGCCTTGTGACAGACCTAGCTTGTTTTTGTTTATTTGTTTGGGTTTGTGGCATATCAACCCTTGTAGCTTATTCAATTCCAAATCAATTTTTATACAATGAACAGTTCTATTTCAAACAATTCAATTTAGCTTAAGTACACAGTTTGATTGTCAAAAACGTTTCTGTTTCAAGGTATTCAGTTTAGTCTGTCAGTTTTATTTCAAACAATTTAGTTTAGTATCAGTATAGTTTTTTCTTACACACAGTTAAATATCAAAACAGTTCTATTTCAAACAATTCAGTTTAGCATGCAAAAGCAGTTCCATTTCAAACAATTCAGTTTAGCATAGATACACAGTTTAAATGTCAAACAGTCTTTTTTCAAGCAGTTTAGTTTAGCATAAGTAAACAGTTTAGTTCTATTTGACTTATAGAAGTGATTAGTTTAGTTTAGTTTAGTTCTATTTCACCTATAAAAGTGTTAGCACCTGATAGGGTGCAACCACTTCGGGCCAGAGTGTACCTGGGAGTGATGGCAAATACGAGGTACTCCACATCCCCCCCAAATCTCATTATCAGATTGTTTAGTGTCATATAGCTTGTTTTTGTGATAATAGGAAACCTTTAAGATAACGATTTCACCCCATCATAGTAACAGGTTTTATGTTTTATTTATAGCAATGAGTTTTGAAAATGAATGCTCTTATCACACACGGCGTGACCTGCCAATGAACCCCTATTTTTTGTGTAATATTTTAGGGGGCGCAAATTCATCATTATCTGTTTTTATAGGGTTTCCATATGTTAGTGATATCAGTCCTGGATCGAATGGGGCTGAGTACAATATGTAAGCGAATCTTTCAGCATCCTTCTACTCAAATACTGTTCCTGTTTTTTTTTTTACTTCATTTCATAAAGATCCTTGAGTTCCGTCTCCTCGAAACATTTATTCAGGGTTAAGGTAAAACTAATACCTACATTTACAAGGTGGCCATTACTGCAAGCAAGCAGCAAATTTGGTAAATAATAAAATTGTAAGAGAAATTCAAAGACCCCGACCCCGCAAACCCTAACACCCCTACCACCTCATCAAATAAAGTAAAGATGTCTAGAAAGGAAGTTGTTTTAAAAATTCAATACAGCCTTGCTTCATTCAACCATTATAATTTGCCGTCAGTAATCAGAAAAAAAACCGGAAACTCTTTTCAGGCGGACATACGCACACTCACGCATGCGCGTGCGTGCACAAACATAAATACATATATTTAGTCATCTACACACGAATACATTAACATATATACACATGTCCACTCATTCATATATTTAAATACGCAATACACAAATAAACACATACGCAAATGTATTAATATATAGCAACACATTAATACTTACACATCCACTGAAACGTCTACACGCAAATACAAAGGAATATATTAGTATACACACATCTATCTATCTATCTATCTATCTATCTATCTATCTATCTATCTATCTCAGTTTGTTCATTATCTATCTATCTATCTATCTATCTATCTATCTATCTCAGTTTGTTCATTATCTATCTATCTATCTATCTATCTATCTATCTATCTATCTATCTATCTCAGTTTGTTTATTATCTATCTATCTATCTATCTATCTATCTATCTATCTATCTATCTATCTCAGTTTGTTCATTATCTATCTATCTATCTATCTATCTATCTATCTATCTATCTCAGTTTGTTCATTATCTATCTATCTATCTATCTATCTATCTATCTATCTATCTATCTATCTATCTTATGCATGTATATACACATGCATATACTAATACATTTATGCATATATACATTGCCCCACACGAACATATAAATATTCGCATACGCATATGCGTACGCACACACACACACATACATATATATATATATGCACGCATACATAAAATACATCCATATATACATAAATATTTATTCCCTCAGGCATAAAACACACATAGATATACACTCATATGTATATACTTATATATAAATCACTACTCGTGTAGGTATATATATTCACATACGCATATATCTATCTGTACAATACATGCATACACATAAGTACGTAAATATATGCATGTATATTCACACAGGTGTATATGTGTAAAAACAATATGTGCATACAAACGTGAGTGAGAACGGGGACGCATACACACACACACACACACACACACACACACACACACACACACACACACACACACACACACACACACACACACACGCATATAACTTAAATACATATCTAATCAAGTACAAAGACATTCATGCATATATGGTTACATATATATGGACAGATGCTTATACACACTTCTACTTCAAATATATACATACATATGCACATACGATTATATGGGTATATATTTTTTACGCTTGTACAGAGACCCGTATTCATATCTCAAATTATATACAACCGTCTCTCTCTCACACCCTCAGTATATATATATAAATATATATATATATATATATATATATTTACATGATATAATGTGCTTCAACACGCATTAAAGTATATATATATATATATATATATCATTGGCCTAACGAGTAGAGTGTTCTCCAATTGGCCCAAGATACCGGGGTTTAATCCCAGGTCGAGTCATACCAAAGACTCTAAAAATGGTACTTGGTGCCGCCTTGCTTAACACTCAGCATTATTAGGTACGGATCAAGGGTAAAGTGGAGCAATCCAGGGAATGGAGTAGCACCCTCCCCTATACCTTGGTGTAGTAGCTATTGAAAAAGCAGTATTCGGTTCACCCTCGACTAAGGTCGCCGACTTTACTTTTATATATATATATATATATATATATAATCACACGCACACACACATACACGCGCGCGCGCACACACACACACACACACACATATATATATATATATATATATATATACAGGCGCACATACGTACACACCTCAACAAACATAAATACGTCCATACGTAGGCATATATATTTGTATGTGCATTAAACGTATATTTATATATATATGTGTGTGTGTGTGTGTGTGATTCATATTTCTCCATACCTACTCACACGTGTGTGTGTAACTATATATATATATATATATATTCTTTTTTGTGATTTTTTGTTATTTCGATCGACGCACATCTGACGAATTATTAATTTATAGAAAACCTGGGCCAAATTATTTTTCCTGTTGAATTCAGGCCAACATTTCCAAATATCTTTAAGTTAATAAAAACCAAACAAACAAAAACAAAATTAAAAAAAACAAAACAAAACTAAAGATAAGGAAATTAGTCCAATTGTAACCTAATACTTGGGATCGAATATCAACCAGTGGCGCCGCTCGGCAGGAAACACTCTACTATCTCTGCCACCGAACAGCCTGAAATATTTACCAGACCTGACATAGCACGGAACAAGGCCAGCGGAGTGATGAGATTGTTGCATTTCAAGGGATTACATTTCACCAATCTTTTATATAAATGAGCGACCGCGTCAGACGACAAAACAAAAAAAAAAAACAAAACAACAACAACAAAAAACAAACAAAATCGCTGTATTTTGACATTTGAAGAACATATTGATCTTAATTTTCTTCCTATCCGTTGGGATTTACAATATACCGAGCGCATCTCTGCAGAGGGGTAAAACTCCCCCAACGAGTGTCCTTGATATGACACAAAACAATCGGATGGTGAGACTTTAGTAATGTTGGAGCTTTGGGGAATGTGAAGTACTCCTTCATTGCCATCACTCCCAGGTCCACTCTGGCCCGTTGTGGTATCACCTGATAGGTTTCTATCGATGGGTTAAAAAGAAGTAAACCGTGTACGTATGGTATACTGAACTGCTTGAAATAGAAATGATTTTACATTTAAACAGTGTAATTATGCTAAACTGAATTGTTCTGGCCCAGTCAGCTGGGGTTGTAGAATACACTGTCTGCATCTCTGCAGAGGGGTAAAACTCCCCCAACGAGTTTCCAGAATATGACACTAAACAATCTTATGGTGAGGCTTCAGTAATGCTGGAGTTTTGGGGAATGCGGAGTACTCCAACATTGCCATCGCTCCCAGCTCAACTCTGGCCCAGAGTGGTAGTAGCTGATAGGGCCCTATTTATGGGTCTAATAGATCTAAACTGTGTACTTACACTAAAGTGTATTGTTTGAAATAGAACTGTTTTATAGTTAACTGTGTGTAGAGAAAAAAACTGTTTGAACAAATGACTATCTGTGTGTAAATAAAAAAAATGTACTACTTATGCTAAACTGAATTTTTTGAAATTAAGTGAAACTATTTTTGTTGAGAAAACGAGCTTGTGCTTATTTAAAAATGTTATTTTCCAAATGTGTTTAGAAATCATTGTTAATATATGTATAAAAAGAATTTGGCATTAAATGACCAACAATGGTCGATGTGCCATAAGACCAAACCAAACCAAACCCTCCAAAAAAGCAGTCCTGTGTATGACACTAAACTCCATCTTGTGGTAAGGATTAAATTCTGGAGACTTGGGGAATGTGGAGTACCCTTTCATTGCCATTACTCTCAGGTCCATTCTGACCCTTAGTTGAACTACCTTTTAGAGCACCATCTAGGGGACAAATAAGCCTGACTGAAAATTATTAGCATTCGATAATAATACTTGAAACCATATATCGTGAGCATGTTATTGTTATTAATATCATTGTTATTTTACGCCTTGCGACTTTTTTGCACCAGTGTTAGCTGATGGGCTTTCACGAGAGTCTAAAGGACAGCAAGTCTGCTCAGGTCTCTAGGACTCTTCTCAGTATTCTGGCCTCTCTCAACAATGCTGCAAACTGGATAGTCTTGATTCTTCTTCTGATTTCCAATTCTTCTCGTCTCCATTCCAAGACTTTGTTGATCGTCTCTAATGTTCTACAGTTCTTTTAGCACTGTCTAAGTATTTGTCCGTCTTTTCGCTTTCTTTTATTTCCTCATTTTTTTTGTGCTATCAATAGGTTTTGTCTTCTAGCCTTGATCAGATGATTGCAGTCCTCATTATATGCATATGTATATATGTATATATATGTGTGTGTGTGTTTTCGTATAGGTGTAGTCCATTTGCATTCCTCTTCGCGCAAATGCCCTTAGAGCTGTGTGCAAATTATTTCTACTATCGTAAATTGCAGCAAGGACATTTTTAGCTTGAAAAATCTCCGAAAAACTACTGGTCGACTCATATGACAGGGCTAAAATCGAAACCTTTACCACCGAATAATCAACAAGTGATAAAGGTTTTGATTTTTGCCTTGACATATTTTTTCACAAATTTTTCATGCTTAGAAGGTCGGCTAATTCGCCACAATTTAATTGATATCCTACAATTGTGGGAAGTGGTTATAGACGAATAAGATAAATGCAATCTAAAAGGAGGTGCCCGTGGTGTAATGGTTATTGTCGTAGGAAATGGACACGGTGACACGAGTTCAAATCCTAGACGAGACTGATTGCATTTCACATAACACTAATTCATACCTTGGGAAAGGTATGAATCCAATTATTCTCCCCCCCCCAGCTATGGGTAAATAGTAGGGCAGACTAGGTTCTTCAGCCTTGGTGAGGAAACTAATCTAGGAGAAGGAAAACTCTGAATTCAAACCTGTTAAACTTCGCTTAAAAAATTGACCTTGTGTCATATCCAGCCCAAGCGGAGGGGTTAGGTAAATATGATAAATGCAATCTAAAAAATACAGTGAAACATTGAGTGTATAATTTTGATTACATTTTCCAATGAACTAAATTTCGGCATTAAATAACCCATATAGAGTTGGTATGCCGTTAAAAAGATGAACCAAACGAGACCGAACAAAATATAAATAGTAATGATTACAACCAAACACGTGTTCTAGGTATGACACTAAACTGTATCTGATGGTGAGGCTCCAGTTCTGGAGCTTTTCGGAATCTCGAGTACCCCTTCATTACTTTTATTCTCAGGTTCACTCTGACCCAGGGTGGTAGTACCTGTTAGGGTCCCATGTATGAGTCAAATAGAACTGTTCAATCATCTAGTAAAAATAATAATTATTATTTTCATTAGTCATCTGAGACCATACAGCTTTCAGAAAAGTGTTTAAATTAGATAGGAATACTTGAGAAATAGAATTATTGGTGTTAGATAGGAATACTTGAACCCATTTAACAATACGAAAACTAACGAGCTCAAATAAATCATTAAAGAATAAAGTAACCAAGAAACTATTCGCTAATAAATAATATATATATATATATAAACAGGAATTGACATAAGATAAACCAAAAGTTTATTTTCCAAGTCATAAAAGACAAACCAACTACAACCACACATTTACTTATAAGATTTCGGATTTAAGAAACCAGAAAGAGTTGATATGCCGTAAAAAATGATCGAATATAAATAGTTTTGATTACAATCAAACATTTCCGAATGAAACGAATATCGGCATTAGATAACCCATAAGGAGTTGATATACCGTTAGACCAATGCACCAAACCAAATCAAATATAAAAATTATCATTGAAATCAAACATTTGCAAATGAAACAAATATTGGCATTAAATAATCCATAAGGAGTTGATATGCCACTAAGGAAACTAAAACTGATTTAAACTCTGTGAGGGTGAAGATCTGCTCCTTAAGATAAAGCCCAGAATTGTTACGTTACTTAAAAACTTAGCTCTTGTACACCGTCAAAAGGGTTAAAGATTTAACCCCTCCAATATGCTTCGAGACCTTTTTCTTGAGCAATTACATGACAAACGTCCCTCAGGACTATTACTCTTTTTGTAACAAAGAATAAGCAAGATCTAGCATTTCCTGTTGTCTGCAGTAAGTCTGACGCTCAGTGAGCCTCAGACCATGCTGAGTTTAATTGGCACAAAGTTATAATTTTCAGATTGTTTGAGCTGATCATTATAATTGTGTATGAATTTAGATCCCCATGTTGTACTCTATACCCATGTTTTTATGGCAGACTAAGCTTGCTAAATAGTTAAGTAGCGCTGTATCATAGAATGATGATGAACAAATTTATTTAGTGGATCATAACTGCCATTGGGGACTTCACAATTGGAGCCTCGTGCCTGGCTAATCTAAGCTCAATAGAAATTCTTGGGTGAAGATATATTTTTCATATAACAGCTCTTCATATCAGTTAAAGTGAAATAAAGTATTAATTTATATCACAAATAGTCTCATTCTTCTACCAACAATCTGTAATTTGAAATTGCCTCGGTCTGCATGTACATTTGTCTGTCTGTCGCTCTCTCTCTCTACATATATATATTGTTATCCACAGACAGACTGTTTCGTTCTATCACAACTTTTCATTGTGGCTAGACACGTAGGACGCTAGAAGCTGGGATCGAAACCCGCCAAACTTTACGCTAGACTTAGTATCATACCGCTCAGCCAACAAGCGAACCACGTCAGCTAGGGAATTATAAGGTATTAAGTAGTAGCTTTCGTTTGTTTACATTTTATACCTTACCGGATACCAGAGTGCTCAATTCGTTCGGAGAGCTTTACATTATACGAGCGGCAGCCGTAAATTCTTTCGCCAGAGTGCCCAACCCCCAAGTATATATTGTCATCCACAGACAGATTGTTTCGTTGTATAACAACTCTCCAGTGTGGCTAGACACGTAGGACGCTTGAAGCTGGGATTGAAACCCACCCAACTTTACGTTAGACTTAGTATCATACCGCTCAGAAATAACATTTTCCCAAGTTTCCCAAGTTTGTTTACATTTTATACCTTACCGGATACCAGAGTGCTCAATTCGTTCGAAGAGCTTTGCATTATACGAGCGGCAGCCGTAAATTCCTTCGCCAGAGTGCCCAACCCCCAAGTATATATTGTCATCTACAGACAGATTGTTTCGTTGTATCACAGCTCTTCAGTGTGGCTAGACATGTAGGACGCTTGAAGCTGGGATTGAAACCCGCCCAACTTTACGTTAGACTTAGTATCATACCGCTCAGAAATAACATTTTCCTAAGTTTCCATTTATGTTTGTCCCTTTAAAAAAACACAAACGGTAAATCATAGCGAGATTTCTATATGAGAAATATGCTTAAAGTATTCTTTGAGAATAAAGCAGTTTCCATTCCAATTCGAAAATGATTGTTAGCACGCTCAACGAAAGCCATTATATCTATCGATCTATCGATATATATCAGCCTGCTCATATCTATCTATCTATCTATCTATCTATCTATCAAATATTCATTACGCCTTTATATACGTGCCTGACAGGGATTCAGCAAAAATGACATATCATTGCGAGATTTTATAAGAACAGTACACAATCGTACTGTAAGAGCACGAAGCAACTTTTAAGTTGCAACCGAATGATACTCCTGGGGTGCCAGAGTCCGCGTTAAATGTCATTTATTCATCTTTCAAATGCTCAATAAAATGGACGTAAGCATTAAATGCTAATTAGAATTCTTCATTCATTCCTAATTAGATTTATCAATATCATAACTGACCACGGGTACAGCTGAAAGTGAACTGGTTCGTCGGTCATGAAGCTTATTGTGAATATGGGCAACAGCATAAACGACGCATTACCCAAGATAATAATACGTTTAGGGCAGTTGAATAGATCGAGTCGACTAAATACAATATGGATTTCTGCTGACATATATTGTTAGCAGCAAGGGAGATGTATGATTGTTCTTTATCAACGACGACGTTAACTATTTGTAAGTATTATCTAATTTGTAGAGGTGTTTGCCAATTCTAGAAATGTTACACGACATAATACTTTCTTTCTTTCTTTCTTTCTCAGTCTGAACATATCTATCTATCTATCTATCTATCTATCTAATTTCTCTCTTTCTTTCTTTCTTTCTTTCTTTTTCAGTCTGAACATATCTATCTATCTATCTATCTATCTATCTATCTATCTATCTATCTATCTATCTATCTAATTTCTTTCTTTCTTTCTTTCTTTCTTTCTTTCTTTCGTTCTTTCTTTCTTTCTTTCTTTCTCAGTCTGAACATATCTATCTATCTATCTATCTATCTATCTATCTATCTATCTATCTATCTTCTTTCTTTCTTTCTTTCTTTCTTTTTCAGTCTGAACATATCTATCTATCTATCTATCTATCTATCTATCTATCTATCTAATTTCTTTCTTTCTTTCTTTCTTTCTTTCTTTGATTTATCTATCTATCGATTTATCTATCCTGCTCGTTCTCTCTTTTTTTCATCTTTTTAAAAATTCATTCAGTCTTTCTTTCTTTCTTTCTTTCTTTCTTTCTTTCTTTCTTTAAAGATATCTATCGATCTATCAATCTATCTGCCCGCACGAACTATTATGGACGCGGACTACGCTGATGACCTCGCACTTCTGGCAAATACGCCCGCTCAGACTGAATTCCAGCTGTATCGTCTGGAGCGAGCTGCAGGCGGTGTAAGCCTTCATGTGAACGCAGACAAAACAGTGTAAATGAGCTTTAATCAAAGTGACAATATCTTCACACTTAATGGTGGCTTTCTGAAACTAGTGGACAATCTCACCTACCTCGGAAGCAGCTTCTCATCTATCGAAAATGAAATCATAGAAATTGGTCAGTCATCTCATAAGATGTATAGCAATGACATACTGAATTTTCAAGAGTCTACGACAATTTTAAATGCCAAAATTTTTGCTTTCATTTTGTTTTATAGCATATCCCCCGTTGTTTGTTGGTTTATTCAAAATCCTGTTTTTACTTATATATTAAACATGATTTGTTAACATATTAAACAGTCCTATTTCTAACAATTCAATTTAGCATAAGTCTATAATATTAAATGGTTCCAAGTATTGCTATGTGTAACTAATAATTCAGTTAAACATCGGTCATTTTTTTCATCATCATCATCATCATCATCATCATGTCATGCCATCAGCACGGATACCCCCGACCCTTTCTCGCTACCCTTCTCTATCGTTCATTGTTTCCGGTAGATCTTCAGGGATACACCCTGTATCGACACAGTGCTGCTGTATGTAGGTTCTAGCTGGTTGTCCTGCCTTTGCACGTCCATGTGAAGAGGTCCACAGGAGTATATCAGTTATGAGTTTGCCCTTACTTCTCCAGCAGTGTCCCGCATGTTTGATTCGTCTAACTTGGATAGTTTTCGTGGTGGGTGGTAAGTGGGGTGCTGCCTCCATGACTTGAACAAGTCCTGTCATGTGTTTACACCCAGTGAAATGACCAAACAGTTCTATTTCTAACAATTCAATTTAGAATAAATCATTTAGTTGCGCATCGTTTAAGTGTCAAACAGTTCTTTTTGACCCATATATAGGACCATATCTGGTGCTACCACTCTGGGACGGAGTGAACCTGGGGGGGATGGCAACGAAAGGGTACTCTGCATTCCCCAAAGCATTACTAGAATCTCACCATCAGACTGTTTATTGTCATATCTAGGACACTCGTTGGGTGGAGGTTGCTCCTCTGCATCTCTACAGAGGGGTAACCCCCCAGACCCTGAGCCAGAATGCACCTGGGAGCGATGGAAATGAAAGGGTACTTCGTATTACACAAAGCTCCAGCGTTACAGGAGTCTCACCATCAGATTGATTAATGTCATATATCAGGACACTATTCAGTGGGGGATATTATCCTTTTGTAGAGATGCAGTCGGTATATTCTACAGCCCCAGTTCACTTGGCTAACTGTAGTCCCGTGTTAAGTTGAATGTATTGAGAAAACCTTTTTGTTAACGTTCTGTAGAATTTTTTCTTTTTTGATATTTTAATTTTTTAAACTGATATTTGCATTTACCACACTCCTTCCGACACTCGCAGGATGCGGAACAAGGTTTCCTTCTTCAATACAGTGAAATTAATAAAGGTAAGAGAACCCAGGCTACCCTACTATTTTCTCATTATCGGCGTGAGAAGAAATGGATTAGGGCATCAGCGCGAACTGTAACGCAAACAGCCCCGTTCAGGTTTGCCGATTTTATTTCAAGTACGCTTTCAAAACTTTTTAAACTGATGTAATAGGATGATAATAATGTGAAGGCAAGAATGTAAGGTAATAAATTATTCACTGTTTGGGTAATCAAGTTTGCTTTCCCATACGATGATATTCTACGTGATAGGCTATGTTGAGTAACATTAATGTGTATAATGTTTAAATAGGTATGACTTAAAAACGAGATGTTAAATTGCAAAATTCTGTCTCCCGATTTGAATTCACGATGGGAAGTGAATTTTCGTTAAGAAAGGCACACTTTCTTTTTGTTGATTTCATTGCTACATATAATTCCCCCCCCACACACACTCCATGGGCAGGATACAATACAAGTATAGCTTTCTTTCTCCTAGACTCGTTGCCTGAGAAAGGCTAAAAAAACCATCTGGCTTTCTATTTTACCCATAGCTGGGAAGTGGATTCATTTTACACTGTTGTGTTCGTTTCGATAAACATTTTCATCAAAGATTGGATTGGTTGGCTGTTTTTAACGGTGCGTCAAACAATCAAAGGATATTTTATACCTAAAAGTTAGGGAATCCAATTGATTCTACTTCATATTTAAATTTACTCTGTTGTTCTTTCATTTATTTTTGCACACGGTCCTATCGAATTGGAATAATTCTATGTGGGCACCCGTGTTCTTCATGAAACACCTATAGATGGCCGTAGAATATATCGGCCGTATCGTTGTGAGTATAACAATAAAAAAATGAGATGATTAGTCCGAATATTCTTAGTAATGATAAAGATCTATTGAATTCATAAACGGGACCCTAACGGCTACTACTACGTTGCGTCAAAGTGGAACTGGGAGTAATATCAATGAAGGGGTTATTCATACTCCTCAGTTCTCCAGAGATAGACCAACCACCAGATCTAGTTTCTTGTGGAGGTGGAAGGGTCTTACCACTTTGCAAAAATACGGGGCACGTAGTTTTGATTTACTTTGGTTTTATAGCATATCACCAACTTAAGTACACAGTTTATTTCTATTTGACCCATATATAGGACGCTATCAGGTGCTGCCACGCTGGGCCAGAGTGAACCTGGAAGCGATGACGAAGAAGGGGTACTCTGCATTTCCCAAAACACTAGCATTACTGAAGCCTCACCATCAGATACAGTTTAGTGTCAAATTCAGGATACTTGTTTGGGGGGGGGGGTCATATCTCTCTACAGAGATGCAGTCGGTGTATTCTACTACCCCTGCCGACTGAGTAATCTTAGGAAAGGTATGATCCCAAGTTATATTTTAAATAGTGCCACTGCTGGTCTTCTACAAGGATAGCTTTGGTATTAAATAAACCAAGAAGGTTTATATGCCATTAAACAGGGAAACTAAAAGTAAATTTTAGCTTTTCTCACGGCAGATTACAAGCCTATTCGTTGTCTCCTTTAAATTCCTTTTTCTGTCTTTCGCTTTTGTCTCGAAGAACCTTTCAGAAAGGTAGTCACTTCTTTGCATTTTCAGGCCATCAACCTCTCCCCGCTCCTATCTCCCTACCCTCTGCTCGCTTCCCTGTTCGTTCACTGGCCAGTGCAGTGCAGCCCAGCCCTAAGCCTTGGTTTCCAGATTTAGCTATCGATGTTCACTGTTGTCAGCCGACGTCTATGTTACGCGGTCAATATTGGCCGATATAGCCACATTCAGGGGTACCAAATTCGCTTGACCCCCAGATTTCTAGTTTACTTTTAGGAAAATGACTCATTGTTGCTCTTCACTACGGCGATTTTCGGCGATCGCTTGCGAACTTGGAACCTCTGTCGGCACCGACCCTCCCACCCGTTCTATGGCCAACTAACTGGGTTATCATTGATTGTTTCAGGACTTCTTTGATTCCCACCCCCACCCGCTGTGTTTTTATTTTATTTTATTTTTATTTTCTCTTTCTTCTTTAGCCGTTATTTTCACTTTCGCCCTTTTCTTTTTCAGTCCTAAATTTTCCTTTCTCCGAAGTGTCTTTCGGACACTTTTTTTTCTATATTACGATCATTCTTCTGTTTTTCTTAACTCTTCTTCTTCTTCTTCTGAATTCATCGTCCCTTTCTAAACGTATTCTTTGTCTCTTCTTCCAACCTAACGAATGTTCTTCTTCTTCTTCTTCTTCTTCGTCGTCGTCGTCGTCCATGTTCATCCCTTTTTACTTTCTTTCTGCTTATTTTTGTTGTTATTGTTGCTGTTGTTACTGTAATTTTTTCTTTTTGATTTCTTGTATCATTCCAAACGTATTATTTGTCCCATATTTCTATTTAAGTAAACTTCTTCTTCTTCTTCTTCTTCTTCTTCTTCTTCTTCTTCTTCTTCTTCTTCTTCTTCTTCTTCTTCTTCTTCTTCTTCTTCTCGTTGCCTCTTTCTTACTGCTTGTTCTTGTTTCTGTTGTTGTTGTTCTTCTTCTTGAATTCTCATCTCTTTCTAGATATATCCCTCGTCTTTCTTTTTTTCTTTCTTTCTCTCTTTCTCTCTTTCTTTCTTTCTTTAACATCCGTCGTTTGTTTGCACGCAGCTAAATGGTTACAAACAAGTCTAATAATTAAGTTTAACGGTTATTTGTCTGCTCAATGTTAAACGGTTTCTCGTATAGAAAATGACAAATAGATGCGACTCTCACAGGTACAACCACTTTTGGTTAGAGTGGACCTGGGAGTAACGGCAAAGAAGGGATACTCGACGTTACCCAAAGCTTAAGGACTGGAGCGTCACTATCCGAAGCAGTTTAGTGTCATATCCAGAATACTCATGAAAAAGGGTCTTACCCCGCTTCTGAGATGCAATCGGGATATTCTATAGCCCAAGCCACTATGTAAAAATAATTAGTTTGCGATGGAAAGCAACTGAAATTAAGATGACAGAAGTAAATTAAGTGACTTAAGTTGAGGGTGTCCCGAGGGCTCTCTTTTCAATAGCTACTACACCGAGGTATAGGGGAGAGGACTACTCCATTTCCTGGATTGCTACACGTTACCCGATCCGTACCTTATAATGCTGAGCAAAGCCGCCCCTAGTACCATTTTATGGGTCTTTGGTATGATTCGACCTGGGACTGAACCCTGGTCTCCCGGACCATTGGCGAACAGTCTATAGCCGATAATTGAAAACTAATCGTGGTTAACATTGCATCTTGTCATAAAAAATCCAGATAATCTTACTCCGTATTTACTTATTCTTTTACGATGACAGTTGAAAAACAACGAAAATTAACGTAAAAGAAAATATTTTAGTGGAATTTTTCAAAAAGAATAAAAAAAAACACAATTAATAAAATACTATCGGTCATATGGAAGTCAGACCTGACCGATAAAGTTAAACGCAATTTTTTTTCCAAGAAGCGGTCGTGTCGATATTGCTATATGGATGCACTACATGGACGCTATTTAAACGTATGGAGAAAAAGCATGACGATAATTACACACGAATGCTTCGAGCAATATTGAACAAATCCTGGAGGCAGCAACCAACTAAGCAGCAGCCGTACGGCCACCGACCACCCATCACGAAAACTATCCAAATTAGACGAACCAGACATGCGGGACACTGCTGGAGAAGTAAGGACAAACTCATGAGCGATATACTCCTATGGACCTCTTCACATGGACGAGAAAATGTTGGACCACCAGCTAGAACCTATATACAACAGCTCTGTGCCGGGGATGTAGCCCTGAAAACCTGCTGGGAACGATGGACGATAGGGACGGGTGGCGAGAGAGGGTTAGGGAGATCCGTGCTAGCAGTGTGACATGATGATTATTTACCTTGTGATTTGTACTAAAAATACCTTAATCAAATTCCTTACGAGTAGCATATGCGGAAGAATATCGCTCTCGTTAAAGAATTTAAAGATTATTTTAGACTACGTGTTATATATTGACCTTCAGCCCGGCCAAACATGCCATTCCAAGGTGATGCACCGGAAGGAAGTGACACATTCCAATGGCCAGTAATCGAAAGAAATCGCGTAGGCGGATTTGGTTGACGAAATGGGACAAGGTAAAAGCCCATGATACACTTATAGACTGATGCACCGGAAGAGAGTGACCTCTGAACTGCATGACAGTTATTTCCGCTTGATAACGATCAAACATACCATTCCAAAGATTGAGTGGGCGATTGAACTATTATATAACTCGGTAAAGACAGGAAGTCAGCGAGTTGGAGATCAGACGAGTTAGAGACGAGATGTGGTAGGGAAAGCCACACCCGGCCGAAGGGGCCCTCGGGACCCCCGATGGAGTTTGGAGACCCGTTGGTGACAAGATGCGGTAGAGAAAGCCCACACTCAGCAGAGTGAGCCTCTGGGCCTCCGGTTGCGCAGCCCTGGAGAACGGGAAAGACACAACACTGATGGCCATAAGAGTGGGGGTCAATATATTGCAGTCTTTGTTCAGTCTCCAACTCCCTCTCACAGTAAAACCTTGAGTAACCCTTTTCAAACCTTGCAATAAAGTGAGAGGTATATTTTTTAAAGAAGTCTTCGCTCGTCTGTTTATTTATAGTGTCGTTATGATTCTATATGTATGTAGATGTATATGCTTGTGAGAATACAACATACGTAATGGTGAACACTTGTTTGAAATTTTAGCATGTAAATATTTCATGGTCTGGAGCAATTTGCATTGGCCTCCTTGTGAACAGAGTACATGTGTTTTAATCGAAAAAGAAACATCTCCACACTGAAGAGTGGTTCTCTGAAACGGGTGGATAAGTTCAACGTCTCATCTACTGAAAATGATATCAATATGCGACTAGCAAAGGTGTGGACTGCTATCGATAGGTTGTTGATCATATGGAAGTCAAACCTATCCGATGAAATAAAAAGCAATTTTCTTCAAACAGCGGTCGTGTCGAGTCTACTATATGGATGCACCACATGGACGCTGACTAAGCGTATATAGAAAAACTTAGACGGGAATTGCACAAGAATACTACGAGTCATGTTGAACAAATCCTGAAAGCAACATCCTACAAAGCAGCAGTTGTACGGCCACCTACCTCTAATCTCTAAAACCATCCAAATAAGACGGACAAGATATGTGGGAAATTTCTGGAGACGTAAAAACAAACTCATAAGCGACGTTTTCCTTGGAGCCCTTCCCATGGACTTGCAAGTGTTGGACGAGTAACTAGAACTTATCTACAACAACTCTGTTCGGACACAGGGTGTAGTCTAAAGGACCTGCCATAAGCAATGGATGATAGAGGCGAATGTCGAGAGCGAGTTAGGGAAATCTGTGCTATCAGCACGATATGATAATGATGATTTCATTGTATTATGAATAGATTTCTTTAATTCTTTTTATTGTATCTTTAATTCTTTTTATCTTTTTTTAAAAATTTTTATTGATAGATTTTATGTATTTTATTTTGTCTCGATATATTCTAAAGTAAAGATTGATTCATTTGATGTTAGACGAACCAGACATGCGAGACACTCCAGGAGAACTAAGGATGAACTCTTAAGTGATGCACTCCTGTGGACCCCTGCACATGGACGAGCAAAGGTTGGACGACCAGCTGTGACGATACAGGATGTAGTCTGGAAGACCTCCTGGGAGCAATGGACGATAGAGACGGGTAGCGAGAGAGAGAGAGAGAGAGAGGTTCAGAGAGATCCGTGCTAGATAATGATGATGATTATGACCTAAGTAACGTTGCTGAGAGACGTAACATCAGGCTTAATGGCGTTCGCTGAAGTGATTTTTTTTGCAGGCGAAACTGGATCTCGTCTGGATTTCAGCACACGACTGGACCTGGTCATAAAAAGACCGGCAGTTGCCTAATATTGCAGGCCTCCCTTCTTTACGACTTAGCTATTGTCTAACAGAAAGATATAAGAGACAAAGAATACGTTTAGAAAGAGACGAGAAATCCAGAAGAAGAAGAAGAAGAAGAAGAAGAAGAAGTTCTGTATAAATTGGCATTAATACCATCGTATGAGTAACCTGAACGAGACTGAACGGGATGTTACGAACGCAACAAACGCGAATTCTTTGTGTTTATTCGTACCTCCCACCAGGCAGGATTTGACACAAAGGTTTTTTAAAGTGGGGATCAGAAAGGGGGAGGTTGCTCACGAGTCGAGACTTATGCACTGCTGGCCAATGCTCGTCATAGATTCATTAGGTCTGAAGGCCAAGTGCAATGCGAGTCTCTGCTTTCATTGATTCCAACCCGGCACGAATGCCAGGAGACAGGGAAGATCTTAAAAGTACGATCTTTAAAGTAAGACCTTAAAAGTATGATAAACGCAAAACCTTCCTTTTTCTTCTTTTTCTAACATTGGAGGAATTGGAGAAATATTTGAATGACATAGGCCTTTTTAAAACAAGGTGAATAGTTCGCTGGGAAACACAAGAAAAAAGGCGCGTTTGAATGAGAGACCGATGGAGCGGGTTATTGAAGTAAGAGAGAGAGAGAGAGAGAGAGAGAGAGAGAGAGAGTAGACGTATTGCCCTTTTATCGAGTAATTCTGAATTTCGCAGAGGTTGTTTTGTGATACTATGTGATACTATGTAGGTGGTCCGCCAAGCAGACGATTCCTTTGTCTGTTTTGGTACGAAACCAGACAAAGGGTTTGGACCCGAGATCTCGACGCGACCGGAAGTAGGAAGAGAATGCGAGTCACAGGGTTGGATAAAGGAACTCAGGGAAGCAGTTGGCGACGGGCGACGGAGAGTGGCAGATGGAGTTGACACCGGACAGCAGAAGTGACCAGTCGGCATGAGAGAGTCCAGCAGCAGTGAGGGAAGACCGGTCAAGATGGGTTGGCATTCCTAGTAGCTTTGTAGAAATTTCGCTAGAAATCCACGCTAGCGTTAGTCTACACATGCAAAGGAATGCAGTGTCACAACTTAACCTCTTGCTCTTTGAGTTAATCCAAGCTCATATTATTCGTTTGTTCGTTTGTTCTTTTTCTCCCGCTCCCTTGATTGTGTTTCTTGTGCCGTAAGTAAATGTGCGATGCCCCTACGGGAACCACTAATTGATCACCAGCCAAGAAGTGAAATGGTTTAAAGAAGTTGACGTATTCGGGTGGGGCCGAGGGGATATTGTCACAGTTTTGCTTTTATTTGTTTTTTATACCACGTTTTCTTTTGGTCCCTATACATGTGCTTCTGCATGATGTCTGTTAAAAAATTCCAACATGGCATTGCGAATAGTGTTTAAAGTATAAGAATAAGTACCTCAACACTATCTGAAGACTGCCAATGCTAAAACCTTGGAGATGATCTGCCAAATATTATGTATACTAAGAATCATTGAAAAGAATGCAAAAACTACTTATTTAATCTGTGAATAGAAGCTATTAGAGAAAAAAAAATCGATAACAAGGTAGTCCAAGCAAGAGGAGAGATTTATTAAGAAACAAAGTCGAAACTATAACATTTCGGTTCTAATGAACCTTCATCAGGACTGGGAGGGATGATATTAGTGATGTTTAATCATCTATGGATGTTTAAGAATTCATACAAAAACTTAGGGAAAATCTATATATCGGGAAAAAGTTGGCAGTTTAATCAGCAAATCAGCGTTTATTTTTAAAATTACGTCATGTGACTTATTAGGGATATTGTATAGAATTTTCACGCTCCACTTTTTTTCTAAGCAGTGGTCGTATCAATACTGCTGTATGGATGCACTAAATGCACATTAACTAAACGTATGAAGAAAAAGCTTGACGGCAACTACACAAGAATGCTGCGAGCAATATTGAACAAGTCCTGGAGGTAGCACCCCACAAAGCAGCTGCTGTACGGCCACCTACCACCCATCACGAAAATTTTCTGAGTTAGACGAACCAGACATGCGGGACACTGCTGGAGAAGTATGGAAGAACTCATAAGTGACATACTCCTGTGGACCCTTTCACATGGACGAGCAAAGGAAGGGCGACCAGCTAGAACTTACATACAACAGCTCTGTGCTAATACTGGATGTAGCCCTGAAGACCTACCGGAAGCGATGGACGATAGAGAAGGGTGGCGGAAGAGGGTCAGGGAGATCCGCGCTGATTTTGTGACATGATGATGATGATGATGATGATGATGATGATTTGTTCATCGAGAAAAATTTCGAATCAAAAGGAGGAAGAAAAAGAAAAAGAAAAAGAGAGAAGAAAGAGAGAAGTGGAAAAACGGAAGTAATAGAAGATTAGAGGATAGAAGAAGAGAGGGGGAGGGGGAGAGGGGCACAGTGAAGGGGAGGATAAATGAAGGGAAGAGGAGAAAAAAACAACAACATGCGAAACAACGATGAATAGCAGATGATTTAATGCAGGTGACAGAAATAAAATAAAGAAAATTAATATAATATAAAAAATCAAAAAAAAAAATCAAAAGAGGATAAACTGTAGACGCGGGAAAAAGTGTTGGTGAAAAATTAAATGAAAGAAGGATAAAGTAAAAAGATAAAATAATTATAGGACAGAGGGAGAAAGGGGAAAGAGAATTGAAAAGGTAAGGGGAAAATTTATTGGGATATCCGTGTGAAAATGCGGAGGATTAGAAAAATAAATGGGGAAATTATGTGTGGAACTATGATTAATATGTCATTCATTTAGATTTTTAACATTTCAAATTCAATTTAAATTTCAAAATTTTAATTCGAATTTAAGTTTTTAAAAAAATGCTTAATTCCCCATGTGAAACCTGAAATGTAAATTTGAATTTTAAAAATAAAAATAGAAAACTAATATAAAAAACACAAAAACATATTTGCAATGACATAAAACTTGTAAAATAACACTGTAAATAGTGTTTGTAGCATGAAAATAAGTATCTCCACACTATATGATGAGTGCTTATACTAAAACCTTAGAGATAATTTGCAAAAACTATGTATTCTTGAAATCAGTGAAAACAGTGATAAACCAATGCATTTAAGTATGAAATGTTAGTATAACTATCGTGTAGAAGTTTGTTGGAGTTTGTTCTGGGTTTGTTTTGTCTTGCAATAGGTTTTCTTTTGGACTCTTTGCACGTATATCTACGTGGTTCACGTCTTTTCTTCCTTTTTCAAATTCATGCTACCTGCACATTTCTGGATAGACACACAGGTTTCATCCTCTTTTTGGATGGAAAGAAACTACCCTGTTTTCGGTACTTTCTTTCCATTCTGTTTTTGTCCTTTTTAAAAAATTATTTTCTCCATATTATTTTTGTCGTTACAGGTCGTTGCTCTTAATATAACCTGTTCGATGTTTGTTACGAAATTTGGCTCCAGCTTTAGTTCTCACCGCCGGGCTTACCAATTGCCTTGTACGAAGACTAAAAACCCCTATCTACCCTACTATTAATCCATATCTGAAGAGAAAAGATGGAGTTGTTCCTTCTTTTAAATTGGTGGCTCAACCAAGACTAAAGAGGCAAACTGCCCTACTTTACTATTTACCAATAGCTGTGGGGAAAAAAGACTGATTCAGAATTCACTCTCAGCAGAGTTATCTTGAATTAGTACAAAAGTTTGTTTAAGAAAATCGAATGCAAGATAAAATCCATGTCAGATCACAGGATGATGTAGCACAAATATTTAACAAGTTAACACGGGTGTGTAAAGAAGATGCTCTCAACAGGACACTCATTTTAAGTTGGCTGTAGGTATTTTGAAACGGCAAAGAGACGTTGGATGTCGAAATCCATTCTTTAGGGTGGATTACGATGGATAATTGGCATGATAGTGAGAGTGTTCGCAAATGGCCCGGGAGACCTGGGTTCAATCCTAGGTCGCGTCATAACAAAGACTCAAAAAATGGTACTTGATGCCCCATGCTTAAAACTGAGCATTATAAGGTACGGATCAAGGGTAAAGTAGAGCAATCCATGAAAAGGAGTTGCGCCCTCCCCTACACCTTGGTGCAGTAGCTATCGAAAAGGGAGCCTTCGGATCACCCTCGACTATGGTCGACAACTTTACTTACTTAACTCACAATCGATAGGCTATCGGTCATATGGAAGTCAGACCTGATCGATAAAATAAAACGTAGTTTTTTCCAAGCAGCGGTCGTATCGATACTGGTACATGGATGCACCACATGGATGCTAACAAAACATATGGAGAAAAATCTTGATGGCAATTACACTAGAATGCTGCGAGCAATATTGAACAAATCTCGGAGGCAACACCCCACAAAACAGCAGTTGTACGGCCACCTACCACCCATCACGAAAACTATCTAAATGAGATAAACCAGACATGAGGGACACTGCTGGAGAAGTAGGGACGAGTTCGTAAGTTATATACTCCTGTACACCCCTTCACATGGACGAGCAAATGTTGGACAACCAGCTTGAACCTATACGGGTGGCGTGAGAGATTCAAGGAGATCCGTGCTAGGAGTGCGACATTATTATGATGATGATGACGATCCTCAGCCTTCGAACTAGGCATTGATCAACTCCTCGGAGAATGTGACTGATCCCAGAGTTCGATATCAAACACTTTGTCGATCGTTGATTTACCAGATCATTACGACAGTGCATTGAGTCCAACGTTAAGCGTATTAAATTTTCATGTAGTTAGACGAACTTATTCAACTTATATTCGACACCATAATCTATTTGATTTCGTACTTTAACGGGAGTGTCCTCGAGGCTAAGTGGCTAATGTGTTGGAATGTGATGTAGTAGTAAGCAAGTTCGATCACCAGTCTAATACCCTTGGAAAAGGTATGAGCCCCTCTTATCCAGGAGGGTGTCCTCATGGTGTAATGGTTAAAGCGATGGACTGCGGAATCGTAGTAAGCGACTTCATACTCCAGTAGCACTATTACGATCACTTTCGGGCAAATACCCTTGGGAAAGGTATGAATCCCCTTATTCTTCCAACTATGGGTTAAATAATACCACTACTGTTCTTCTAGGAGAATGGCTTTGGTATTAAATGACCTACAAAGGTTTATACGCCAATAAACAAAGAAACCAAACCTTTTATCCACCAACCAAGCTATGGGTTAAATAGTACCGCTACTGTCTTTGTACAAGGACGGATTTAGCATTAAATAACCCACAAAGGTACTATTTACCAACCCCTCCGCTCGGGCAGGATATGACACAAGGTCAATTTTTAAGCGGAGTTTAACAGGTTTGAATTCAGAGTTTTCCTTCTCCTAGACTAGTTGCCTCACCAAGGCTGAAGAACCTAGTCCGTCCTACTATTTACCCATAGCTGGAGGGAGAATAAGGGGGTTCATACCTTTCCCAAGAGTATTTGCCCGAAAGTGAACGTAATAGCGCGACTGGAGTACGAACTCGCGTACTACGATTCCGCAGTTCATCGCTTTAACCATTACACCACGAGGACACCCAGGACAACCCACAAAGGTTGACATGCAATAGTACAAAGATCGATTTGATAAAAAAGTATATGTAATTGAACTTAAAACTCAATGTATATATCTTCAGTGAAGTACGAAGTTATGGGAATTATCCACATAGAAGACTGACCGTATTTTACTCAATCGGCTGCTGAAGTTACACATTTTTCATGGTTTCCTTAGCAACGCTTGTGGTGTTATAGCTAACTTCGTATGAAGTAGATTTATCTACCCGACTTCAATTCCAGAACGAGGCTGTTTTCATTTCACATAGTTTCTATGGGAAAGTATTAGACTCTATAATTCCTCCAGCTTTGGGTAAATGGTTAGGCAGACTGGGTTCTTTAACCTTGGTATGGTAATAAGTATTGGAGACGGAAGACTGAATTCAAAGCAGTTATTTACTGGGCCATTAGCCTAATGAGTAGCGTATTCGCCAATGGTCCGGGAGACCGGGGTTCAATTCCTTACTAAATACTCAAGAAATGGTACTTGATGCCCCCTTGCTTAACACTCAGCATGATAAGGTAAGGATGAAGTGGAGCAATCCAGGGAATGAGGTAGCACCCTCCCCTACACCTCGATGTAGAAGCTATTGAAAAGGGTGCCTTTGGGTCACCCTCGACTACGGTCGCCAACTTTACTTTTTTTATTGACCTGGAGAGGAATGGGATCTACCACGCTAGAAGAGTAATACCGCACAAATAAACAGGTTGTAGATCTTGTGAGAATAAATAGCAGGGCAGATTGATCTCTTTAACCTTGGTATGACAATAGGTATAGGAGAAGGAGCACTCTGGATTCAGAACAATTGCTGACCTGGAGAGGGACAGGATCCATTATCTAATATGAGTAATGCCTCCATGACTAAAGCAGGTTGCCGGACCGGAGAGGACAATGACGGCACTATTAATTCATTATTATTAATTGTTTTTCTTTGAGTCCCTCTTTTGAAAACATTCCGTTTCCCCTACTTTACCTTTATCTCCAAATTTTCATGATCCACTCGGATGAATATCATAGTCATTATAGTGATGATAAATTATTTGTAGTAGGGGTGGTGATGGTGATAGTGTAATGGTTAAACAACGTAGGTAATAGACAACGCGACCCGATTTCAATTCATCGACGAGGGTGTTTGCATTTCGTACAGCGCTAATACCCTAGGGAAAGATTTGCATCCAATTATTTTCCTTTCGGTTATTGGTAAATCGTAGGGCAGACAAGGTCCTTTAACCATGGTATTGCAAACAGTCTTGGAAAAGGAAAACTTTAAAATCAAATCCGTTAAACTTCACTTACGATTGACCTTGTGTCACTTCTTGCTGGGATAGGTAAATATATATATTGAAGGCAGAGGTAACATAACATTTGGCTGGGGCAGTAGAATTCTCTGAAGAGAGGAAACACAGCCCCACCCACGAGAATCCTACATATGACACTCAACAATCTGATTGTGGAGTTCCAGTTATATTGGAGCTTTGGGGAATGCAGAGTACCTCTTAATTGACATTGCTACCAGGTGCACGATGGCCTAGAGTGGGAGCATCTAATAGGGTCTTATCTATGGGTCAAAATGAACTTTTTGACATTTAAACTGTGTGCAAACAAATGACTTATGCTAAATTGAATTATTTGAAATAGAACTGTTTGACCATTTAATTGTGTGTTAATAAATGATTGATGTTTAATTGAATTGGTAGTGATACATATCACTACTTGAAACGTTTAACTTTGACTACTTTTTACAAATGATATGTATCAAATATCTATGTATAAATCGGATTTGGCTTTAAATAACTTACAATGGTTGGTATGCCATAAAAGCAAACCAAACCAAACCAAACCAAATCTAATATATTCAATATCTATGTATTAACCAAATTTGGCATCAAATAACCAACAATAGTTGATATATCATAAAACCAAACCAAACCTAATCCAATATACCTAATATTTATATATAAACCAGATTTGGCATTAAATAACCAATAATGATTGATATGCCATAAAACCAAACCAAACCAAATCAAACCAAATCCTATATATTCAATATTTATGTATAAACCAGATTTGGCATTAAATAACCTACAATGGTTGATATGCCATAAAACCAAACCAAAGCAAGTCAAATCAAATCCTATATATCTAATATTTATGTATAAACCAGATTTTTCATTAAGTAACCTACAATGGCTGATATACCATAAAGCAAAAACAAACCAATATGACAATTGCCTCAGTTATAGAGGTATATCAATTACAATTGTAAGAATGTTGATACATCATTTAAAGAAGGAGGTGCTCTTGGGGTAACGGTTATGTTCGTAGGAAATTGTACTGTTAACCCAGTTCAAAACCTGGACAAGGCTGTTTTCATATCACATAGCGCTAATACCCTTATGGCGGGGGGGGGGAACTATGGATCCTTATATTCTCTTTCCAGGTATGAGTGAATAGTAGGGCAGACTGAAAACTTTAATCTTGGTAAGGCAAACGATCTATTGAACTACAATTAAAAATTGAACTTGTGTTGCATCCTACTCGCACTGGGTTAAGTAAATACGTTCATTATTGCCTGAATTTTATCCAGTTTTGCTTTTTGTGATTGAGTGATTTTGATTGCATGTTAATTTGTCAAGGATTATTCTATGCCAAGATATTAGGAAATCGCATTCATTGTAGAATGATATTTTAGAGTATTTGTTTCTTAAAAGTTTTTAATTACTCACGGCCCTTTCGCATTTGAATATTCTCAAACAGATCTATTTGACCCATAGATGTTATCACAACAGGTACGTCTATTCTGATTCAGAGTGGACCTGGGGGTAATTGCTATGAAAAGGTACTCCACACTCCCCAGAACTCTTGAACTGAATTTCTTTCAGTACATTGAAAATATTATTTGCCTGTGAAAAATATGGCATGAACTATTTATTACTGTTCATTTTCGGTCTGAGGAAAATACGATGTTACTTTTAAGCAATAACTATCAATCTACCTGATTGACATTTGACAGAGAAAATGATTCGAGAATATTGGTCAGCAGACGTCTCGTTAAGGTTGCCAACCTGAAATAAAAATTCCCTTTTTTTTTTCTAGACACACAAAGAATGAGTTTTTGGTTAATACGTCTATCTATCTATCTATTTATCTATCGATCTCACTGAACATTCGTAGACCCAAATCCAGGAATGAAAAAAACACGACCTTATCAAAACAGCCACCACTCTATAAACTAAAGGGAACTCAAAAACCAACCAGTTACTTCATGAAAACGACATAAAACACCAGAAACACGTGTTGAAGAAAATAATGACTTAAAAACAAATTCTCTTGTGGACCTATTCATTTTAAAGTATATATACATATACAGACCCCTCTGCACGAGCAGAATGTGACACTGGGTGAATTTTTTAGTGGACCTTTGCAGGTTTGAATTCAGAGTTTCTCTCAGACCGGTTACCATACCCGAGTTAAAGAGCCTAGACTGCTCTACTATTTACACATTGTTGGAAAAAGTATAGTTGGATGCATACTTTTCCAAAACGTATTAGATCTATGGGAAATCCAAACAACCTCGTCCAGGACTTGAACTCGAGTCGCCATGTCCATTTCGTACGGTGATAACAATACAATACGAACACCTTCAGTGTGGTAGAACGTATGTTGTTGTGGTATTCAAATCAAATTTCATGGCTCCCACATCCAAATCCCAGCTCCATGGTTATTATCCAACTGGTTGTGAGGAAGCAGTAGAAGACAGTGTCAGTAGAAGACTTCTGACACTATACCCAGTTTTAAAGAATGTTATTTTGAAGGGACTAAAGTTGATTTTTGATTGGAGTTATAACTCTTTTTTAACAATTTGTCTTGATATTTAAAAACCCGATATTTTTTAGTGTCTTAGTACGTGCAGCAGGTAGATCACATGACTAAAGCCGTGAAAGTTAACCGACGTGATTAGTAGTATAGTAGTAGATGGAGGGATGACACGTTGTGCATTACTTCATTCTGTGTGTGATTTGAAAGCCGCACAGATAAACTTGAAATGAGGTCGAATTCGAATTGGACCATAACATTTCTCTTTTTTGATAGCATAGCAATCTATTATTGGCATGGTGGTTAGAATGTTCGCCAATGGCTCGGAAGACCTGGGTTCAATCTCGAGTCATACCAAAGACTTTTAAAATGGTACTTGATGCCTCCTTGCTTAACACCCAGCATTATAAGATAGGGATCAAGGGTAAAGTGGAGTAATCCAGGGAAAGGAATAGCGCCCTCCCCTTCACCTTGGTGTAGTCGCTATCAAAAAGGGAGCCTTCGGGTCACCCTCTACTACGGTCGCCAACTTTACTTACTATTCTTCATATTTACCCAACCCCTCCACTCGGACAGGATATGACACAAGGTCAATTTTTAAGCGGAGTTTAACAGGTTTGAATTCGGAGTTTTCCTTCTCCTAGACTAGTTGCCTCACTAAGGCTGAAGAACCTAGTCTATTCTACTATTTACCCATAGCTGGAGGGAGAATAATTGGATTCATACCTTTCCCAAGGGTATTAGTGCTATGTGAAATGCTATCATTCTCGTCCAGGATTTGAACTCGTGTCACCGTGTCCAATTCGTGCGACGATAACCATTACACCACGAGCACTTTACTTACTATTCTTGTAGGTGTGTTGATTATTAACTCGAAGACCCCATTTGACATGCCGCGTTAATTGCGCGGGTGGCATAACAGGAAATAGACATGTTTCCTAAAGTAAAAAGGACGTATATACCCCAGCGGAAATGCCACATACATTGCATGGGTGCCATACTTGAAGAATCGGACGCTGGAAACGGAAAAACGAAAGGAAGTACAACTGTTTCCTAAAGTAAACAAGACGCTGGTATTTCCTCAACTGAAGGACCGCGTAAGTTATGTAGGTGGCATGCTAGGCAAGAGGCATATCAAGATGCAACGCGTTGGCGGGTAGTGTGGCCACGAGGATTGCACGGGTGTTTGGAAAATTCTTTAAATCAGGGAACGAAGCAGAAATGCTGTGAGTTTTCACAAAAAAATCACCCATCACCCCTGTGCGGGTGCATTTCAGCCATCTCCGATTCTCTCTTACTCTACCCATACGTAAATTTCGGCTAATAAAAAAAAGAAAAAAAGCAGATTACAAATCTATTTATCAGTCTTGTTGTTTTCTCCATAGCTAGGGTATAAGGGGGTTCATGCCTTTCCCAAAGGTTTCAACGGAAAGGTATGAACAAAACAGTGCGATTGGAGTTTGAAATCGCTTATTACGATGGAGGCACTTGTACTGGAATGGCTATCATCATAGGAAATGGATACGCAGACTTGAGATCAAATCCTGGACGAGTCTGTTTGCATTTTATATTGCGCTGATATCCTTGGGAAAGATATGTATCTAACTATTCTTCCTCTATACGCCAACTAGTCTAGGAGAAGGAAAACTCTGAATCGAAACATGTTAAACTCAGTTAAAAATTGATCTTATGTCATATCTTGTTTTTGCGGTGGAGTTGATAAATACACATCTTACGATGTCGCAGTCCAGTACGTTTGCCACTGTGCCACTGAGACGAAAGGTAGAGGAACAGTTGATCACAGGTCAGTAGTCCGTTTGCGACGGACATTTGTGCCCATTGCACCGGCTTTTTAACCTGGCTGTCTGGAATTCGTGTCGTATGGGGCTAAAGATCAATGATAGATTTGAGTCTGAATGGCCCCCGGCTTAGCCCAGGCCGCCATGCGTGGGCGAACAATTATTAGCAGCACAGCATAGAACTGAATCTTCAAGTCTAGTTCAAGCTTTGAGCTTGCATACGAGCCGGATTCATATTGCACTTAATGAGTTCTGGTCCCAGCAAGATCATAGGCTCACATTGCATCCAGTGAGTCTATGACCAACATAATCCAGCTGGGCACGATTCGAGGCTCGTGCCCGACCTCCCACTCCCCTAAAATCCCCGCTATAAAAACGACCTTGTATCAAATCCTCCCTAGTAGGAAGCAATGATAGATATTCAGTACAGTTGCTAGATTCTTCAAGAAATGTCGCACGTGTTAATGGAACCTCGACGATCAGACAAGGTCAGGTAGACCTAAAGCCATGGATTCTGAGGCCGTGCTCCAAGCAAAAGAAGCAAAAATCGATGAGTACCACTTGGAGAGCATCAGGAGAGCTAGTCATCTCATAGTTCAGTGTACTTTGCTAATTTCGGTAAAAGTAACCGGAGCTGCCGGATTCTGCCTCACTTTACCAAAATATTGCAAAACTTTTGACTCGTCTTCAGAATCTTTAATTATGGCCGAAGAGTTTATCGATGAAGCTAGAAAAATTGTTTGACCCCCTTTTTTCTGTCTTTATTAAAAGAAAAGAAAAGAAAAAAAGTTCGTTTATTGTTAAACGACCGGTTTGTTACTATGAGTCATCTCGTTTTGCGCCGGTCTTTCACCGTCTCAGTGGGATTTTTTTTCTCTGCGTAGATTGCGTGATTGCACCCGTGGAGTCGGCGGATAGCAACAGCAAGTCGACAGTTGTATTACGAACACCAAACGGAACTTCTTGTCGGCTAGCAAGCGAGAAGCATTGATTCTTCTCATCATTCTTGTACGTTTGGCAACATCCTTGGCTTCCACTGTTCTTTCGCTCTTTGTCATGGCTGATTCGCTTCTGACATAATAGTTATTTATGCTTTTTACAACTTCAGTCCAGAGAGAGAGAGGGGGGGAGGGGTCTGAACAAAATGATGTAAAAAGGAGATGAGAGAGAGAGAGAGAGAGTGAAAGGGAAAGAGAGACAGAGATAGGATGTGATCAAAATGGCGTAAAATGAGATGAGAGACAGAGAGATAGACAAAGAGGATGTAAACAAAATGGTGTAAGGAGATGAGAGAGAGAGAGAGAGAGAGGGTGGGGTCTGAACAAAGTGGTGTAAAAAAGAGATGAGAGAGAAGGAGAGAGATGGAGAGGAAGAGAGTGAGAGTAAGGATGTGAACAAAATGGCCTAAAAAAGAGATAAAAGAGACAGAGACAGGATGCGATCAAAATGGCGTAGAAATGATAAGAGAGAGACAGACAGACAGACAGACAGACAAAAAAGATGTGAATAAAATGGTGTAAGAAGGAGATAAGAGAGAGGGAGAGAGAAAGCGCGCGCGCGATAGAGAGAGAGAGAAAAGGAAGAGAGAGAGAGTGTGTGTGTGTGTGTGTGAGAGAGAGAGAGAGAGAGAGAGTGAGAGAGAGAGAAAGAAAGAAAGAAAGAAAGAAAGAAAGAGAATGTGAACAAATTGTGTAAAAAGGAGATGAGAGAGAAGGAGAGATTATGTGAACAAAATGGCATAAAAAGGAGATGAGAGAGAAAGAGAGAGAGAGAGAGAGAGAGATAGAGAGAGAGACAGAGAGGATGGGGCTTGAGAAGAAGAGAGAGATATAGGATATGAACAGAATGACGTAAAAAGAGATGAGAGAAAGAGAGAGGAAGACTGAGAGAGAGAGAGAGAGAGAGAGAGGATGTGAATAAAATGGTGTAAATAAGAGATGTGAGAAACAGACGGAGGGAGGAAGAGAGAGAGAGAGTTAGAGAGAGAGTGAGAGAGAGAGAAAGAATTTGTGAACAAAATGGAATAAAAAAGATAAGAGAGAGAGAGTGAGTGAGTGAGTGAACGTGAGAGAGTGAGAGAGAGAATGTTGGTTGATTTGTTTTACGGCAGGTCATCCCTTATTTATGTCGAAGTAATTTCGACAATTATTGTCTCCAATTATATGCTGTTAAATAGTATTATTTGTGTTGGATAGCAATACTTAAAACCACTTAACAGTGTACAAACAAATGATTAATATGAAATAGAATTATTTCTGTTTGATTGCAATGCTTAAAACCATTTAACTGAGTGGAAACAAATGATTAACATTTAAAAGAATTATTTGTATTAGATAATGATATTTGTAACCATTTAACTATGTCAAAAACACCATCAATATTTAATAGAATTATTTGTGTTGGACAGCAATACTTGAAGCCATATAATAGTGTGCAATTAAATTATTAATATCAAATCTAATTTATTTTGAAAAGCAATACTTTAAATGACTTAATTGTGTGCCAACAGATGATTAATATTTAATTGAATTATTTGTATTAAATAGCAATACTTGAAAACATATGCGAACAAATGATTAATATCAAATGGATTTATTAATGGTAGATATTAATACAAGTATTTGGTTTGACTTGATTTTATGGCATATTAACAATTGTTGGTTATTTAATGACAAATCCTGTTTTTTACTTATATATTAAATATATGATTTGTAAACACATTTTATATTGATACACACAGTTAAATGGTCAAACAGTTCTCTTTCTGACAATTTCATATAACATTAGTCAACAAAGTTAAATGGTTCCAAGTATTTTTATGTATCACTAAAAATTCAATTAAACATCAGTCATTTGTTTACCCATTTAACGATGTCCAAACAAATGATCAATATCAAATTAAATCGGAGCACTCGATAAATAGATATCTAACACAGCCATATATGAATATGTGAAACGTTCATAAAATGTTCATATATATAACATAGGAATCCCGAAACACGAAAACCACTTACAACTTCTTAGTTTAGATACGAAACTTTTTATTACCTTTGAGTTTAAAGGTTTTCCGACATAAGGAGAGAGTCACAATCTTTCTATGCTGACTTTTCCATCTGCCCCAAACCACGTGCGCACCCGACACAAGGCCACGGCGAGCAAGCGTAAGTCAACCGTCTTCTCCCGAGGCAGAACTCAACTCCTGACTTTTCAAATCTCAGCCCACGCTTCCGGTGCGTAACGTCACTCAAGTCCCTGGTCATATCCTCTATCTGGGATTCTTATTGTGACATCTCTGAATGACACGTCCACTTCGCGCGTGCGCGTGAACACCTGCGCTCGTTTTTGCACCTAACTAACCCATGCACTGAGCCGAAAGGTTCTCAGCCTGAGTAAACCCAAAGGCAAGATATATCATATTTACCCAACCCCTCCGCTCGGGCAGGATATGACACAAGGTCAATTTTTAAGCGGAGTTTAACAGGTTTGAATTCAGAGTTTTCCTTCTCCTAGACTAGTTGCCTCACCAAGGCTGAAGAACCTAGTCTGCCCTACTATCTATCCATAGCTGGAGGGAAAATAATTGGATTCATATCTTTCCCAAGGGTACTAGTGCTATGTGAAATGCAATCAGTCCAGGATTTGAACTCGTGTCGCTGTGTCCAACTCCTGCGACGATAACCATTACACAACGGGCACTTCCTAAAGGCAAGATATATAAAACGAAATCCCTCGGCCATTATATTACAGACATGCTCGAGACCATTTAACTGCACACAAACAAATGATTAATATCAAATAAAACTATTAAAATTTGATTGCAGTATTTGAAACCATTTAACTGTGTGCAAACAAATGAGGTTTGGTTCGTTTGAAAATATTATTACATATAACTATTTGCTTACAAATGTATATGTATATATTGTTGTTGGTTGGCTGAACATAGTTGAGGGTGACCCGGAGGCCCTCTTTTCAATAGCTATTACACCGAGCTGTAGGGGAGGGTACTACTCCTCTTCATGGATTGCTACACTTACCTTGATCAATACCTTATAATGAGAGTTAAGTAAGAAGGCGTCGAGTACCATTTTTTGAGTCTTTGACATGGTGACCTTTGATTGAACATCAGTCTCCTGGCCCATGGGCGAACACTATATTATTTCAATGTATAATTTGGCATTAAGTAACCAACAATGGGTGATATACCATAAAACGTGACCAAACCATCAAAACCAAGTGAATGAAATCATCTCCAGTACAAAAATATATCTTTACAATCATTTTAAACAAGTAAATAATTACAAACTGTAAATTTCAGCCTATACGTCGACCTATCATATAAAACGACCTCATTTTTAGCTCAAAATTGTGGGCTAGATCTTTACATGATGTAAAGGACGACCCCCAAACACATGAATGAGGCTGTTTCGCATTTCAAAAAGCACTAACACCCTTGGGTAAAGTATGAATCCATTATTCTCTCTTCTCAACTGGGGTTAACTAGTCGGTCAGACTAGACTATCTAATCTTTGTTGGATCTAGGAAAAGGAAAACTGAATTCAAACCAGTTATACTCCATTTAAAAATGTCGCATCGGTGGTTTGGTTGGTGGTTTAGTTGGTTGTTTGGGTTTTATGGCATATCAACCATCATCATCATCATCATGTCGTGCCGCCAGCTCAGACCTCCCAGACCATCTCCCGCCACCCTTCTCTATCGCCCATCGCTCCCGGTAGGTCTTCAAGGCTACATCCTGTATCAGCACAGTGCTGTTGTATATAGGTTCTAGCTGGTCGTCCTGCTTTTGCTCGTCCATGTGAAGGGGTCCACTAGAGTATGTCACTTATGAGTTCGGCATATCAACCACTGTGAGTTATTTAATGCCAAATCTTGTTTATACATATATATTTAATATACATGATTTGTTATTGCATATTTGGTACATAACATTTTTACAAATCAGAGTTCATTTGTAAGAGAAATGGTTCCAAATATTACAATCTAGCATTAGTACTTATATTAGATATTAGTATTTTGATTGTATACATGAAACTGGTTTGCTTTGGTTTTATAGCACATCAACCATTGTAGGTTATTAATACTAAATCTATTTTTAAACATATAAACTGCTCTATTTCAAACAATCCAGTTTAGTGTAAGTGTAGTTTTTTTTTTACGCACAGTTAAATGTCAAAACAGTTCTATTTCAAATAATTCTGTTTAGCATTCAAAAACAGTTCCATTTCAAACAACTCAGCTTTGCATAAGTATGCAGTTTACATGTCAAAACAGCCCTATTTCAAGTAATTCAGTTTAGCATAAAGACACAGTTTAGTTCTATTTGACCCATAGATAGGACCAGGGTGAAATTGGGAACGATGGCAATGAACGAGCACTCCGCATTCTTCAAAGCTCTATCATTACTAGAACCTCACCATCAGATTGTTTCATGTCATATCCAGGACATTTGTTAGAGGGTGGTAATCTTACCCTTCTGCAGAGAAGCAGTCGGTGTATTCTACAGCCCCAGTCGACTGGGCAACGCATCGGCGCATTTGTGCAGATACAAACAGATTACAAGTCTAAATATTATACAAGCGTTGACTATAATCACCCGGATTTAACATTGCCACCATGCAAACACAACTTTTTGGTTTGGTTGGGTTTTATGGAATATCAACCATTGTAGATTATCTAATGCCAAATCCTGCTTATACATATATAATAGATATATGTATGTTTTGTGAACACATTTTATAGATAACATTCTTTTGTGCACACAGTTTAATGGTTAAAATATAGATATATAACAGTCACAATTTAACATCAGTTAATTCTTTGTACAGATAGTTTTTTCCATTTGACCCATAGATGGGACACAATTAGGTATTACCACTCCGGGCCAAAATGAACCTGGGAGCAATGGTTATGAAAGGGAACTCCACATTCTCCAAATTTCCAAGGCTGGATCCTCGCCATCAGATAACTTGATGTCATATCCAGGACACTTGTTGATAGTGGGGGGGGGTCATACTCCTCTGCAGAGATGCAGTCCATGTATTCTATAGTTGCAGCCAACGAGGCTGACACTAGTAATAATCAGTGGTTATGAAATATGTCTTTTATGAAATCATTATAGTATGGAATGAATTTGAAACTTGTTTTGAAGAAATATTAACATTATTCCATCAGCTTAGGATGTTTCACAATTTTTGAAACAAAATAATCGGAAGCAAATTAAGAATCCCATGGGGTAGAATAATAAAAACTAATTCTATTTGAAAGGTAAAACGATACCATTTTAGGATTTGCAACTGATTAATCTCAAACATTAACCCAAAATTTCAAGAGGAGCCCCAGATGTCTGCCTTTCAATTAAAGGCATTGTTGAATGCGGCATGCAAAGTTTATAATCTGAGCACATTTCTCCTGGGTGATCGTTTGAATCTAAGACTCAGATGGTGAGGAAACCGTCGCTCTACGTTCTTTAAAAGTAACATGAGCTTCAGAATTCTTGACCAACTTGAAAATCTGATTCCAGTTTGGAAATGTCTGGAAATTTCTCTTACTTCTGTATCTTGCTTGAATAATCTTGAAAGATTTTATTTGGCATTTAATAACTCAAGAAGCAAGCAACCAACCAACCAACCAATTATCTAGTTTCACGTGACTAATGATTTGAATCATTTGTAAACAAGTATTGCATCTAGAATGTATTGTTTATACTAACAATGTACATACAATAATAGAGTTTCAGGTATTTCTGTCACGATAAGATATTACAATATTTCAATCAGAAAACAATAAATTGAGACCACTCACGTCATGGAGTTTCCCGCTCACAATCTGGATTAAATTTAGGGTGAGGATTCAGAGATGAAGAGACTGTGAGGGTAAGCAATTGAATGATATAATCTTCAAACCCAAAACTTGTTTTAAAGATTATATCATTCAATTGCTTAACCTAAATAAAACCAAACCCAAAATTTATTTTAGTTTTTTTTCTTTATAGCATATCAACTATGGTAAGTTATTTAATGTCAAATCTATTTGTATACTTATAAACAGTTCTATCTTAAACAATTCAGTTTAGCATACGTACATGGTTTAGCTCTATTTGACCCATATATCAGGTGCTTACACCCTGGGCCAGAGTAGACCTGGGAGTAATGGCAATGAAGGGGTGCTTCACATTCCCCGAAACTCCAGCATTTCTGGAACCTCACCATCAGATTGTTTATGGCACTCGTTGGTGGGGGTCTTATCTCTCTGCGGGAATGCAGTCGATGTATTCTGCAGCTCTAGCCAACTAGGCCATTTAAAACAAGTGGTGATAATGAAAAAATATATGATAAATACTGTTCTTTTTTAGGGTTGTAAACGTAAATTTTGAATAGAATCTAAGCTGTCTTTTTTAAAAAATTATTATTTATATTTCAAACCCGAGAGATCATTCTACTAGATTGTGTGTAAGTACTTCAATTCGCGAAGTACCCGTTCAGGTCTTAATGGATCCCAACCCCTCCGCAGATATGCAATATCCTGGGGACGGGCCTGCGAATATAAACAATGTTCTTTCTTTCTTTCTTACCGCTATCTTTTATTTCTGATTTTTTTCAAACTTTCTTTCTTTCTTTCTTTCTTTCTTTCTTTAAATCAGCAAGCAACATCAACTCCTCTGAACATTTTTAGCACTTTATTTTTTTCTTTCAAAGGAAAAAAAATGTGTTTTGTACAAAGTGTTTGAAGCTAACTGTTGAGCTAACGAAAGTCGATATATTATTTAAGATGTTAATTGATATCGCCGAGATAACAAGAAAATTTGTTTTATCTCTTGCAGTTGCTTATCGGAGAGAATCGGTTTTAAATATCGTATCGTTTCTCGCTAAAGTGAGAGCCACATGTTTAAAAACTGGGAGCGATTGTTTCAAGCTGAAAATAATTGTCCTTCATTAACGAACCGTGAAGCCTCAAGCATTACATACTGGAAGGGCTAACCCGTGTTGCCCGGCTAGAAGGAGTAACATCACATAAAAAAAAAAATAATAACAATAACTTTATAGTACCGACCAATTGTAGTTTCTCGGTGTTACTGTATTGAAAGATTGGCCAACTCGGAACCCTGATATATTAGTTTGGTTTGGTTTGGTTTTATGGCATATAAACTATTATTGGTTATTTAATGCCAAATCCTGTTTTTACATATATATTAAATATATATGATTCGGTTTGGTTTGGTTTGGTTTTATGGCATATCAACTATTGTAGGTTATTTAATGCCAAATCCTCTTTATACATATACATTAAATATATATGATTTAGTTTGGTTTGGTTTGGTTCAGTTTTATGGCATATAAACCATTACTGGTTATTTAATGCGCAATCCTGTTTTTACATATATATATTAAATACATGATTTGTAAACGCATTTTTCACACACACACGCACGCACACACACACACGCACACACACACACACATACACACACACACAGAGAGTAAAATGATCAAACAGTTCTACTTCTAACAATTCAATTTAGCATAAGTCAACAAAGTTAAATGCTTCCAAGTATTTCTATCAATTCAATATTCCATTAAACATCAGTCATTTGTTTACACACAGTTAAATGATCAAACAGTTCTATTCTTAACCATTCAGTTTAGCATAAGTTATTTGTTTACCCTCATTTTAAAAATCAAATAGTTCTATTTGACCCATAGATAGGACCCTATCAGATACAACCAATCCTGGCCAGAGTGGACGTGGGAGCTATGGTGAAGAAGAGGTACACGGCATTCCTCAAAGATCCAGCATTACCGGAGCTTCACCATCACATGGTTTTGTGTCATATTGAGGACACTCGTGGGTGGCGGGGTCTTACCTCTCTCCAGAGGCGCAGTCGGTGTATTCTACAGCTCCAGGCGACTGGGCAAATATATGACTTTAAAACGAATAGTTTTTTGTAAGATTGTTAAATGAGCCAGAGCTTGTTTGCCCGCAGTTAAATAGTTTCAAGTATTGCTATTTAATCCTAATAATTCTCGTCAATATTATTTATTCATTTACACACAGTTAATTGGTTCCAAGATTGGCTATCTAAACCAATAATTCAATTTAGTATCCATAATTTCTTTGCACACAGTTAAATGTTTTCAACTTTAGTTAACATCTCACAGTAATTTTAAAAGTAATTACTCATCATATTTACCCAAACACTCCGCTCGGACAGGATATGACACAAGGTCAATTTTTTAAGCGGAATTTAACAGGTTTGAATTCAGAGTTTTTCTTCTCCTAGACTAGTTGCCTCACCAAGGCTGAAGAACCCAGTCAAAAGTAATTACTCATACACATTTAGAAAGTTAAAGTCTTAAAATTTATTACTTCAAAATAAAAGGATGAATGATAATATATGGTTGGTAGGTTGGGTTTGATGGCATATCAACTTTTGTAGGTTATTTAACGCCAAATCCTTTTTTTTACAAATAATCGGTTCTATTTCAAACAGTTCAGTTTAGCATTAGTATGCAGTTCAATTGTCAAAAACACTTCTATTTCAATCTATTCAATTTATTCAAAAAGTTCTAATTCAGCTAATTCAGTTTAGTATAAGTACATATTCTGTTTACTCACAGTTGAATGTCAAAACAGTTCTAAATTAAACAATTCAGTTTTGTGTAAGTAGAGTTTCAATGTCAAAACCAGTTCCATTTCAAACAATTCAGTTTAGCATTAGTATGCAGTTCAATTGTCAAAAACACTTCTATTTCAATCTATTCAATTTATTCAAAAAGTTCTAATTCAGCTAATTCAGTTTAGTATAAGTACATATTCTGTTTACTCACAGTTGAATGTCAAAACAGTTCTAAATTAAACAATTCAGTTTTGTGTAAGTAGAGTTTCAATGTCAAAACCAGTTCCATTTCAAACAATTCAGTTTAGCATAAGAACACATTTTAAATGTAAGTACGATTTAATTGTCAAAAACATTTCTATTTCAAGCTATTCAGTTTAGCATAAGTATGTTGCATAAGTATGTAGTTAGTTCTATTTAACCCATAGATAGGCCCCTATCAGTTGCTACCACTCCGGGCCCGAGTGCACCTGGGAGCAATGGCAATGAAGGGGTGCTCCGCATTCCCCAAAGCTCAAGCATCACTGGAACCTCGCCATCAGATTGTTTAGTGTTATATCCCGGACTCCTTTTTTTGGGGGGTCTTACCCCTCTCCAGAGATGCAGTCGGTGTATTCTACAGCCCCAGCTGACTGGGCAAATGATTACATATCATATAAATCATACAGAGAAAGGAATTAGAGTCAATATCTTGATGCAAGTAATTTGGCTTTTTTACATGCATTTGCTACAAGTTATCATTGCTTATTCTCATTTCGTTTTACAGAATGTTTCGGGATCGGCTTTTACAGAAGGTAGTCTAACCCAGAATTTCGAGATAAAAATCTTGAGTCTAATGTGACAGATTGACTTTTAGGCTTCAATTTATTGTAAATGCGTTTTGTTTACAATGAAAAAGGTTGTCCAGTTTGCTGGGACTGTAGAATACACCGACTGCTTCTCTGCAGAGAGGAAAGACCCCCCCTTATGAGTGTCCCAGATATGACATTGAACAATCAGATGGTGAGGTTCCAGTAATGCTGGAGCTTTGTGGAATCCGGAGTACCTCTTCATTGTCATCGGTCCCAGGTCTATTCTGGCCCAGAGTGATAGCCTCTGATTGGGTCTTATCTATGATACAAATAGATCTAAACAGCTTACTTATGCTAAACTGAATTACTTGGAATAGAATTGTTTTTACATGTAAACTGCGTACTTATGCTAAACTAAATTGTTAGAAATAGAACTGTTTTTGACACTGAAACTGTATTTGCACTAAACTGAATAATTTGAAATAGAACCCTTTGACTAAACTAAATAGGTTGAAATAAAAATATTTTTGACAATTAAACTGTGCACTGATATTCAAACTGCGAACTTATGCTAAACTGAATTGTTTGAAATGGAACTGATTTTGTAAACGAAACTGAATACTTGGAAATAAAAATGATTATTTGTATAAAAAATGGATTTGGCATTAGATAATCTACAAAGGTTGATATGCCTGTTCTGATTCCGTTAGAACAAGTATAGAGATTAATACAATATGGGAACGAATCTGAATATGAGCACAGGTAAAAAATCATACATAATAATCGTAATCCTAGTTAAGTAAGAACTGAAAGTTTATAACTCCCCAAAAATTTACTCTGAACTGTCCAGCAGGACACATAGCGTAACGGTTATAGGTGTTGTTTCTCTAAGCTTCTAAAGAGACAATAGTCTGGAGGTTGCAGGTTCAATCCTGACTGCAGGCGACTAACAATACAGGAATACTTAACACTTATACCTGGTTATGGCTAACGGAATCAGAATAGGCGACCCCCGTGGATTCAATAAAGGACGTAGTTCGAAGTTCCGTGAAGGTTCCCGAGTTCAACAAACGCCTGAAGAAGTTTGGAGGACATATCGGCTGAAAGGTTGTGGAAATAACAATAAAAATGAAGACAATAGTCCGAAAACCCTTAATGATAAAAATCTTTATGGATAATCAGCAATATGATAGAAAAAATGTTTCTATCATATTTAGTCCGGTCATTGTCCTTCAATTTAACATGACAATATAGTTCAAGTATATTTATTTCGCTTAACTGGCCCTTTAGTCTCGAGGGTAGAGTGTTCGCCCATGGCCTCGGAGACCAGACTTCAATACCCAGGTCAAGTCATACAAAAGACTAAAAAAAAAAAGGTACTTGATGCCGTCTTGTTTAACACTCAGCAATATAAGGTTCGTATCAAGGGTAAAGTGATGCAATCCAAGGGAAGGAATTGCATCTTTCGGTGTAATAGCAATTGAAAAGGTAGCCTTCGGTTCACCCCCGACTACGGTCACACACTTTACTTTATATTTCGCTTAGAGAGCTTCTGAATTCTTCCTCGCTTCATCGACGCGCTTGTAACGCCAACTGTTTTATTTCTCTTTTTTAAAACAACCTGCATCGCGTTTCTTTGGTAAAAGGGTTTTTCCTTTTCAATTCTATGGTTTGGTGATTCTGCAACCTTCTACTATCATAATATCTAACAGTTGCTATCCACTCATATTGTCTTTACCAATTATTATTATTTAACTTTAAATTTCCATATGCCAGTGTCACAGTCCTGTGCCTAACCGGGGTGTCCTTGAGGTGTAAAGGTTAACGCGATGGATTGCAGAACTGCTGCAAGCGAGTTCGAAATTCAGTCACGCTCTTACGTTCACTTTCGGACAAATACCCTTGGGAAAGGAATGAACCCTCTTATCCTCCCACCTGTGGGTTAAATAGTACCATTACTGTTCTTCTAAGAGAATGGCTTTGGCATTAAATAACCAACAAAGGTTGATATGCCATTAAAACAAAGAAACTGAACTGTGACTAACATGTCGTTTATGTTCCACATAAAGCAAAGCTGAACTAGCAACACAGCTGTTAACTGTAAAAGCCGATTTCGAGTTAGTTTTTTTTTCTATTCCTTATCAGACATGTCGTTCTTGTTATTTCTTTTGTTGAATAGTCAAATCTCGTTATCAGTAATGAGAAATAAATTATATTACGTGTCAACTGCCATAAAAGTCATCATCAATGCAGTTGGATTGTTGGTTGGTTGGTTTTAAGAGGTGTCAATCCTTGCTGGGCAATTCTATACCAATGTATAACAATGATGGGCTCCAGTTGTATATGACACAAAAATATATTTTTACACTCCTTTTAAACATGTCAGCACTTCATACTTATATCCTGGGTATGAAACTAAGCCGTATCTGTTGATGAGGCACGAACCCTGGAGCTTTGGAGAATGTGAAGTACACCTTCCTTATCATTACTCCCAGGTCCTCTCTGAACCAGTGTGGTAATAGCTGCTAGGATTCCGTCTATGGATCAAAGAGACGGTTCAATTATTTACTCAGGGTCATATTATTGATTTTTTGAAACCATACAGCTGTGTGCAAATTGTTCGTACTTGTTACGAATACTTGATAAATTGAACTACGAATTATAAAGAGCAATACTTGAAACCATTTAACTGTGTGCAAACAAATAATTAATTTAAATAGATTTATTAGTAATTGTCTTTATTGGAAATCCTTTTAAGATCAGGCTTCTTAATCTGAGAATTAATTTTTTTATTGGGAGTTATAAACTTTAAGGCAGTAGTTACTGTGGATACGGTTATAAGATTCAACATTCCTCTCCGAGGTCGCGGTTAATCACCTGAAGAAGGCCAGAGGTGAAATTTGGCCGAAACGTAGTGAAAAAAAAGCCCTAAAAACTACCAAGATGAGGACAAAAAGTCTGCAATAAAAAATTAATTCTCAGATTTATTAGTGTTTGACTGTGTGCAAACAAATAAGCTCTAAATCGTTAGAAAATAAAGTAACTAATGAACCATTTTCTTACAAATTAAATTAAATGTATGCAAAAAGGATTCGTTATTAAATAACCCGCAAGTGTTGATATGTCACAAAACACCAAGCAACAAACCAACGTCCATCTTAATTGTAATATCAATGTTTTAAGAGCCAAAGCAGTTTCAAATATTTTGAAACATGTTAAACTGATCTGTTTCACCGGTAGATAGGACTCTAACATGTACTACGACTTTGGATCAAAGTGGACCTGGCAGTAATGATAACGCAAGGTTGCCTCTCCACTCTCCAAATATTCGGAACTCGAATATCATCGGATATAATTTAGTTTTGGTGATTTTTTTCTGTGATTATAGACCAGATAGAAATATGGAGGATTCAGAAGTTCAGAGAAATAGTGGTAATTCCGGAGTAGAGAGTAATGACAGTAAATCCTGTGTTGAAACTATTGACTTTGATTTCAGAGTGCAGAGAAATTGTGGACATCTTGAGTTGGGAGAAGAAATGTCAGCGATCCCGGAGTAGAGAGGAAGGGTGGTATTTCCAGAATTGAGAGGAAAAATGACAGTGATTCCAGACTAGAGAGAAGAAGTGATGATTCTAAAAGAGAGAGAAATAGGGTGAATTCCGGTGTAGTGAGCGATGTTATTCATTCTGAAGTAGAGAGAAATGTTCGCAATTCCAAAGTAGAGAGAAATGATGGTGATCCAGAAGAGAAAAATGTTGGTGATTCCAGATTGGCGAGAAACGGTGATTCTAGATGACAGAAGACAGAATTTGGTGATTCCGAAGTAGCGAGAGAGAACTAGCACTTATTCCGTAGAAGAGCGAAATGGTGATTCCGAAGTAGCGAGAAAGAACTAGCACTTATTCCGTAGAAGAGCGAAATGGTGATTCCGAAGTAGCGAGAGAGAACTAGCACTTATTCCGTAGAAGAGCGAAATGGTGATTCCGAAGTAGCGAGAAAGAACTAGCACTTATTCCGTAGAAAAGCGAAATGGTGATTCCGAAGTAGCGAGAGAGAACTAGCACTTATTCCGTAGAAGAGCGAAATGGCGATTCCGAAGTAGCGAGAGAGAACTAGCACTTATTCCGTAGAAAAGCGAAATGGCGATTCCGAAGTAGCGAGAGAGAACTAGCACTTATTCCGTAGAAGAGCGAAATGGTGATTCCGAAGTAGCGAGAGAGAACTAGCACTTATTCCGTAGAAGAGCGAAATGGTGATTCCGAAGTAGCGAGAGAGAACTCGCACTTATTCTGTAGAAGAGCGAAATTGTGATTCCGAAGTAGACAGAAATGATGGCGTTTCCAGAGCAGAGAGGAATGTCAGGGGTCTAATTTACCCAACTCCTCTGCATGAGCAGGATGTGACACAAAGTGAATTTTTAAGCGGAGTTTTGCAGGTTTGAATTTGGAGTTTTCTTTCTCCTCAAACGATTGCCACACCAAGGTTAAAGAGCCCAATCGACACCTCCGGATTTTATCCATAGCAGAAGGGAGTATAGTAGACTCCATCCCCTTCTCTTTTCTCTATGTGAAATGCAAACAGCTTCGTCCAGGTTTTGAGTCGGCGTGACCATTTCCAACCACGCTAAATATTATACACTGAACACACCCTTTCTTAGGAAAGAGCTTTTCCGTTCGTGCCCTTGGGAACGATACGAACCCCCTTATTCTCCTAGCTAAGTGTTAAATATTATCACTGCTGTTCTTCTACAAAGATGGATTTGGCATTGAATAACGAACGAAAGTTGATATGCCATTAAACAAAGAAACCAAATCTTTCAGTCGGTTTTTGTTTTACAGATTCGTTTCATTTATGCCATTCTACTTTTCTTACTTTTAGTGGCATTCGTGGGTTATTTAATGCCAAAGCCATCCTTGCAGAACAGTTGTGTTACTATATAACCCATAACTAGGAGGATAGGGTAGTTCTATACCTTTCCCAAAAGTATTAGTCAAAAAGTGAATGTAATAGCGCAACGGCAGTTCGATCTCGTTTACTTTGAGGCTGCAGTTCCTCACTTTAGCCACTACGCTACGAGGACTTTCCCTAGTATTTTTCTTGAATGACTTTCTTCTAATGATACTACCTTTCTCTTTCATTGCTTGCTTCCTCATCCACTTTATTTTTTTTGTTCTGATACCTTTTTTTTAAAAGTTTCCCTTCTTTTCTTCTATCTTTGTCGTTGGTTCGTGGGTTTTTCCCCCAATTTTATTCCTTCTTATTTATTTTCTCGTTTCCGTGTCAATCTTCATTTTCTTATTCCCATATTTTATCATTTGTAATTTTTTTCATTGTTTTCTTCATCTACTTTACTCGCATTTCCTTCCTACTTTCTCTTTTTTCTTATTCTCTTTTCTACTTTCTTTGTTTTTATTATTCGCATTTTCTTTCTTTCTTTCTTTCTTTCTTTTAGCATTTCCTCCATTTCCTTTTTTTGTATTCTTTCTTTCTTTCTTTCTTTCTTTCTTTCGTTCTTTTAGCATTTCCTTCATTTCCTTTTTTTGTATTCTTTTCTTTCTTTCTTTCTTTCTTTCTTTCTTTCTTTCTTTCTTTCTTTCTTTTAGCATTTCCTCCATTTCCTTTTTTTGTATTCTTTTCTTTCTTTCTTTCTTTCTTTCTTTCTTTCTTTCTTTTAGCATTTCCTCCATTTCCTTTTTTTGTATTCTTTTCTTTCTTTCTTTCTTTCTTTCTTTCTTTCTTTCTTTCTTTCTTTCTTTCTTTTAGCATTTCCTCCATTTCCTTTTTTTGTATTCTTTTCTTTCTTTCTTTCTTTCTTTCTTTCTTTCTTTCTTTCTTTTAGCATTTCCTCCATTTCCTTTTTTTGTATTCTTTTCTTTCTTTCTTTCTTTCTTTCTTTCTTTCTTTTAGCATTTCCTCCATTTCCTTTTTTTGTATTCTTTTCTTTCTTTCTTTTTTTCTTTCTTTCTTTTAGCATTTCCTCCATTTCTTTTTTTTTGTATTCTTTTCTTTCTTTCTTTCTTTCTTTTAGCATTTCCTCCATTTCCTTTTTTTGTATTCTTTTCTTTCTTTCTTTCTTTCTTTCTTTCTTTCTTTTATTGCCATCTCCTTTTCGTCCAATTTTCTTCCTATTTCTTCTTCCAATTTGCATTTCTTTCTTTCTTTCTTTCTTTCTTTCTTTCTTTCTTTCTTTCTTTCTTTCTTATACCTGTAATTTCTTTCTTGCATTTTTCTTTGTTTCTCCTTCTTTCTTCTCTTTTCCTTCCTTTTTTCTTCCTTCCTTTTTTTTCTTTCCTCCTTTCTTTCAGTTGTCTTTTCCGTTTTTTTCTTTTTCTATCCACTCCTATTTCTTTGGTTCCTTCCTTTCATTCAATCCTTCATTCTCTCTTTCATTACTTTTCTTCCTGTTGCTATTTTCTGTCTTACTGTTTTTTACTATTTGTATTTCCTTCCTCTTTTTCTTCTTCTCTTCCTTCCTTCCCTACCCCTTTCCTTGCCTTCATCTTTATTTCCTTCCACTTATTTTTTTAGATTTATTTTCTTTTTTCTAGTACCATTTCCTACCTCCTCGCCTTCTTCACCTCCTTCATTTCTTCCATTATTTCTTCCTTCTCTTCCAATTATCTTTTTTTTTGCACTCTTTACTTTTTCCTGCTTTCATTTCCTTCCTTCCTTCCTTTCCTTCTTTTTTCTTGACATGTTTCCTTTTATTCATTCACTCATTCATTCATTTCCTTCTTCGTTCTTTTCTTTCTTTTCAATTTGTCTTTCTTCTTTCTTTCCCTTTTTCTAACCTGCATTTCCTTCCTTCCTTGCTTCCTTCCTTCCTTGTGTCCTGCTTTTTTAAAATTCTCTCCTTTTTTCTATTCTCTATATTTTTCCTTCGTTCGTTTAGTATTTTCCTCAGTCACTCCCTTTCAAAATCAATCAATCAATCAAACCAGTTATATTTTCTTGAACACCTAAGACCAAAAAAAAGAAAAAAAAAATGAGGAAAAATATATAAGAAAGCAATAATCACTAAAGACACCGACAAGATATTTTCCGCGTCTTTTATGTTGATAGAACGTCAGCACGCAAAGCTAATCGATCGAATAACGAATCGATTATTCAATTGTTTCACATTTCTCGAAAATTCTTTGCCGAATACCGACTGACAAATACACACACACACACACGCATATATATATATATATATATATATATATATATATATATATATATTAAAATGAATTATAATGAAAATAATATTAAATAAATAGAAAAAAAAAGACAAATAAGATAAAATAAGATAAACGCAAGTTTTCCAAAATCACAAGCAAATTCTGACAAAATTACTTTTTGCTAAAAATAATTTGAAACTCTTCCACAGACAAAATTCGTGCGTTTGATCTTGATTTAAACAATTCTCTTATGCACACACACACACACACACACACACACACACACACACACACACACACACATATATATATATATATATATATATATATATATATATATATGTGTGTGTGTGTGTGTGTGTGTGTCCACAGCATTAAAAAATCACCAATTTGATATTATTATTATTTTTATTAGAACTATTTTATCCGAGCCGTCAAGAATGCCAGCAACATTTTAGTAACATTGCCATGACATTGCACTTCTAATTTAATAATTAAAGGATAAAGATTTTAATTTTGTTTTTCAGGTTGGCAACCCTTATTCAAAATCAGCCTACTGTCCGTTCCAAAAACGGCACCACCAGCCTCTTTGTCTAAAACAGGGAGCCCCCAATTTGCGTCTCGACTTTGAACAAGTTCCGACGGTGGGACTCAGAATACTATGATTTTATCATCTGCAGGAGAGTAAAAACCCATTTCCCCGCTAAAAACTGGTGTATAACAGTAAACTGCATCTGGCGATGAGGCTTCAGTTCCCTTGTTTTGAAGAATGTGTCATTACTCCCAGTTCCACTGACCCAGAGTGATAGTATCTGTAAGGGTTCCAATTAAGGGTCAAATAGATCTGTTTGCAAATTATTTCTATTTGATCAGAATACTTGATATCATTTAACCACATACGTATACTAATAACCTAAATATAAACTTACAATGTACACAATTCACTAACCTCTTGGCATAAAATAAACCCAGACAGACTGAGATGCTGTTGAAATCAATCAATCATTTAATAAATCAATCAATCAACTAATCCATCAATTATCCTTGAAAAAGTGTGATTTTGTTTTTGTTTTTGTTTATTAATCTGTTTATATATATATGGTAATATATATTAATCTGTTTATATATATATGGTATTTTATGTCAAGACGTTAGAGAATCATGTTCATTGTACCTTCATATTACTATATTTGTGTTGTTGTTTCTTAAGGGTTTTTTTGCACAAGGTCCAATCAGATAAGAAATTTTCAAAACAGATGTATTTGACCCATAGATTGGGCCATAACAGATTCTAGGAGTCTGGGTCAAAGACGCTCACGATGAGTGATATGAAACTAAACAATAGATATGACACTAAACAATCTGATGGTGAGGTTCAAGTGAGGCGGGGGTTGGGGAATGCAGTGTACCCCTTCACTGCCATTGCTCCCAGGTCCATTCTGGCCCGGAATAGTAGCACCTGATAGGGCCCTATCTATGGGTTAAATAGAACTAACTGCATGCTAAACTAAATTGTTTGAATTAGAACTGTTTGACTAAACTGAATAATTTGGAATAGAAATTTTTTGACAATTAAACTGTGTACTGACATTTAAATTACATTCTTATGCTGAACTGAATTGTTTGAAATGGAACTGTATTTACGCTAAACTGAATTGTTTGAAATAGTACTATTTTGATATTTAACTGTGAGTGGACAAAAACTATACTTATACTAAACTGAATTGTTTGAATTAGAATTGTTTTACTAAACTAAATAGCTTGAAATAAAAATGCTTTTGACAATTAAACTGTGTACTCATGCTAAACTGAACTGTTTGAAATAGAACTGATTAATTGTATAAAAATGGATTTGGTATTAAATAACCTACAAAGGATGATATGTCATAAATCCAAAGCAACTAACCAGTCTGGGTCAGTGGAACTGGGAGTAATGGTCATAAAGAAATACTCCATTCTCCTCCAGATCTCTAGAACAGAAATTCAGTTTAGGGTCAGACCCAGGACACTTAGATTTATAAAGATTTATGGACAATGATTTGGTTTCAAGTAACTGTTTCTATATAGGAATCATTTGTTTACACTCATTTATATTGTTTCAAGTACTCCAATCATAAAAAAAATGATTTGCAAAAAATCTATTTGACCCTTAGATAGAACCCTAAGAGGTTTTACCACTTTAGATTAGAAATAGGACTGGGGAGCATTAACAATGAAGAGGTACTCCACGTTCCACAGCACTCCGGAACTGGACTGCCCAGTCGGCTGGGTTTGTAGAATACACCAACTGCTTCCTTGCAGAGGGGTTAGATCCCTCCCCACAACGAGTGTCCTGGATATGACACTAAACAACCTGATGGTGAGGTTCTAGCAATTCTGGAGCTTTGGGGAAAGCTGAGTACCCTTTTATTGTCATCACTCCCTGGTCCACTCTGGTCCAGCACCTACTAGGGTCCTAACTTTTAGTCAAATAGAACTAAACTGTGTACTCATGCTAAAATGAATTGTTTGAAATAGAACCTTTTTAACATTTAACTGAATTGTTTTGATATTTAACAGAATTGTTTGAAATCTAATTTGGTGTTAAATGACCCGAAAAGGGTTGATACGCCGTAAAATCAACCAACCAACCAACCAACCGGATCTGGATGCAATTTAATACCATGCCATAATTTTCAGTTTTTTGTTGTTGTTGGATAGGATTGTTTACTCCTCTGCAGAGGATGCAGTCAGCTGATTCTAACTTCCACTGACAGAGCTTTTAGCTGATCAATGTCGATTCACGTTCAGCAGAATATCTTTAAGTGCGTTTGTTTTTATGGCATATTAACCATTGTAGGTTATTTAATGCCAAATCTTCTTTATATATATATATATATATATATAATATTTATGATTTCATTTGATTGGGTTTTATGGTATATCAACCCTTGTAGGTTATTTAATGCAAAATCTTTATACACATATATTGATTATATTGGATTAAGTTTGGTTTGATTTTATGGCATATCAACTAACGCAGGTTATTTAATGCCAAATCTTCTTTATACATATATAATAAATATATATGATATCATTTGATTGGGTTTTATGGTATATCAACCGTTGTAGGGTATTTACTCTCTTTCAGGCAGCGGTCGTGTCGATACTGCTGTATGGATGCACTACTTGGACGCTAACCAAACAGCTGGAGAAGAAGCCAGACGGCAATTACACAAGAATGTTGCGAGCAATATTGAACAAGTCCTGGCAGCAACACCTCACAAGGCACCAACTATACGGCCACCTGCCTCCCATCACAAAAACTATCCACGTTAGACGAACCAGACATGCAGGACACTGCTGGAGAAGCAGAGACGAGCTCATAAGTGATGTACTCCTATGGACCCCCACATATGGCCGAGCAAAAGCAGGACGACCAGTTCGAGCATACATACAGCAGCTATGTGAGGATACGGAATGTAGCTCTAAAGACCTTCCGGAGGCGATGTACGATAGGGAGAAGTGACGAGAGAGGGTCAGGGATATCTGTGCTAGTGGCACAACATGATGATGATGATGAAATATATATGAATTGTGAACTCATTTTGATGATAATATTTTTTAACGAGTCAGAGCTCATTCTCTCGCACACAAATAAATGGTTCTATTCAATTCAATTAAACATGAATCATTTATTCACACAGTTAAATGATCAAACAGTTCTATTTCTAACTATTTAGTTTAACATGTAATTCGTTTGCACTCAGTTTAAAATCAAACAGTTCCATTTGACCCATTGATAGGACCCAATCAGGTGCTACCACCCAAGGCCAGAGTGAACCAGGGAGCAATGGCAATGAAGGGGTATTCCGCATTCCTCAAAGCTCCTGCAGTACGGAAGTCTCACCATCAGATTGTTTAGTATCATATGCAGGACACTCGCTAGAAGAAAGGTTTTACTGCTCTTCAGAGATGCAGTCGGTGTATTCTTTAGCCCCATCCGCCTGGGCTACTTTGGTTAAGCGTGCACCGAAAACAGAACAATTGATAATAAACTTTACCAAATTTCTTTTAGTGCGAGAAAAACATTTAACAAGTTAATCCAGACGCACGAAGATCTATTTCTTTTCTGGATATAAATTTTTTAATGATGAAAAGACTGTAACTAATTAGATTCGATCAATATTTGATGATGATGAATTAGCATTGATCAGGTGATTTTCAATACAGGTTGCTAACCTCTCCCCCACAAAAAGAAAAAAAAACATGAGGTGCCCACCAGCAGCTTGTCATCTATGGAATCGTCCAGTCGGCTGTTCCGTTTTTGAGTATAAATATTTTGTATTAGGTAGGAATACTTGAAACCATACAATTGTATGCAAAATGATTGGATTAAGAATATAACTACATACAAAGGAATTTTTAAAAAATTAGTTATTGATGGGTGGTTGGTCAGTTGTTTTTTTTACGGTTTTTTGGGTCATTTTACGCCAAATTAAATTTTAAACTCCTCAGTTTAGAATAAGCAGAGTTTTAGTTTACAAACTATCAAACGTCTACATAGTTCTTTTTTAAAAAATCAGTTTAATATAAGTAAAGTTTCAATATCAAAAACTGTTCTATTTCAAACAATTCAGTTTAGTACACAGTTTAGTTCTATTTGACCCATAGATAGGACCCTATCATGTGATACCACTCCGAGTAGACCTGGGAGCGATAAAGGGATACACTGCATTCCCCAAATCTCACCATCAGATTGCCTAGTGTCATATCCAGGACACTCGTTGCAGAGAAGCAGTCTGTGTATTAATACTGCCCCTGCCGACTGAGCAATTGAAACTAGAAAATGGCTTGCAAACAAAGAATTAAATAGAAATGATAACTTGAAACTACAGAATTATGTACAAATTATTAACAGTTGATAGGAATTTTAGAGGCTTGCTATTTTAAGCGAAAATGGCTCCTTCTCGTTTAAAACACATGTACTCTGGTTCGCGTTCACTTAGAAGCTAATCCTCACTGCTTTTTGCTGTAGGCTATGCAGTTGGGATTCGGCTTGGGGAGATGTATCTACTAGAAGTGCAAGATCATCTGTATAGTCTGCGTCCGTTATAGTTTTTATAGGATATTGTCTACTTCTTGCCTATTTTAGCGTAAAGCCATTTTCTTTTTATTAGACCTATCGACGTTCAAATACGTAATCTAAGTTGATTAAAAACAAATAGGGTGCATATGTATCTCCTTGTAAAATTCCAGCAACAATGTCAAAGAAGTCTGTCTCCATCAGGTGAACGAACCTTTACTTTCGTGATTTTTTTAAAGCCTCATTCTAGTTGTCATATGATACTGCATGGATGCACCACATTGAACCTTAAAAAGCGCATTGAGAAAAAGTTAGATGGGAACTACAATGCGACGAGTTATTTTGATCAAATCCTGGAAGCAACACCCCACAAAATAACAGTTTTACGGCCAATTATCTCGGTTCTTAAAAAACCATCCAAGTAAGACGAACAAGACATGTGGAACATTGCTGATGAAGCAAAGACGAACTCATAAGGGACGTTCTTTTGTAGACCCCGATACAGCAAGAATTTATTTACATCAGCTCTGTGCAGACACAGGATGCTGTTTGGAAAACCTGCCGGGAACGATGGATGATAGGGACAGAAGGTTAATACTTATGCGAAACTGAATTTTTTGAAATAGAACTGTTTTTAAATTGAAGAAAACTGTGTACCTATGATAAACTGAATTGCGTGAAATAGAACTGTTTTGACACTTAACTGAGAGTCAGGGAAATCCGTTCAGTTTACACGACTTGACGATGATGATGACGATAGGAATACTGAAACCACCTGTGAGCAAGAAAATCTTTACTACAATTAAATAGGAATACTTAATTAAAGCCATATGATTGTGTTTAAATTATTAGTATTTGATAGAAATACTTGAAACAATATAATTGTATTTGTATAAGATTTCGGCATTAAAACGATGTGTCAATTGTATGACATTAAACTACGTCTGATGATGAAATGGAGTCACTCCTTCTTTGCCATTACTCCCAGGACCACTCTGATCCGAAGTAGTAGGACCTGTTTGGTTCACATTAATGTGCTATATAATTAAGGAATGATTTTTTTCATTTTAATCATTTTTCATTAATTATATTCAATCATTCAGTTTGGTTGGGCTTTGAACTATTCGGGTTAAGAGTTCAGGTGCATAGCCATTGGGTATAGTTTTACACTAGCGCGCAAAGGATATGACAATCACCATTGTCATAATAAACCCCAGACAGGAAATGGTCTGGAGTGTGAATGACGTTATACCCAGAAGAGATGGTCCTGAGAATTTGAGGATTTTGAAAAAAAGCTAGTTGAAAGTTGACATTGGTCCATGGAGGCAGAAAGTTGTGTTTCTGTCATTGAGTCGAAGAGTTGAGTTTTTCGGATCTCTGCTGGCTGAGATGAACTGAGATCTTAAACACCATGGAATGCGCTGCGCGTTTGTTGGGTCAGATAGATGGTTAGCAGAGTAAGAATTGAGTCTCTCTCTTCGTGTCGAAGAACCGAAATCAGAAGTTAATAAAACCTTTTGTACCTGAACAACAGAGTCCGTTTATTTGCCTATGCCTCCCACAAGACAAGGCTGGACACAAGGTCAATGACCCGAAGGCCGATTAAAGTGGGGACAAGGGGAGGGGAAGGTCTGGTAGGAGCCGTGGCTCGAACCCTATGTAGCTCAGTGCAATGTGAGCCTGATGAGCCAAGCTTGTCAAAAGGAGTCAATAATGCAGCTCACCCACCCGGAGGTAGCCCAGCCGAAACTGAAAGCCTTACGGCTTCAAGTCTGCCATTGGTTCCTTTTCGGAGCCTCGCTTTGAACCAAAGCCCAGCACGGGCTCCCTGAACAACAGAGACCGCCTGTGTTTTGCATTTGCATTTGTATATGTATTGTATTGTAATATAATGGCCGAGGGATTTCGTTTTATATATCTTGCCTTTCGGTTTAATTAGGCTGAGAACCTTTCGCTTAACGCATGGGTTAGTTAGGTGCAAACACGAGCGTAGGTATTCACGCGCTCGCGGGGAGGATGTGTCATTCAGAGATGTCAAAATAAAAATGCCAGATAGAAAATACTAGATAGACCAGAAGATGTGAGTGACGTCACGCACCGGAAGCGTGGGGTGAGATTTGAGAAAAATCAATGAGTTGAGTTTTTGCCTCCGAAGAAGAAGGTTGACTTTCGGAGCTCGCCGAGGCCTTGCAGCGAGTGCCACACGTGGTGGTAGGGGGTGCAGATAGAAAAGTCAGCATAAAAAGATTGTGTATCTCTCTCCTTATGTCGATAAACTTTAAACTCAAAGGTAATAAAAAGTTTCGTACCTGAACTAAGAAGTCGTAAGTGTTTTTTCGTGTTTCGGGATTCCTATGTTATCTATATATGAGTTATGAACATTCTATGTCTATTTCACATATCCGTATTCATGTATGGCTATGTTACAGCATTACAGTAGTGATATCATTATGTATATGCGTAGTTTACAACAAATGGATTAAATAGATTTTCTCGCATTTTTTTTTTGTATTAGATAGGAATACTTGATAAAATATAACTGATATTTACCCGTGTATCCCACAAGGCAGGATTTGACACAAGGACTTTTGACAGGAGAATTAAGGGGAAGAGCTCACGCATCAGCCTAGACTTATGCAATGCTGGTAAATGCTATTTCTAGATTTACAAAGCCCAAAGGCCAGGTTTCACATTAATGGATTAAATAGATTTTCTTGCAAATTTTTTGTATTTGATAGGAATACTTGATATAATATAATTGACATTTATCCGTGCATCCTACAAGGCAAGATTTGACAAAAGGACTTTTGACAGGGGAATTAAGGGGAAGAGCTCACGCATCAGCCTACACTCATGCAATGCTGGTAAATGCTATTTATAGTTTCACAAAGCCCGAAGGCCAGGTGCAATGTAAACTATGCAAGTCATTGTTTAACTTCCCTGTACGAATGCCTGGTGGTTCGAGCTAGACCGGAACAGAGAATTTATACTGTTAATCTTAGCTATAGTCCATTTGATACCACATAACTGTCTGTCAATTATTTGTATTAGATAGGAATACTTGATATTGTCCCAGTCGACTGGGGCTATAGAATACACTGTCTGCATCTCTACAGAAAAAAAATCTTTCAACAAGTATCCTAGATCTGACACTAAACAATTTGATGGTGAGGCTCCAATAATGTTGGAGCTTTGGGGAATGCAGAATACCCTTCATTGTCATCGTTCCCAAGTCCACTCGGGCCCAGATTGGTTGCACCTGATATGGTTCTATCTATGGGTCAAAAAGAATTAATGTTAAACTGAAGTTCTTGAAAAAGGACTGTTTTGTCATTTAAACTGGATACTTATGCGAAACTGACTTTTTTTTTTTAAATAGAACTGTTTTTAGATAGAAAAAAACTGTTTATCTCTGATAAACTGAATTGCGTGAAATAGGACTGTTTTGACACTTAACTGAACTGTTTTGGCATTTAACCATAAAAAAAACTATATTTGTACTAAACTGAATAGTTTAAAATCTAATTCGGCGTTAAATAACCTGAAAAAGCTTTATACGCCGTAAAACAACCAACCAACCAACCAACCAACCAATCAACCAATCCAGTAATGCTGGAGATTTGGGGAATGTGAAGTACCCCTTCCTTGCCATCGTTGCTAAGTATACTCTGGCCCAGAGAGGTATCACCTAATATAGGTCAAATAGAACTAAACTGTGTAATTACACAAAACTGAATTGTTTGAAATTAACTGTTTTTTTTACATTTTACTGTGTTTAAACGGCGTACTTATGCTAAACTGAATTGTTTTGAATAGAACTGTTTTTGAAATTTAAAGTGTGTACTTATTCTAAAACGAATTGTTTGAAATTGTGTGTAAACAAAAACTATACATATACTAAATTGAATTGTTTGAAACTTATATCAAAATTACTTAATTCACCGTTAAATGACCCGAAAAGTGTTGATATGCCGTAAAATAAAGCAACCAAATCAATATTCAATATACCTTAAGGGTGAGAAAAAACATTTTGAAAAATTACAGAAAAAAACTTAGATATAAACATAAAAAGTGCATGAATTCCTAACATTTCTTCATAAAATAATCCCGACTGGGTTTACTTAATTTGGTTATGAGTGTGCTTCTATGTAGAGTGTCTTGTGCTAAAATAGCCAGATAGAGCCCTTCCATAACTTGGTCTGATTTGAATTGAGTTTTTCCTTCTCCTCGACCAGTTGCCACACGTAAATATCTACCCTACTATTTACCCATAGCTGGTGGGAGAATTGTTGGATTCATATCTTTCCCTATTATTAGCGCTATATGAAATATAAACGGCCCCGTTCAGGAATTGAACTTAAGTAGCCAAGAGTCTACTCCCTATGAAGATAAACATTACACCACGAGCGCCTCCAAGACGGCTTGAGGTGCTGTTAAAATTGATTAATCAGCCAGTTATGCGATTGCTATTTGAAACCTATCGACCACATGGAACAGGTCGTGACGAACTAAGTGAAGAAGTTATTGGCAGCGGAAGACGTCGGACATTGTTTCCAGGAATGAGAACAACACATTTGTTTTTAATGTGTCGCTTCTCAAGCAGATTATTTCAAAGGAGACAAAGTTGATTAGTAATTAAGTTGATAATAAAAATGTTTATGCAATTAGTTTTATTGCTTAACTGACCGACCTTGTATGTTTAGTTCATTTTGATGATTAGCCTAAAGAGAAACTTAAGTAAAGATAATAATCGATCTTTTCCCTTCGCTAAAAATAAAAAAAAATTAACTACTGACCTGAGGTAGTTCTATACAAGGAGTGGTCAAAGAATATGAGAACCAAATAAATTTATTGCCCAGAATTCCTCTCAGTATTCTGGCTGATATCAATAATGCTGAAGTTTGAATGGTCTCCACAAGCCCTCTTATTTTCATGCTCTCCAGTCCCTGAACTAAACCTTTGGTGGCTGTACCGAGTGCACAATTACAATTGGTGTCACCGTAACTTTGATGTTCCATAGTTTTGTTCAGTTCCCAAGCAAGGTCCAGGTACTTATCTCTCTTTTCACTTTCTTTCAGTTTATTATTATTATTATTATTTAATTTTCAATTTTATTTTCGGTTTCTAACAATCCTTCATCGGGTCTTTGCCCAAGACCTAGTGTGAGGGAAGGTATTAATTAAATGAATTCTATGTATGAATGTTTTTGCTGTCTCTTCTGGATGATATTTTTCAGTCATATTGATAGTACACTTCTCAGGAGATGAGCAGTTCCGCAAAGTGCAATTTTTTGTATCTCATAAAGGCTATAACTACCAGATATCGAGTTGATGTGTTTATTGGTCCCATTTTTGTTCATACAAATACACTGATTAAACCTCTGCAGAGGGATAAGACCGCCCCCCCAATGAGTGTCCTGGATATGACACTAAACAATCTGATGATGAGGTTCCAGTAATGCTGGGGCTTTGCCATTGCTCCCAGGTCCAATCTGGCACGGCGTGGTAGCACCTGATAGGGCCCAATCTATGGGTTAGATAGAACTAACGGCATACTCATGCTAAACTGAATTGTTTGACTAAACTGAATACCTTGAAATAGAAATATTTTTGACAATTTAACCGTACTTACATTTAAACTGCGTGCTTATGCTAAACTGAACTATTTCAAATAGAACTGTTTTTGACATTGAAACTGTATTTACACTAAACTGAATTATTTAACATAAAACTGTTTTGACATTTAACTGTGTGTAAACAAAATCTGTACTTATACTAAACTGAATTTACTGAATTAGAATTGCTTGACTAAACTGAATGGCTTGGAATAGAAATGTTTTTGACAATTAAACTGTACTTGCATTTAAACTGCGTACTTATGCTAAACTGAATTGTTTGAAATAGAACTCATTATTTTCATAAAAATGGATTTGGCGTTAAATAATCTACAAAGGTTGATTTGCCATAAAACCCAACCAAGATCGCTTGAAAGAATTTAGATGTGCAAACTCCCGACAAGATCATAATGTGCTTTCTGGTATTTCCTTGTTCACTTTGGTGTTCATCTGTATTTTCCCAGCTTGGCTAATGGGATCTTGTGATTTTTGATTACGTTGTTCAGATCTTATAGGAGACAGATCTTGCGTTGTTTACAAAAAAGAACAGGAAATAATTGAGGTGAAACACAAGAGAAATGTGCCCTTCCTGGAAGCAAGGAAAATTAATGGGGACTATATGGGAGAAAACAGCTATGCCTCTGTTGAAGACAACAAATATAGAACACTCGTGGAGAAATTGATCCAGTTGGAAGCCAATAATAGACTAAAGTTTCAGGAGCACCTGAAAAAAACTACACTCGGCCGAATTTTACCAAGCACCAGCTCAGCAACAGGTTGGGAATGGAGAGGGATCCAATGTTGTCGTTCAAACAAAAACACAAGTAGGATCTACCACTCCATCACAGACTACTCCTAAAAGTGCAAAATCTCCAGCAAAACAGCCGTTACATAAGTCACCAATCCGTCCACCCAAAAAGCATTAAAGACAGATTAAAGAAACTTGTCTCCTAAAACAACATAAACAAAAATCACAATCTCCCATTAGCCAAGCTACGAAAATACAGATGAACACCAAGGTGAACAAGGAAAGACCAGGAAGCACATTCAAAATACCCTCTGGAACAAAGTCGCCTGTAAGACCCAAACAGTGCAATGCTCAGAGATCGACAAAACCCCTACAAAGAACCTATAGTACAGAACGTATGGATAGCGACATATACTGCGTAGTTGCCAACCTTAATCCCGAAGAAATAATCAATAACTACAATACTTGAAACCACAACTGTAGGCAAACTTATAAGCTCAATCACCTTTTTAAATGTTAAGCTTTTACGTATCTATTTAAATGCGTGCAAACAAAAGACTGATGTTAAATTCTTGCTGTTACATAACAACTCTCGTAATAATTAAACTGTGTGCAAAAAAAATGAGGAAAAGTTAGTAGAATGATTTGTACTGGATAGAAATACTCGAAATCATTTAACTGTGAAGGAAAATGAGCTCAGGTCTGTTTAAAATGTTATTAGAAAAATGATCACAAACCATGAGTATTTGATCTAGATAGGGTTTGTCATTGAACAATTTGCAATGTTTGATATGACATAAAAACAAACCATCTTACGAAGAAGTATTTTTGACAATTAAAATGCGTATTTATGTTAAACTGAATTGTTTGAAATAGAACTGTTTATATGTATAAAATTGATTCGATATTAAATAACTTAAAATGGTTGATATGCCAAACCAAACCAAAACAAACAATTGAGCTTTGGCTTGTTATCTACAAACTATTTGTTTACAAATCATATTTAATGTATAAATAGGATTCGGCATTAAATAACTTACAAGGAGGAGGTGCCCGTGGTGTAATGGTTATCGTTGTAGGAAATGAACACGGCGACACGAGTTCAAATCCTGGACGAGACTTATTGCACTTCACATAGCACTAATACCCTTGGGAAAGGTATGAATCCAATTACTCTCCCTCCAGCTATGGGTAAATAGTAGGACAGACTAGGTTCTTCAGCCTTGGTGAGACAACTAGTCTAGGAGAAGGAAAACTGTGAATTCAAACCTGTTAAACTCCGCTTAAAAATTGACCTTGTGTCATATCCTGCCCGAGCGGAGGGGTTGGGTAAATAGGATTAAATAACTTACAAGAGATTAATATACCGTAAAACCCAACCAACCAACGAAAAATAAATGCAATGAAATATTTAGAAAATGAAAATTATGATTATAATAAAATATTTACAAATTGATTAATCTAACGGTTTAGTGTATCTTTGCTTTTTATTATCTTCCTATATCAACCGGGCCACTGGCCCAACGAATAGAATGTTCGCCACTCGTCTGGGAGACCAGGGTTCAGTCCCATGTCGAATCATACCAAAGACTCAATAAATGATACTTGAGACCGACTTGCTTAACATGCAGCAGTATAAGGTAAGGATCAAGAATAAAGTGGAGAAATACAGGGAATGACGTAGCGCTCTCCTCTACACCTTGGTGTAGTAGTTATTGAATAGCAAGGCCTCAGGTCACTCTCGATTAAGGTCGCCAATTTTTATATCAACCTTAAAAAGAATCTTTGTAAAGAACGTATTGTAAAGCGGTTGGTGACCTTGGTCGAGAGTGACCTGAAGGCCCCCTTTTCAATAGTTACTACACCAAGGTGTAGGGAAGGGTGCAACTCCTATCCTTGGATTGCTCCACTTTACCCTTGATCCATACCTTATAATGCCGAGTGTTAAGCATGGCGGCTTCAAGTTACTTTATTTTGAGTCTTTGGTATGCCTCGACCTGGAATTGAAGCCATGTCTCCCGAACAATTCACGAGCATTCTCCACTTTAGGCCAATGGCCCGGTTACCCAATTAATATAATATCTACATACAAATCAAATTCTGTAAAGTAATTCAATTGATATTTTATCATAACGCTCTTTGAAATTCTTAAAATTTGTTCTGAAATCACCCAATTTAATCTTAAAATGTTCAACAATATCACTGTTGGTGATCTGTTTAGGCAGATTTTTCAAAATTATATCCAAATAATAGATATTATTTTTTCAGTCCGTCTTCCCTGTAAATTTCCAGTAGTTTTTCATTCCGTCTTCCAAGTAAATTTCCAGGAGTTTTTCAGTTTTTCCTGTAAATTTCCAGTATTTTTCAGTCCTTCTTCACTGTAATTTTCAAGTATTTTTTTCAGTCCGTCTTCCCTGTAAATGTCCAGTATTTTTTCAGTCCGTCTTCACTGTAAATTCCCCAGGTTTTTTCTGTCCGACTTCACAGTAAATTTTTTTCAGTTTATCTTCCTTGGAAATTTCCAGTATTTTTCAGTCCGTCGTCACTGTAAATCTTTTCCGTCCGTCCGTCTTCCCAATAAATTACCACTAATTTTTCCGTCCGTCTTCGCTGTAAATTATCTGTATGTTTTCAGTCCGTCTTCCCTGTAAATAACTAGTATTGTTTCCGACCGACTTTCCTGTAAATATCCAGTATTTTTTCAGTCCGCCTTCCCTGTAAATTTCCAGGATTTTTTCCGTCCGTCTTCCCCGTAATGTTCAGTATTTTTTCAGTCTGTCTTCCCTGTAAACGTCCAGTATTTTTCAGTCCGTCTTCCCTGTAAATTTCAAGTATTTTTTCAGTCCGTCTTCAATGTAAATTTCCAGTATTTTTTTTAGTCCGTCTTCAAAGTAAATTTCTAGTATTTTTTCAGTCCGTTTTCAATGTAAATTTCTAGTAGTTTTTCAGTCCGTCTTCAATCAACCAAAATCGTAACACTTCATCCCACCAAATGGAACGAAAATCGCTGTACCTCAGTGTTTAAAGATATGAATTTTAAATCTGCGATGTTCATGGTTGTAAATTGTGACTCTGAGTTGCTTTCGATTATATATATATATATATATACTGCTTTTAAATTATTTCCCTCGCTAAGGAATATTTTTGCTGCATCCACTTATATATATTGGCGAACACACTTTCTCTCTCTCTATATATATATATTGGCATGATGGTCAGAGTATTCGCCAATGACTCTGCAGACCAGGGTGCAATCCCAGGTCAAGTCATACCAAAGACTCAAAAGGTGGCACTTGATGCCTCCTTGCTTAACACTCAGCGATGTAAGGTAGGTATAAAGGGTAAAGAGAAGCAATCAAAGGAAAGGAATAGCGCCCTCCCCTACAGCTTGGTGTAATAGCAATCGAAAAGGGAGCCTTCGGGCCACCCTCGACTAAGGTCGCCAACTTTATTTTTACTTATATATATATATATATAAACTCAACTGATTTCCATTTTTAAAAAATGCATTAATTTTTGTGCCCAAATTGATGCGAGAAGCTGTTATTTTTGTATCTGTATTTTTGTCTTTATTGATTAATCGGCGCATGCGCACTTGTTTTAAAATTTATTTGAGATATCGTAATGATAATATTAGACTTGCTGCGCAAAATTTGAAGAATCAAAACCTAAAATGATTTAAGACATCTTTTCCTTCCAAGATCATTTAAAAATATTTTCAACCTATTAAAATCATACATAAATTATCAATCTTTTAAAAGTAATTTTGTGCCTACCACAATTTACAAATAATTTTTTAGTAGATTTATTGATTTAATCTGTAAATTTACTCAAAATATTCGTAATTATGTTTTTAGTGCAAATCTAACATTCTGTACCTTCAAGGATGCACTTAATTTCAACATCGTTTAATAATCTTAAATTGAACGAACGTGTTGTTTGCGTGGACATTCTTCGACTGCTTTTGAATTATTTCCCTTGCTGCATCCACTTATATATTAGCGCAAGAGTATACTTTTTCCCTACATAGTGACACACTTACACACAGATCTTTTAAACTCACAAAATCTATTGAGTAGATTTAGACAATACAAAGTGTTAGAATGAAATACATGAACCTTTCTTTCTTTTAATGTAAATATCGGGGAATATTTTCGCTCTAACAAATATCTTTTCTTGTTAAAATACTTTGCAACTTCTGTTTTTTTTATAAACTTTTCACTCAATTTAAAGAAATGAAAATTTATTACATTTGTAGATCAGTGTCTTAATCATTCACACGCTTTTTCTGCCACACACACACACACACACACACACACACACACACACACATATAATTATATATATATGTATATATATATATATATATATATATATATATAATTTGTAAGCGAATAGTTTGTAGGTAATTCTGTTTTGAAGCGAGTTTGAGCTTATTTAGTTGTACACTGTTTAAACGGTTTCAAGTATTGCTTTTTATCACAAATGATTCAATTTACTTAATGTCTTTAAGTATTGCTATCTAGTGCCAACAATTCTAATGTCGGTCATTCGTTTACAGACAGTTTAAATGGTTTCAAGTATTGATATCTCAGTGCGTTTTACCCTCCGCACTTTTATGATAAAAAAAATTCGGTACTTGTCACTACCAGAGAAATTTGAAGAATGTGGTTGGAACTATCATGTAGCAGCTAGGGCTTGACATGACCAGCGTATTGTTTGGATTGGGTCTATTCGACTGTCCGTCTTGCCCATAAAGGGTCTAATGTTATGTTTTGACCTTTTGACCCGGCCAAAAATGCCATTCAAGGTGGTGCACCGGAAGGAAGTGACACATCCCGGTCGCTGGAAATCGGAAGAGGTTGCGCAGGCGTTGAGGCGTGTCTATATTACTGCGTGGGAGTTTGAAGGTAATATAAGGCCGACGAATTGAGGACAGGGGAGATAGGCGAGAAGAAGGGCAAGCAGTACTGTGGAAGACGGAGGTAGACGCGATGTAGTAGGGAAAGCCAGCACACAGAAGAGTTTACTCCAGGGTCCGGTTGAGCAGGCATAAAGAACGAGAAAGACACAACGCTGACGGCCATAACTTTGGGGTCAAAATATTTCAGTAATGTTCGGTCTCCAGCTCTCTCTCACACGCAAACTTGGAACAACCCTTTCGAAACTTACAAATAAAGATGTGAGGTAAAATATGTTATAAAGAAGTCTTCCTGCGTCTTTCTGTGTGCGTCGTTTATCCTTGCGACTTTATCATCGGGCGTCTTAATTATTATTGCATCGGTATGTATCCAGCCTATATATGTATATTTCTGCATGAATCAGCAGATGACTATATAACACTAAGTGGCGTGTTGCAATTCATTCGAAAACTTCGGTTGCCAGATAACGTACTGCTCAGCTAACAAGATTTCGTCCAGAAACATTACAAGTCGCCTCCCATGGCCAACAGGTAACCTCGTTGAGATGTCTTACCCCGTATTCACAGATGCTGTTGGCGTATTCTACGGCTTCAGCTGAGAGGGCGGGTGTTTTGAATAAAGAATCATTTAAAAAAGGAACTTACCATTTGGCATAGAACTCGAGTAAATGTGTAGAGGCACTTTGGGAGATATTTTGATTGAATAAATAATATTTTCAAGATATATTCATGGGGAAGGGGTTAGTTAACCAGTATTTTCGTACTGAAGAACATGATAATTCCTTATTCCCTCTTGTCGTAATCATTCAAGAAAAATTAAATCTTTCCAATCTGATCGGAATTATTTGTTCTTTCGTCACGCACCTTGAAATAAAATCGATATTTATGTCTTTTATATTTAAAAGAGGAGATTAAATTTTTAAGGATTTAGAAAAACGTATTTCTTTAAAAAAAATCCTTCGTTTCATAGTGTTTCCAATTGAGGGTCTTAATCCAGATTTGTTACAAGGACACTGTTAATGGTTCCACGAAAAGCTGTGGCTGTTCATTACGGGGTTTCAAGAACAGATATGTAAAGTTGGCGACCGTAGTTGCGGGAGACCTGAATGCGCCCCTTTTCAAAAGGCTACTACACAGAAGTGTAGGGAAGGGTGTTAATCCTTTCCCTGGATTGCTCCACTTTACCCTTGATCTTAACCTTATAACGCCGGGTGTTAAGCAAGGTGGTATCAAGTACCATTTTTTGAGTGATATAACTCGACCTGGGATTGAACCCTGGTCTCGCAGACCATTGGCGAACACTCTATTCATTAGGCCAATGGCCTGGTCAAGAACAGATACTGTTTCTTAATTTTTTTGTTAATCATCATCATTATCACCGCCATCATCAAATCGAGCTGAAAGCTCAGATCTCTCTCTCTTTCTCTCTCTCTTTCTCTTTCTCTCTCTCTCCATCCGTCCCCATCCTCCATCGCTCCTTGCAGGTCTTCTAAACGACATCCAGTGTTTTCACAAAGCTGAGACGTAAAAAAGTTCTTGCTTGTCGGCCAACGTTGGCACGTCCATGTGTAGGGGTCCATAGAAGAACGATGCTTATTAGTTCGTCCTTACTTCTCCAGTAGTGCTCCACGTGTCTCGCCAGTCTTATTTGGATGGTTTGTGAGATGGCAGGTAAGTGGCCATACAGCTATTGTTTTGTGGGGTGTCGCTTTAAGGATTTGTTCAAAATAACATTAAGCATTTTATGTAATTCCCATTTAGCTATTTCTCTGAGCGTTTTGTTTTCATCCACACAGTAGTATAGATATCAACTACGGCTTGAAAAGAATTCCGTTTTATTTTATTGAAGTGATCAGATTTGTAAATGTTCGAAAATCTGGCGGCCGTTTGTTAACAATGAGATCTTTCATCATCATCATGTCGTGTCGCTAGCACGGATATCCCTGAACCTCTCTCTCCACTTCTCCCTATCGTTCATCACCGTATCCTCACATAGGTCTTCAGGGCTACATCCCATACCCTCACAATAAACTCTTCCAAATTCAGCCCACCTTAGGGGAGTGGAGACCAGCATCGAGAAAATCAAGAAGAGAACAAGCTGTTATATCCCGATTGCGAATTGGTCATACAAGGCTTACTCACTCTTTCATTTTGAAACAGGAACCACAACCACAGTGTTTAACCTGCCAGACAACTTGCACGGTTAAACACATTCTTATAGAATGCAGAACTTTCGCTGTTATCAGAAAGCTATTTTTCAAAGTAAATAAATAACTTAACCGATCTGTTCGAGAACATCAAAATAGATGACATCCTTCTTGAGAGAGACAGAGTTGTACCAAAAAATATGACAACTTAAAACTGGTTAATCTTGTGCAAACAAAGGAAATCCTGCAAATAGAAAATTCTACCTACCTTAATATTCGTTTTGAAATCTTTGGTTGAATATGTATGTATATATAGACAGAATTTGGCGTTGAATGACCTACAGGGGTTAATATGCCATAAAACCCAAACAACCAACCAACCAACTCACATAGCTGTTGAATGTATGTTCGAGCTGGTCGTCCTGCTTTTGCCCGGCCATATGTGGGAGTCCATAGGAGTACATCACTTATGAGCTCGTCCCTGCTTCTCCAGCAGTGTCCTGCATGTCTGGCTCGTCTAGCTTGGATAGTTTTCGTGATGGGAGACAGGTGGCCGTATAGTTGGTGCCTTGTGGAGTGTTGTCGCCAGGACTTGTTCAATATTGCTCGCAGCATTCTTGTGTAATTGCCGTCTAGCTTCTTCTCCAGCCGTTTAGTTAGCATCCAAGTAGCACATCCCTATAGCAGTATCAATACGAGCGCTGCCTGGAAGGAACTGCGTTTCATTTTATCGGTCAGGTCTGATTTCCATATGATCGATAGCCTATCGATCAATCAATTCCTTCATACAGTCTATCGAGTCTATATTTTTTTTTACTATACATTTATCTTTTTCTGGTTGATTAACACAGAAGATATGAATGGTTGATCCATTATCTTATTATTGTGACTTGTTAAGCCATCAGCGTATTAATTGGACTCGATGAGTCTTCATTTTATCATTTTGATAAGTTGAGCTTTCATCTAATTATTTCGACTTGTTGATCCTTTATTTCATTATTTTAACCGGTTGATCACCAGTTCTATTATTTTTACCAGAGGAACATTCGTCTTTTTAACTCGTGTTTTAACTTGTCGATCCTTCGTCTCATTTTCAAGGGTTGATTCATTATTGTATCATTTTGACCAGTTGAGCCTTCATCTCTTCATTTTGAGCTGTTACGATTACATCAAATTATTTTGAATAATTGACTCTTCGTTTTATTATTGTGACCAGTTGATTAATCATTCTATTATTTTCGCTAAATGGGACCTCAATCTTATTATTATTAACGGTTGATCCTTCATCTCATGATTGCGATTAATTAAGCATACATCTTCTTATTTTGATCGGTTAATACTTCAACTTATTACTTTGACTATGTTAAACTGAATTGTTTGACTAAACTGAATATCTTGAAATAGAAAAGTTTTTGACAATTAAACCGCACTTACAATCAAACTGGGTGCTTATACTAAAGTGAATTCTTTTAAATGTAACTGTTTTTGACAGAAATTATACTTAGACTAAACTGATTTGTTTAATATGGAACTGCTTTGAAATTCAGCTGTGCAAACAAAACCCGTACTTATACTAAACTGAATCATCTGAATTAGAACTGTTTGACTAAAAAATAAACTATGCACTTACATTTAAACTGCGTGCTTAAGCTAAACGGAATTATTTGAAATTGAACTGTTTTTAGACATTGAAACTACTTACACTAAACTGAATTGTTTAATATAGAACTGTTTTGACATTTAACTGCGTGTAAAGAAAATCTGTACTTATACTAAACTGAATTTTCTGAATATAAACTACTTTAATAAACTGAATAGCTTGAAATAGAAATGTTTTTCCACAATTAAATTGTACTTACATTTAAACTGCATACTTATGCTGAACTGAATTGTTTTAAATAGAACTGACAATTTATATAAAAATGGATTTGGCGTTAAGTAATCTACAAAAGTTGATATGTCATCAACCCCAAACAACCAACCAACATCCTGTTCAGTTGCTCTTCTTTTTTTTTGTTGATGCTTCAAAGATAGAGGATTGGGTTTAACTCTAGCAAACATTCCGGGCGCTCATCATTAGTTAATATTTTAAAACCCGAAAGTCGCTAAATATTCAACGGTGATAATAGCACCAGAAGCCGTGTATTGCTTTTAAATGACCGTGTCTTCTAGAAGTATGAAAAGTAGATGTAAAGATGGCTCTGTTGAGTATATCAGCTTCTATATAATTAGGGGTGTGCAAAAATGCTCAGCGTATTTTCCACTGAATACTGAATGAATTGTCACCTAGGGATTCCAAATGAGACAGTCGAAATGGGAAAGATCGTGACCATCCAGACCACAGCATTGTTGAGAAACTTGCTGACACTCAGACACCAGTGAAAAAATCACCTGCCAATGTAGGTGTGGAAACTCACCGGGAATTACTAAATGGTATATGCATCAACCAGAATCCGTCCTGGAGAATGAGATGTATGAATTCTCTGGGATTTTTAGATACAAAGAGATCCCCTAATCCCGGAAAGAAGACCAAATCGATTGAGAGTTAACAAGAAAAGAGAATCGGCCGAACTTTGCCGTCTTGGCAGACCACTAAATGAAAATCAAAGAAAACGAAAAGAGAGATAAGTACTCGGAACTTGCCAGAGAACTAAGAAAGCTGTGGAACATGAAAGTGTCAGGGACACCAATAGTAATTACTGCGTTTGGAACGTTCTCTAAAGGCTTGTTAAGGGATCGGGAAGAGTTGGAAAACGGGGGACAATCCAGTGAAATTCCATCAGCAAAAGCTGTTGTGAAAAATTCACAAGTAATGAAATAACAATGATAATAATGATAATAATAATAATAATAAAGCTGTGGAACATTGAAGTAACGATTGTGCCAATTGTGATTGGTGCGTTAGGCACAATAACTAAAGGATCATTAAAAGGCCTGGAAGACTTGGAAATTGGCGGACGGGTAGAGACTATCCAAACGACAGCATTGCTAAGAACGGCCAGAATCCTGAGACGAGTCCTGGAGACTTGAGGAGACTTGCTGTCACTCAAACTCTAGTGAGGTACCATCAGTTAACACTGATGTGAAAACACTAAAGGAGTAAATAATAATAATAATAATGATAATAATAACCTTAGAAGAGAAACTAAATCTCTTCTGATAGCATCACAAAACAACGCCATAAGGACTAACCATATCAAAGCGAGAATAGATAAGACGCAACAAAACTGCAGATGTAGGTTATGTGGTGATTGAGACGAAACGATCGATCTCTTAATAAGCGAATGCAGCTAATTAGCACAGAAAGAGTATAAGACTAGATACGACTGAGTGGGTAAGGTGATCCACTGGGAACTGTGAAAGAAATTGAAATTTGAACATAGGAACAAATGGTATATACACAACCCAGAATCTGTTCTGGAGAATGACACGCACAAACTTCTCTGGAATTTTGAGATACAAACAGATCACCTAATATCGGCCAGACGACCAGACCTTGTAATAATCAGCAAAAAAAGAGAGAACTTGTAGGATTGTGGATTTTGCTGTCTCGGCTGACCACAGAGTAAAATTGAAAGAAAGCGAAAAGAGGGATAAGTACCTGGACCTTGCTAGGGAATTGAAAAAACTGTGGAACATAAAAGTGATGATTATACCAATTGTAATTGATGTTCTTGGTACAGTCACCAAAGGATTGGTACCAGGACTGGAGGACTTGGAAATAACGGGACGGGTGGAGACTGTCCATACTGCAAGATTGTTGAGGTCGGCCAGAATACTGAGAAGTGTCCTGGAGACTTGAAGAGACTTGCTGTCAGTCAAACTCTAGTAGAAAAGCATCAGCTAACGCTGATGTGGAAAACTCTTTAGGAGTAAAATGATAATAATAAAATCAATGTAACTTATTTTATAGTCGTTAGCAACTCTGTTACATCTAATACAGATAATAAAAAAACTAGAATAATTTTGCTAAACAGCTAATAGGATCTATAAAATGACAATGCTCATTATAATTGGATAACACAAAGACACGTGTAGATAAACCAGATACTATCAATCTATACATACCCATCTCTCAATCATAGTCTGTTTATATCGTTCTAAATGGGGCGGGGTGAGCGGTTAACGTGCTGCGCGACAACGTCGTTGTAGAGAGTTCGCACTCCAGTCATGTCATTTATTTATTTTTTCTAATACCTTTGAGAAAGCCCCCAATCACCATGAGTTATGAGTTAGTGAGTGTTCTTCTCGAAGGATGGTTTTGGCATTAAATAACCCACGAAACTTGATTTGCCATTAAAACAAAGAAATGAAGTCTACCTAACAATCTACTTCTTCTTATTATTATTGATATCAAAATAAACATAATTAATTATTCAAATATTCATAGTTATATATATTATAAAACTGTCGGTTGTCACTATCTCCCTTGGTGGATTTGTGGCAGACCAAATGCGATATAATTTGGAGAGTGCTCAATTTCTCCAATATATTTCGTTTATAAGACGTCACGAAACCTGTGATCGCAGACAAGCTTCCATGGTATTAGATATGTATAAAAAACTAATATATATTTACTTATGATTATATATATATATATATATATATAAGAATTCACCTAAGTTCCCTCTTTCTCTCCCTCTTTCTCTCTCTCTCTCTGCATATATATATATATATATATATATATATGCTTGTGTGTGTGTGTGTGTTTGTGTTTGTGTGTATGTGTGTCTGTCCATCCCTCTGTCTGCCCGTCTCTTTATATATATATATATATATATATATATATATATGTTTGCATTTTATGAAGAAATGCAATTAGCTTTTATCTTACTGACCGAATTAATCACAAATACGTCTTAGTTGAGATCAAATTACATCTTTGTTGGCTCAGATCCGAAATTGATAATTGACTTTTTTTTTAAAGAGAAATATTTTGCCTTAGACAAGATCTGTTCCAATATAGCTACTTGGTTATTGTGGTTTCCCTGAGTTATTCAAATAGACTTCGATTTCTGAATAAGTCTACCGTCTTCATCGGACCTAACATTCAAGGGTTTTTATGGGGGCTTTTGTTTTGTTTTTGTTAACATCGATATATCCCTTTATTAATGTATCTGAACAAAGCCCCTTACTTCCGGTCCGGATACTTACCCTGTTTATTTGATTGTTCGGGTTTTATGGTATATCAACCTTTGTAAGTTATTCAATGCCAAATCCGTTTTAATACAAATAAACAGTTCTATTTCAAACAATTCAGTTTAGCAAAAGTAGACAGTTTAATTGTCAAAAGTATTTCTATATCATGCTATTGAATTTAGTTAAACAGTTCTATTTCAAACAATTTAGTTTAGTATAAGTTTTGTTTTTATTTACGCAGTTAAATGTTAAAACAATTCTGTTTAGCATAAGTACACAGTTTCGTTTTATTTGACCCATTGATTGGAAACTATCAGGTACTACCACTCCTGGACAGAGTGGACATTGGAACGATGACAAGGAAGGAATACTCTGCATTATCCAAAGTTCCAAATTTCATCATCAGATTGTTTAGTGTCTTATTCAGGACACTCTTTGGGGAGTCTTACCCCTCTGTAGAGAAGCAGTTAGTGTATTCTCCAGCCACCCCGTAGCCGACTAGGCAATACTTACTCTGTGTTTCCCATAGCCAAAATGAAGAATAAGATTATGGTCTTCTGCCAAACTGTTCAATGGGGAGGGCTAGTTTATCTTGAAAATTACTTTTTTTAAAAATAAATATTGCTCTTTTTCTTGGTTTATTAGATAAATAAAAAAAAAAATAAGCGAATAAAAGAAAACGCAGCGAAACAGTCTTTTGTATTTGATATATTTAAATGATTCATAGAATCAATTTAAAGAGTCTTGTCGGTGAGGTTTAGAATATGCCGTGTGGAAAGGTAAGGCCTCCACTACTCCAAAAGTGATGTCCTGTATAGGACACTAAACTGAATCTGGATGTGAGGATCCAGTTCTGGAGCTCGGGGGAGTGTGAAGTCCCCTTTTCATTGCCATAACTCTCAGTTCTATTCTGACTCGATATGTAATATACACACGTCCAAAAATACGACCAAGATATTCATTTGCATAAAACGTTCACAATGTTCATAACGCATAGGGATCCGAAAAACACGAAACACTTACGACTCTCTTTTTTGATTCAGGTACGAAACATTTTATTACCTTTTTGAGTTTAAGGTTTTTCGACATGAGGAGAGAGAAAAGCAATTTCTTTCTATGCTAACTTTTCCATCTGACGCCACCACGTACGGCACCCCACCGCAAAGTCATGGTCTTGCCTCGGTGAGCTCCGAAAATCGACATGCTTCGTCTTAGCCCAAATCTCAACTCTCTGTTTTTTTCAAATTCCAAAATCCTCGGCTCATCGCTTCCGGACATGACGTCATTCTCGTCCCCGGTCTTATTTCCTATCTGGGGTTTTTATTGTGACATCTGTGCACTAAGCTGAAAGGTTCTCAGCCTAACTAAACCGAAAGGCAAGATATATAAAACGAAAAATGATAATATAAAAAATCCCTCCGTAATTATATAACAGAAATTTTTGGTTTTGTTACATTCTCATCAATGGGTAAAATATATCTGTTTGAAAATTAATCTTATTCAAAAGAACCGTCTGCAAAAAATAAATAATCAAATACACGAAAAAGAAACTACGCCAAAAATTTTAATATAAACGCATCATCATCATCATCATCATCATCATCATCATGTCGTGCTGGTAGCACGGATATCCCTGACCCTCTCTCGCCACTTTTCCCTATCGTTCATCGCCTCCGGCAGGTCTTCTGGACTACATCCCGTATCCTCACATAGTTGCTGAATGTATGCTCGAGCTGGTCGTCCTGCTTTTGCTCGGCCATATGTGGGGGGTCCATAAGAGTACATCACTTATGAGTTCTGGGCATAAAATAACCCTGAACAATTCGAAAGGCCGTTAAGAATCCACCCATCAAATAATCAACAATCTAAATCAGTAATTTGGTTAATTGCTCCAAACTATATGGAAAACCGGACATTGGCCTAGGGGTTAGAGTGTTCGCCAATGGCCCGGGAGACCTGGGTTCAATCCCAGATCGAGTCATACCAAAGACTCAAAAAATGGTACTTGATGCTTCCTTGCTTAGCACTCAGCATTATAAGGTACGGATCAAGGGTAAAGTAGAGCAATCCAGGAAAGGAGTAGCGCCCTCCCCTACACATTGGTGTAGTAGCTATCGAAAAGGGAGCCTTCGGGTTACCCTCGACTATGGTCGCCAACTTTACTTTACATATGGAAAAAAACACTCCAGTTATTCTCTCAATATTACTAAAATTTTCATGTTTGTATGTAATTGTAATGCAACAAAGAACGGCATATCATTGCACGATTTACGTAAAAGAAACATATTCAAAACCTCCTAACGTAGAGAATAAAGCAATTTGCAATCAAATTAGCAGCTGCGTCATAATTCGCCCTGAATGTCATTTTTGACATTCAAAGCGAATTATGATGCTGGATATTACAGAAACAACAATAAAATCCTAATGAAGATCCTTAACTCCTTCCTAAATAGAAACATTCATTTTATATGAGGGACCGGTGTTATAGGACTCTGAAAGCTTGACGAATCGTCTCATCATCATTATCATCATGTCGCGCCATCAGCACAGATATCACTGACCCACTATCGTCCATTGCTTCCGACAGGTCTTCAGGATTATATCCCGTATCTACACAGAGCTGCTGTATGTAGGTTCGAGATTGTTGTCCTGCCTTAGCTCGGCCATGACGAATCGTCTAGTTTTTATCAATTTTCATTTTATTATGTTTTTCAGTTTTGTTTTTTTACTTTTTTAGTCACGAATCACTTGAGTGGTTAAAGCGCTTGAAACAAGGCGTTTCAGAGACAATAGTAAATCGGTAAGT
>OY757937.1:31093483-31295983 GCA_963585895.1 Sepioteuthis lessoniana
TCTCTCTCTCTCTATCTATCTATTCCATTCTGGTCTCTCTCTCTCTCTCTCTCTCTCTCTATATATATATATATATATATATATACATATATAACCCTGCTTCTTCATCTCACTCCTGTTCTAATCGAATTCTCTCCTGAATGTGTCGTTTAGAAGTTCATTGACACGAAAAGGGTGAAAATAAAGCAAAGAGCAGCTTGTCGGGCATAGATAAACCACAGAAATAAAGAGTATAGAAATTTGAGATAAACAGGAATAGAGAAATAATTAAAGTGAAGAAGAAGAAGAAGAAGAAGAAGAAGAGGAAGAAGAAGAAGAGGAAGAAGAAGAAGAAGAAGAAGAAGAAGAAGAAGAAGAAGAAGAAGAAGAAGAAGAAGAAGAAGAAATTCGTTTGTGGCCAATATGGGACAGACAAAGACGGTTCCAACAACAGCAGCTGAACGTCTAGCCAAGGTTTAATGGCAGAGTTTTCCGGTTTTTCTACATACGCTTCTTGTCCTATACGGTGATATTTTCAAAAAGGAGAGACAGCTTCACGATTTTATATTGATACACTTCAGTTTAGTTTATCAAGATAAGTAATAATCTTTTTTAATTATTGAATGTCCTTTTTGACGGATACTTTTTTTTTGAAGGAGAAAAAGAGAGCGAATGTTTAAGTAAAAAACTACAACCCAATTCTGCTGACTTGTAGAGACGGAGTTATATCTAAGAAAGTATTTTTCATATGTTCTGCTTAAATATTTGAGGGTGTCAACTGTAACTTTGTTTATTGTTGCGTGAATTGAACAGTATAGTAGAAAGAATATTAACATGGCCAGCAAACTGTCACGATATCAACTGACATCTGATACAATCGAATGCCGACTGATAGCATCACATAACGATGCCAGTGAAAACAGCTTCAAAGTATGGACATGAGCGGCGAGGAATGTAACCCGACGTGTCAATTGCCAACAAATCTGAAGAAGTTCAGCATCCTTTAGTCCGGGCTAAATTCGATTACACTCTCACAACCTGTCAGCAGGGGCTGAGAATACAGAGACAATACAGCAACAACAACCTAGATATCCTCAGATGTACTTACCCAACCACTCCACCATAAACAGGATTCTACAAACAGTTAATTTTTAAGCAGACTACAATTCTTTTGAATTCAGAATTTTCTTTCTTTTATACCAGTTACCATAGCAAGACTAACCTACTATCTTCTGATAGTTTGATGGTGGCGTAGTCGTTAACGTACCGTAGTAAGCGAGTTCGAACTCTAGTAATCATTTTAATTCAATGATAATCATCTATTCATCGTTTCAAGTATTCATATATAAAACTAATAACTTGCAAACTATTATATAGTTTTATGTAATTTGTAATAATAATGATAATAGCAGGACAACCCCAACCACAAAAAAAAAAATCAACGCCATAAGGACCATTTATACTAAAGCAAAAATAGACAAGACACAAAAAATAACATATGAAGATCAATCCCATAATAAGCGAATGCAGAAAATTTGTCCAGAAAGAGTATAAGACTAGACACGTCTGGGTGAGCCAGGTGATCTACTGGGAACTGTGCAAGAAATTTAAATTTGACCATACGAAGAAAGAGTATACGGACAACCTAGAATCTGTCGGGGGATGCCCTTATGGTGTAATAGTTAAAGCCCTGGACTGCGGGATTGTAGTAAGCGAGTTCCAACTTCAGTCGTGCTATAACGTTCACTTTCGGAAAATACACTTGAGAAAGATATGAATCCTCTTATCCTCCCAGCTATAGGTTAAATAGCATCACTGCTGTTCTTCTGGAGGGATGGATCTGGCATCAAATCACACACTAAGATTGATATGCCATAAAAACAAAGAAGCTCCAACTTAAACAAAACCAGAATCTGTCCCAGAGAATGAGACGTACAAAATTCTAATGGCTTTTGAGATAGTAATAGATCACCTAATCTCGATAGTTAAGAGAAAAAACAAACAAACCCGCTGAATAGTACACTTTGCCGTCCTGGCTGACCACAGAGTAAAATTTTAAAAAAGCGAAATGAGAGATTAATATCCTGATCTTGCCAGAGAAAAAAACTCTACGGAATACAAAATTGGAGGAACAGTGACCAAAGGATTGGTCAAGAGACTAGAGGACTTGGAAATAAGAGGACAAGTGGAGCCCATCCAAACTACAGCATTATTAAGATCGGCCAGAATACTGAGAAGTGTCGCTCAAACTCTTGTGAGAAACCCTCAGCTAACGCTGGTGTAAAAAAGATATCTCAGAGGAGTAAAATAATAAGGATAATCTCTTGTCAAAAATTATAAAATTAATGACACATTTTTAATGCAAATAATTTTCACACATATAAATGTGTTCTGAACTAATGGCAATATTCATATGGTTTCAAGCATTTTTTTTCCTTCTTATAATGCCCATTTCGTATAATGTTAAATAGCTTAAAGTATTCCAATCTAATACGAATAACTTTCAAACGTCCCGTCGCCTGGGACCGTAAAATATGCCGATTGTATCTTGTGTAAGACCCCCGTGTATTTCCTTAATATGAAACTGAACTGCATCTAATGATGAGGCTTCAGTCTGCTAGCTTTGGTAAAGATGGATTACCACTTAGTTGCCATTACACCCAGGACCAATCAGATCCCAGCTATAGATGAAAAAAAAAACTGTTCAATCATCGGCAAAGAATTAGTAGTAGTAGTAGTAGTAGTAGTAGTAGTAGTAGTAGTTATATGAAACCATCAATTTGTGTGCAAATTTTTTGTATTAAAAGTTTTTGGTATTTCTTGATAAATAGAATTGTTAATGGTACTGAGTATCCCGAATGTGACATTAAATAATCTGATGGCGAGGAACTAATCTTGGAGATTTGGGTATGTGGAATACCCCTTCACTGCCATTGCTCCCAGGTATAAACTCACCCGGACTGGTAGCGCCTGATTGGGTCCTAACGATGGGTCAAATAGAACAAACTAAGTGTGCGGACAAATGACTGATGTTAAATTGTGACTATTATATACTTGAAACCATTTAACTGTATACAAAAAAATTGATCAGCCTTGTTTAAGAAAGTTATCAACAAAATGTATTTACAAAGCATATATATATTTAATATATATGTATAAAGAGGATTTAGCATTAAATAACCTACAATGGTTGATATGCCATAAAACTCAACCAAACCAAATCGGGGGGGTGTCCTCGTGGTGTAATGGTTAAAGCGACGGTCTGCGGAATCGTAGTACGCGAGTTCGTACTCCAGTCGCGCTATTACGTTCACTTTCGGGCAAATACCCTTGGGAAAGGTATGAACCCCCTTATCCTCCCAGCTATGGGTTAAATAGTACTGTTCTTCTAGGAGAATGGCTTTGGCATTAAATAACCTAAAAAGAGTTGATATGCCATTAAACAAAGAAACCAAACCAAACCAAACCTAATCCTATATATTTAATATAAATGTATAAAGAGATTTAGCATTAAATAACCTACATTGGTTGATATGCCACAAAACCAAACCAAACGAATGTGGAATAGCATTTCTTGAAACCATTTAACAATGAACAAACAAATAATTAATACTAAAGCAAATTATTAATGTTAGTTCGGAATACTTGAAACTATCTAACTCTCTGTAACCAAATGATTAATTCAAAATAAAACCATTAGTGTTTGATAAGAATACTTGAAACCAACTATATGCAAACAAATAATCCATAGCAAAATCTGTAAAAATACAGTTACCTAAAAACTATTTGCTTACAAATCATATATGAATGTAGAAATAGAATTTGACATTAAATAATCCACAAGGGTTGATATGCCATAAAATACCAATCAACTTAATTTTCAAGCAGTTTTATAATTCTCTGTGTGAAAACATTCTGTTTGTGTCTAAGGATTTATATTCAGTTGTGTGATATTTGATTATCATAAGTGTGTTTCGAAAACGGAATACAAGATCATATTCTGTGTCAAACGACGGGACAGTGTGAGATTAACCTTTAAAGCGATGAACTGCGGAATCGTAGTACGCGAGTTCGTACTCCAGTCGCGCTATTACGTTCACTTTCGGGCAAATACCCTTGGGAAAGGTATGAACCCCCTTATTCTCCCTCCAGCTATGGGTAAATAGTAGGACGGACTAGGTTCTTCAGCCTTGGTGAGGCAACTAGTCTAGGAGAAGGAAAACTCTGAATTCAAACCTGTTAAACTCCGCTTAAAAACTGACCTTGTGTCAACCTTTAAAGAGTTAATGCATTGATCAAGTCCTCTCCTTGGCACAGGTAACACAAGAAATTTTTTATTGGCCAAGAGACCGTGAAAGATTCATCACGTTCTGGTCGAACGGTCACCTTACGCTAATAAGGAACTGTTGAGAACACGCAACAGGTCGTGACAAACAAACTGACGGCCGTCTTAGCTGAAGACTTCCCGCATTGTTTTCAGGGGTAGCAACAACGTATTCGTCAGTGTGTGGCTACCCCAAGGAAAGTAGTTTAACGGAGATATATTTTTATACACTCTATTACTTGCTAGGCTTTCCAGGTCTCCCCAGGCGTTCGTACTGGGTTGATGGTTTAAAGCTGATCGACTGGTCCTCATCTCAAAGGCAGCACCTACTGAGCAAGACTGAATTCATCACTTAGGGCCTGAGATGTCCGTGAAAAGGAATTCCAAGGGGAGAATTTTTTTTTTTTTTTTTTTTTTTGTGTGAATGGCTATGCACGAGTCTCGATTCCTGCACGCTCTCCCAACTATAAAGTGATGTCATGTCAGATCTGACTCGGATGGATGTTGCAAAAGCCATCCTTGTAGAAGAACATCATAGGTACTATTTAACTCAGAGCTGACTAAGTCTTCCCCTTTCTGAAAACTGGTCGATATAAACTCACGTGAAACTCAGAGTTGTGAATTTTTACTCTGTTTTATTTTATCGTTGAAATATCACGATGTTGCTCCACATTTTTGCGCATAAAGAATTGTATCTTACTGGACGGTTTTGGAAGTAAATTCTAAATATACATGGCACCCCCGTGACTGCCCTATTATTTCTGCTCCCTCCGTATATGAATAAATATATAGGTTTTTTTTTCGTTACGGATCGGGCGCCTTTCGGAAAAACTTTCGCCCGCGTCTTAGGACCGACTGACCCGTGCTCGACCGCCATTAGCACGGAACCCTTCTCCACTTCGGTCTTCGAAGGTCTCGTTGGGAGACCCGGGTTCAATCCCAGGTCACGTCATACCAAATACTTTTAAAATGGTACTTGATACCTCCTTGCTTAACATTCAGCAATATAAAGTGCGTATCAAGGGTAAAGTGGAGCAATCCAGGGAAAGGAGTACCGCTTTCCCCTACATCTCGGTGTACTAGTTATTGAAAAGGGAGCCCTCGACTGCGGTCACCAACTTTACTTTATATAGGGTGTATCAATATACATGGTACCCCTGTGACTGCTAATAACTCTATTAATAATAATGTTGTCTTCCTTTTTTTTTCTGGTTTGAAAATAGTATCATATAACAACTATTAATCCTCAATCACAATGCTTTGGACAAGAGAGAAAAACTATTTTGCGTCACTACTTATTTGGAGACAAAATTATTCAAAACTGTCTCAAAATAGATGCCACCCATTAATATGATAATGATTTATTACCGAGACAAAAACTCAAAAGATTGCATGTTCTTGAAGCTGATATAATAACAAGTAAAAATGATTTGATGTCTTTAGCTCAAAAGATGCATTTTTTACAGGACGAGTTCCAAATGACCACCATTACGCTTATCTCAGTTATAAATCATTATCATATTAATAGGCTGCATCTATTTTGAGACATCCTGTACACGCCCCCCCACACACACACAAAGAGAAATATTTGTAATTCATATTTACCAACCTCTTCGGATATGACACAAGGTCAATTTTTAAGCGAAGTTTAACAGGTTTGAATTCAGAGTTTTCCTTCTAGACTAGTTGCCTCACCAAGGCAGAAGAACCTAGTCTGTCCTACTATTTACCAATAGCTGGAGGGAGAATAATTGGATTCATAACTTTCCCAAGGGTATTAGTGCAATGTGAAATGTAATGTGTATATATATTTACATACATATTTACTCTCTCTCTCTCTCTCTCTCTCTATATATATATATATATATATATATATATATACATATATATCTGCATAAATATGTGTGTAGGGGAGTGTTAAACGTGAAACACTGAGTAACAGGGTTAACGGGAACATAATTCATATATTTGATGTTTTAAGCCCACTTCTTTGTCTTACTTGCATTTTATCTCCATTTATTATGCGTATAGGAACAAGGAATCTTCTCTGTTTCTGTCCATAACTTCTGCAATGATAAAGTCGTAGTATCTGTGCACTCTGCCAATAATCAGTGGCGCCAATTTTTCTATTCTTTACTCACAAATGTGAATATAGATCATAACGTTAAAGGGACCATGTCTCACATTTTAGACCTATGATGTGAAAGTTAAATATCTGATCAGAGTGTAGTATCTGTACCTTTGGAAATCTTATTCAATATATTATCTTAAAACAACCCTTACGGGTAAAAATATAAACGCAAAATAAGCAAATTTAAATGATCATGTACATTTTTATACATCTGATGTATTTTTACTCTTTGAAATAATAACATTTTTCCAGTACATATATTAAATCCTACAGTTATATATATATATATATATATATATATATATATATATATATATATATATATATATAATTGTCCAAACTGTAGGATATAGCGAATGAAGTAATTGTCTTGCCATTAGCGTATATGCAAGGTTCTTCATATGAATCGAGCTCTCGGTAGCCGTTAAGCGGATATATGCAAACAATAACAATTGTGATTCATAACCGTTTAAATTTACTTCGTTGACGCTGGCTTCCTCGTAGCTGAGTGGTAGAAAATTGGAATGGCGTTTGAGTCAACCAGGTTTCGATCCCAGCTTCGCGAACCTAGCCTGTCTAGCCACACTGATGAGTTCTGATAGAACGAAACAGATCTGTCTGTGGATGACTATATATACCAACCCCTCTACAAGGGCAGGGTGTGCCACTAGGTTGTTTTTAAGCTGAGTTTAGCAGGTCTGATTTAAAGTTTTCCTTCTCCTAGACTGGTTGCCTAACCAGGACAAGAGAACCCAGTCAGTCCAAACATAGTTAGAGGGAGAATAATTGGATTCACACCTTTCCCAAAGGTATTAGTGCTATGTGAAATACAATCAGCGTCGTCTAGGATTTGAACTCGTGATGCCCCGTCCATTTCCTACGATGATAACCATTGCACCACTACGAGCACCTTCCACGCCTTCGTACTATTTTCTCCTGAGTATGTTAACAAACTACGCCACGGGGAGTTCCTCGCTATTAATTACACTGGGGAAAAATTTTGAACATAATTTCTATTGAGTTCATTTTTCACTTGATTCAGGCTAAAATTGACATGCTGATTTCAAAACTACAATCAGATTTCTTCAATCACGTCAAGTTTTTTTTCTCTCAACAGCCCATTCCCAGAATAAGCACCAATTGTATTGATTTGCTAATAGTGGCTCTTTTATGAATTCTTTTGTTATATCTCTAGCAGTTTCACTATTCCCAGTCAAAGGGCAAACATTAGCACATTTGTCAAGCAAGCCGAGTTTGCATATTTTAAAGTAAAGCTTGCTGATCAAATTGTTGTGTAGCCATATAATGAAAAAGCATAATGAACGAATCATGAGACCGTGACACTTTCTATATATATATATCATCATCATCATCAGGTCGTGCCGCCAGCACGGATATCCTTGACCATCTCTCGCCATTTTTCCCTATCATTCATCGCCTCCGGCAGGTCTTCTGGGTTACATCCTGTGTCCTCACATAGCTGCTGTATGTAAGTTCGGGCTGGTCGTCCTGCTTTTGCTTGGCCATATGAGGGGGTCCATAGGAGTACGTCACTTACGAGCTCGTCCTTGCTTCTCCAGCAGTGTCCGGCGTGTCTGGCTCGTCTGACCTGTATAGTTTTCGTGATGGGAGGCAAGTGGCCGTACAGTTGGCGTCTCGGGGGGTGTTGTTTCCAGGACTTGTTCAATATAGCTCTCAATATTCTTGTGTAGTTGCCGTCAAGTTTCTTCTCCAGCCGTTTGGTTAGCGTCCATGTAGTGCATACATATAGCAGTATCGATACAACCGCTGCCTGGAAGAAACTGCGCTTCATTTCATCGGTCAGGTCTGATTTCCATATTATTGAGAGCCTATCTATAGCCGTCCATGCTTTCGTCAGTCGTGTGTCGATGTCGTTTTCTGTTAATGAGACGCTACTTCCTAGGTAGGTGAATTTGTCCACTAGCCTCAGAGAGGCTCCGTCTAGAGTGGTAATGTTGCCCGTTTGGTTGTAACACATATATTCAGTTTTGTGCGCATTGACATGGAGGCCAATGCCTGCTGCAGCTCGTTCCAAACTATGCAGTAGTGTCTCTGCATGATTAGGCGTATTCGTCAGTAACGCCAAGTCATCAGCGTAGTCGGCGTCTGTGATTGTTTTTGCGGGGTACCTTTTGCTTCTTTTCTTAGTCAGCTCGAAGCCATTTTCTCTGATTTTGTCGATCGAAGTTCTAAGCACGTAGTCTAGACAGATGATAGAGAGGTATGGGGCTACCGTGTCTCCTTGTAGTACTCCTGCAACAATGTCGAAGTATTCCGTGTCTCCATCTGGTGAACGTACTTTCACTTTTGTGTTTTTGTAGAGGATCATTATTGCTGCTACGGTTTCTTTTGGTAATGGGTAGATGGGATATAATATGATGGCTGACTATTGTTGGAACATAAAGCGAGATTGTTCACAAACTGTATAATCCAGGTAAAGCTGTTAGCGTTAATTTCTACCTTAAGTAATTGCACGCAATTTGATTTAGAGTCACAATATCCTTTGTATGAACAAAATAAATTTGTACAAATATTACAGCCAAGAAATGCTTTAATATTTTCCATCAAATTTAAATTTAAAACCATGCCATAAAAAGAGCCCAAGTATACTAGAGAAGGTATTTTATGATTTTTTATACAACGGGAGGGTATCCTGTAGCATACAAACCTGTGGTGATACAGAAAAACTGGGATCATTCTTGGATTCAAAAGCCAAAAGTTAGTCAAAATCGAGTGTCAAGTTAACTCAAGTCTCCTCAAGTCTCCAGGACTCTTCTCTGTTTTCTGGCCGATCTTAAAAAAGCTGTGGTTTGAATTGTCTCCACTTGTCCTCTTAAATCCAAGTCTTCCAGTCCCTAATACGAACGTATCCCCTAATCACGGCCAGACGACCAGACATAGTAATAGAAAAAATAAATAAAATAAAATAAAGTCAAAGAGAACCTGACGAATAGTAAATTTTGCTGTTCCGGCTGATCACATGGTAAAACTGAAAGAAAAGCGAAAAGCGAGATTAGAACCAAGACCTTACTAGGGGGCACAAAAAACAATAAAACATGAAAGTTACAGTGATACCAATTGTACACGGAGTGGAAGACTCCTATTTGATAATATGGTTTCCAGTCCCTTAACTAACCCCTTGGTTATTGTACTGAGCCACAATAATTACAATTGATATCATCGTTACCTGCATGTTCTATAATTTTTTTTAGTTTTCGAGCAAGGTCTAGGTACTTATCTCTCTTATCGCTTTCTTTTAATTTCACTTTGTGGTCTGTTGGGACGGCGAGGTCGACTATACGACAGGTTCTCTTTTTTTATTGACTATCACTAGGTCTGGTCGTCTTACCGAGATGTCACAGTCCAGCATATTTGCCACTAAGCCAACAGAGACTCCTCCTTCCTAATGACGTATTGATACAAACTCACTTGAAGATCGGATACGTGAAATTCGGAGGAATAAATTTTTGCTTTGCTTTGTTTTATTTTAGAGTTGAAATATCGTGATAGTGCTCCACATCCTTACGCGTAGAGAACTACTTCTTATAGCAGTAAATTCTAATCCTAATTGTGCATACACACGCACGTGCATACATACGTACACACAAATATATATTGCTCAGTCGGCTAGGGCTCTAGAATACACCGACTGCTTCTCTGCAGAGGGGTAAGACTCATCCAACGAGTGTCCTGTATATGACCCTAAAAATCTGATGGTGAGGTTCCAGTAATGCTGGAGCTTTGGGGAATGCGGAGTACCCCTCCACTGCCATCGCTCCCAGTTCCACTCTGGCCTGGAGTCGTAGCACCTGATAAAGGTCCTATCTATGGGTTAAATTGAACTAACAGCATACTTATGCTAAACTGAATTGTTTGACTAAACTGAATAGCTTGAAATAGAAATGTTTTTGACAATTAAACCGTACTTACATTTAAACTGCGTGCTTATGCTAAACTGAATTGTTTGAAATTGAACAGGTTTTGACATTGAAACTGTACTTACACTAAAATGAATAAACTGAATAGTTTGAAATTGAAATGTTTTTGATAATTAAAATGTTTACTCATGCTAAACTGAATTGTTTTAAATAGAACTGATTATTTACCTGAAAATGGATTTGGCGTTAAATGACCTACGAAGGTTGATATGCCATAAAATCCAACCAACCAACAAATATATAGATTATCTTGCGTACTTTCGTCATGAAAAAACCCCCAAAGAATTAAGGACTAAAGTAAACCAACACTTCTAACTTTGACGCCAGTGAATTTAGTAAATATTAACTTGGCCTAGTGGATTGCAGTCATTTTTGTCTTACGGATTGTTATCAATGTCCTGAGTTCGAACCTTAGTAGTTGGTTTCGTTTCTTTGTTTAATGGCATATCAAACTTCGGGGGTTATTTAATGCCAAAGAACAATAGTGTTTCTATTTAACCAATTGCTGGGATCGATCAGGAGCTCGTAACTTTCCCAAGGTTTATCGTCCGAAAGTAAACGTAAGAACGCCACTGGAATTTGAACTCGCTTACTACGATGTTGCAGTCCAGCACGTTAACCTCTACGTAATGGGGATTGCTTCCCGAAAGTTGTAGTCTTATTTAAGAGCTGTGAAAACTTGTATCGATTTGTCCGGAATAATTTGTTGATGTCTTCTTTATTTAGCCAAGTGGATTAGTTCTGTAGAATACACCGCCTGCATCTCATTACCATCGGTCCCAGGTCCAGTCTGGCCAGGAGTGGTTACATCTGATTGGATCCTATTTATAAGTTAAATAGAAATGTTTGACATTCAAACTTGGGGCAAAAAATGACTTATGCTAAATTGAATTATTTGAAATAGAACTGTTTGGATCATTTAAGTATGTGTAAACAAACGACTAATGTTTAATGTAATTGTTAATTATACATAGTAATACTTGGAACCATTTAACTTTGTTAACTTATGCTAAATTGAATTGTTAGAAATTGATCATCTTTGTGTAAACAAATGACGGATGTTTAATTGAATTTTTAGTGATACATGGCAACATTTGGAATCATTTAACAGTGCAAACGAAGGAGTAATGTTGAATAGAATAATTAGCGTTAAATAGCAATACTTGTAACCACTTCACTGTCTGCAAACAAATGATTAATATTGAATTGAGTGCTAGATAGGAAATAATTGCAACCATTTAACTGTGTACAACAGCAATACTGTTGTAAAAACAAATGAGCTCTAAATCATTGAAAAATGAAATTACCGACCAACTAATGTCTCACATATCACGTACATATTTAAATGTGAGCAAGAAAATGATTGAGGTTAAATTGTTACTGTTACATAGCAATACTTGAACCCAATTAACTATGTAAAAAAATTGAGCTCAGTCTCGTTTAAAAATATTATTAGGATTGGTTTTGCTTGGTTTTATGGCATTGTAGGTTCTATTTTAAACAATTCAGTTTAGCATTAGTAGACAGTTTAATTGTCAAAAACATTTCTATTTCAAGCTATTCAGTTTAGTCAAACAGTTCTAATTCAAGCAATTCAGTTTAGTATAAGTATAGTTTTTCTCAAAACAGTTCTTTTTTAAACAATTCATTTTTGCGTAAGTACACTTTCAATGTCGAAAATCAATTTTATTTCAAACAATTCAGTTTAGCATAATTAGTAATTTAAGTGTCAAAACATTTGTATTTCAAGCAATTCAGTTTAGCATGAGTACGCAGTTTAGTTCTATTTGACCCATAAATAGGACCATATCAGGTGCTACGAATCCGGGCCAGAGGGGAACTGGGAGCAATGGCAATGAAGGAGTACTCCGCATTTCCCAGCATTATTGGAGCCTTACCATCAGATTACTTAGTGTCATATTTAGGACACCAGTTGGGGGAGTCTTACTCATCCGCTGAGAAGCAGTCGGTGTATTCTACGGCCTCAGCCGACTGAGCAATAAGGTTCCAAGTAAGTCTATGTATAACCAACAGTTCAATTAAACATCAGTCATTTGTTTACACACAGTTCAATATAAAAACAGTTCTATTTCAAAGAAAATGGTTATCGTCGTATGAAATAGACACGGCGACACGAGTTCAAATCCTGGCCGAGACTGATTGAATTTCACATAGCACTAATACCCTTGGGAAAGGTATAAATCCAATTATTCTCCCTCCAGCTATGGGTAAATAGTTGAACAAACTAAGTTCTCCAGCTTTGGTGAAGCAACTAATCTAGGAGAAGGAAAACTCAGAATTCAAACCAATTAAATTTCGCTTAAAAATTGACCTTGTGTCATATCCTGCCCGAGCGGAGGGGTTGGTAATAGTTCTATTTCAAACAAATCAGTTCAGCATGTCATTTGTTTGCAAACAGTTTAAATGTCAAACTGTTCTATTGGACCCATAGATAGGACCATATCAGGTGGAGCCTCACCGTCAGATTTTTAGTGTCATATCCCTCATTGAGGGAGTCTTACCTCTCTGTAGAGATGCAGTTAGTGATCAAAGGAAAAAAAGAAAGAATTATAAAAATTTAGCTTTAAAGTGACAAAAAAGAAATAAATAAAGAAAAAAAATATCTTAAACGATGAAGGAAAAAGATTAAAAGAAAAAAAAAAGAAATTGTATAGAAAGCTGAGCTTTCAGGTGTAAAGAAAGAAAGAAAGATAGAAAGAAAGAAAGAAAGATAGAAAGAAAGAAAGAAAGAAAGAAAGAAATGTTTAAAATTAACGTAAACTTCACAAATACATTAGCTCTTAGACCATTGGTATTTACTATTAATTAGATTTGGTTTGGTTTGGTTTTATGGCATATCAACCATTGTTGGTTATTCAATGCCAAATCCATTTTTATACGTATAAACAGTTGTATTTCAAACACTTCAATTTAGCATAAGTACACTGTTTAGTTCTATTTAACCCATTGATAGGACCCTATCAGGTGCTACCGCTCCGGGCCAGAGTGGACCTGGGAGCAATGGAAATGAAACGGTACTCCACATTTTCCAAAGTGCCAGGTCTGGAGTATCACCATCAGATTGTTTAGTGTCATATCTAGGACACTTGTTAGGAGAATCTTAACCGTCAACAGAAAAGCAGTCGGTGTATTTTTCAGCCTCAGACGACTGGGCCAGATATTGCAATTAAGTATGAAACGGTTACTCGTTCAAAATAATTGTGAATTTTATTGGCTCTTAAAACATTTGATAAAAAACAAGTGCTCAAGCTAATGTGTTTACAAATCATACATATCTAACATATATGTATAAACCGTATTTAGCATTAAATAACCTGGTTGATAAAACGGAGGCGCCCGTGTTGTAATGGTTGTCGTCGCAGGAAATGGACTCGGCGACACGAGTTCAAATCCTGAACGAGACTGATTGCATTTCACGCAGCTCTAATACCCTTGGGAAAGGTATGAATCCAATTATTCTCCCTCCAGCTATGGGTAAATAGTAGGGCAGACTGGGTTCTTCAACCTTGGCGAGGCAACTAGTCTAGGAGAAGGAAAACTCTGAATTCAAACCTGTTAAACTTCGCTTAAAAAATGACCTTGTGTCATATCCTTCCCGAAAGGAAAGGGTTAGTAAATATGGAAAGGTATTAATCCAATTATTCTCCCTCCAGCTATGGGTAAAAAGTTGGGCAGACTGAGTTCTTCAACCTTGGCTAGGCAACTAGTCTAGGAGAAGGAAAACTCTGAATTCAAACCTGTTAAACTTCGCTTAAAAATTGACCTTGTGTCATATCCTTCCCGAAAGGAAAGGGTTGGTAAATATGGAAAGGTATTAATCCAATTATTCTCCTTCCAGCTATGGGTAAAAAGTTGGGCAGACTGAGTTCTTCAACCTTGGCGAGGCAACTAGTCTAGGAGAAGGAAAACTCTGAATTCAGACCTGTTAAACTTCGCTTAAAAATTGACCTTGTGTCATATCCTGCCCGAGAGGAAGGGGTTGGTAAATATGGATATGCCATAAAACCAAACCAATCTTTTTTCATTATAACATTTAGGACGCTGCATTCTTTGACTTTCTTCTAAAATAGCTTTTGTATTTTCAAACATTCTTCTGAAGATGTCTTCACATTCCTTCTCAGACAGGTCACATCTCGTGTCCCTGCCAGCAAGCTCTTAGCACATTATCCTACGGGCCAAGTTTTAGTAAATAGTTGACCGTTAATGAGTTCGATCCTTAATGTACCGCTGACACTGTTGGTCTTGTGCCAGACTAAAGAAAATTTATTCATTTTTAATATGTTATTCTGTTCATCTCAGTCTGTCTTCAGCATTTTCCCTCTGTCCGTATAGATGAAAAATAATTTCATGATAGTTTTTTTTTCTTTTTTATGTTGTTCGATAATTTTTGTACTTATAGGCACAGATTATTTTATTTCGATATTCTGAGAGTTGCTGTAATAATTTACTGGCATTCGTGCTGTCATTAAGATTCAAATTAACTTGCGGTTTTGCTTGGAGAAATAAAGACAAAGAAAGGGGAAAAAAAGGGGACAACAGGAAGAAAAAAAAAGAAAAGAATGGGGAAAAATTGAAAGGTGAGATGATGCATGCCGAATGAAAGCGATGTTGAGAGGGGAAAAGATGTCGGAAAAATGCGATAAAAAAAGAAGACTTTAAAAGCAGGAATAAAAAGAAGCGAAAGAACGAAAGAATGAAAAGTCAAGCGAATGAGAAATTGGTGGAAGGATGTATTAGACACGAAATAACGAAGAAGTAACATTTGAGAATTGGCGCTTGAAAGAAAGAAAGAAAGAAAGAAAGAAAGAAAGAAAGAAAGAAAGAAAGAAAGAAAGGCCAAACGAATAAAAAATTCGTGGAAGGAGGTATTAGGTAAGAAAAGAAGAAGTAACGCATATCTAAGATTTCGTGCTGAGAAAGAAAGAAAGAAAGAAAGAAAGAAAGAAAGAAAGAAAGAAAGAAAGAAAGCTGAAATGAATCAAAGATTGTCTGGAAAAAAAGATTCAATACTACACATTTGAGAATTTGCACCTAAAAAAGAGAATATAAAAAAATAAAGAACAAAACGAAAGAAAGAAAGAAAGAAAGAAAGAAAGAAAGAAAGAAATATTGTCTGGAAAAAAAATTGAGAATTCGCACTTAAAAAAAAGAATAAAAACAACAATAAAAAAAACGAAAGAAAGAAATTCGAAAGAAAGAAAGGTCGAATGAATGAGAAATTGGTGGAAAAAGGTATCAAATAAGAAAAAAGAAGTGACACACATTTGAGAATTCGCACTTAATAAAAAGAAAGAACTAAATAAAAAAAAGCGAAAATAAATAGATAAAGAAGACGTCTAGAAAGAAAGAAAGAATGAAAGAAAGGTTGAACGAATGAAAAACTAGCAGAAAGAGATATTAAACAAGAAAAAAGATCTAACCCACATTCAAGATTTTGCGCCTAAAAAGAAAAAAAAAGAAAGAAAGAAAGTAAGAAAGTAAGAAAGAGAGAAACAAAGAAAGAAAGATCGAACGAACAAGAAATTTTGTTGAAACAAAAAGATGGAATAAGCAACGCGTGTTAGAGAATTCGTCTGTCAAAAGTAAAAAGAACGAAAGCAATAAAAATAGATAAATCCCATAGAGAAGTAGGCCAAAACGTGAAAATAAAAATAAAAAAGATTTTTAAAAAAATCAAAAAACAAAATATCATAAAAATACTCTCAGAAAAAAAAAAAGTTTAGACGCAATATGGGTTGAACTGTCGAAAGTATGTTATCTGTAAAGCTGAGGAAATATATGAAAATTATCTGATTGGAGAAATGAGTGAGAAAGAAAAAAATTTCTTTCATCCTAGAGGGAGAAAAAAAAAAAGAAAAATGAGAGGGAAGATTAAAGCACAAAAAAAGCAATGAAGAACAAAAGTAAAAAAGAAAAAAAAAAGGCGGGGGGAGGAAAAAACAAAACAAAATAAAAGAATAAACAGTAGAAATTGAGTTTAAAAATTACAGAGCAGGAATAACGAGAAAAGAATGGCAAACTTTTAATTATTGTTAAAAAAAATGTTCTCTTTCAATGGGAAGGACGAAATGACAAAAATAAATAAATAAATCAATAAATGAAATTAAAAAAAAAAAAAAATTAAAAAAGTAATCTATTGTAAAGGTGCGTTCACTGCCGGTACAAGATCGAGATCGCTTGATCTACAAGAGAAGATATTTGAAATGAAAAATATAATTATTATCAAGGAAGAATGAATATGACATTTAAGAACAAGATGGCTAAAAGTGTAAAAATATTTCTTTGAACCTTCGTGATAAAGGGATCGTGTCTTTACGCTGCGAGGCGAACACAGCTCCACTATATTATCGCTGTCCGAGCTTCTTTCTTTCTTTCATTCTTTCTTTCTTTCAAACATACATACATACATACATACATACATATCTATCTATCTATCTATCCCACGTTTCTTTTTTCTTATTGATGTATAGTTTCTTTTGTTCTACCTATTTCTTTCTTATGTATTCACTTTCTTTCTTTCTTTCTTTCTTTCTTTCTTTCTTTCTTTGCCGTTTGTCTCTTGCTTTTTAAAAAGTGTTTCCTATCTATCTATCTATCTATCTATCTATCTATCTATCTAGTAAAGATATAGTTTCTTTCTTTCTTTCTTTCTTTCTTTCTAATGTTTCCCCTTTCTTTCTTTCTTTGCCGTGTGTTTTTTGCTTTTTAAAAAGTGTTTCCTATCTATCTATCTATCTATCTTGTCGAAATATAGTTTCTTTCTTTCTTTCTTTCTTTCTTTCTTTCTTTCTTTCTTTGCCATTTTTAAAAAGTGTTTCCTATCTCTCTCTCTTTCTCTCTCTCTCTTTCTATCTATCTATCTTGTAACGATATAGTCTGTTTGTTTGTTTCTTTCTTTTTAATGTTCCCCCTTTCTTTCTTTCTTTCTTTCTTTCATTCTTTCTTTCATTCTTTCTTTGCTGTGTTTTTTGCTTTTTAAAAAGTGTTTCCTATCTATCTATCTATCTATCTATCTATCTATCTTGTCGAAATATCGTTTCTTTCTTTCTTTCTTTCTTTCTTTCTTTCTTTCTTTCTTTCTTTCTTTCTTTTCCTAATGTTTCCTCTTTCTTTCTTTGCCGTTTGCCTATTGCTTTTTAAAAAGTGTTTCCTATCTATTTATCTATCTGGTCGAAATATAGTTTGTTTGTTTGTTTGTTTCTTTCTTTTCCTAATGTTTCCTCTTTCTTTCTTTCTTTCTTTTCTATTTTGTGTGCCTACTGAATTTAAAACAATTATCTTTTCCTCACAATATGCACAGTTTCTACTATTATTTTCTACCGCTTCAACAGATAATGGATACAAATTTATTGCAGGTTTAATTTTAAAGCGGCAGTTTTCCTCTGGCTCGACCTTCTCCTCAATTTTCACTAATTTCATTTTTTTTCTTTTCTAAATAGTTCTCCACGAGACGATCCTCTGCGTTCTAAACTCCGCCTGTTCCACACCTTGGGAATTTCTTGACCTAAATCCTCAGTACTTCCTCTATAAACGAACATATTGCTTGTAATAGGCATGAACCTTGCTTTCTGGATATCTATTTACTTTCGATATTTGCTGAACGCTGCCTTTACTGACGAATGACTAAATTGTTTAGTTGGTTTTATTACAGGTTAACACTTGTAAGGCTATTTAGTATTCAAGTCATTACTATCAGCATATGGTCACCCCAAAGAAACTGTTACCGCTCCCATGATACTTTACAAAAACACGAAAGCTATAGTTCGCTCTCTCAATACCAATTTCTTCGATAGTGTTACTGACATTCTTTTAAGATCGCGGCCCAAGAGATCTTGAATCACTCTTTGTGGCCTTCGGGCTGATATCCAGTTCCTTCAATCTCTTAACGGGGTCTCTGAGGACTATTCCCAGAGCATTAACTATAATTGGTAAAAAAAAGAAAAAAAAGTGAGGTGCCCGTGGTGTAATGGTTATTGTCGTAGGAAATGGACACGACGACACGAGTTCAAATCCTGGACGAGACTGATTGCATATCACATAGCACTAATACCCTTCGGAAAGGTATGAATCCAATTATTCTCCCTCCAGCTATGGGTAAATAATAGGGCAGACTGGGTTCTTCAGCCTTGGTGAGGCAACTAGTCTAGGAGAAGGAAAACTCTGAATTCAAACCTGTTAAACTCCGCTTAAAAATTGACCTTGTGTCGTATCCTGCCCGGGCGGAGGGGTTGGGTAAATATGATTAACTATAATTGGTATCACAGTCGCCTTCATTTTCCCAACCTTCCAGCGGTCCCCAACTCGCGATCCACGGGCTATGTGTGGCCTTCTAGGCCCGTTACCTAACTTCCAAAATTTTTCTTTTCGCCTTTTGATACTGACGGTAAATAAGTACCTTGTTGTAACGGTACTTCTTATTGATTTTCAAGGATAAAAAGATTTGAAGTCCAAGTTTCTTATTTTCTTATTTCACATCCTCGAATTACATGCATCTATTTGGACGACTCCTCAACTTTATCACCCCCACACTGCAAGAAGGGAGCCTGTTTCGTACTATATACCGCTGTGAACAATTATTCTCCAAAATGAAGCAAACTAGAAGTATACTGCATTCACGACTATTAAATCATCGCTTGCCTTATTTGATCCTTTTGGAAACTTTTTCATTTAACAACGCCTTGTCATTGAAACTTAGAATATGTTGACTATATCTCTTGCAAAGGCCGCTATCCTAAAAAGAAGTGCCCTGCGTAGGACACTAAATTGCATCTGATACTGAGACTCCAATTCTGAAGATCTGGGGAAGCTGGATTATATATTCATTGTTATAACTCCCAGGTCCACACTGGCCTGGAGTGTACAATACGTGAAACCTCATAACTGTAAATTATTTGTTCGGTTTGGTTTGATTTGGTTTGGTTAATATATGATATATCAACCTTTGTGGGTTATTGTTATGCCCTCGAAAAAGGGCATTAAATAAGACAAACACGTATTTAGAGAAAAGAATAAAGGTTGTATATTACAATAAAACAAGTAATACACTGTCGCCAGTATAGCTCTTGCTACGTCCTCCCTGGGTGGTTTACTGTTGAATATTATACCCTTATTGTAAGAATCCATTGTGTATCCAAAATAGGGACGATACCGCAACAGTTATTTTGGAGGTGCACGTGGTGTAATGGTTATCGTCGCAGGACACGTGTGGACACGACGACACGTGTGGACACGAATACACGAGTTCTAATCCTGGACGATCCTGATTGCATTTCACATTAGCACTAATACCCTTGGGAAAGGTATGAATCCAAATATTCTCCTTCCAGCTATGGGTAAATAGTAGGGTAGACTAGGTTCTTCAGCCTTGGTGAGGCGACTAGTCTAGGAGAAGGAAAACTCTGAATTGAAACCTGTTAAACTCCACTTAAAAATTGACCTTGTGTCATATCCTGCCCGAGCGAAGGGGTTGAAAAAAAAGGAGGTACCCAATTATTCCAATTATTCTCCTTCCAGCTATGGGTAAATAGTAGGACAGATTAGGTTCTTCAGCCTTGGTGAGGCAACTAGGAAAAATCTGAGTTCAAACTTGTTAAACTCCGCTTAAAAATTGACCTTGTGTCATATCCTGCCCGAGCGGAGGGGTTGGGTAAATATGATTCCGCAACAGTTATTTTATACCAAATCTTGTTTTTACATAAATATTAAATATATGATTTATAAACATATTTTGTAGATACGCACAGTTAAATGATCTAAAAGTTCCGTTAGTAGCAATTCAATTTAGCTTAAACCAACAAAGTTAATTGGTTGCATGTATTGCTATCAATCTCTAAAAATTCAATTTAACATCAGTCATTTGTTTACATACAGTTAAATACAAAAACAGTTCTATTTCTAGTAATTCAATTTAGCATAAGTCATTTTTACACTGGGTTAAAATGTCAAACAGTCCTATTTGACCCATCGATCGAACTTTATCAGGTGCTACCACTCCGGGTCAGAGGGGACCTGGGAGCAATCACAATGAAGGAGTACTCCACATTCTTGAAAGTGCCAAGGCTGGAGTCTCAGCATCAGTTTGTTTGTGTCATGTCCAGAACGCTCGTTGGTGGTGGGGATCTTACCTCTCTGCAGAGATGCAGTCGGTGTATTTTACTATTCAACCCATAGCAAAGGGTTACTAGCTTTCTCAAGGGTATTACTCCCAAAGTGAATGTCAAACACGACTGGGTTTCGAACTAGCTTACTTGGATGTCAAAATCCAGTACGTGAATCACTACGCCAGCAGGACTCCTCCAAGAGTGTTATTAATAAGACATTTTGTTTGATTTTGCTCGTTGGGATTATTGTAATTTCTATTAGAATTCAAGGTGTAGATATTACAATTGCACCATTGAAAAGGTACAGGGATGGATGGCAAAGCAAGTTTATTCTTAAGGTTTGAGGCAGTTTAATTCGGTAGAAGAACTCAGAAGTGACATTTTATCAGCTTTGAACGAAGTGCCTGATTAATTCTTTAATCGCTTGATTGAAAGTGTGTCAGATTGGATTTTCTAAGTAATTAACTATTATGGAAATTCAGGAAAGGACTGATAAAACATCTCCGCAAAACTCCAATATAATTCCAATAAAGCGATATCTCTTAGCTAAATGGCTAATTTTAACAGTTTTAAAAACAATTTTCTAAAGGTAGCAATGTGTAAATGCCAATATACATACATACATACATACATACATATATATATATATATATATATATATATATATATATAATGATAATAAATAAATAAATAAATATATATATATATTTAATCCATGGAAAATATATTTTCCATATTTTCCATGGATTATATATATATATACTCTCATTATTAGACAATAGCTCTATCCTAGATATTGAGCACTCTCCATATTATATTGCACTTGGTCGACACATAACCTCAAAGTGATTTAGTGACGACTAACACTCTCATAATATATATATATATATATATATATATATATATATATATATTATTATTATTATTATTAAGGCAAGTTTTATTAAAGACGATGGAACACTGTTTATTATTTTTAATTGTAAATTTTCAAGTCTTGTTCTTTTTCTTGTGTCGGGATCCAGGTGGTAAAGTAAGTCTAACGTGAAGTTAGGCGGGTTTCAATTTCGGCTTGAAGCGTCCTACACGTCTAGCCACACTGAAGAGTTGTTTTAAAACGAAACTGTATGTCAGTGGATGACATTTTTTTCTCTCAGTACAGTAAATAATATATATATGTGTAGGTGTGTGTGGATTTAGACAGCATTTCCTCTTTAATATTTGATTAAATGTAGACATCCTTTGTCTACATATTTTTCTTTCAATCCTTTAAAATTTGCCGAATTATTGTTTTGATATCCAGCTGGAATTGGCTAACAAATTTTCCGTATTTAACTGGTTTCCAAATATTTTCCTGACTCTCCCGGGTCATCATCAGGGGTTGTGTATATTGCAAAAGTACAAAACAGCGTTTTATTTATACTGGTATAATTTTTTTTTAATTCAATATATGGCAACTGTAGCTAAAGACATTTAAGTACGTTATCACAATATTCAAAATTAATTTTGTTGCTGTTGGGACGTTTATTTCTAATGTGAAAGGCTTCGAGAATTTGCAGTCTTTGTTTGTTATTTTGTCGATATAACATTGTTGTGTTTTCAGCATATTATAAACCCAGACGAAAGGACTATACCCATATATTGAAGGGAATATGTATTTATTTTATTCCGAAGGAAAACATTTAAAAACCGTCTCGATCGAAGTTAGACGAGATTTTCCGATTTCATTCCCCACCCCCCGTGTAGAAACAGTACTTCATATACTGTACTTCCAACACTATACTTCACATCATAATTACTACACCGTACTACCAAAACTGTACTTCCAAAACTTTACTTCCAACACTGTACTTCCAACAATGTGCTTCCAATACTGCTTTCAAAACTACTTCCAATACTGTACTTTCAATACTGTATTTCCAACACTGTACTTCCAACACTGTGCTTCCAATACTGCACTTCCAACACTGTACTCCCAACACTGTACTTTCAATACTGTACTTCCAATACTGTACTTCCAAGCCTGTGCTTCCAAAACTGTACTTCCAATACTGTACTTCCAACATTGTACTTCCAACACTGTACTTCCAACTCTGTACTTCCAAAACTTTACTTCCAGTACCGTACTTCTAAAAATGTGCTTCCAATACTGTACTTCCAAGCCTGTGCTTCCAAAACTGTACTTCAAATACTGTACTTCCAATACTGTACTTCCAACACTGTACTTCCAATACTGTACTTCTAGCACTGTATCTTGGACGCTGTACTTCCAACACTATTCTTCCTTCACCGTACTTCTAAAACTGTACTTCCAACAATTGATTTACTTTTCTCTCTCAGTCTCTGAATCGTTATTTGTGTTTATTTACTAGTTTTAATCAGATAGAAATGTTTTTGTTCAATTGCAACTCATTAACTTCAGCTATACATTCTTTATTTACTTGTTTAAAGAAGGAGTCTTATCCCGTAGACAGCAAATACAGTCGACGTATTCAAAGTCTCACCGACAAGATAAAGAAAACTGAAGGGTGCTGCGGAATGATTGGTTTGGTTGTATGGCATATCAACCATTATTGGTTATTTAATGCCAAATCCCGTTTTTTCATATATAATGAATATATGATTTGTAAATATATTTTGTAGATGCAAAAAGTGAAATGATCAAACAGTTCTATTTCTAACGATTCAATTTAGCATAAATTAACAAAATTTAACTAGTCCCATGAATTGCTCTTTATCACTACCAATTCAACTAAACAGCTATCATTTGTTTGCATAAATTTAGATAATCAAACAGTTCTATTTCTAACAATTCAATTGAGCATAAGTCACTTTTTTGCACTCAGCTTAAATGTCAGAGAGTCCTATTTGATCCATCGATAGAGCCCAATCAGGTGCTACCACTCGGGGCCAGGGTGGACCAGAGAACGATGGCAATGAAGGGGTACTCCGCATTCACCAAATCTCCAGCATTACTGGAACCTCAATAACAGAATGTTTAGAGTCATATCAAGGATATTCATTGTAGTGGTGGTGGGGTTTTACCCCTCGGAAGCGAAGCAGTCGGTGTATTCTACAGTCCCAACTGAGATTGGTAGGTTGGTTTGTTAGGTTTTATGGGATATCAACCTTTGTAGGTTATTCAACGCCAAATCTATTTTTATGCAAAAACAATTCAGTTTAGTTTAAGAACACAGTTTAATTGTAAAAATCATTTCTATTTCAAGCTATTCAATTCAGTCAAGCACTTCTAATTCAAACAAATCAGTTTAACATTAGTGCGCAGTTTCGATGTCAAAACAGTTATATTTCAAGCAGTTCAGTTTTGCATAAGTACTCAGTTTAATTGTCAAGAGTATTTCTATTTGAAGCTATTCAGTTTAGTCAAACAGTTCTATTTCAAACAATTCAGTTTGGCATAAATACATTGTTTAGTTCTATTTAAGCCACAGATAGGACCCTATCAGGTGCTACTATTCCGGGCCAGAGTGGACCTGGGAGCAATCGCAATGAAAGAGTACTCTGCATTCCCTAAAGCTCCAGGATTACTGAAACCTTACCATCTGATTATTTAGTGTCATATCCAAGACACTCATTGGGGGGGGGGTTACTCCTTTGAAAAGGTGCAGTCAGTGTATTCTACAGCCCCACCCGACTGGGCAAAGTCCCAGCCAAGTAGGCCAAGCAGTGGAATGAATCAATGTATAATAGTAACGACACCTTGTCTGTAAATAAGGCAGAAGACCAAAGTGTACATGTCAACACTACTGAATAAAAACAATTAAGATGATTCAGTTCGGTTTCTTTGTTTAATGTCATTTCAACCTTCCTGGGTTATTTAATTCCAATGCTATCCTGGTAGAAGAACAGTAATGCTACTATTCAACGCATAGCTGTGAGGATAAGGGGGTTCATATCTTTCCCAAAGGCATTAGTCTGAAAGTGAATGTAAAATCGAGACTGGAGTTTGAACTCGCTTGCTGAGATGTCGATATTCTGCACGTTAGCCACTAAGCCGCGGGGTCTACACTCCTAGCTAATTCGAAATAGAGACGAAAAATTCATTGAATTTAAAATATTTTAAAAAAGATCCATATTTACTTTCTTGAGAACCTTTCATCTACCAGTGTAGTATTCTAACTCGTGAGGAAGTGAAGATCAATCGAAAGTAGGAAGTTGAGAGTCTTGGTTAGAATCTGCTGCCAAAATTCTAAAAACAATTTTTAAAAAAATCGATCTTGGCTTCTTTCTCACAGTTTTGTTGGAGTTTTACAAATTAGCGACACAAGGTAGTTGCAAAGCAGATGATGAACTCTAATTTCACTCAACACATCTTGGTTGTTTTCTCGCAAGTGATCAAGTGACAACATGTCTCCTAGATATTTCAGGACTCTCTTTAGCATTCTTTTGTCTGGATGGTAACTATCCGTCTTATTTACTTCTACTTTTACCAGTATTATAAGTGCTACTTTTTAAAAATTATTTCCTTTTTGAGTGGCTTTCCCAAAATACCGAATGACTGTAAATCACCTAAATAACCAGCACTTTCCGAAGTATGCAAGCTGATTATAGTAATGCTTTATTTCTTATTTTTCACACCAGTAGTAAAGTTTTGTTTTCTTCGACATCGCAGTGACAATAAGTCTCATCAGCTCTCCATTACTCTTGTAATTTCGTTGTTTTTGTTGTAGTTGTTTTAGTAACGCCTTGCCAAGTTATTTTAGCTGTTAGTTTTTGACTGACTTAAAGGACACCAAGTCTTCTCAGGTCTCTAGGACTCTTCAAAGAATCTTGCTGACTTTAACAGTGGTGTGGTCTGAGTGGCCTTGATACTTCCTCTGATCTCCAGTTCCCTCGGTCTCTTTTCCAGGTCTTTGGGGACAGTTCCAAAGGATCTAATTACAATTGGTACCACTGTCACTCTAATGTTTTTCAGCTTTTTCATTTCTCTGACAATGTCAAAGTATTTGGCCAGCTTTTCGCTTTCTTCAGGTTTCATTTTATAGTTCACTAAAACAGCAAAATCCACTTGAGAACAAGTTCTTTTCTTTCTGTTAATCAACCCTATTCCTCGTCTTCTGGTTAGGATTCGATGATCCGTTTGTATCTCAAAGTCCCAGAGAATAAAATTCTTCGGGACTTTGAGATACAAACAGATCATCGAATCCCAACCTAGGAGAGGTTCTAGTTTGTACATATACCATTCGTCAGCATAGTCAAACTTTAGTCTCTAGCACAGCTCCCTGTAGATTACCTTTCCCACCTTGTCCAGCTTAGTTTTTATTCCTTCTACTGGTGTTCGATTGCGAGCAAGTTTCCCCATTTCTTCTGGCTTGGTTTGGTTTGGTTTGGTGGGTTTTATGGCATATCAACCTTTGTTGGTTATTTAACGCCAAATCCATTTTTATGTAAATAATCTGTTCTTTTTAAAACAATTCAGTTTAGCATAAGTACACAGTTTAATGGTCAAAAACATTTCTATTTCAAACTATTCAAACAGTTATATGTAACAATTCAGTTAAGTGTAAATACAGTTTTAATGTCGAAAAACAGTTCTATTTCAAATAATCAAGTTAAGCATAAGCACGCTGTTTAAATATACGTACGGTTTAATTGTCAAAAACATTTCTGTTTCAAGCTATTCAGTTTATTCAAACAATTCAGTTTTGCATTAGTATGCTGTTAGTTCTATTTAACCCATAGATATGGCCCCATCAGGTGCTACCACTCCGGGCCAGAGTGAACCTGGGAGCGATGGCTATGAAGGGGTACTCCGCATTCCCCAAAGCTCCAGCACTGCTGGAACGTCACCATCAGATTGTTTAGTGTCATATCCAGGACACTGGTTAGGGGGGTCTTACCCCTCTGCAGAGGTGCAGTCAGTGTATTCTACAGCCCCAGCCGACTGGGCAAACTTATTCTGGACTCGTCTCATTATTATAGCCGATCATAATATTGTTGCCGTCTAGACAAATTCCTAGCTCTCTTTTGCCCAGTCGGCAAAGACTGCTTCTCTGATGAGGTGATCCCAGTAACGCTGGAGCTCTGGGGAATGCCGAGTAACTCTTTATTGCCATCACTCCCAAGTCCACTCTGGCCCGAAGTGGTAGCACCTGATATGATCCTATCAATGGGTCAACTAGAACTAAACAGTGTACTCATGCTAAACTGATTTGCTTCAAATAGAACTTTTTTGACATTTAAACTGCGTACTTATGCAAAACTGAATTGTTTGAAATGGAACTGTTTTTGACATTGAAACTATACTTATGCTAAACTGAATAGTTTTAAATAGAACTGTTTATACGAATAAAAAGGGAGTTGGCATTAATAACTGACAATGGTTGATGTGTCATAAAACCAAACTAAACCAAACTTAACCCAGCTCTCTCATCTTCTTTCTAATCTTTTTATTATTGTTCCTAAGGCTCTGACTATGATCTGTATCACTGTCACCTTCATATTTTTCTGTTCTCTGGCTCGTGATAATAAAAAAAAAAAAGAACTAAAGCAAAAAAAAAAAAAAAAAGGAAAAAAGAGGACCAGCTGAATATCACACTATACCGTCCAGAGGAACACAGAATGAAAATCAAAGAAAGCGAAACTTGGAATTAAGAGAACAAGTGGAGACTACTGCATTATTTAGATCGGACAGAATACTGAGACGAGTCCCGCAGACTTGAAGGGACTTGGTGTGAAAAAACTCTTAATGAGTAATGTAATGATAGCTCGTGGACCAATTATAAGAAAGTTAAAGTTAATATTTCGCTACAGAAAAGCAAGTTAGCTAACTAAACGTGAAGACAGAATAGCAAGTGTAGATAACGTGAAGACAGAGATGATGAAACGGTTAATCATATGATAAGCAAATGCAGGAAACTAGTTCAAACAGCGTACCAGATTTTGCATGACAAATTAGGAACGGCAATTGATTGGGAACTGTGCAAGAGATTAAAATTCGACCATACTAACAAATGATATTTGCGCAATTCCCAACCCGTCCTCGAAAATGTGACACTTACAATTCTCTTGGATTTTGAGATACGAACAAATCCCAGATCTCGGTCCTAAGGCCAGACCTTGTATTAATTAACAATAAAAGAATGAATTTTTGTCTTGAGGATTTTGTCGTTTCGGCAGACCACAGAGTGAAAATAAAAGAAAGCGAAAAGCAGGACAAATACTTAGACCTTGATAGAGAACTAAATAAACAATGGAAGATAAGGGTGACGTTGGTACCAATTATAGTTATAGTACCAGGAAAGGTCCCCAAATACTTGGACAAGAGACTGGGGGAATTGTATATTAGAGAAGGAATCCTGCATAAAAAACTATATTGATACGATCAGCTAGAATACTGAGAAGAGTCCTGGAGACCTGAGGTTATTTTCTGTCACTTCTGTGAAAGACCACAAATTAAGTCGTTGTGAAAAACTCGCAAGGAGTTGAAAAATCACCAAATAATATAAAACACAAATGTTCTGCGTGTACATCTGTATGTCGGTACACATGATTTTTAAAGAAAGAAACAAAGAAAGAAAGAACAGAAGGTGAGATCTTTGACGATTTTGTTGTAATCCTTAAAGAAAGAAAGAAAGAAAGAAAGAAAGAAAGGTGAGACCTCTGACATTTTTGTTGTAATCTTTAAAGAAAGAAAGAAAGAAAGAAAAAAAGAACAGAAGGTGAGTTCTCTGACGATTTTGTTGTAATCCTTAAGGAAAGAAAGAAAGAAAGAACGGAAGGTGAGACCTCTGACATTTTTGTTGTAATCTTTAAAGAAAGAAAGAAAGAAAGAAAGAAAGAACGGAAGGTGAGTTCTCTGACGATTTTGTTGTAATCCTTAAGGAAAGAAAGAAAGAAAGAAAGAAAGAAAGAAAGAAGGGAAGGTGAGTTCTCTGACGATTTTGTTGTAATCCTTAAGGAAAGAAAGAAAGAAAGAAAGAAAGAACGGAAGGTGAGTTCTCTGACGATTTTGTTGTAATCCTTAAGGAAAGAAAGAAAGAAAGAAAGAAAGAAAGAAAGAACGGAAGGTGAGACCTCTGACATTTTTGTTGTAATCTTTAAAGAAAGAAAGAAAGAAAGAAAGAAAGAAAGAACAAAAGGTGAGATCTTTGACGATTTTGTTGTAATCCTTAAAGAAGGAAAGAAAGAAAGAAAGAAAGAAAGAACGGAATGTGAGACCGCTGACGTTTTTGCTGTAATCTTTAAAGAAAGAAAGAAAGAAAGAAAGAAAGAAAGAAAGAACGGAAGGTGAGTTCTCTGACGATTTTGTTGTAATCCTTAAAGAAAGAAAGAAAGAAAGAAAGAACAGAAGGTGAGATCTTTGACGATTTTGTTGTAATCCTTAAAGAAAGAAAGAAAGAAAGAAAGAAAGAAAGAAAGAAAGAAAGAAAGAACGGAAGGTGAGATCTCTGACGATTTTGTTGTAATCCTTAAAGAAAGAAAGAAAGAAAGAAAGAAAGAAAGAAAGAAAGAAAGAACGGAAGGTGAGACCTCTGACATTTTTGTTGTAATCTTTAAAGAAAGAAAGAAAGAAAGAAAGAACAGAAGGTGAGATCTCTGACGATTTTGTTGTAATCCTTAAAGAAAGAAAGAAAGAAAGAACGGAAGGTGAGACCTCTGACATTTTTGTTGTAATCTTTAAAGAAAGAAAGAAAGAAAGAAAGAAAGAAAGAACAAAAGGTGAGATCTTTGACGATTTTGTTGTAATCCTTAAAGAAGGAAAGAAAGAAAGAAAGAAAGAAAGAACGGAATGTGAGACCGCTGACGTTTTTGCTGTAATCTTTAAAGAAAGAAAGAAAGAAAGAAAGAAAGAAAGAACGGAAGGTGAGTTCTCTGACGATTTTGTTGTAATCCTTAAAGAAAGAAAGAAAGAAAGAAAGAACAGAAGGTGAGATCTTTGACGATTTTGTTGTAATCCTTAAAGAAAGAAAGAAAGAAAGAAAGAAAGAAAGAAAGAAAGAAAGAACGGAAGGTGAGATCTCTGACGATTTTGTTGTAATCCTTAAAGAAAGAAAGAAAGAAAGAAAGAAAGAAAGAAAGAAAGAAAGAAAGAAAGAACGGAAGGTGAGACCTCTGACATTTTTGTTGTAATCTTTAAAGAAAGAAAGAAAGAAAGAAAGAACAGAAGGTGAGATCTCTGACGATTTTGTTGTAATCCTTAAAGAAAGAAAGAAAGAAAGAACGGAAGGTGAGACCTCTGACATTTTTGTTGTAATCTTTAAAGAAAGAAAGAAAGAAAGAAAGAAAGAACGGAAGGTGAGACCTCTGACATTTTTGTTGTAATTGTTAAAGAAAGAAAGAAAGAAAAAAAGAACAGAAGGTGAGATCTTTGACGATTTTGTTGTAATCCTTAAAGAAAGAAAGAAAGAAAGAAAGAAAGAAAGAACGGAAGGTGAGTTCTCTGACGATTTTGTTGTAATCCTTAAAGAAAGAAAGAAAGAAAGAAAGAAAGAAAGAACGGAAGGTGAGACCTCTGACATTTTTGTTGTAATCTTTAAAGAAAGAAAGAAAGAAAAAAAGAACAGAAGGTGAGATCTTTGACGATTTTGTTGTAATCCTTAAAGAAAGAAAGAAAGAAAGAACGGAAGGTGAGACCTCTGACATTTTTGTTGTAATCTTTAAAGAAAGAAAGAAAGAAAGAATGGAAGGTGAGTTCTCTGGCGTTTTTGTTGTAATCCTTAAAGAAAGAAAGAAAGAAAGAACAGAAGGTGAGATCTCTGACGATTTTGTTGTAATCCTTAAAGAAAGAAAGAAAGAAAGAAAGAAAGAAAGAAAGAAAGAAAGAACGGAAGGTGTGACCTCTGACATTTTTGTTGTAATCTTTAAAGAAAGAAAGAAAGAATGGAAGGTGAGTTCTCTGGCGTTTTTGTTGTAATCCTTAAAGAAAGAAAGAAAGAAAGAAAGAACGGAAGGTGAGACCTCTGACATTTTTGCTGTAATCTTTAAAGAAAGAAAGAAAGAAAGAACGGAAGGTGAGATCTCTGACGTTTTTGCTGTAATCTTTAAAGAAAGAAAGAAAGAAAGAAAGAAAGAACGGAAGGTGTGACCTCTGACATTTTTGTTGTAATCTTTAAAGAAAGAAAGAAAGAAAGAAAGAACGGAAGGTGTGACCTCTGACGTTTTTGCTGTAATCTTTAAAGAAAGAAAGAAAGAATGGAAGGTGAGTTCTCTGGCGTTTTTGTTGTAATCCTTAAAGGAAGAAAGAAAGAAAGAACAGAAGGTGAGATCTCTGACGATTTTGTTGTAATCCTTAAAGAAAGAAAGAAAGAAAGAAAGAAAGAACGGAAGGTGTGACCTCTGACATTTTTGTTGTAATCTTTAAAGAAAGAAAGAAAGAAAGAACGGAAGGTGAGATCTCTGACGTTTTTGCTGTAATCTTTAAAGAAAGAAAGAAAGAAAGAAAGAAAGAAAGAAAGAACGGAAGGTGAGTTCTCTGACGGTTTTGTTGTAATCCTTAAGGAAAGAAAGAAAGAAAGAAAGAAAGAAAGAACGGAAGGTGAGACCTCTGACATTTTTGTTGTAATTGTTAAAGAAAGAAAGAAAGAAAAAAAGAACAGAAGGTGAGATCTTTGACGATTTTGTTTTAATCCTTAAAGAAAGAAAGAAAGAAAGAACGGAAGGTGAGACCTCTGACATTTTTGTTGTAATCTTTAAAGAAAGAAAGAAAGAAAGAATGGAAGGTGAGATCTCTGACGTTTTTGCTGTAATCTTTAAAGAAAGAAAGAAAGAATGGAAGGTGAGTTCTCTGGCGTTTTTGTTGTAATCCTTAAAGAAAGAAAGAAAGAACAGAAGGTGAGATCTCTGACGATTTTGTTGTAATCCTTAAAGAAAGAAAGAAAGAAAGAAAGAAAGAACGGAAGGTGAGATCTCTGACATTTTTGTTGTAATCTTTAAAGAAAGAAAGAAAGAAAGAACGGAAGGTGAGATCTCTGACGTTTTTGCTGTAATCTTTAAAGAAAGAAAGAAAGAAAGAACAGAAGGTGAGATCTCTGACATTTTTGTTGTAATCTTTAAAGAAAGAAAGAAAGAAAGAACGGAAGGTGAGATCTCTGACGTTTTTGCTGTAATCTTTAAAGAAAGAAAGAAAGAAAGAAAGAAAGAAAGAAAGAAAGAACGGAAGGTGAGTTCTCTGACGGTTTTGTTGTAATCCTTAAGGAAAGAAAGAAAGAAAGAAAGAAAGAAAGAAAGAACGGAAGGTGAGATCTCTGACGTTTTTGCTGTAATCTTTAAAGAAAGAAAGAAAGAAAGAAAGAAAGAAAGAAAGAAAGAAAGAAAGAAAGAAAGAACGGAAGGTGAGTTCTCTGACGGTTTTGTTGTAATCCTTAAGGAAAGAAAGAAAGAAAGAAAGAAAGAAAGAAAGAAAGAAAGAAAGAACGGAAGGTGAGACCTCTGACATTTTTGTTGTAATCTTTAAAGAAAGAAAGAAAGAAAGAACGGAAGGTGAGATCTCTGACGTTTTTGCTGTAATCTTTAAAGAAAGAAAGAAAGAAAGAAAGAAAGAAAGAAAGAAAGAAAGAAAGAAAGAACGGAAGGTGAGTTCTCTGACGGTTTTGTTGTAATCCTTAAGGAAAGAAAGAAAGAAAGAAAGAAAGAAAGAAAGAAAGAAAGAAAGAACGGAAGGTGAGACCTCTGACATTTTTGTTGTAATCTTTAAAGAAAGAAAGAAAGAAAGAACAGAAGGTGAGATCTTTGACGATTTTGTTGTAATCCTTAAAGAAAGAAAGAAAGAAAGAAAGAACGGAAGGTGTGACCTCTGACATTTTTGTTGTAATCTTTAAAGAAAGAAAGAAAGAAAGAATGGAAGGTGAGATCTCTGACGTTTTTGCTGTAATCTTTAAAGAAAGAAAGAAAGAATGGAAGGTGAGTTCTCTGGCGTTTTTGTTGTAATCCTTAAAGAAAGAAAGAAAGAAAGAAAGAAAGAAAGAAAGAACGGAAGTTGAGTTCTCTGACGTTTTTGCTGTAATCTTGAAAGAAAGAAAAAAAGAAAGAAAGAGCGAATCAAGTGATTTGTAGCTTGCCACATCGAAAGAGAAAGGAAAAGAAAGCAGACAAGTTGTCGGGAAAGTAGGCTGTCGTCAAAACGGGACGGTTTCTTCAGTTTTTGAGTTCGTCTGCTTGGCTATGTATCTTTTGAATCTACATTGACACCAACAAGCAAGAGAGAGAGAGAGAGAGAGAGAGAGAGTTAATTTTATTAACGACATAGACAATCTGATTTTTCAGATAATTCTAACTTTGTTTCATGAGAGTTGTATTTTTATTACAATAACACACGAGAAAATTTTCATTCATTTTCATATTCTTTTAAGATTCTGAAATCTTTTTAATTTGGATTATAAAAAATATATCTTATATAAAATTCAACTGTCATTATGGACAGGTGTATCCTTGTAATAATGATAATAAGCAATCATAGCTTCCAATAACTATTCCAAATACAATTTGTACACACTTACATGTTATCACGGATTCCTATCAAATTAATTAAATCCGATTTTATTTAATTAATTTTCATACAAATCCATTTGACACATTAATGAGATCCTAACAGGTACGATCACTCCGAGTCAGTGGACATGCGAGTAATGGCAATCAAGGAATTCTCTCAAATCCCCACTCTCCACATTTGCAGAACAGGAGCCTCACCACCAGATGTAGTTTAGTGTTGTATCCAGGACACCCGTTTTCCTTGGAAAAGGGAGCTTATCGCTCTGCAGAAGATATTGTCAGGACATGATTAATTTTGGATTATCACAATTGTATTCGCTTAAGTGTGTCACGAAAAGGAAACACGGGTTCAAATTCTGTGTTAAACTTCAGGACAAGGTGAGAGTAACATTTAACAAGTTAATACAGGCTTGTAGCGATCAAGTTTGATTGCGGACATGAGATTTTAGGTGATATGTGACAATAAAATATATAATGGCAGATATATTTAGGGTTATATTTTGTTCTTAAAGAATGTTTTTTTTGAGAACCTCAAAGCTTCAGGGAAATCATCTCGTATAAAATCACCCACAATATAACCCTGGCTGAAGTTCGTCGACTTAGATCTTCAACCTTTACCCTTTCTATGCAATCTTTAATGTCAATGAAATATTTACTGAAAAACAGTCACGAGCGGTAATTACCCAGTTGGCTGGGGCTGTAGAATACACCGTCTGCACTTCTGCAAAGGTAAAGACCCCACTCCCTTATGAGTGTCCTGTTATGACCCTAAACAATCTGATGATGAGGTTCTTGTAAGGCTGGATCTTTGGAGAATGCGGAGTACCCCTTCATTGCCATTGCTCCCAGGTCCACTCTGGCCCGGAATGGTAGCACCTGAGAGGGCCCTATCTAGGGGTTAAATAGAACTAAACTGCATAATTATGCTAAACTGAATTGCTTGAATAAGAACTGTTTGACTTAACTGAATTGTTTGAAATGGAACTGTTTTTGACAGTAAAACTGTACTTACGCTAAATTGAATTGTTTAATATACAGAACTGTTTTGACATTTAACTGTGTGTAAAGTAAATCTGTATTTATACTAAACTGAATTAGCTGAATTAGAACTGTTTGAATAAACCGAATAGCTTGAAATAGAAATATTTTTGACAATTAAACTGTGTACTCATGCTAAACTGAATGGTTTAAAATAGAACTATTTTCAAAAAATGAATTTGGCGTTAAATAACCTACAAAGGTTGATATGCCATAAAACCCAAGCAACCAACCCACAAACAACAACAGGTAATCTGAGAGAGAAATGTTCACATAACAAAGGATGAATCCTCGTGGCGTAGTGGCTAACGTGCAGGACTGCAACATTGTAGAAAGCAAGTTCAAATTCCAGTTGAGCTATCATGTTCACTTTTGGACTGATACATTTGGCAAAGGTATGAACCCTTTTAATAATAATATGCAATTACTTTGATTATTGATCTTTACTAATGACTTATAAGTCTTAAAAGAAATATATAATTAGAATGAATAATTATCTAAGTAAAACTAATACTTCGCTGGATCAGATAATTAAAATTCTATATGATTAGTTACATCCAGTAGCAACATGGCTTCCCGATGAGAATAGTTCATGGTTAGAAATTCTATCTTTACGAGAGCCTTACTTTCCGCCTTCGAAAAATCTTTCCTGTCAACCAATTGTTAATTCTTTTTCAAACCGAGGTCACGAAGTACGCTTCCGACTTATAAATTGAAGAGCTCTGCGTCAGTGAGCCGTCTCCACGGGTAGCACCTGTTTCCTCGTCCAAAAAGAATATAAGTCAGGCCTATTGCCAGATGCAACAGGTGTCCCTCTCAAAGAAGGAGGATGCCGACAGAGACCAAGCAATTTTTAGCTCAGGCCTCAACCTCATATGCAGAAGGGCCTGTAACTAAAATCTTTATCGTGTGTCGTATCCTGTGCGTGGCGGAGGGGCTAGGCAAATAAGAACGTTACGGCAAGCCGTTTCACCATCTATAGAGGACAGACAGACAAGCAAACACTTCTCGATTATTATGGTAGAGATAAGTTCCTAGAAAACAACAAAGTCCATCGGAACAAAAACTGAATAATTCATCATCGGGAGATAAATCGCATAGACATCTGATGGATATGGAGTTTTGTCTTTCACAGCCTAATATAAAAAAAATAAGGGCTGATTAGATCTTAAGCTATTGCTTTTGGTTTGCTTGGGTTATATAACATATCAACCATTGTAGGTTATTTAATGCCAAATCCTGTATATATATATATATATATATATATATATATATATATATGCAAATTTCATTAAACATAATAGACATCTTATGTCTACATATTTTCTTCTGGATCCGTTCGAATTCCCGTATTACTTTTATCGTATTCGGGGGGAATTGATTTATGTATTGTCCATAGTTGTATGTATCCCTAGTACTTTCGGCCTGACTTTGTACAAGGGATACATACAACTATGGACAATACATAAATCAATTCCCCCCGAATACGATAAAAGTAATACGGGAATTCGAACGGATCCAGAAGAAAATATGTAGACATAAGATGTCTATTATGTTTAATGAAAGTTGCATTAACGAAGAAATGCTGTCTATATATATATATATATATATATATATATATATATATATATATATCAAACATGATTTTTAAATACATTTTGTTGATAACATTTTTAAACGAGCTTGTGGCCATCTTTTCTCACAGTTAAATGGTTCCAAGTATTTCAATGTATCACTAACTATTCAATTAAGCATCAGTCATTTGTTTGCACACAGTTTGATGATCAGACAGTTCTATTTCTAGCAATTCAATTTAGCATTAGTCACCAATTTTAAATGGTTCCAAGTATTACTATATATCACTTACAATTGAGTTAAACAGCAGTCTTTTGTTTGCACACAGTTTAATGATCAGACAGTTCTCTTTCTAATAATCCAATTTAGCATAAGTCATTGTTTGCAGACAGTTTAAATGTAAAGTAATTCTATTTGACCCATAGATAGGACCCTTTCAGGTGCTACCTCTCCGGGCTGGAGTGAAGCCGGGAGCAATGGAAGGATACTTCACATTCCACAAATATCTAAGGCTGTAGTCTCATCATCAGATACGTTTTAGTGTCATAATCCGGATATTCCCTGCGGGATTCTTCTTCGTCTGCAATCAGAGTATTCTACAGCCCCAGCCGACTCGACTCTTTACAACAGTATTTATGTTGAGTGACTACTCGGCAACATAGTGGCACTCGTAGTGTAATGGTTATTGTCGTAGGAAACTGACACAGCAACTCGAGTTCAAACTACGGTCGAAGCTGTTGGCATTTCGCCTAACGCTCAGATATGCATTCAACTATTCTTCCCTCAACTTTCCAGAACACTAAACTGCATCTGATGGTGAGGCTCCAGTCCTAGAAGTCGGAAATGTGGAGTACCTCATTCATTGCCATTATTCTTTGGCCCATTCTGAACCGGAGTGTTAGTACCTGTAAATAAAGTTGGTGACAGTAGTCGAGGGTGACCCAAAGATTCCATTTTCAATTGCTCCACTTTACCCTTGATACTTACCTTATAATGGTGAGAGTTAAGCAAGGCGGCTTCAAGTACCATTTTTAAGTCTTTGGTATGACTCGACCTGGGATTGAACGCCGGTCTCCCGGATCACAGGTGAACACTCTACTCATTAGGCCAATGGCCAGAACTGTTTAACCCTTTAACTGTGCGTAAATGAATGACAGATTTTAAATTGTTAGTGTTACAAAGCAATATTTGAAACTATTTGACTGTGTGCCAATATAACTATTAGTGTTTGATGAGAATACTTGAAACCATTTAACAGTGAGCAAGCAAACGAGCTCTGGATTGTGAGACTTAATTTTTATTTATTTATTGCGGACTTTTTGTCCTCATCTTGGTATTTTTTTTGTGTTGTTTCTTCACTACGTTTCGGCCAAATTTCACATCTGGCCTTCTTTAGGTGATTAACCGCGACTTCGGATTGGAATGCTGTGTTTTCTAACCGTATCCCCTGTAATTACTGCCTTCCATAGTTGTTGTCTATCAAGTAAACCTCTGGCCGACTTGGGTAGGAATTGAAACCGCTATCTTCTGACAATGCTCACCTGGAACCGTAGAGACTCAACGCCTCTATCCGCTGCGCCATGGGCGATCAAGGTCGGATTTTCTGGTCTTATAAATCCAATTATTTGTTCTCCTTATCTGGTCTTCCATAGTTGGGTCCGTACCGAATTTGTAATTGTCTTTAATTAGAATCATTTTGAGAGGAGGCTTCTCAATCGGAGAATTATTTTTTTTATTTATTGCGGACTTTTGTCCTCATCTTGGTAGTTTAAAAAAACAAACTACCAAGATGAGGACAAAAAGTCCGCAAAAATAAAAAAAATAATTCTCAGATTAAGAAGCCTCATTTCAAAATGATTCCAATTAAAGAGCTCTGGATTGTTTAAAAATAAATTTACCTACACACTATTCACTTGAAAAAATATATATTGAGAGATAAATTTAAAACAAGGTAATCGAAACAGGATATATTTATTGTGAAACAAAGTCGACACTATAGCGTTTGGGTTATTATGAACCATCATTATAAGGACTGGGAGGGATGGTATTAGTAATGTTAAATCAACGATGGATGTTTAAAAAATTATACAAAAACTTAAGGATAATCTATATATCGGTAAAGAGACAGCCGTTTAATCAGTAACGTTTGTTTTTGAAATTGCCATGTGATTTCGGGGGAATATAAAGTAGAATTTTGACAATTTTAAAAACACACGCTGATTAAAAAAAAAAGAAAAATCGTTGATTTAACATGAACTAATATTATCTCCCCACAGTCCTGATGACAATTCATTCGAACCGAAACGCTATAGTGTCAATTTTGCTTCTCAATAAATCTCTTCTGCTTGGATTACCTTGTTATCGATTGTTTCTCTATATTGTATTTTACTCCGTTATTCACTTTCATATATCAAACTTACAAAAAGACCAAATTTATTCATGTTAAAAAATAAAAGTTAACAACAAACCGGTTTCAGTTCTACCTGGTCACAGTTAAACTAGGACAACGATTAAGACAAAAGAGAGGAAATCGTCTCTGTAATGTTAGAAAAAAAATTATGACGGGGGGGATGTTAAATTTTAATCAATTTAAGACCCAATAAACATACCCTCCGTAAGCAGAGGGACGGTTTATGGGTCAAAATATGAATGGTCACTAACACTTTAAGATGGAAATCTGAGTGGGACCTACTTAAAATAGTAAACAGGTCCTCACTGTAGGACGAGGCACAATCACGGTTATTTATTAGGTGTTCCGCTATAGCAGACCCGTACGTGTTATTAATATGGTCTGCCTATATATATAGTTTTGGTATTAAATGATGGTCAAGTGTTCATATGCCATCAAACCAAATAAACTAAACTAACCTAACCTGTTGCAAAGCAGTAGTCACCATCTCAGATTTGAACCGACTTAACTTGAGTGATCTTACGGGAACAGCGTGACTTGACAGTTAATCAGATTAACGTGTACTGTTAGTGGCAATTGTTGTATGGCGCAGTCATCTGGATAGATCAATGTTTTCAATCGATCTTTTATTGTAAGGTGGCCAGAAGTGATTTCAGATCGTTACGGCCAGGCCTCTCGGTCGTTTTTGATTGTTATTGATCTTTCCCGTTCACCATCATGACTGCCGCTCTCATCAAGACGAAGATTGGATAATTTGTTTGTAATCTTTTCAAGGCACAATCAATAGAGCTCTCCAGTCAGCAGAGAGTAAAAAAACAGAAAAAGTGTGCGCCATCTTCCTTTAATTCTTCGTCTGAATGTCGATAAAATAAGTGTTTTTTTTTCTTTTTCTTTTTTACTATGATGATTATAATTGTGATAATTTCGCCCTGATTTGGCGTAGTAGTGATCTTGTAAGTATTAGCAATAATAGTTGTGATTATAGCTGAATCCCTATTCTCGTGTTTTTTTTTCATTGATTTGAAATTATTATAGCAATTTTCTTTTATTATTATAATTACATTGTTTTTATTATTTTTACGAAACTGGTCAACTACTAAACTGGTTGACCATCACTGATACTAGCTGGTTTAACCATATCATTGTTTACAGGAATTAAAATTCACCTCATTGACCTTAATATAAGAAGCCATTTAGTTTGCAGTGGCTATGGTATTGGCAACTTGAAGGTTATCTTCGTATATTTTTCGTATCTGAGAACCATAACTCGCCATTACAATTATCTAAGTATGAGAGGAAAACAATTCGGATTCTTGTAACTGAGGAAAGTTATTATGGGTAAATATTTTCTCGTGTTAAACAATGTACGAAGATTCACGACCAATTAACAATAACAAATTTTATTGCCTATGGCTTAAACGAATAGAAGATTCACATGAGATTCAAGAAAGAGCTTATAAAGAGTCGTATGAGAGAAATTGCCTAAAGGTCTTTTAGTAAAAGTTGGGAGTCCTTTATAGAATGCAAGTTGCTGGATAAAGACTCCAAGGTTTATTGGAGCGAAAGCCATCTTTGCAGGAAACTGCACACACTCGTACGTGCCTCTGGTTGTCGAAGCAGGACCGAAGGGAGAAATTTGACTTTGCCGCACCCTTCTTTTGGTGATGTAGCGGTCATAAGAAGTACTATTTGGAAGGCAAGAAATGTAATCCTTACAAGTTTTATATATTTACGCAAATGTCATTTTATATTTGCTGATACTTGTGTCATTTCGTTTTTATTGTATTCACTTGAATACATATAAATTTGATATTACAAGTGTTATTTATTTTATGCTAAATGACCTGTGAACCCAGTGAGTTTAATAATCTATGATACTATTTATACTGATTTAAGAAGGCATGGAAAACGACGTAAATCTTGAAAGTAATGAGACTGACTTTTTATTTTTCAGGTGGATAACCTTAATTGAAAATCAGCCGTGGATTGCCTCCAAGAATTTACGTTCAGTTGACTAAAGTTTACTTTTCCCGATTTTTTTCCTTTGTTGGAATTACTTAGCAGTATCCTGGGTATGATATTAAACCATCTGATAGTGAGGCTCCTGTTTTAAAATTTGGAGATTCTAGAGAAACCCTTCATTACTATTATTCTTATGTCTATTTTAAACCCTGAGCGGTAATACCTGTTAGGAGCCAATCTAACCATGAAATAGAACTGTTAATTCCTTTACAAGAAATTAGAGAAATTAATAGATGTGTAGTAGTAGTAGTAGTAGTAAAAGTTTAGTAGTTATTTGAAACCGTGAAGGTCATTTGTATTTGACAGAAATACTTGATAAATAGAATTATTTATGTTAAATAGTAATATTTAAAGTGCCCAGTCGCCTGGAGCTGCAGATAACACCAACTGCTTTACTGCAGAAGGCTAAGACTCCTCCAATGAGTGTCCTGAATATATGACACTAAACAATCTGATGCTGAGGCTCCAATAATGCTTAAGCTTTAGGGAATACACAGTACCCCTTTATTGCCATCGCTCCAGGTCCTCTCGGACCCGGAGTGGTAGCACCTGATAGGTTCCTATCAAAGGACCAAATAGAACTAAACTGTGTACTTATGCTAAACTGAAGTGTTTGAACCAGATCTGTTTTGACAATTAAACTACGTACTTATAAAGTTGGCGAGCTTAATCGAGAGTGACCCGAAGGCTCCATTTTCAATAGCTACTACACCAAGGTGTAGGTGAGGGCGCTACTCCATTCTCTGGTTTGCTGTACTGTAACCGTGATCCTTACCTTATAATGCTGAGTGTTAAGCAAGGCGACATCAAGTACCATTTTTTGAGTCTTTGGTATGACTCGACCTGGGATTGAACCCTGGTCTCCCGGACCATTGGAAAACACTCTACTCAATAAGCCAATGGCCCAGCGTACTAAACTGAATTGTTTGAACTAGAACTGTTTTTACAGTTAACTGTGAGTAAACAAAATAATGTACTTATGCTAAAGTAAATTATTTCAAATAGAACTGTTTTTATGCATAAAAATTGATTTTGCATTAAATAACCTACAATGGTTTATATGTCATAAAACCATACCAAACTAAACCAAACCAAAAGTTGAAACCATTTAATCGTGTTCAAATGAATAAACACTACCTTGTTTAGTAGGTGGAGAGTTTGCCAATGGACCGGGAGACCTAGGTTCAATCCCAGGTCGCGTCATACCAAAGACTTTAAAAATGGTACTTGATACCTCCTTACTTAACACTAAGCAATATAAGTTAGGTATCAAGGGTAAAATGGAGCAATCCAGGGAAAGGAGTAGCGCCCTTCCCTACACCTCGGTGTAGTAGCTATTGAAAAAGGAGCCTTCTGGTCATCCTCGACTACGGTCGACAACTTACTTTACTTAACTCGTTTAGAAATAAAATTACCTACAAACCATTCGCTTATAAATCGTACACACACCTACACACACTTATGCATATATAAGTAAGTAGTTGGCGACCGTAGTCGAGGGTGACCAGAAGGCTCCCTTTTCAATAGCTACTACACCGAGGTGTATGGGAGGACGCTACTCCTTTCCCTGAATTGCTCCACTTTACCCTTGATACGTACCTTATATCGCTGAGTGCGAAGCAAGGAGGTATCAAGTACCATTTTTATAGTCTTTGGTATGACGCAACCTGGGATTGAACCCAGGTCTCCCGGACCATTAGTGAACACTTGGCATTAAATAACTATCAAGGGTTTATATGCTATTAAACCAAATAACCAAACCAAATCAATATCTAGTAAACTGAGACTGAAACACCAGTCTTACAGTGTTGATGTTGACTAAGCTTTCTTTATTCTTACACAAAGGCCTTAGCTTTCTCATATTACCAATCAATATTTGTTTGCTAAAGTTTACTTCTATTGCAAAACAGGTCCCTTGGAAGTTGTCAATTGATCAGAGGAGACGAAAGAAATGAGCAAAAATGAATTTACAGCTTATCTTATTAATGTTTTGATAAATTCAGCCGGTCATCACAGTGATTTTCCAAACCGTCCCTCGAAGAAAGATTTTTTTTAAACATAAGTGTAATTATTTTTTTCTCTTTTTTTTTTGTATAGCCATGACCAACAATATAAAAACATAAGCATATGCATGCAAAATCATAACGACCACACAATAAAGACGAGCGACAGAATTCTTAGAAAAATATACCTCTCACTTTATTTTAAAGGGTGTGAGAGGGAGTTGGAGACCGAACAGAACTGCAACATATTGACCCCCACTCTATTGGCTATAACCGCGTTTCTCTTCCGTTCTCCTGGGCTGCTCAACCGGGGGCCTGGGAGCCCAGCCTCTCTGGGTGCTGGTTTTCTCTACCGCATCTTATCTCCAAATTGTTTGATCTCCAAACTCATCTGATCTCCAACATTGAATTTCCTGTGCACTGAGTTATATAATAGTTCAACGTCCACCTTCTTCTTGTGGGCGTCACAAATCGTACTCATTCAACCCGTCCACGGTCAAGGTTATATTCTGATATTCCTCGACCGGTTGCACCTGTTATTTACACAGGTGCATTTCCTATTTTGACAGCCTGGCCGAGTCGTAGGTCAATATACAACAGCAGATGAAGATTATATGGTAATATATACGAAACTATTGTTGTATATTGACCTCCGACCCGGCCGGGCTGTCAAAATAGGAAATGTACCTGTGTAAATAACAGGTGCATCCGGTCGATGAATTTTATATGATTAATGGTTTCGTTTCTATCACCACATAACTTACACTTGCGATTGTGTTGCGTATTATCGATTTTTTTTCTTTAATATAACTGGTCCTTATGGCATTGTTTTGTGATGCTATTCGAAAAGATTCAGTTTCTCTCTTAAGGTTTCCTTTTCTTAGCCACGTCGAAGTCTTGTCCTGACAGTTTTCACTTGTTTGTCGCTTGAAATATCCACACAGTTGTTTTTCTTCCCCTTTTGGTTTTCTAGTTGTCGTTGTTCTGCTTGTCCTTATATTGTCCCTGTTCTTACTGGCCGCTGTAATTAGTCTACCTTTGCCCTTTTTAATGTACTCTTCAAGTCCCCATATTGATGCATCGTCGATATTTTCAGTTCTAATAAGTCTTCTTCTCCCTTCCTTCTTGGTACAGATGTGAGGCCTTGTACATCTTCAACTTTCTTTACATTTGGTTCACATGTCTGAGTTCTTCCCTGATTCCATAATTAAGATCAAAAGCGTGTTCTGAAAATTTTAAGGCCTTCATTTTAAAGGGAAAGGTATGAATCCAATTATTCTCCCTCCAGCTATGGGTAAATAGTAGGGCAGACTAGATTCTTCAGCCTTCGTGACGCAACTAGTCTGGGAGAAGGAAAACTCTGAATTCAAACCTGTTAAAGTTCGCTTAAAAATTGACCTTGTGTCATATCTTGCCCGAGCGGAGGGGTTAGGTAAATATGAGCATTTTAAACTGACCCTTAAAGCTGTTGAAGAAGCATGCAGATTTTAGGAGAGGAAACATCTGACCATACTTCTCAAAGCTAACTTGAACGTTTTAGGAAAGGCAATCTTGAAATGAAGCTCAAAAGTCGACAACTGACAATTGTCGATTATTAAACTTTAAAACCCTGTTCACCATATCGTTGAAAACTTTCAGAAGAAGATCCATGATTATCGAGCTGTGCTCAAAAAAGATGAAACAGCCCACGAGAGTTTTGTCTCTAATTCTTCCTTTACTGAAAAACAAACAAAAAATCTTTTGATAAATTCTAACATTTCGTGTTCAACATCGACTGATTCTTTTTTGCAGGGTTGAACTTTTCCTTGCCGACTTGTGGCCTATCAGGTTATTTTTGGGGGGATGGTGGGTGAAGGTTCATTTTGATTAATAATTTGCATCTTTTCACTTGTAATTTACAAAGGATTATCATTAGTAAATTGATATGTAAACATTTTATTCTTAAAGTGAGTGATTTACTAATTGCAACTTAGTTTGGCACAAACCCAGAAATATGGGACACCCAATGAAAATCACACGGAAGAACCCTTGTTATAACTCAATCTTTTGGTTCTACGGCACATCAACCATTGTAGGTTATTTAATGCCAAATCCATTTTCAAACATATAAACAGTTCTATTTCGAACAATTCAGTTTATTATAAGTACGCAGTTTAAATGTCAAAACAGTCCTATTTCCAGCAATTCAGTTTCGTATGAGTACATAGTTTAGTTCTATTTGACTTATAGATGGGAACTTCTCAGGTGCTACCACTCCGAGCCAGAGTGAACCCGGGAGCGATGGCAATGAAGGGGTACTCTGCATTCCCTAAAGCTCCAGCATTACTGGAACCTCACCATCAGATTGTTAGGGTCATATCCAGGACACTTGTTGGGAGGGGGATCTTACTCCTCTGCAGAGGTGCAGTCGGTGTATTCTATAGCCCCAGCCGACTGGGTAATAATTTGATAAAATTCTGAATACTATCCTGGAGTTCTTTTAGAGTTGGTTTTATTTTTTTACTTAAATCGGATTTGAATGAGCAAAAAAATTTCTTTTTATCAAACTGAAGTCAAATAAAAAAAACAACAAAAGAAAATAAAAAAAACTGCAACACAAATTTTGTGAGTTTCGTCGATTAAAAACAATTTGACGGCGGGCACCTCTGGTGGTGTAACGGTTAGCAAGATGGACTAGCAAACCTACACAAGTGAGTTCGAGTCTAATTGGGCGCCTTGTGCCACATCGAAGCAAAGAGCTTCGTAAATTACTTAAAAACAATTTGAAGGTAATGCGAAAAAGAATTGAAACTGTCGAATTTTTGTAATTGGCTGATCACCATCGGCACCAAAGAGCCCTATCACTTTTGCTATTTTAATCAAACATGATGAAGTCGGGTGTGGGTCTATTTCTTCTACAAAAGCATAAGGTTTAGTTTGATTTATTTGTCTAACCATTTGTAATCTCAAATTTTGCCGATAACATTTTTAGACGAGCCATGGCTCTTTTGTTTGCATACAGTGAAATGGTTATATATATGATTTTTAAGTCTATAATTTGTTAGCAATCTTATTTGTAAACGAGTCAGAACTAATTTGTTTGCACACAAGTATTACGATTATTTGCATACAGTTAATTAAGTAAGTAAGTTGGCCACTGTAGTCGAAGACGACCCGAAGGCTCCCTTTTCAGTAACTACTGCACCAAGGTGTAGTGGAGGGCGCTACTCCTTTCCCAGGATTGCTCCACTTTAACCTTGATACGTACCTTATAATGCTGAATGTTAAGCAAGGAGGTATCAAGTACCATTTTTTAAGTCTTTGGTATGACTCGACCTGGGATTGAACCCCAGTCTCCCGGACCATAATAATCTAACGTGAATAGTTCTATTTAGTAATTATCATTTGTTTGTAGTCACTTGAATGGTTTCAAATATTGTTATCTAACATACATAATTTTATTTGCACATGGTTAAATGGTTTTAATGTAACGTTAACAATACAATTTAGGTACGTAGATAAAAAGTTTCAAATAATGCTAATCAACGCCTATAATTCTATTCAACATTATTTATTCGTTATCACACAGATTGTTCTAAGTATTTCTATATATCCCAACAATTCAATCAAACACCAGTTTACAGACCATTAAATGTGGCCTAGTCGGCTGGGAGCTGCAGAATACACCGACTGCATTTCTGCAGAGGGGTAAGACTGGCCCCCAAAATGTCCTGTATATGACGCTAAACAATCTGATGGTGAGGCTCCAGAAATGTTGCAGCTTTGGCGCATGCTGAGTACCCCTTTATTGCCATCGCCCCCAGGTCCACTATGGTCCAGAGTGGTAGTACCTGATAGGTTCCTATCTATGGGTTATACAGAACTAAACATTGTACTTATGTTAAACTTAACTATTTAAAATAGAACTGTTCATTTGTATAAAATTGGATTTGGCATTGAATAACTTACAATGCTTATGTCATAAAATCAAAACAAACCGTCAAATAGTCAAAGAGTTCTATTACTAGCTATTCGATATAACGCAAGTCATTTGCTTGCACATAGTTTAAATGTCAAACAGTTCTATTTGATCCATAGATTGGACTCGTTCAGGTGCTAAAACTCAAGGTGAGAATGGACCTGGGAGTAATATAATTGAAGATGTACTCCTTATTTCGCAAAGCTCCAGGGCTAGAGACTAGCGAACCGATATCTTTATGTCATATGCTGAACACGCGTTGGGTTGAGGGTCTTACACTTCTGCAGAGATGCAGTCGATGTATTATACAGCCCCAGCCAACTGGGCAAGTTGTAAACGAGTTCGAACTCCAGTCACGCTATTACGTTCACTTTTAGACTCATACTCTCGAGAAATGTATGATACCTTTATCCCCATTGCTATGAGTTAAGTAGTACGACTTCCGTTCCACAAGTATGGCTCTAGCATGATATAACCAACAAAAGTATTGCCCGGTTGGCTGGGGCTGTAGAATACACCGACAGCACCACGTTAATCGTTAATACAGACACCCCTCCCACAAAAGGGAAGGGACAGATCAGTTCGACGCATGCGTGACAGTTGTCAAAAGGACAGAGGCAATTTTTTTTTTTTTAGCCTTTCTCGTTATTTCGCTCATGAGGGCGCTTATAAAATTGACGATTTGTGTCATATTGAATAATATGTAGTTGATTATCCACAGTATGTTCTCCAGAAATTACAGGATATTTATCTGTTTCAGATACTTGCTGACTGGATTGATTGATTTTAACGGCATGTCTACTCATCTCGGGTAATTTTATGCCAAGTGGTTAGGGAATCACGAAGAGTTGACGTTCATATCAACATTTTCCTGTGGTTGTTACTTAAGTGTTTTTGTACATCATTATTTTTACACAGATAGTCTTAAGTAATTATTAATTAATCAAGATTAATTAACCAAATAATAATTATTTGTTGGCTCTCAGTTATATGGTCTTATGTAACTGATAATCATCCTTAGTTGACTACTATATCTTCAAGTAACAATTCTTCATAATACTTAATTTGTAGTTATATAGTTTCAAGTATTCCTATCAAATACGAATAATTTGTACATAGGTGCAAAGGATTATGAGTAATTTAAATCAAAATTTGATTCATTTGTAAATGATTAAGTGTAATCTTAACTGTTTATATTTGATTTGGTATGTCTAACGGCATATCAACTCCTTATGAGTTATTCAGTTCCAAAATTTGATTCATTTGTAAATATTATCAATGTTCCATGGAATTTTAAAAATAATTACTCTCTTATTTGATGAGAATCATTTGTTTGCGCTCTAACAACAGCTGTACGGACACCTACCTCCCATCGTTAAAATAATCCAAATTAGACGAACAAAACATTGCTAGAGAAGCAAGGACGAAGTCATAAGTGACGTTCTCCCATAGACCCCTTCATATGGTCGTGCCAGGGTTGACTGACCAATAAGAACTTAGTTACAACAGCTCTGCGTGGACATAAAGTTGTTTGGAAGACCTGCCGGGAGCGATGGATGACAGGGACAGACGAAGAGGGAGAGAGAGAGAGAGAGAGAGAGAGAGTCAGAGAAATCAGTGCTGTCAGTGCGATCTGATGACGATGATGATGATATGATACAACTAGTATTCCTACCAAACATTAATAATTCTATTTAATAATGATTTTTTGTTTGCACACAGTTATATGGCTCCACTAATTCTTATCTAATACAAATAATTATCAAACAGATTCATTAGATCAATAGATAAGATCTTAATAGGTACTAACTGGGTTAAAGTGGACCAGGGAGTAATGGCAATGAATTGGTAATCCTTAGTTCACAGCAGCTCTGTGCCGTTACGAGATATAGCTCTAAAGACTTGCCGAAAACAATGGATGATAGGGAGGTGTGACGAGAGAGGGTCAGGAATATCCGTGCTGATGGCGCGACATGATGATGATGATGATGAAGTATGATATTCAGAATTACTCCTCCACCGGGAATTGTCAGCGTTGTTTATGCTCCGTTGAAGAGACAGTAGTGATCATTATTAAGCAGCTTTAGTTCCAAGTTATTATTTTTAATACAAATAAATTACACTTATAAAGAAAGCATCAAGTATTATCGTTGTAGGAAATGAACACTGCGATACGAGTTCAAATCCTGGACGAGGTTGACTGAATTTCACATAGCACGAATGGCGCGTGCTCTTTTTCTGTTTCTTCTTTTCTTTCTCTTCCGTCTACACGCAAATGATCTGTTAGCTTCAGCCACTATTGCCCAGGCGGACAGTAGGCTGACGTGAGAGATCAATTATTCTTCTGCCAGCTATAGGTAAATAGTTGGACAGACTGGGTTCGTTAGCCAAGGTTAGGCAACCAGTCTAGGAGAATGAAAACTCCGCAAAAAAATTGACACTATATCACATTCTGTCAGGGTGGAGGGTTTGGTAAATACGTATAAAGTATCAAGCATTCCTATCGAATATAATATTTTGAATTATTATGTGCTGTTTAGTATCAAGCTTAGGACACTCTTTTTTTTTTTTGTAATTGGGTCTTATCTCTCAGTTGAGAATGCAGTTTGTGTATTGAAGGCCACTCTAACAAGACGGTAATTCATTTGCCTATTTTTGGCTTAAAAAAATAATATACCGAAAATATTGCTTCCATCTTCAGTGTTAGTATCAATAAACAAAAAATCCGCTTTTTTCTGTTTAAAAATGGATGGCTGATACGACAGCTGTCACAGTTGAATCAAAAGCGGTGTTTTGATTGTACTGTGCTAAATGCACCTAGCACTGTTTAATGTTAAACAAAGAGCGATCTTTTTGGCTAACTCAGTATTTTAGCTTGTGCACACACACACACACACACACACACGCATACAAAACAAACATGGCGCGTGCTCTCATTCTGATTCTTCTTTTCTCTCTCTCTTCCGTCTACACGCAAATGATCTGTAAGCTTCAGCCACTATTGCCCAGGCGCACAGTAGGCTGACGTGAGAGATCAAGCGAAAAGCAATGCTTCTATTCGTCACTGTTAATCGCTCGGTCAGTTGCTACCCCAGGGACAGACCATTCTTATAAAAACAGGAATAGAAATCTGGGGACAGTTCCATTGAGAATAAACACAAAGAGTTAAGAGACAGAAAGAAAAATATGATTTAACTGCTTGGGCGTGGTCCTGTCTGGGGTACTGACGAAGCTGAACGTGACATATTGTCTGCAGATTGGTGTATATATATATATATATATATATATGCAGGTGTGCCTGTGTAAGACATTTCAAATGCTGGATAAACATTAGCATGCTGAAGTTTCATTTGTTTACTTATCTGATTATATCTACCTAAAGAATGATACACGAACTCACTTAGAAATTCACGGATACATAAAAACACATTCAGAGACACACATACACAATGCCAGGCACACGAAGACACACGTACAAATTAACAAACACTCAGAGACACACATGGGCTCTAAAATACACTCAGAGATAGACGTAAACCGAAACACACACACACACACACACACACACACACACACACACACGCACACACACACACACACATCCCGAGACATTCTTTAATAGAAACACAAGCACAGTTACAACACACTCTGGCCGAGTCGGCTGAGGCTGTAGAATACGCTGACTGCTTCTCTGCAGAGGGGTAAGACTCCCTCAACGAGTGTCCTGGATATGATGCTAAACAATCTGATGGTGAGGTTCCAGTAATGCTGGAGCTTTGGAGAATATGGAGTACACATTTATTGCCATCGCTCCCAGGTCCACTCTGGCCTGAAATGGTATCACCTGATCGGGTCCTATCTCTGGGTTAAATAGAACTAAACTGTATGCTTATGCTAAACTGAATTGTTTGAGATGGGTCTGTTTTGACATTTAAACTGCGTACTTACGCTAAACTGAATTGTTTGAAATAAAACTGTTTACATGAATAAAAATGGATTTGGCATTAAATAACCTATAATGGGTGATATGTCATATAACCAAACCAATATAATTAACAGGACTTCTTCAGATCAGCTAAAAAACATTTGATCAGAAAAAGTCCTCGAAATTTTTAGAGCGTTGATTAATATCAATGCTTTTTAACAAGATGGAAATAAATCTATTATCTTAATGTGACCTATTGTTGGTTTTTTATTTTGAAAAAAAAATGTATTGCTAACACATGTTTTGTTGAACAGGAGAGAACACATTTTTTTTTATAGTTTTGATTGTAGTTTCTCGAGTTGTCTTGTTTTTTTCTGTATTTCAGGGTCAAGTTGGTGAAAAAATTGTCCCATATTTTTTCCGCCAGCGTTTTCAACCATATTCTGGTCGTCTTTAGGGGCCGTCATTTTTGGTAGCTGTTGAGTTTTAGTTTGACAGATTATATCAAATCAAAGAACACAACAATAGCACCAATCAGCTCCCATCTTCTTACTTCAGAAAAATATCTATTGATAGTACAACAATTATATGTATATGCAATAACAAAAAACGACTATAAATCCTTGAGGCAATATACATAAAGAATTAAAAAAAACAAATATAATTAAGTAGCATTGAATACAGGCATTAATATATTAAACATCTTTAATACGTAATATCCCCCACCAATTAGATAGACTCTCCCAACTTTAGTACGTAATATCCCCCACCTATTAGATAGACTCTCCCAACTCAATATATTTTCTTAATATAAAAAATGCTTCAACTTAATAAAAAAATTAAGGCTATAAATCAGTCAAACTTAAATTAAACAGCCAATGGGCACCTTTGGTGGTGTAATGGTTAGCAAGCTTGACTAACAAACCTACACGAGTGAGTTCGAGTCTCATTAGGTGCCCCATTCATTCGTCCTTGAGGCACATCGAAGCAAAGAGTTTCGTAAATTACTAAACTAAACAGCCAACACAAACGACAACCCCTGAAGACGACCAGATTATCGTTGAAAGCGCTTGGGGGAAAAACAACTTGACCCTGAAATAATGAAAAAAACTACAATAAAAAAACAAAAATTAAAATTTGTTCAATCATGTTCAATAAAACATGCCTTAGCAATAATTTGCTACCAATCTATACAATATATATGATGTTGTTTTCGTCTAGGATGTATGGATAGGGTCAAATGAAGACGGCACCATTCTTCGTTAGACCAATTGATATGATACGCCAACAGTCTATTTTACATCGCTTTTCTTACAGCATATCAAAACCAAAAAAAGGAAAAAAAAATTTTTTTATAAAGTTTCTAAAAAAATTTCCGTTTATTCTCACAAAATCTCTCTTGACTATGGACTTAGCTCGAAACTAGTTGTGAACAATCAAAAAATGAATAACATAAAAGTAATATTTTTATTTTTGTCTAATCATTTTCGTTCATTCAATATATATATATATATATATATAATGAACGAAAATGATATATACAAATATATATATATATATATATATATATATATATATATATATATATATATACACGCACATTATATATATATATATATATATATATATATATATATACACACGCACATATAAATATATGAATGTATATATATATTTGATTAAACAATATAGACATCTTTTGGGTACACATTTTTGTACTTATCCTTCAGAGTCACTGGTTGTTTGGGTTTTATGGCATGTCAACCTTCATAGGTTATTTAATGTCAAATTCTGTTTATATATATATATATATATATATATATATATATATATATATATATATATATATACGAGGTGTATACGATAAGTTTCCAGACTTTTTTTCGTATGGGCACTTTTATTGTTAGTATACACATGAAACTCTAGTCCCCTTCGAAGTAATCTCCTCCGGCTTCAATGCACTTGTTGTACCGTTCCAAAAACTTCTGGAAGGCCCCATGGAAGTCCTCTTGTGTGAGCGTGTCAATGACCTTCGTCACAACATCTTTCAACTGCTCAATTTTCTCATAACGACAGCCTATGAGCTTAGGGAATAACCAAAAGTCACAGGGAGCAAGGTCTGGACTATATGGAGGGTGAGGAACTGTCTTGATGCCCATCTTGGTCAAATTATCTGCGACTAGGATGGAGTTGTGGACTGGTGCATTGTCCTGGTGGAAATGCCACTGATTCGATTTGAAGAGTGCTGGCCTCTTCCAAGGGAATCTCCTGCTGAACTCCCTTATAACCTCAACATAGTAACTCTAACCCTTTGGCCAATCAACTCTGGTGTATTGACTTCCTTACTCCTCCCACACCTCTCATCATCCCCCACAGACTCCGTGCCTTCCTTGAATCTCTTATGCCACTTGAAAACTGATGCTCGATTTATGTAAGATGGTCGAAAAGCAGTCTGAAGCATTCCATACGTTTTTGTGGCATTTTTTTTCCAAGTTTAAAACAGAAGTTTATTGCATATCGTTCTTCTAAAGTGTCCTCACGTCCAGATTGCCTTTTTGAAATTCACCATCTATGACAATCAGGCTTTAGTAGGGTGTATTCCAATTGCTGCTGTAGCTGTTCATTTGAATTTGAAATCATAAAAATTGGTCATTCATCTCATAAGATGTATAGCAATAACATGGTGAATTTTCAAGAGTCTACGACAATTCTAAATGCCCACACAAAAAGAGTCTGGAAACTTCTCGTATGCACCTCGTATATATATATATTAACCAAAGATTTCCAAATGAATACTTTGTAGATAACGTTTTAGATAAGCAGGATCTCATTTGTTTGCAGTGTATTAAATGATTTCAATTCATCATATTTTTTGGTACAATCCTGTCTCTCTCAAGAAAGACAGGACATCTTCAATTTTGATGTTCTCAAACAGATCTCTCAAACTATTCTCATTGAAAAATCGCTTTTTGATGAGAGTGAAAGTGTTACATTCTATGAGAATGTGTTGAACGGTGCAAGGTACTTGACATGTCAAACACTACGGTTGTTGTTCCTGTTTCAGTATGAAAGAGTGAGTAAGCCTGGTGTGACCGATGCACAATCGGGATATTATGACTTGTTCTTTTCTTGATTTTCTGAAAGCTGGTCTTCTTTTAGAAAATCAAGAAGAGAACAAGCGATTTTTATGGTATCTGGCGGGAATTGGTTAATGAACCTCCATGAAAAATTGATAAATATTGATAATTATTAATATTGACCGATAAAATGAAGCGTAGTTTCTTCCAAGTAGCGGTCGTGTTGATACTGCTATATGGATGCACCACATGGACGCTAACTATGGAGAAAAAAGCTTGACGGCAATTACACAAGAATGCTGCGAGCAATATTGAACAAGTCCTGGAGAAAGCACCCTACAAAGCAGCAGCTGTACGGCCACCTACCACCCATCACGAAAACTATCCAAGTTAGACGAAGCAGACTTGCGGGACACTGCTGGAGAAGTAGGGACGAACTCATAAGTGATGTACTCCTGTGGACTCCTTCTCATGGAAGAGTAAAGGCAGGACGTCCAGCTCGAACCTACATACAGCAGCTCTGTGCCGATACGGGATGTAACCTTGAGGACCTGTTGGAAGCAATGGACAATAAGGAGGTGTGGCGAGAGAGGGTCAGAAATATTCGTGCTGATTGCGTGATATGGTGATGATGATGATGATGATATTGTCATAGCATTTATTTTTAAACTGGGTTCTATAAACAGCAGAAGAGGCTAAAGACATTTAAGTATTTAAGTACATCAGCACTAGATTCAAAGCGAATTCCTTTGAGTTTAGGATGCTTCTCATTGGCTAAGTGGGTAGAGTGTTCGCCAATGGTCCGGGAGACCTGGGTTCAATCCCAGATCGTGTCATACTAAAGACTTTTAAAATGGTATTTGCTTAAAACTCTGCAATATAAGGTAGGTATCAAGGGTAAAGTGGAGCAATCCAGGGAATGGAGTAACGTCTCCCTACACCTCGGTGTAGTAGCTATTGAAAAGGGAGCCTTCTAGTCGCCCTCGACTACGGTCACCAACTTTACTTACTTTTTTCTAATATGGAGCGCTTCGAGAATCTGCAATTTTTTCTTATTATTTTGTTGTTCAAATATTGTTGGGTTTTCAGTAAGAAGTTTCCAAAAATCAGTTTTTAGGAAGGAATGTCTTTTTAGATGTCTGGCTATTGAACTGGTATCCGAGAGATGCACATTGTGTTATCTCGATAAAGTAGTTGAGGTCAAACCAACGTATATACTGTTATTGTCAGAGATACAATCACCTAAAGAACATTTGAATTGATATATAACGTTTTTTTTTTTTTTTTTGCAAAACTCTAATCGAGAGAGAGACAGAGAGAGAGAGAGAGAGAGAGGAATTATTATCAATGACTAAGTTGGAGGTTTTGAATTTATTTTAGTATATTTTTTTATTATGATCAGTGGAGGGTATATTTCTTTTAGTCAACGTTTTTAAAATATTTTCATCTAATTTATAATTGTAGTGCATTTGGTTACGGTAATATATATATATATATATAGAGAGAGAGAGAGAGAGAGAGGGAGAGAGAGAGAGAATCAAGGGAATCTATGCAATCGGCACGCCTAAATGATGATGATGATGATGTATGGCTTCAAGTACCTCTATCTAACACTAATAATTTTCAGATCTCTTGGACTATTTGACTTGGGCAGTAGAACACGACGACTGCACCTGTGCAGCAGACCCTCCTAACGATTGCCCTGGGTATGATGGCAAGCCTTGGGGAATGTAGAATACTCTATAATTCACATTACTCTCAGGTCCACTCTGACCTATTTTGGTAGTATCTGTTAGGGTCCCATCTATGGGTCAAATAGAACTTTTTACCATTTACTATCATCATCATCATCATCATATCGTGCTGGCAGCACGGATATCCCTGACCCTCTCTCGCCACTCCTCCCTATCGTTCATCGCCCTAGGTAGGTCTTCAGGACAACAACCTGTATCCTCACATAGCTGCTGAATGTACGTTCGTGCTGGTCGTCCTGCTTTTGCGCGGCCGTGTGTGGGGATCCATAAGAGTACATCTCTTATGAGTTCATCTCTGCTTCTCCAGCAATGTCCTGCATGTCTGGTTCGCCTAACTTGAATAGATTTCGTGATAGGGGGCAGGTGGCCGTACAGTTGGTGTCTTGTGGGGTGTTGCTGCCAGGACTTGTTGAGGATTGCACGCAGCATTCTTGTGTAATTGACATCTAGTTTCTTCTCCAGCCGTTTTGTTAGCGTCCATGTAGTGCATCCATATAGCAGTATCGATGTGACCGCTGCCTGGAAGAAACTGCGTTTCATTTTATCGGTTAGGTCTGATTTCCATATAGTCGATAGCCTATTGATAGCTGTCCATGCTTTCGTTAACCTCGTTTCGATGTCCTTTTCGGTTGATTAGACGCTGCTTCCTAGGTACGTGAATTTGTCTACTAGTTTAAGAGGGGTTCCTTCTAGAATGGAGATGTCCCCTGTTTGGTTATAGCACATATATTCCGTTTTGTGTGCATTAACATGGAGGCCTATGCTTGCTGCTGCTCGTTCCAGGCTATGCAGAAGTGTTTCTGCTTGGTCAGGTGTATTTGCCAGTATCGCTATGTCATCGGCGTAGTCGGCGTCGGTAATTGTTGTTGCGGGATATCTTCTGCTTCTTTTCTTCGTCAGTTCGAAGCCATTCTCTTTGATTTTGTCAATCGATGTTCTAAGTACGTAGTCTAGACAAATGATAAAGAGATACGGAGCCAGCGTGTCCCCTTGCAGTACTCCTGCTACAATGTCGAAGTATTCTGTGTCTCCATCTGGTGATCGTACTTTTACTTTAATTCCAATTTAAAATGCTGAATTTTACAAAATGTTATGCTGTATTTTGTTTGTAAAATAATGCTTAAACTATGCGTTTTAAATGTAAAGGCACGCTTACTCTACTGTAAAGCCAATTTGATATTAAGCCTATCCACATGTCAGCGAACAAGGCAGAATGTTTTTAAATATCTTCTATCGAATAATTTAAAAATTCGTAAAGAAAGCCCTAACAGTAGTTTAGAAGAAAAAGCCTAGAATGCTACTACAGCCCCCCCCCCTCAGAAAGGGAAAAAGAAAAGAAGAAAAAAAAAAACCAACAAAAACGAATTGTCCCCTTCACCCCACTAGACCGCCCCCAAAGCTACCTAAAATATCAGTAGTAAATAAAAGTCCAAACGAAGAAGAGCATTTGAACTCAGGAGCCAAGTGGAAGAAATATGTCAATATTGGTCAGTATGTCTTTAATTCCAATTTAAAATGCTGAATTTTACAAAATGTTATGCTGTATTTTGTTTGTAAAATAATGCTTAAACTATGCGTTTTAAATGTAAAGGCACGCTTACTCTACTGTAAAGCCAATTTGATATTAAGCCTATCCACATGTCAGCGAACAAGGCAGAATGTTTTTAAATATCTTCTATCGAATAATTTAAAAATTCGTAAAGAAAGCCCTAACAGTAGTTTAGAAGAAAAAGCCTAGAATGCTACTACAGCCCCCCCCCTCAGAAAGGGAAGAAGAAAAAAAAACCAACAAAAACGAATTGTCCCCCCCATTTACTATACTTGAACCCATTTAACCGTGAATTTCATAGCAATACTTGAAAAATACAATTATTACTGTTAAATAGCAATACTTGAAAATATTTAACTGTGTGCAAACAAACGATTAATATAAGATAGAATTATTTGTGTTTGATAACAATAACTGAAACCCTTAAACTGTGGGCAAACAAACGATTAATATTATATAGAATTATTTGTGTTTGATAACAATAACTGAAACCCTTAAACTGTGGGCAAACAAACGATTAATATTAAATAGAATCATTTGTGTTTGATAACAATAACTGAAACCCATAAACTATGGGCAAACAAACGATTAGTATTAAATAGAATTATTTGTGTTTTATAAGAATAATTGAAACCCTTAAACTGTGGGCAAACAAACGATTAGTATTAAATAGAATTATTTGTGTTTGATAAGAATAATTGAAACCCTTAAACTGTGGGCAAACAAACGACTAGTATTAAATAGAATTATTTGTGTTTGATAACAATAACTGAAACCCTTAAACTGTGGGCAAACAAACGATTAATATAAGATAGAATTATTTGTGTTTGATAAGAATAATTGAAACCCTTTAACTCTGCAATCTAATGAGGTCTAACTCATTTAAATGCAATGTTACCTACAAACTTTTTGCTTACAAATCATTCGCATATATAAATGTGTGTGTGTGTGTGTGTGTGTGTGTGTGTGTGTGTGTGTGAATAGGAATTATTTTTTTGGTTTGGTGTCCTTGATTAATGACATATCAAACTTTATAGGTTATTTAATGCCAAAGCCATCCTTGTTGAAGAACAACAGTGATACTATTTAGCCCATAGCCGGGGGCTTTCAGGGGGTTCATACCTTTTCCCAATGGTGTTAGTCAGAAAATGAACGTAATAACGCGACAGGGGTTCGAACTCGCTTACTATGGGTTGCTGCCTAGCAATTTAGTTATAACGTCACAAGGGCTCCCACATCCAGACCCACACCTCCTGGTGTAATGGTTACAGCGATGGATTGCGGAATCGCTGTAAGCGAGTTCGAACTCCAGTCGCACTATTACGTTCACTTTTGGGCAAATACCCTTGGGAAAGGTATGAACCTCCTTATCCTCCCAGCTATGGGTTGAATCGCATCACTGCTGTTGTTCTAGAAGGATGGCTTTGGCATTAAATAACCTGCGAAGGTTGATATGCCATTAAAAGAAAGAAACAAAACCAAACCCACTTCCACAGGATTTGACATTAAATAACCCACAATCGTTGATATGCCATAAAACACAACCAAACCAAACCTAACCCAATTAATACAGTCCTGGTCATAGTGGACTTGGCAGTAATGTCAAGGAAATCATGACTTCACTCTCCCCAGAACTCCAAAAATGGCGTCTTTGTACCAGATACTGTTAATGTCCTACCTATAATACGCATATATACACAGTTCTAATGTGCTGATATATATATATATATATATATATATATATATATATATATATGCGTGTGTGTGTTTGTATGTGCGTGTAAAAAAGAAATTTCAAAATGCACACACAAGGAATTGAAACTAGAGGATGTGCCTTCACGCGCTTAAGCGATCATCACAGATTTGCGCACATGTTATAGGTGTAAAGAATTCGTTAAATACTCATTTTAAGGCCACGTTTCTTGCACATGGTCGGGAAGGAAATAACTCGAATATAACGTCTGAAAGGACACTCATCCTACCACTCTTTATGTCCCTCCTTTTATCATTATTATTATTATTATTATTCCTTGCGAGTTTTTCCCATCTGCGTTAGCAGATAGTATTTCGCTGGAGTCCGAGTGATAGCAAGTTACCTCAGGTCTCCAGAACTTGTCTCAGTATCATCGCCACTCTCAATACTACTGTATTTTGGATGGTCCCGGCTCGTTCTTCCATTTCCTAGTCTTCCAATCTCTGATAGAAAACTTTGGGGTCCGTTTCAACCACGTTAATTATTATTATTATTTTACTCTTTTGAGAGGTTTTCACAACCGCGTTAGCTGATGGTTTCTCTGTGGAATTTGAGTGACAGCAAGTCTCCTCAAGTCTCCAGGACTCTTCTTAGTATTCTTGCCGATCTCAATACAGCTATTATCAGGACAGTCTCGACACGTCCTCTTATTTCCAAGTCCTCCAGTACCTGTACCAATCCTTTGGTGACTGTACCTAGCGTGCTAATTATATTATTATTTACTCATGAGAGTTTTTCGCATTAGCGTAAGCTGATGGTCTTTCACTGGAGATTGAGTGACAGCAAGCCTCCTCAAGTCTTCAGGACTCTTCTCAGTATTTTGGCCGTTTTCAACAATGCTGTTTGTTGTTTGGATGGTCTCCACTCGGCCGCTAACTTCCAAATCCTCCAGGCCCTTTAACAATACTTTAGTTACTGTGCCAAAAGTACCAATCACAATTGGTATAATTGTCATCTTGATGTTCCATAGTTTTTTCAATTTTCTAGCAAGGTCGAGGTACTTATCTCTCTTTTCACATTCTTTCAGTTTTATTCAGCAAAGTCGACAATTTTGCAGATTTTCTTTTTTGTTGTTGATTATTATAAGGTCTGGTCTTCTGGCCGAGATTAGGTGATCTGTTTGTATGTCAAAGTCCCATATTATTATTATTATTATTGAGATTTTTACACCAGCGTTTGCTGATGGTCTTTCACTGGAGTCCAGGTAACAGCAAGTTTCCTCAGGTCTTCTTGACTCTTAGCATTCTGGCCGACCTCAACTATTCCGTAGTCTGGATGGTCTGCACTCGTCCTCCGATTTTCAACTCTTCCACCTACCTTACCAAACCTTTGGGGACCGTCCCAAGTGCTCTGAGTATCACTGTCACTCTCTACAACTTTCTCACGTCTCTGGTAAGGTCCAAGTACATATGTCTCTTTTCATTTTCTTTGATTTTCAATGACTGGTCCACTAAGACGGCAAATTCCACCATACGGCTGGTTCGTTTTTTTTAAATTATCATTAAATCTGGTTTTCTACCCGGGGTTGGATTATATGTTTGAATTTCAAAATTAGAGAAAATTTTATGCCCCTTATTTCTCAGGACGGGCTTTGGTTTGCGCGTATACTTCTTTTTATTGTTATTATTTACTCTTTTAGAGTTTTTCACATCAGTGTTAACTGATGGTTTTTCACTGGAGTTTGAGTGACAGCAAGTCTCCTCAAGTCTCCAGGACTCGTCTCAGGATTCTGGTCGTTCTTAGCAATGCTGTCGTTTGGATAGTCTCTACCCGTCCGCCAACTTCCAAGTCCTCCAGGCCTTTTAATACTCCTTTAGTTATTGTGCCAAACGCACCAATCACAATTGGCAAATCGTTACTTTCCACAGCTTTTTCAATTCTCTAGCAAGGTCGAGGTACTTGTCCTTCTTTTCACTTTCCTTCAAATTTATTCAGTGGTCTGCCGGGACAGCAAAGTCGACAATTTTGCAAATTCCCTTTTCTTTTTTTTTGTTTTGTTAATTATTATGAGGTCTGGTCTTCTGGCCGGGATAAGGTGATCCGTTTGTATGTTAAAGTCCCATAGGAGTTTATGCGTGTCATTTTCTAGGACAGGTGCTGGGTTGTGCATATACCATTTGTTTGTATGGTTGAATTGAAATTTCCTGCACATTTCCTAGTGGACCACCTTGCCGATCCAGTCGTGTCTCGCCTTATACTGCTTCTGTGCTAATTTGCTGCATTCGCTTATTATGTGATTGATCATTTCGTCTCTGTCACCGCATAGCCTACATTTACTGTTTTGTTGCGTCTTATCTATCCTCGCTTTGATATGATTGGTTCTTATGGCGTTGTTCTGTGCTGCTATTTGGAGGGATTCCGTTTTATTACTATTATTATTATTAGTTGTTCAGTAATCACTTGAATAATTGATATTTTCATAAATATTACAAAGAAGGAAACATGTACGACATAATTCTGAATCTGTATCACGCTGTCAGCGACAAGCTGCTTTGAAAATACTCATATCTTGTAAATCAAAGTAATGTAGTCATGAGGGTTTTATGTAGATCAAGCGACAGCAAGTACTCATTCCGCAGCTGCTCTTTTTGTTGTAGAGTTTATTATCATTGTGATGGTTGTGTCAAACACCGGCCGGAAATTCGTCATTCTGACACTGCTATTAGTGAGACAGACAGACTGACTGACAGAGAGAGACAGAGAGAGAGACAGAGAGAGAAGACGGCGCCACTAGGTCGATCCATCCACTAGGTTGAAAATAACTGCCACATTTTTTTTAACAAAACGGTTGGGAGAAAAGAGATCGCTGGGGAACTTTTTCATCAAGGAATCTGCCTGGGAATTTGCCGGAAAAGCAAATAGATCTTTGGCAGTTCCACATGCAACTGAATCTGCGTTTCTGTTTTTGGGCTGAAAATCTACGAGTGCTTTCACTCGTGAACCCGAAAACGACGGAATCTTTCTTGGATTCCAAGAGAAAAGCATCTTGAAAACACACACACACACACACACACATAAATACATGTTGGAAGAAAGGGAGTGTCAAACCCTCGTGCACCGAGAAGCACACACCCTTATTTGATACACTTCTGCACACATACGCGCATACACACGCAATTTCAAACACATGGATTTTCTCACACGCATGGACACTGATGGCCATCTGAATGAAATAAGGGGTATGCAAATTCAAATATGTAGTGATTATGCTACCACACAAACATACACACACAGACTATCACACCCACTCTTACAAACACACACACACGCACACACACTTACATACACATATGCACGGACGCGCTCGAGCTTATCGTTGAAGGAAACGGATTTGACGACCCGAGGTCAAATCCTGCTCGAGGCAATTTACATTTCTTATAGCGCTAAAAGGTAGGAATCCAACTATTCTCTCTCCAGCTATGAGTAAATAGTCGGGCAGACTGGTCTCTTTAGCATTGGTTTGACAATAGGTCTAGAGGAGGGAAAACTCCAAATTCAAACTTGTTAAATTCCGACAAAAAATTGACCGTGTGCCACATCCTTTTCATACGGAGACGTTGAGTGAATACATTCACACACACACACACACACACACACACACACACACACACACACACACATATATATATATATATATATATATATATATATATCAGCTTAAATAAAAATTGTGTGTATGCGAAATCCATTTAAAAACTAAAACTGGGGGAAAATCGTAAGAAATAAATGAATGTCCAAAATGCAATGTGCCAAGACAGCATCTTATTGTTCAGAACTGGTCGTCAACTATCGACCTCCCAATATATATATATATATATATATATATATATATATTATCATTCACAGACTACTTCGATGTATCAGAACTATTCTGTGTAGATAGACTCGCGATATATATATATATATATATGTATTGGTAGTTTAAATTTTCTGGCTATGTTTTTTTTCCGGTTTATCTATATATCTCACACTCTAATCCTCTCCCCTTCATATATATATATATATATATATATATATATATATATATGTGTGTGTGTGTGTGTGTGTGTGTGTGTGTGTGTGTGTGTGTGTTTATATTTTAAATGATTATAAGAAGAATATAAGATGAATAAAACGACAGGTAAAAACTAAAATGGGCCCATTACTTTATAGATAGAGCAATATACAATAAATATTGAATATAAAGACTTTTTCTTTTGCTCAAATTTTATTGGTTTTCGATCTTTATTCACGGTTAAGAGCCGTGCATTTTTATCTTTATAATCCTATATATACTTCGGCAACAGCAAAATGGAATCAATATGGAAGTAATTCCTTTCTTATCAACTCTATTTTATTGTCTGCCACCCAATATATATATATATATATATATATATATATATGGGAAAAATCGACTGTGTGTTTGAGCTCTAACATGTGGGAGAAAGGACGTTTCGATTGTCATTTGTTTTAATTGACCGTTTGTGTTCGTAACCCCGCTATTCCCATCACCCATAGACCGATCTTTCTAGCCACAAACACACATAATATAACACTCTACGACAAACTGACCAAATTAGGAATACCAACCTCACAAACCACATCTCAAACCATTAAAAACCTCACAAACATCACAAAACAGACAAACAATGAGACCGCCTCTCACACGGACATATACAACATCCCAAGCAAAGATTGTAACAGACGTTACATCGGCGAAACCCGAAACAATCTAGAAAAAAGAATTTACGAACACAAACGATCAATTAAAACAAATGACGATCGAAAGGTTCTTTTCTCCCTCATGTCAGAGCTCAAACATACATTTGATTTTTCCCAAGCCACCCTAATCAAACCCATAACACTGCAATATTTATATATGCTCCCGGTACAATTTGCAATAACTAGATAACTTACTAAAACCACATATTGGTCTTTTTTCGCCGTTTAGAGCCGTTTTTTCAATCGTTATAATCCTATACGGATGTGCCCGTGGTGTAATGGTTATTGTCATAGGAAATGGACACGGCGACACGAGTTCAAATCCTGGACGAGACTGATTGCATTTCACATAGCACTAATACCCTTGGGAAAGGTATGAATCCAATTATTCTCCCTCCAGCTATGGGTAAATAGTAGGGCAGACTAGGTTTTTCAGCCTTGGTGAGACAACTAGTCTAGGAGAAGGAAAACTCCGAATTCAAACCTGTTAAACTCCGCTTAAAAATTGACCTTGAGTCATATCCTGCCCGAGCGGAGGGGTTGGTAAATATATATATAATCCTATAAGTATTTTAACAACAGCAAAATGGAATCAATATGGAAGAAATTCCTTACTTATCAACTCTATTTTGTTGCCTACCACCCAATATATATATATATATATATATATATATATATATATACATGCTCCTCGTACAATTTGCAATTACGGGATATCTTACCAATACAACACATTGCTTTATTCACTGCTTAAAATATTTTTTTTATCTTTATTATCCTATATGCACTGCGACAACAGTGTACTGTCAGGTTATTTTCTGTTTTTAAATGAAGATTTATAACTATTCAATATTTCCTTGCAGGTATCTTCATATTAGGTCAGTTCCAAATCCTTACAGTAGCTTGCTATATTAGATGACAAGCTAAGCACTTTTTCCTGCGATTTATCTGACATCTCAACGTGTCAGTATATGGCACCAAAACATTTTATGGTAGGGGCCGCGCACGAATCGAGACTCATGCGTAGCAGGTGCAAAAATACTTGACCCTGTCGACATTCCCCTTATTTGGTGCCTCAGGCACCAAGCAATAAGCTTAGTCTTGCTAGCAGGCAAAGACCCGAGAGTACCGTCCTCTGAGGTGAAGGTGTTATAGTACGCAAACAACTGTTTGGTGTGAATGCCTGGCGGTCAGCCCGAAGATGCGTCGCGAACTTTCTTTCTTCGAAAGGGCGCTCATTCCTTCAACAGCTGTCAGTAGGTTTCATATTTTGGCGTTTCTTTTGTTCGATTAAACAGAGAAAGATAGAAAGAAAGTAGACTGACATTATGAAAAGATAAAAGGATATTTTATGGAATGCTTGAGATAGATTGATATAGACAGAATGAGATAGATGTGAAAATCAATTGATTTCTATACGAGACTTAAGTGTTAATTTTTGGATAAAAAAAAGGCGATCAAAGAATTTAAAAAATTTCAACCTGTTTTTGCTTTTTTTAACCAATCAGCGCCTTCATTTAGAACGCAACTTCTTTTTTTTTTCAGTTTGTCGACGTTAAAATTTGATTTGCCTCGTAAATGTTCGGATCAAAACCCAAAATGATATATTAAATCTTTTCTCTCCTTGATAATTAAAAGGACATTTTTTTTTTTAACCAAATAGAATCGTAGATCAATTTATCAATGTTTGATCAAATTTGAAGCTTATCTAAATCGTATAAATGAAACGATTAAGTTGACTTACACCAGTACTCAGGAGATATTCGTTTCTATTGCCCTCAGAATTCGTATTTATTTCTATTAAGTAAAGTTCCGTTCATTTTGCACTTTCAGTTCCTTCAGAATAAATCTAACTTCAACATCGGCAGTGCAGCTTGTTCTGATATAACGTCTCTTACTGATTATTATTAAGTTTAGCATAACACATACATTTTAGCGGACATATACTTTGCCTCTCGATAGTGAGACACGCACACACAATGATCTTTTACACACATAAAATGTATTATCTAGTTTTAAAACCACGCAAACTGCTATGAACTATTTTCTTATTTTAACAATATTGACGCATATTAACACTTTAATGAATATTATATTTTCTTATCAAGAAAAAAGATTGTAACTTTTATTATTTTTCAACAAACTTTTCACTCTCGTCAAATCAATAAAATTTATTAAGTTTGTAGAACTGTACGTGCGGAGGGGTTGGTAAATAAATACATATATATGTTTTGGTACAAATCTTTTTTCTATCAATTTCAGGTCATATATCTTTTTGAATATGCAGCTCACCCCCACCCTCTCTCTCTCTCTCTCTCTCTCTCTCTCTCTCTCAGTTTATAGGTGTGCGTGCACACACACACACACCCGCGCGCGCACACACACACACACACACACATACATATATGTATATATATGTATTCAAACAAGTTTTGTTAAAGACGATGGGACACTGTTTATTATTTAAATGTCATTTTTTAAAGAGTCATTATTTTTCTAGTGTAGGGATCTCGATGTTAAAAGGATTGTCCCATATCTTCTGCCCTAGCGCTTTCGACCATACTTTTAGTCGACATCAAAGGTAGTGGTGAAAATTTTTTTAAATGGAATTAAAAATAATAAACAGTGTTCCATCGTCTTTAACAAAACTTGCTTGAATAAATATTAGCTGCCTAAATATACACTCATCAAGATATATATATATATATAATGTCGCGCCACTAGCACGGGTATCCCTGACCCCCTCTCGACACTTTTCCCTATCGCCTCTGGCAGGTCTTCAGGGCTACATCCCGTATCCTCACATAGCTGCTGTATGTATGTTCGAGCTAGTCGTCCTGTTTTTGCTTGGCCATATGTGGGACTCCATCACTTATGAGCTCGTCTTTGCTTCTCCAGCAGTGTCTTGCATTTCTGGTTCGTCTAGCTTGGATAGTTTTCGTGATGGCCGTATAGTTGGTGCCTTGTGGGGTGTTGCCGCAGGGACTTGTTCAATATTGCTCGCAACATTCTTGTGTAGTTGCCGTCTAGCTTCTTCTCCAGCCGTTTTGTTAGCGTCAAAGTAGTGCATCCATACAGCAGTATGTATATATATGATTTGTAAGCAAATTATTTGAAGGTAACATTTTTAAAGTCAACCACAGTTAAATGGTTTCAAGTATTGTCGGACACAAGTAGCTTTATTTTCGCACGGGGAGCCCAGCAGCCCCGTATTGGGGGGAGAGACTGACCGTTTCCTCGAACCTCAGGGCGCCGTCACCCCAGGCTCTAACCCACCTGGGTGGGACTAGATTTATCGCATGTCGCTTGAGGCGCCCTTTTATAGGGAATGCCGACGATTCCCGAGGCATTTTTGTGCTCGCCAGCCGTATCGTGGCTCTGCGCCTGGACACACCTTAAAAAGGCCTTGTGCCGCAATCCTGTATTTGGTGGGGCGTGAAACAAAATATTGTTATACCAAGAAGTCATTTCACCAGCAGATATTTGTTTGCCCGTGGTGTAATGGTTATCGTCGTCGGAAATGGACTAGGGCAGACTAGGTTCTTCAGTCTTGGTGAGGCAACTAGTCTAGGAGAAGGAAAACTCCGAATTCAAACCTGTTAAACTTCGCTTAAAAATTGACCGTGTGTCATATCCTGCCCGAGCGGAGGGGTTGGTAAATATGGATATTTTTTTTGCACATAGTTAAATGCTTTCAAGTATAGAACATGATTAAATAGTTCTATTTGACCTGCAGATGGGATTCTAACAGGTACAACCACTGTAAGACTGTGTAGACCGGGGAATAATGAAAGTGTACTCCATAGTCCTCAAAGCTCCAGAACAGGAGTCTCACCATCAGATATGTCTAGGACACTTACTCCTCTACCGAGTTGTAGTTGGCGTATTCTATAGCCCCGGACGACTTGGCTGACCATGATCGTCACTGAGAGTATGAAGGAATAAAATAGTATGACGTTAGCTATATTGTGGTATTGCTTAAGTTCAGTCACACTACATCGGTGAAAGTTTAAAATGTAGGAGGTGTTTCTATCACACGCTGTACTAAGTGTTTCCCTCTGTATATGTGTTCAATTACTAAAAAGACGAACGAAAGAAAGAAGTCGTTAAGTATTTCTTTCTTTACTTTGTTGAAGACGCTTCAGCCATCAACGATAGGCTGGGTTAGACTGATAGGAAACGTGCAGCTGGGGGACATGATTCAACCAAAACAGATGCTGAGCAGTAGCAGGAGTGGAAGAAGTGGTATCAGTTGTTGGTTGCTTGGGTTTTATGGCATACCATCCTTTGTAGGTTATTTAATGCCAAATCCATCTTTATACAACTAATCTGTTTTATTTCAAACAATTCAATTTAACATGAGGACACAATTTCATTGTCAAAAACATTTCTATTTCAAGTTATTCAGTTTAGTCAAACAATTCTAATTCAACCAATCAATTTTAGTATAAGTATTGATTTCGTTTTTACACAATTAAATCTCAAAAACAGTTCTATATCAAGCAGTTCACTTTTGCATAAGTATGCAGTATAAATATCAAAACAGTTCTATTTCAAGTAATTCAGTAGGCAGTTTAGTTCTATTTGACCCATAGATAGGACCTGTCGAGTTGCTACCACTCCGAGCCAGAGTGGACAAGGGAGGGATGGCAATAAAGGGGTATTCCGCATTTCTATGAGCTCCAGCATTACTGAAACATCACCATCAGATAGTTTAGTGTCAAATCTAGGATACTCGTTGGCTGGTGGGGGGTTACTTATCTGCAGAGATATAGTCGGTGTATTCTTCAGCCCCAGACGACTGGGCAATGGTATCAGTAGCAGTCGTTTCTATTTATTCATTCCTTTTCTTTTTTTCTTTTTAAAGTGAATAGTACAATCGAGTAAAACAACGAAGAAATCGTTCGTAAAATATTTTATTCATCAGAATCTGCTTTCGCAAGGAATCCGAGCCTGGTAAAAAAAAAAATGAATAAAAATAAAAATAGAAATTGAAAAAAAAAAAAAAAGAATTTCTGTGCATCAGCTGATGGGCCAACACGAATCAAGCAAAACATCTTCATGGACCACCCGATTGCCTTTTAAATGGCGGGCAGAACTGGACCACCAGCGTTGGCGTTGGTAGGTGCTAGTAAATTTTCTTTATCGAATTATTTGCATCTCTTCTCATCACTTTCCTTGTAGAACGGACGAAAATATATATATATACACACATATATATATATATATATATATATATATATATATATATATATATATATATACATATGTGTGTGTGTGTGTGTATTCCTAAATGTATATATAGATAGATATCTCTCTCTTTATAAATACATATATATATATATATATAGAATACTTATATATATATACATATAGAGAATACATATATATATATATATCTTCTCTCTCACACTCTCTCTCTCTATATTTTTATATGTGTGTGTGTATGTGTGTGGGTGTGTACGCATATGTATATTCCTATATATATATATATATATATATATAGATATCTCTCTCTCTTTATAAATATATATATATATATATATATATATGTATTCATATATATATAGAATACCTATATATATATAGATAGATATATAGAATACCTATATATATATATAGATAGATATAGATATATATATATCTCTCTTCTCTCTTTTTTTCTCTCTCTCTCTCTCTGTATATATATATATATATATATATATATATATATATATATATTTATATATATAGAATACCTAAAGAGCCAGAAACTATCAACCAAGATTTCACTTACCAGTAATTCTGACAAAAGAGAGTTAGCTCGAACGACATTCTATTAATGAAGCTGCTACCAGAAGGAAAATAAAATAAAAATCCTAGGTAGATAGATTCTGGCTCTTTTGGAATTTTACTTTTACCAAAGTTGGTGTATTTATCACTTTTACGATTTAGTTTAGATAACTTTTTCGGTATTTTTCTTTTGGCCAGACATTGCAGTGCTGGTTGATTATTTTCAAGAAATACGAATGTTTAAGTCGTTTCTTTTTTTATTGATTTTTTTCCAGGTATCAGTTTGGGTAATATTTATTCATAAATTGCATCATCTGTTTTTTTTCACTCGTCACATTCATAGAAATAGGTTTAAAAATGAATTTTATATATATATATATATATATATATGCCGCATTTTCTCCTTAAACATGTTTGATTAAATTGGACTTGGACGAACACTTCATTTTTGCTTATTTTTACCACATATCCGTTCAAGTCTTCGTTCGACTTTTAGATGGAATGAATTTAGAAAAGCGCCAAATGCCCGTAACCTCAGAATGATCAATGTGGTGTATCAGTTTAAATTTCCACTCAGAGAATGCTTCCCTAATAAAGTAAATACCTACATAAGCTTGTCTACGACAAACCTATTTCGAGACATTTAATAATTCCCCTCTCTGACATAAGATCCATCTCTCAAAACACACTTGTGCGCCCTCCAGATACAGGAAAATTTTAACTGAAAACAACTTCATATTACACAAAGAAAAAAATCTCTTAATTCTTGGAGCTCTCCATATAAAGATTAACAAACCTTCCTTAAATAAGACAAATTCGAATATAACAACCACTTTCTGAAATGTCTGTAGCACATTTCCCGCCAACTCTTCCTTTTATCCCTCGTAAAATTATTCCCTTCTGTAAATTCTCCACCCACTTCCTCTTCCTCCTACTCTTTTCATAAATTGCGTATGACTCATCATTCTGTTAGTCATTTCACTATTCCATTCAAAAGCCAAACGACTCTCAGTTCTTCGTCTGATGATCGCATGGGCGAGAAAATGACAGTCATCAAGCACAGCTGATTCTGCGGAAGGTTCACTAGACGGGTTCTCGTTGTAACAGCAATCTATTATGGCATTGAAGCTTCTATCTCGGAAGGGGTAAAGGATTCTAACTGAATTGCATAGTTATGTCCTTTATAATGAAAATTTCAGTCATTAAAAAAAGGATTCATTCAGTGGCAAATTGAGCTGGAAATTACGTTAATCTCTAAGCTGGTGCATTTTAAGTATTCTGGTTTCATAAAAAATATCATTATTATATACTATATTTTGCGGGTTTCAGTTTATATATCTGCTTCCTGACGTATAAATACGAGCATAATGGTATATATATATATATATATATATATATATATATATATATATATATATATATATATATGTGTGTGTGTGTATATATATATATAAGTATTATTCGGTCCAGTTAAACTGGAGTTGGGAGTAATTCCATCAGGACAAAAAAACATTTCACAGTGAACATCTAAATTTTCCTGGTAAAGAGCTCAATGTAACTGACTTTACAGAACAATAATTTCTTTAAGAAAAAAACGAAAACGGTCACATTAGGATTATAAATTTATTTCCATCCAGTTATATGTTTTTGATATAAATCAAAAACACGAAAAAAAAAATTGACAGAACCTCTTCAGATCTTACGGATAAAATAATTCAGTCCTGTTAATTCTTTTCGTATTTTTGATTTACATCAAAAACATATAACTGGATGGAAATAAATTTATGATCCTAATGTGACAGGGTTTTTTTTCCTTAAAGAAAGTATATATATAGAGAGAGAGAGAGAATACTTAGTCCAGTTAAACCGGAGTTAGGAGTAATTCCATCAGGACAAGAAATTATTCGTGAATGAATATTTAAATCTTCCTGGTAAAGAGCTCAATGTACCAATTATACAGAGCAAAGAAATATATATATATATATATATATATATATATATATAGTTATGATTAAAATCATGAATAAAATTTAACATTAAAAGTGTTTTTAATCAGTAAAATCTTTATGGTACTCTATGTTCAACAATGAAGAGCAATATCACAATATTTTGAACTATATAAAAAAATTATAATTATTAAAAAAAAGAAGATAAGATTTCAGATAAACTCAGAGTTTTACGTCGTTTTTATATTTTATGGTGAAATATTTATCTGTGCACTGCAAGAAAACTTTGGCAAAATAAATATAGTTTGGCTGTCTTCATATCTATCTATCTATCTATCTATTTGTGACTCTCTCTCCCTCTCTCTCTCTATCTCTCTCTCACTCACTCTATCTTAGTCTGTTCTTCTCTCTTTTGCACTTTCCCTGTATGTATGTTCTATCTCACCTTATCACTTTCTCTCTTTACACACACACACACACACATACATATATAAATGATAGGAAACTAAAACAACAACTGCTGCCGTAAATGCAAAAGAAAACTGTCACAAACTTCGTTTCAGGGCTGGAGCCTCATTACTACTGACCCAAAACGCCCAATCTGTACCTTACGATATCACCATTCTTGGTTAATTTTTCGTCATATTATGGGTGAGCCAGGTGAAAATGCAGCTTTGTAATCAATTCCTTGTTAATATGCATGAGCACGGTAATAAGCGTTAATTCAATGACAAAAGATTCTAATTTATTAATGTCAAGACTGGTGGAAGGTTCTGTTCAGTTTCTTTGTTTAATAGCATACTGGGTGTCTCAAAACAGATTGCAACCCATTGATATGATAATTCATATTGCATCAACTATTCTTGCAACTACGTCTTGGAAAGCAATCATGACTTCAGAAGGGAAGAAACTGATTGACTTATTCTTACAGTGCACATTAAAGACCAAGTTCTTAGAATGTCTTTGGAGGAACTTTTTCGGGCTTCTTCTGACAGAATCTCTCACTGCATCCAAATTATCAGGCCATCTTGCAGTCAACTTTCTGCAAAATCTGGGATTTTCTTCCTTCATGTTGAGGTTGTTTACTGACCTTGTGGCTTGAAATTTGTGTACCCAACGATAAATTTGGCTTTTTTGGAGATAATTGTTAAAGTTAGATTTCCCGCAAATTTTTGCTTGCACAGTTTTGAATGATTTTGTCTCCAAATAAGTAATGATGCAAAATATTTTTACCTCTCTTGTTCAAGGCATTGTCATCGAGGATTAATATTCTTTATAGCATACTATTTTCAAATCTGAAACAAGAAAGAATACAGCATTATTATTAGTAGAGTCACAGAAGTCCCATGTATATTGAGACACGGAGGTGCCCGTAGTGTAGTCGTTATCGTCGTAGGGAAATGAACACGGCGACTCGAGTTCAAATCCTGGACGAGACTGATTGTATTTCACATAGCACTAATACCCTTGGGGAAGGTATGAATCCAAATATTCTCCGTCCAGCTATGGGTAAATAGTAGGACAGACTAGGTTCTTCAGCCTTGGTGAGGCAATTAGTCTAGGAGAAGGAAAACTCTGAATTCAAACCTGTTAAACTCCGCTTAAAAATTGACCTTGTGTCATATCCTGCCCGAGCGGAGGGGTTGGGTAAATAGTACCTTATATTAATGGTTTGCATCTATATTGAGAGAATTTTCAATGATTTTGTCTCCAGATATGTAGTGACGGAAAATATTATTCTCCTATTGTCCAAGGTATTGTGATGGAGGATTAATAGTTGTTATAGTATTGTAATATAATGGCCGAGGGATTTCGTTTTATATATCTTGCCTTTCGGTTTAGTTAGGCTGAGAACCTTTCGCTTAGCGCATGGGTTATGTGGGTACAACATGAGCGCAGGTGTTCACGCGTGCGCGCGGGGACGATGTGTCATTCAGAGATGTCAAAATAAAAATCCCAGATAGGACTTGGGGATGTGAATGACGTCATGCACCGGAAGCGTGCACGGAGGATTTTGGAAGATTTGAGAAAAGTCAGTTAGTTGAGTTCTGTCTCGGGAGAAGACGATTCACTTTCGCTTGCTCGCCGTGGCCTTGTGTCGGATGCATACGTGGATTGGGGCAGATGGAAAAGTCAGGTGTATCTCTCTCCTTATGTCGAAAAACCTTTTAACTCAAAGGTAATGAAAAAGTTTCGTACCTGAACTTAGAAATCGTAAGTATTTTTCGTGTTTCGGGATTCTTATGTTCTATGTATATATGTTATGAACATTCTATGTCATCATCATCATATCGCGCTGGTAGTACGGATATCCTTGACCCTCTCTCGCCACTCCTCCCTATCGTTCATCACCCTAGGTAGGTCTTCAGGACAACATCCCGTATCCTCACATAGCTGCTGAATGTATGTCCGTGCCGGTCGTCCTGCTTTTGCACGGCCATGTGTGGGGGTCCATAAGAGTACATCTCTTATGAGTTCGTCCCTGCTTCTCCAGCAGTGTCCTGCATGTCTGGTTCGTCTAACTTGAATAGTTTTCGTGATAGGGGGCAGGTGGCCGTACAGTTGGTGTCTTGTGGGGTGTTGCCGCCAGGACTTGTTCAAGATTGAACGTAACATTCTTGTGTAATTGCCGTCTAGCTTCTTCTCCAGCCGTTTTGTTAGCGTCCATGTAGTGCAGCCATATAGCAGTATCGATGTGACCGCTGCCTGGAAGAAACTGCGTTTCATTTTATCGGTTAGGTCTGATTTCCATATAATCGATAGCCTATTGATAGCTGTCCATGCTTTTGTTAACCTCGTTTCGATGTCCTTTTCGGTTGATTCGACGCTGCTTCCTAGGTAAGTGAATTTGTCTACTAGTTTAAGAGGGGTTCCTTCTAGAGTGGCGATGTCCCCCGTTTGGTTATCGCACATGTACGTTTCACATATTCATGTATGGCTATGTTACAGTATACTATCTTCAAATCTGAATCAAAAAAGAACACAACATTATTATTCGTAGAATTATTTGCCGTCACATGGGTCCTATGCATACTGAAACACCCTATATATTTATACATATACTGAATGAGCAGAAATAATACGGCAGTTACGTGGGTCTCATGTATATAGAGACATCCTATATATTTTTAGATATACTGAATGAGCAGAAATGATAGGGCGGTCACATGGGTCCCATGTATATTGAGACATCCTATGTCAGATTCTGTTGGAAGATGTGTCGATGATGCAGTGAATAAACTTACGAAAAATGTTCAATTACAGTTAGGCAAAAAAGTATCAAGTCTCGAATCAATAAAGTCCCGAATCAATCCAGTTCAGCGATAAATCCTGAAAGAGTAAAGTTTCAAATAGTTAATCCCAACTAGTCAATCCATCATCGGTAAGATGTCCTCTTCTATGGAGGAGATAGCGCATTAAATGGCCTATATGAGCTTTTTATAAAATTGTTAATAGAAGATTCATTTTCCCCTGGATGCAACGTCGATGGTTATCTATTTCGAATCGGAAATTGTTTATTCGCTTATACCGAAGATAACCTAACGAAGACGCTAAGCAGAAAAATGAAGGTGGAGTCCACCTTGTAAACCCATATATCATTCTGAAAACTGATTCCTGTATGCAGTGGTAAAATCCTGACACTCTCCGTTTGAGTTTTATGTAACAGGTGATCAGTTCTAATGAGATGGCTCAGCATGAATTTTTAACATGATAATGTTATTCTAGTCACGAATTAAGGAAGCATTTCTCATTTCTTTGTGTCATGTTTGGAAAATTAGTCATCCTTTTAGAAAAACAACAGTGATTTTATTTAACATATGGTTGGGAGTATTAGAGAGTTCATACCATTACCTGGCCCAATCGGCTGGAGCCGGAGAATACACCGACTGCTTCTCTGCTGAGGGGTAAGACCCTCCCAACAAGTGTACCGGATATGACACTAAACAATCTGATGGTGAGGCTTCAGTAATGCTGGAGCTTTGGGGAATGCAGAGTACTCCTTCATTGCCATCGCTGACAGGATCACGCTGGCCCGGAGTGGTAACACCTGATAATGTCCTATCTATGGGTCAAATAGAACTAAACAGTATACTTATGCTAAACTGAATTGCTTGAAATGGGACTGTTTTGACGTTGAAACTATGTACTTATGCTAAACTGAATTGTTTTGAATAAAACTGTTTTGACATTTAACTGAACTGTTTTGACATTTAACCGTTTGAAAACAAAAAAAAAAAAAACTATACGTGTACTAAACTGAATTATTTGAAATTTAATTCGGTGTTAATTGACCCGAAAAGGGTTGATATACCGTAAACCAATCAACCAACCAAATCATACTTCTCTCAATGGTGTTAGTCCGATAGTGAACGAAATAGCTCTACTGGAGTTCGAACTTGCTTACTTCGAGGATGTTCCGTGGCGTATTGCTTATCGGCGTAGGAAATGGACATGGCAACACGAGTTCAAATCCTGGACAAGACTGATTGTATTTCACGCAGCTAATAACATTGGGAAAGGTATGAATCCAAATATTCTCCCTCCAGCTATGGTAGGGTAGACTGGGTTCTTTAGGCTTGGTTCGGTAACCAGTTTAGAAGAAGGAAAACTCTGAATTTCAACCAATTAAATTCCGCAAAAAAATTAACCTTGTGTCACACACTGCTCGTTCAGATAGGTTGATAAGTAAATACTTAGAGGTCGCACCGTTATGCCATGGGGACCCCCCCGATGATTTGTTTTCATCTCGGATATGTTTTGGTGGAATCCCTTCTTTTGCTTCTCACTTGAGACACCCAGATCTGCGGGGAAAAAGTTGCATTAGAATGTGTTGAATCGTGGTAAGGAATAGATGCACAGTGAAATAAAGAGTTAATTATTTATTAACTGAAGTTGTACAGTCCAACAAATATTATAAATCTTGCGCTGTGGGTGTTACATCCGAAATTGGTCTTACAACTGATCGAGATCTTACAGAACCCTTTATTTCCATTTTAATACAAAAATGGTTTCTGGGGGAGGGGAAAGGAGCGTTCATGCTATAGCTAATTGTCTAAGGGATCCTAGCTAGCCACATTCACCGACCCATTCAATAATACTATATATAGACAACCATCCTTTACCAAACACGCTATATCCACCAAATTACCGCACTTGCGAGAAGGCCTACTAAAAAAACGATATGAAATGTATAATTTTATTTACAAAACATTATTCTATTTACAAAATGTTATGTGCTGGGGATGGGAGAAAAAAAACGAAAGAGAGATGAAAACAAAAACGAATAAAAACCAAGGAAAAAGTTTTCCGTTTGGTTGCCCTCCCCTCCCGCCTTCTACGATATGGAGGCCGATTGTTTTCCGGTGTCCGAGAACGCTGAAAACAAGCCGGACCTACCCTAAGTGGGAAGGGGATCTAATCTAAGAGATCTTGCAGAACCCTCCGTGCTTAAGAAACATGACGTCTTTCATATCTCCATGATACCGGAAGTCACGTGGTACGACCCACTATACAACAGAATGAAAGAAATGCTTTTTAAGAAACATTCTCGATTTAATAAATGGACAGGGCGTGCGGATCAACAACCGTTCCAGGTCTATGGGATTAACGAACAGCTTTACACTTAATACAAAAAGAATGGTATGCTTCAAAATCAAGTTTATATCCCAAATTTGTTATCAGATATAAATTCTTTGATCTCGGATCCCGGTATATAGTATTAGTTTCAGCCCCTTTCGGCATCAAATTTTATTTTTCGCTGCTGGAAATATGCAATGCACATGTGCGATTGCTTTTACAGTGTTTGGTTTGGTATGGTTTATTTAATGGCATATCAACTCCTTGAGTGTTATCTAATGTCGATATTTAACTAATTTGTAAATTTTTGATTATAATCAGAACTAATAATACTTATATATTTAAGGTATCAAACATTCCTATCTAATACTTATAATCTATCTGCAATTATATTCCTATTGAATTATAATTGGTTATATAGTTTCAAGTATATAATATCAAGTATTCCTATCAAACATCGATGATTTGAAACCAGTTATATAGATGATGTTAGCCGAAAGAGCCTGATTTGATTTTGTCAGTTTAAAGACTTATCAACTCTTTAAGGGTTATTTACTGCCTAATTTCATTAATTTCAAATGTTTGATTATAATTATAACTATATTTGAAACGTTTCATTTCAATTATTCTTTTTCTTTAGTTTCGTTCTTTAATGGCATATCAACTTTCGTGGGTCATTTAATGCCAAAGAAACCCTTCTAGAAGGAGATTAGTTCATTTTCTGAAATCACTCTCTCTATAATAGTCTTCTCATAGTTTTATAGTTTCAGGTATTCCGATCTAATACTAATAATTTCCTAAAAGATCTTATTGGCCAATAAATAGGACCCTATCAGGTAATACTACTCCATTTAAGAGTGGACGTGGGAGTAATGGAAACTAACGATTACCCTATACTCTCCAGATCTCCAGAACAGAAAATTTACTAATGAAGAATGCATATCCCCTTTTTTTTTGGGGGGGGGTATACATTCTTTGTATTTTAAGCCACTCCAGTAATACGAGAGTACTAGTTGTATTGACTTCGAAGCAATGTCCTTTAAAAGGCATGAATCCATTTCTCCATGTCCTCTGTCTCTTCACCGGATATCTTAGTAAATATATCTCGATGCTCGCATGCCGTAAAGGATAAGGGTCTTTTTCAACTGAGGAATTATAGTTGCTGAGTTGTTAGCAATTGAACGTACCGTTCTCTCAATATCGATCTTAGCTGCTTATACGATTTCTTAATTTCTGTTTCAATTTTATCCACAATATAAAACTTACGTTAATCAATATAAAATTCATGGTGACCCTAATCCAGACAACATTAAAAATAGCCCAATCGTTTGCGCAGTAGAGTACGGTGACTGCACCTCTGTAAAGGAGTACGACCCGACCCCTACATGTGTCCTGGATATGAAACTAAACCCTCCGATGGTGAGGCTGCATCCAGGAGCTTTTACTGCATCCGGTGTCGATCTAGATTGTTTGGAGTCATTGCTTTTTTGTCATTACTTCCAGGTCCATTTAGACCGGAAGTGGTAGCATCAGTTAAGGATCCATTTATGGCCCAAACAGTTCTGTTAGAAAATTATCAAAAAAGAAATGGGTCATTACTCCTAGGAATTAAGGAATTGCCATTACCCCGAGGTTCTTTCTAACCTTGGTAATAACTTTGATTCCTATCCAGGAGTTAAATAGAACAGTTTGTACTTAAAACGATTTTAGTGTGTTCTAGTGATTAATATTAAAATAGTGGCCCTAGTCGGTTGGGACTGAAGAATACACCGACTGCACCTCTGCAAGGAAATAAAACTCCCCCAACGAGTGTCTTGCATATGACACTAAACAATCTGACAGTGAGGCTCCAGTAATGCTGGAGCTTTGAGGAATGCAGAGTATCCTTTTTATAGGTATTGCTCCCAGGTCCACTCTGGCCTGGACAGGTATCACCTGATAGGGTCCCCTCTATGGGTAAAAAAAAATTGTCGATATGTAAATTGTACTCATGCTGAACTGAACTGTTTGAAATGGAACTGTTTGGTCATTTAAACTCTGTACTTATGCTAAACTGAATTATTTGAAGTAGACCTGTTTGACATTTAACTGCGCGTAAAGAAAAGCCTGAACTTATGCTAAACTAAATTGCTTGAAACAGAACTTTATATATATATATATATATATATATATGGATTTGGCATTCAATAATCTACAAGAGTTGATATGCCATAAAACCAAACAAAGCCAAACTAATTTTAAAATGGATTAGAATTAGATAGCAATGCTTTAACTGTAAGCAAACAAAAAAATGGCAATGCTTTAACTGTAAGCAAACAATAAATAGCAAAACTTGAAACCATATATATATATATATATATATATGCAAACACACACACACACACACACACACACACACACACATAAATATATATATATATATATATATACCGGCTCATTGGCTAGTGGGTAGAGTGTTCGCCAATAGTCCGGGAGACCACGGTTGAATCCCAGGTCGCGTCATACCTTGCTTAACACTCAGCGATATAAGGTACGTATCAAGGGTAAAGTGGAGCAATCCAGGGAAAGGAGTAGCGTCCTCCCTTACACCTCAGTGTAGTAGCTATCGAAAAGGAAGCCTTCTGTTCGCCCTCGACTACGGTCGCCAACTTTACTTAATTATATATATATATATATATTAGGGTGCATCAAATGCCCAGACATTAAAAATGTGGTCCGTCCCCATTTTTATTTTCTTTTTTATATGAAATAAATATTTATTTCCAAAAATGGAGTTATTTTGATATTACCTTATATGACCACGTTGCACATTATTAATATCGCTCAACTGAGAAATTTATATCGAAAATCATTTTTTCAGGATATAATTTTTGGCAAAATAGCTATAAAATCATGTTTTATTGTTTAGCTGTATCATCATCATCATCATCATATCGTGCTGGCAGCACGGATATCCCTGACCCTCTTTCGCCACTCCTCCCTATCGTTCATCGCCCTAGGCAGGTCTTCAGGACAACAACCTGTATCCTCACATAGCTGCTGAATGTACGTTCGTGCTGGTCGTCCTGCTTTTGCGCGGCCGTGTGTGGGGATCCATAAGAGTACATCTCTTATGAGTTCATCTCTGCTTCTCCAGCAATGTCCTGCATGTCTGGTTCGCCTAACTTGAATAGTTTTCGTGATAGGGGGCAGGTGGCCGTACAGTTGGTGTCTTGTTGGGTGTTGCCGCCAGGACTTGTTCAGGATTGCACGCAGCATTCTTGTGTAATTGCCATCTAGTTTCTTCTCCAGCCGTTTTGTTAGCGTCCATGTAGTGCAGCCATATAGCAGTATCGATGTGACCGCTGCCTGGAAGAAACTGCGTTTCATTTTATCGGTTAGGTCTGATTTCCATATAGTCGATAGCCTATTGATAGCTGTCCATGCTTTCGTTAACCTCGTCTCGATGTCCTTTTCGGTTGATTCGACGCTGCTTCCTAGGTACGTGAATTTGTCTACTAGTTTAAGAGGGTTATACATTGATATAATCCTTTTTTATTTATATTTTACTGATATAGTAATATAAATAATTTCAACTTTTCGCGCACGTTCTTCTAAAAAATAATTACAGCTTTACCCTATTTACCCAACCCCTCCGCTCGGGTAGGATATGACACAAAGTCAATTTTTAAGCGGAGTTTAACAGGTTTGAATTCGGAGTTTTCCTTCTCCTAGACTAGTTGCCTAACCAAGGCTGAAGAACCTAGTCTGTCCTGGAGGGAGAATAATTGGATTCATACCTTTCCCAAGGGTATTAGTGCTATGTGAAATGCAATCAGTCTCGTCCAGGATTTGAACTCGTGTCGCCGTGTCCATTTCCTACGACGATATCAATTACACCACGGGCACCTCCAAATAATTACAGCTTTACCTGCTTATAGTAATTATCAAATAATAAATAATTTTAGTAGAAATAGGGCATCAACTACTCTTGCATTTTGATACAGGCTTATAAACTTCATGCATTTATCTATCTAAAAAGTCAGAGAACGAACCAATTACACATTTCTATTCACCTTTTTCTTATTTCCTCCTAAATATGACATGAAATTAAATACGGCATAATATGATAAACATTTAAACTGTGTACTTATGTTAAACTGAATTGTTTGAAATAAAACTATTTGATCATTTAACTGTGTGTAAAGAAATGACTGATGTTTAATGAGATTATTTGTGATGCACAGCAAAACTCGAAAACATTGAACGATGCGCAAAGAAACAGAATTATTCAATCAGATAGAAATAAGTGAAACCATTTATCTGTGCGAAAAAATGAGCTCAGACTCGTTTAGAAATGTTATCCACAAAATGTATTTAGAGATCATATATTTAATACATGTATAAAAAGGATCTGGTGCCCGTGGTGTAATGGTTATCGTCGTAGGATATGGACACGACGACACGAGTTCAAATCCTGGACGAAACTGATTGCATTTCATATAGCACTAATACCCTTGGGAAAGGTATGAATCCAATTATTCTCCCTCCAGCTATGGATAAATAGTAGGACAGACTGGGTTCTTCAGCCTTGTTTAGGCAACTAGTCTTGGAGAAGGAAAACTCTAAATTCAAACCTGTTAAACTCCGCATAAAAATTGACCTTGTGTCATATCCTGCCCGAGTGGAGGGGTTGGTAAATATGATAAAATGGATCTGGCATTAAATAATCTACGATGGTTGATATACCACAAAACATAACCAAATCCAACCTGTAGGCATAAAATAACACCAGATGGTTTGACATGCCATTTAATAGAACTATCAAAGTAAAAAGATTAGGAAGTAAATTGACTTATTAATTAAGAAGTATTCTGTCGAACAATACTGTTGTATGTGATGTTATTCCACACCACTCAGGCAATGGTAAGCTTTCTAGTGATATATATATATATATATATATATATATATATATATATATATATATATATATATATATATATACACACATATATATATACATATATATATGGGATGTACTTATTTTTTCACTGTTTATATTCTTTGGTAGATATTAAATCTATGCTACACCTTATCCTCCCCACCACCCATGAGTCAAATAGTACATTTACTATTCTCCTACAAATGGCCTTGGCACAAATGATCCACGAAGGTCAATGTGCCTTTAAAACAAAGAAACCAAACTAAACCAAACAAGTTTTGACAAAAAATCTGGGATGTTTTCAGTTTGAATAATTTGGAAATTTCCCAAAACATTTTTGAAATGAAAAAAAATCAAATAAAAATAAATGTCGAATAATGATATACACACATATATAGATATATAATTCGCCCATACATGATATATATAAATTGCATATGTATATATATAATTCTCCCGGTAAACATTAGCAGACCATCGATATTTGATGCCAAGTTGCAGGTGGCTGGCTGAATATTATTATTGACATTTTATGTCCTACCTTTGATATTTGATGCTTGAGCTTTTAAAATTACTGGCTGGTGGGGGGCAATTATGATTTATGACTGTGCCTGGCTCATATGTCCGCTGAAAATTTTGTTTTAAGTGTTCTTAAAAAGATTTTTTTCCTATATAATGTCCGTCAAAAATTACCATTTATTTATGAATATTTCATATTAAATTATCTGTTCAATATTTCAAAAGTCTGAATTATGCTCTCCTTTTTTTCGAGCTCTTTGTCTTCTCTCACCAATCGACATTTTTGTTAGTCAAGTCTTTCATATTTGTTATATAGGTTTGAAATACACCAATATCATTTTCAAGCAAAAAGAATATGATCGAATTATATTGGAGATTATGTCTGTCTGTCTGTAACCGAAATTACGTTACCAACGATGTCACAATTCCCTTAGTTATTTTTGTTCTATTTTCAAAGATTGTTTAATAGATATTGAAAGGCATCTTGCTTATTGACGATAATCCCTATTGAAGTCTAGCTGAAAATGGCTGGTTGGTTGTGTGCTATACCATAACAACCCATGTAGAACATTTAATGATAAATCCTTTATATATATATATATATATATGAAGTGAAGGTTCGGAGATGTTTCAGCAATATATTTTAATTTACAATTTTTACAAGGGATACAATTAACACCGGCGTCTTAAAATAAGTTGCGTTGAGAGCTAGAGTCAACTAAATCACGGATCGTTTTAGAGGGTAAAAAGTTAGTCTTAGTATCGAGTTTATTTAAGTTGTTTATTATACTGTTGGAAGAAGAATTGTTTGGCAAAGTTATGAGTCTATGGGGGGAAGTAGTTTTATAAGCTTGCGGGTTGGCATTAGTTCGTGATTGATTGTTGTTGTGGATTTTGAGAGCTTTGGATTTAACCTCTAATATGATCTGCGATTTAGTGCACACGAGCCCTGAACGCAACATATTTTCAGACGCCGGTGTTTATTGAATCACTTCTAAAAATTGTAAATTAAGATATATTGGTGAACCATCTCGGAACCTTCACGTCGCTTGAAAGAACTGAAAAGAGACATAAGAATTGGTAACTTAATGCACTTCTTCAACACATTTCTTAATCTAATCATAACTGCGATTTTAATTCTGCAAAGATACTCCTTTACATTCACAATAAAAGAATATGATCGAATTATTTTGGAGATTATGTCTGTCTGTCTGTAACCGAAATTACGTTACCAACGATGTCACAATTCCCTTAGTTATTTCTGTTATAGTTTCGTGCCCGGTGCTATTTCATTCTGTAATTCCGTAAATACTCGTACGGGCTTTTATAATATTTCTCCTTACTTGAGCAAATCTATTTTAAATAGCTACAATATATTCCATCTTTAGTTATTATATTCCACATATATCATAAGATCAGAGTAGACCAGGGATTAACGGTAACGAAGGGGGACTCTACATTTTCCAAAGTTCGAGGCGTCACAATCAGATGGCTTAGGACAGTTCTTGGTAGGTGGGGGTGTAGCTCTTCTACAGGGGTGCAGCCATTGCATTCTACGGCCCCAGCCAACAGGGTAGAATACCAGTAAATGATCATTGGTAACTTTTATCAACATCATCAAGTCGAGCTAATGGAACGGAGTTTCTCGATTCTCTCTCTCTCTCTCTCTCTCTCTCTCTCTCTCTCTCTGTCCCTTTCGTCCATCGCTCCTTGCCGGCCTTCTTTGTGTGCATTCAATGTCCGCATAGAGCTGATGTATGTTGGTTGGCTGGTTGGTTAGGTTGGTAGGTTATTTAAGGCCAAATCCATTTTTATGCAAATAGTTCTATTTCAAAAAATCCAGTTTAGTATGAGTACACAGTTTAATTGTCAAAAACATTTCTATTTCAAGCTATTCAGTTCAGTCAAGCAGTTCTAATTCAGCTAAGTATAAATAGAGATTTCGTTAACATATAGTTAAATGTCAAAAACAGTTCTATATTAAGCAATTCAGTTTTGTGTAAGTACAGTTTCAATGTCAAAAATAGTTCCATTTCAAACAATTCAGTTTAGCATAAACACGCAGTTTGAATGTATGTACAGTTTAATTGTCAAAAACATTTCTATTGCAAGCTATTCAGTTTAGTCAAACAGTTCTAATTCAAAGTTATCATAAGTATGCTGTTAGTTATATTTAACCCATAGATAGGGCCTTATCAGGTGCTACCATTCCGGGCAAGAGTGGACCTGGGAGCAATGGCACTGAAGAGGTGCTACCCATTCCCCAAAGCTCCTGCATCAGTGGAACCTTACCATCAGATTGTTTAGTGTCATAACAGGGCACTCATTGGTGAAGCGGGGGGGTCTTACCTCTCTGCAGATTTTCAGCCGACAGGGCAACTGATGTATGCAAGTCCTTGATTGTCGGCTAATCATGGTGCGTTCACGTTTAGGAGTCTATAAGAAGAGGAAATTTTTAAAAAAATGGTCGTAAACCAGGATTTTACAAAATTTCCCCTATCCTCACCAAATCAATGCTAAAAATCTTAGATACTAAAAGACATGAGAAATTAAAAAAAAAAAAAAAGAAATATATCAAACAATGTCTAAAATCTAAACTCTTCTCTCCCTTGTTACCGTAAAATTTTGAATTTTTGTTTAATAATAAATTAAATCTTATGATGCTTTTATATGCCAATTTAATTTTTCATGGTCTTTTTTTTTCATTTCTTATGCCGCCATCTTAAATTTCAAACCTTATCCCAATGTATAATGGGGTGGGGGTGTCCTCGTGGTGTAATAGTTAAAGCGATGGGCTGCGGAATCGTAGTGCGCAAGTTCGTACTCCAGTCGCGCTATTACGTTCACTTTCGGGTAAATACCCTTGGGAAAGGTATGAACCCCCTTATCCTTCCAGCTATGAGTTAAATAGTATCACTACTGTTCTTCTAGGAGAATGGCTTTGGCATTAAATAACCTAAAAAGAGTTGATATGCCATTAAACAAAGAAACCAAACCAAACCAAACCAATGTATCATCAATATCTTATTCCTGCTCATGCCTGAATGAATATAAGTTCGTGAAGTTATAACGTCAGTCATGACACATAACTGTGTATAGTCTAACTGTTGCACAGACAATGGCCAAGGGGTAAGATTCATTATAGATTGCACAGGGTATTGTGGAAAAGCGTAGCCTTACCCAAGTCAATCATCCCCCTCCCTTTCAAGAAACGCCGAGGTTAAGATTAAGAATAATGTGACATGACAGTAAGAGAAGAAGTTTTCAGTTGTGGCAAGAGGACCATATTAGTCCATTTTCATGATGTGTGTAAAGGATTAAACAATTGGCCCAGCGGTTAGAGTGTTCGCCAATGGCCCGGGAGACCTGGGTTCAATCCCAGGTCGAGTCATACCAAAAACTTTAAAAATGGAACTTGATACCACCTTGCTTAACACTCAGCATTATAAGGTACGGTTCAAGGGTAAAGTGGAGCAATCTAGGGAATGGAGTAGCGCCCTCCCCTACACCTTGGTGTAGTAGCTATCGAAAAGGGAGCCTTCGGGTCACCCTCGACTATGGTCGCTAACTTTACTTACTTATTGAGTGAAAATTTTGTCGATAAACAACAAAAGTATCAATGTCTTTTCTTGTAAGAAAAGATAATAATTATAAGAGCTTTAAAATTTCCCGATATGATATCAACAAGAAGAAAATTAATAGTTATTTGTATTGTTTGCAATCGAGACAATATATTTTGTGAGTGTAAAATATCTATGTGTGAGAATGTCACAATGTCAAGGAAAAGAATATTTATACGCCATTATGTAAGAGTATATCAGCTGAATAATTCAGCAGTAGTGAATGTTATATTGATAGAATATCATTATATTATTTTATTTTATAGATATTAGTAAAAGCATGTATGAAAAAAATAAACAAAAATAGTTTTCTCACGTGGAAAATAATGAAACGATGTATAAATCAAACACAAACTGGAAGGAACAGAATGTTAGTTTTCACTCAAATAAATAAATAAATAAATAAATGAATATGAAAATTTCGGGTAGAAAAGGAAACTAATTTGTAAATTTACATTTTTTTTTGTTTTATCGCTTTATTTATAAGATTTCGATAAGCTCCAAATTAGATAAAAATGTTTGAGTAATTTAAGATTCAGATTAGTTAAAAATGTATTTTAAACAATTTACGAGGGAAAAGATTTCTTTAATTAATAAATAATCTAAGAAATCTTTTCCCTCGTAAATTGTTTAAAATACATTTTTAACTAATCTGAATCTTAAATTACTCAAACATTTTTATCTAATTTTTTTCATTCTTAAAAATCTGCGAGGTAATTAATATACTATTGCCTGCAATCTCAAAGAAAGAAAAAAAAAGCAAAAAAATAAAATAAAATAAATAAAATAAAATAACAAAACTCATAAAAAAAACGACATTTTTTATTTAAAAAATGGCGTCCCAAAAGAGGGTGCCGATTGGTCAATTAATTCAATAATACTGAGGCAAAAATTACTGCTTCTAGAGTATATAGAAGACAAAAAGGAAATAAATCCAATGATATATAAATTTGAAAAAGCAATATATTTAATGGATGTATCAATTTATATATGAATATAACATTTGATGTATTGAATTTTTTCATATTCATGTTGCCTAGTCGGCTGGGGCTGTAGAATACACCGACTGCATCTCTGCAGAGGGTTAAAACTTCCCCAATGAGTGTCCTTGATATGACACTAAACAATCTGATGGTGAGGTTCCAGTAATGCTATGGCTTTGGGTAATGTGAAGCACCCCTTCATTGAAATCGCTCCCAGGTCCACTCTTGCCCGGCGTATTAGCACCTGATAGGGCCCTATCTATGGGTTAAATAGAACTAACGGCATACTTATGAATTGTTTGACTAACGGCATACTGAATTGTTTGACTAAACTGAATAGCTTGAAAGAGAAATGTTTTTGACAATTAAACCTTAATTAATATTTAAACTGCGTGCTTATGCTAAAGTGAATTATTTAAAATGGAACTGCTTTTTGGCATTGAAACTGTACTTAAACTAAACTTGTTTGTTTGATATAGAACTGTTTTGACATTTAACTGTGTGTAAACAAAATCTGTACTTATACTAAACTGAATTAGCTGAATTAGAACTGCTTGACTAAACTGTATAGTTTGAAATAGAAATGTTTTTCACAATTAAACTGTACTTACATTTAAACAGCGTACTTATCCAAAACTGAATAGTTTGAAATAGAACTGGCTATTTGCATAATATTGATTTGGCGTTAAATAACCTACAAAGGTTGATATGCCATAAACCTCGACAACCAACCAACCAACCACATTTATGTATACATCTATCATAATCATCATGATATCTTCCAATCACTCTGAGAGTACGGATTCTTCGACTCTCTTTCGTTATCTATCCCTATCGTTTTTTGTTTTTTGCTTTTTGGTAAGTCCTCTAGGCTGCATCTTGTGTACATACCGCGCTAATTATGTAAGTCTTTGTTCATCGATCAACACTTATACGTCCATATGAAGGAGTCCATGAGAGAACGTCGCTTATTTGCTTGTCATTACTTCTCCAGCAGTGTCTCGCATATCTTGCTCGTCTTACTTGTATGATTTGTGAGATAATTGGTAGGTGGCCGTACAGCTTCTGTGTAGTGGGGTTTTGCTTCCAGGACTTATTCAAGAAAGCTCGAAACATTCTTATGTAGTTCCTACTTATCTTTTTCTCTATGCATTTTGTTAGCTTCCATACGGTGCATCCAATTAGTAGTCTGGAGACAGTTACAGCTTGGAAGAAATCCCGTTTTATTTTTATCAGATAAATTTATAATCAATAACGCATGGTGTATGATGACGTCACTTTCAGTAGAGGAGATGTTGCCGCTGAGATATGTAAAATTGTCAACTAATTTTAGAGACCTGCCACTCAGAGTACGAGATGATTTCTTTTTAGTTTAAAACATGTGTACTCTGTTTTATTTGTGTTTACGTCAGGGCCAACGTCTCCAGTCGCTTGCTCTGTCATCACTCATAATTAAATATACTCATACATTTTCTTGATAAAATATTAATCTTCTTAAAACCAAAAGATTCCCGGAATTAAAATAATTTCCTAGTGGAATGTTTATGCAAATAAAAGCGGGTAATTTTAAATATTATCTATGACCAAACTCGACACAAATAAAAAAAACTGTAACCGATTATATGGATATCTGATGAACTCTCACAGTGATCTCGACGAATGAAGGTCCCAACAGTTCAGTTACTGATCCAAATCATTGGATTACCTACACGGGTGATTTGTTTATAGAAGTGTTGGACGTTTGAATGAATTGATAACTGAAGCTGCTCATATTCTGCCTTGACAGCCCAGTCGGCTGAGACTGTAGAATACACCATCTGCATCTTTGCAGAAAGGTAAGACACCTTCAACAAGTTTCCAGGATATGACACAAAACAATCTGATAGTGAGGCTCCAAAAATGTTGGAGCTTTAAGGAATAGAGTACCCCTTCATTGCCATCACTCTCAGGCCCACTCTGGCTCGGAGTGGTTGCATTTGATAGGGTCCTATCTATAGGTCAAATGGAACTGTTTGACATTTAAACTGAGTGCAAACAAATGATATGCTAAATTTTATTGCTTGAAATAAAACTATTTGATAATATCATCATCATGTCACGCTGCTATAACGGTTCTTCCTGACCCACTCCATCGTTTATCGCTCCTGGCGGGGGTCTTCCTGGCTAAATCCTGTATCGGCATAGAGCTGTTGTATATAGGTTCTAGCTGGTCGTCCGACGCATTCTCCAAAGCTCCAGCATTACCGGAAACTCACCATAAGATTGTTTACTGTCATATCCAGGACACTCGCTGTGGGGAGGGGAATCTTACCCCTCTGCAGAGAAGCAGTAGGCCTATTCTTCAGCCCCAGCCGACTGGGGAAGTGTCTTGTCGTAGCTTAGCAAGTCTGTAGTTGAACAGACACTATCAACATGCATGTAAAATCATATCGTCCATTCTACACAAAAACGGCACGTGATTGGTTAATATCATTACAAAAGACATATCAATCTTTGAGGGTTATTTAATGCCAAAGTCATCCTTTTTGAACAACAGTACTGATACTACTAACCCATAGCAGAGTGATACGTTCTCTGTGAATGACAGTTTGAAAATATTGAATATTTCCGTAACACTCCTTATTTCTGATTTGAGTCCTTGCTACTATTCTCTTGGTCCAAAATTAAAACTCATCTCAGAGGTAGCCAACTGGGAACCGTTAAGAACATTCAACAAGTATTGATGAACCATCTAAAGCTGTGTTAGCTGAAGGCTTCAAGCGCAGTTTTCTGAAGTAGAAACAAAGTTTGATTTTTTGTGTTGTTGTGTGGCTTCTCAAAGGAACTATTTCGCAGAAAATAAATTCTTATTTGTAATAAAGTTCTTAATATTTTTTTACATAATTAGTCTTCCATACTTTCTAGACAGACATCGTAACTGCTGATTATGGAGTATGACATACATTACACCCTGCGTTTTACACTATGTATCTTACTATAAGAACCGATTATATTATATCAGAATATGTAACATTCTCAGGTTGTATTAAATGCTACACAACAGTTTATCAGCCGGTTTTTTTCTCAATCCTTGTGATGCTTAAATTGAAAGGAGGGAAAAATGAAGAATAATCGATAATTTAATTAAACTTAATCGATGAGGCATTTGGTGTTCTTCTGATGCAAAATGGCGACTGTTAGCTTCCGGTGAAGCTTGCGGCAAATCAGATATCAACAGCCATATTGTAAAAAAGAAAAAAAATCTTTTGCATCAGTTAATCGAAAATTGATCTTCATTCATTGCGAAAGAATGGCTAGCAGCAGCAGGAATAGAAAAAGAATAGCCAATTAAAGAATTCTCACTTTCTTGTTTCCTTCCTTAAGTTTTCTTTCTTCAGTAATCGTTTTTACTTTATTTGTCGTTTGTTTCTTCTTTTCTCTAATCTTTATTTTTAAAAATCTTTTTCTTTTCTTTCTTTTATTACAAATTGCTTTGTATTTCCTTCCATCATATTTTATTGACTATCTATTATTTATTTATTTATTTATTTTTGTTTTTGTTTTTGTCCCTTGTTTTAAATTTTTCCTTCCTTTTAGCAAACATATTTTTCTTTTCTTTTCTTTTCATTTCTTGTCGATTTAAATACCTTTTATCCTCTCTCATAATCTTCCATTATTTTTGTCGTTTTTTTTTCTTAGAATTAAAAAAAATGTTTTTCGTTTTATTTAGTAATCCTTCCAGCATTCATTTTATTCATTAATCTTTTATATACTTCTCTGCTTTCCTCTTCATTAAAACAAAAAATAAGAAAAAAAAATAAAATAAAATAAAAACAAGATAAAATAGTACCGTTTGGTTTCTTCATTTTTTGTTGTTTCATTAATTTCACTCTTTCTTTCTTTCTTTCGTTACTTTTTAAATTTAGTCTCTCTTTCATGAATGAAGTCTTTTTATTTTCTTTTATGCGATCAGTTATTGTGAATGGTGATTATCAAAGCGTTTATCAGGTCACGTGCTTTGCTTCCAGAATCACGACAAAATCTACACATTCTTTATCTTTCTTTTCTTTTTCTATTTTCAAGAAATTAATTAAAACTATCAAATGCCAATTTTAATAATTACTTGACGACTCGCAAAAAAATTGGGTTCCGATTCTAACCGCAGTCCATGATGATATTAATATTTCTATTTTGGAAGAAGTGAAAGATTTTTAATTTGTAAGTCATTGTTATTTCCGTAATATCAAGAATCTGGACGTACGCTGACCGCTGAAAATAATCGTTCAACTGCAAACTGTTGTGGAAATTGCTTTATTCTCTAAGTTAGAGCATTTTAAATGTATTGCTTTAAAAAGACTCTCGCTATGATGTGCCCTTTTCACTGGGTAATGGTTACATACGTAAATGTGAACAAGTATGTCATCATGACGAGAATTTCAGTAGTAAAGTAGACGATCGGTGAACGTGTCTGGTTCTCGTTTTAACAAAATTCAGTAATTGTATTGACGCTTCTATTTAGGAAGGAGTGAAGGATTTTAATCATCATCTATTCGTTATCACCGTTATATCGAGTATATACATAATTAAAATCGACGCTCAGTAGCTTTATTTTCTATCAGGATTTAATTCTATTGCTGTTTATTCAAGGTTACAGTTACATGCATACAAAGATAATGCAACTTCTTGATATATATATATATATATATATATATATATATATATATATATATATATATATTTTAAATTTCTCTTTCTCTGTCTATATATATTATTGTGAAAGAAAGTCGACGCTTTAGCATTTCGGTTTTGATCATTTTAAAGACCTTTTTAAAGACAACACAATGAACACTTTTCTATTGTAGAGTAAAGCTGGTTTGCATTCAAAGAAATTCCTTGGCTCCATTGAAATTCCTCCTTTTGGAGTAATGGGCACCTTAGCCATCAAGCAATGGATATGAACCCTTGAACTTTTACATGAGAGGGCAGCTGCTACCTTGAAGCAAAATTCTTTAATGTATGGCCAAACTAAAAACCCGAACTTTTTGGGCTTAAACAAGTCTGATCTAACCAGCTTAATACCACGTGAAAGACGGAAATATTTACTTCACAACGGGAGGGACTCAGATAATTTGTCTGTTTTATTTTAGATTGCTTAAAACAGTTTACGAGAAAGAAGTGAAATAGAAAAATGAATAGATATCTTGTTATTCATTTTAAAACTTATTTGTTTAAATACCTTGATTTCTTTCTGTTTTGTTTTAGTAAGTGTTTTAGTTATAACCTCTTGTTTTTGTTATTCTGGGCTACCATATAGTTGTTAAAAATCTTCAACTTGGCTAACCGGTGGTTGGTTGGTTGGCTAGATGTTTTGTTTTACGGCGTATCAACCCTTTTCGAGTCATTTAACACCCAATTAAATTTCAAACAATTCAGTTAAGTACAAGTATAGTTTTTATTTACAAACTGTTAAATGTCAAAACAGTTCTGTTAAATTTCATAACAGTTCTATTTCAAACAATTCAGTTTAGCATAAGTATAAAATTTCACTGTCAAAAATAGCCCTATTTCAAGCAACTCTGTTTAACAAAAGTTCCAACAGTTCTATTTCGAACAATTCAGTTTAGCATAAGTACACTAAATAGTGCTCAATTTGACCCATAGATAGAACCCAATCAGGTGCTAGCACTCCAGGCCAGAGTGGACATGGGAGCGATGGTTTTGAAGGAGTACTCCGTATTCTCCAAAGCTCAAGCATTACTGGAACCTCAGATTGTTTAGAGTCATATCTTGAACACTCGTTTGAGGGGGGAGTTAAACTGCTACAGAGGTGCAGTCGGTGAATTCTACAACCTCAGCCGACTGGGTAAGTGATAGCTTGGATAGGGTTCGAAGTCGATGTCTGCACTATCGCATTACAGCAAATTAACCATTACGCCACGAGGGCTTCTCTCTCAGGTACCTTCGGCATTTTCTTTTGACGAAACACACACACACACACACACTTAAAGATCATCATAATTACGAAAATGTGCCGACAGCATGATTCCCTTTAATTCTTTCACCATCCGTACCTCTCGGCCATCTTACATGGCATGTCTTCCACATAGCACCAAGTGTTTGCACAGTGTCGATAAATCTAATTTTTTGCTGGTCGACCAACACTGGTGTGTCCATATGTTGCAGTCGAGTAAAGTTCATCCTCCCTTTCTTGTAGTACCCAGCACTCTACCTTTCTTTTATAGTAAGTGGGATGGGAGGCAAGTGTCCGTACAGCAGCTGTGTTGCAGGAATCTACATTCACGTATTTGTTCAAAGCAGTACGCAGCATACATGTGCAGTTCTCATGGAGCTTCGTATCCAAGCATTTCGCTAAACTTCAAATGATGCTACCATACAATAGTACTCACTCGGCTATCTTGCCGACTAATTTTGTGGGAATTCGTTCTTGATATCTATCTCATGAACGTTCGAATGCGCGCGCGCGTGTGTGCGCGTGTGTGTTTATGCGTGTCCGTTTATGTGTACGTGTTTGTGTGTATGTGAGAGTGTGTGTATGTGTGTGGTAAAGAAATCTTTTACCGTCATAATCACATCCTCTTGTAGCCAAATTAATGGTTACTTTAAAGATATAAAATATAAAGAAAATGTGAAAATATTGATCGTTTCCAGATTAGAATAATTAAAAGATTAAAAAGATCAAGGAACAATCGATTGCAAATAGAAAACAGCTTTTAATCTTAAAACTAAATTAAAAAGGAACGAGTCACGCATATCTATCTATCTATCTATCTATCTATCTATCTATCTCATTCTGTTCATAATTTATCTATCTATCTATCTATATAAATAAATTGCTTATCTGTCTATATGAGCTTGTTCATATCTATCTATCTATCTATCTATCTATCTCCTAAACTGCATCAAACTTTAAGGTTAGAAATATACATTAAACTTAAAAATGAAATTATTTTTAATTTTGCACGGAATGATTTTATCGTGTAAGATATGTGTATTTTTCTTTCTCGGGAATCCACACACTAATATATATAATCCTCATCATCAAATCGTACAGACGACATCTTGTGTCCACACATAGCAGATGAAGGTAAGTTTTTGCGAGTCAGCCAATACTAGTGTGTCCAGAGGTAGGAGTCCATAGAAGAACGTCCTTTACGCGTTTGTCCTTTCTTCTTCAGCAGTAACTCGCATGTATTTCTTGGATGCTTTGTAAGATAGGAGGTAAGAAGCCATAAACGACTCTTCTGTAGGGTGCTGCTTGCTGGATTTTTTCAAAACAACTCGCAGCATTCCAGTGTACTTCCTAGTTAGATATTTTCGAAGCGTTTCGATAGAGTTCAAATCATTCATTTATACAGTAGTAAGTTAAAGTTGACGACCGTAGTCGAGGGTGACCTGAAGGCTCCCTTTTCAATTGCTACTACACTTAGGTATAAGGAAGGGCTCTACTCCTTTCCCTGGGTTGCTCCACTTTACCCTCGATACCTACCTTATATACCTGAGTGTTAAGCAAGGAGGTATCAAGTACCATTTTAAAAGTCTTTGGTATGATGCGACATGGGACTGAACCCAGGTCTCCCGGACCACTGGCGAACACTCTACCCATTAGACAATGAGCTGTATACAGTAGTACTGTCATAGCAATTGCTTGGAATGATTCTCGTGTTAATTTATCAGAGAGATCACACACACACACACACACACACACACACAAACACACACACACACACACATATATATATATATATATATATATATATATATTTGAGAAAGAAGGAAAAACAGATCTGACAACCGTATAAATAGAAAAAATTAGTACTAGTGAAGTTGGCGACGTTAGCCGAGGGTGACCCAAATGCTCCCTTTTCGATAGCTACTACACCGAGGTGTAGAGGAGTACGCTACTCTATTCCCTGGATTGCTCTACTTTACTCTTGATCCTCACCTTATTATGCTGAGTGTCAAGCAAGGCGGCATCAAGTACCATTTTTTGAGTGTTTGATATGACCCGACCTGGGTTTGAACCCCGGTCTTCCGGACCAATGGCCCGGTTATAAAATATGAAAAACAAGATATATATATATATATATATATATATATATATATATATATATATATAAGTGATATGTTCTTTACATAAACATTCATAAAGTTTCGATCTTAAGGACAGATGAATTTGCGTTTAAAATTTCGTATGAAAACTATTTCCAAACAGAATAAATTGAAATGAAAACATACGGGCTGTTGACAACGTTGGTCGCGTCCCCATTTTCCCACCTAGTATCCTAGATATGACACTAAACCATCTGATGGCGAGGTTCCTGTTCTCTAGCTCTTGCGAAAGTCGAGTACTCCTTCATTGCCATTACTCCCAGATTGACGCAGACATGGAATGATAATAGCTTTTGGGGTCTTATCTATGGATAAAGAAGAATTTTTTAACCATTTAACCGTGTGCAAACAAATGCCTGAAGCTAAATTGAATAGTCTGTGTAAGATAGCAGTACTTGATACCATTTAACAATGTGCAAATAAAACTATTGGCACTTGATAGCAATAGTTGAAGTAATTTAAATGTGTGCAAACAAATAATTAATACTAGATTGAATTATTCATGTTAGATAGAAATACTATAAACCATTTAGTTGTGTACAAAAATTAAATTATTGGTATTATACAGCAATACTTGGAACCGTTTGATTTTGTGCGAAAGAATGGATAATCTACATTTTTTTTCATTTTTAAGTAAAGGAATTATCTTGTAAATTGAATCACCATGACCAGAAAATCCGGCGAACACCTACGAACGACATACGGAAACAACGGACTGCTATTTCGACCTTATTAGGTCTCATCAACAATGTCTACCGTGATCTCCACCACTAGATATCGAACCAGCGATCACAGATTGCAGAGCCGAAAATCTACAAATGAGCCAACGGCCCATATCGCACACAAGTAACACCAAATCAACTAGTCATGGTAATTGCGCGGTCAATTAACCTGAATGATTGGTTTCTTTGTTTAATGGCATATCAACTCTTTTTAGGTTATTTAATGCCAAAGCCATTCTCCTAGAAGAACAGTAGTGGTACTATTTAATCCATAGCTGGGAGGATAAGTGGGTTCATACCTTTCCCAAGGGTATTTGCCCGAAAGTGAACGTAATAGCGCGACTGGAGTACGAACTCGCGTACTACGATTCCGCAGTCCATCGCTTTAACCATTACACCACGATGACACCCCCCCTAATCTGAATGAGTCTTGCAAGTTACATCTGTACTCTTTACAGAGGACAAGGTCACCTCCAAGGCCACGTCTTCCCAAGAGGATTAGAAATATGTATCCGCGTAATTGTTATGAACTCAAGGGCAAGGATATAGATATATATATATGGATATAAATATTTTTTTCTTTTTTAAGTAGAGGAATTATATCGTGAAATGAATTACCATGTCATGTCGTGCGTAGGTGTTCGCCGGATTTTCTGGTCATGGTAATTCAATCCACACATTGGATAATGTTGAGTAGAATTATTAGTGCTAAATAGCAATACTTGTAACCACTTCAAATATCTACAAACTGTTCATTAAAGAATAATATGTATAATCATTTAACTGTGTAAATGAGCACTGGTTCGCTGAAAAATGTTATCAGCAAACCATGCGTTTAAAAATAACATATATTTGATATAAATATATAGTCATCAACCTTTCGTATTAAATAAACTACGAGGGTTGAAAAGCCATAAAACCCAACCAACTCAAGGATTAATTTTTGTGACAACGAATTTTAGTTGGTTGGTTGGTTGGGTTTTATGGCATATCAACCTTTGTTGGCTATTTATTGCCAAATCAATTTTTTTACAAATAATCAGTTCTATTTCAAACAATTCAGTTTAGCATGAGTTCGTAGTTTGATTGTCAAAATAGTTCTAATTCAAGCTATTCAATTTAATCAAATAGTTCTAATTCAACCAATTCAGTTTAGTATAAGTTTAGATTTTGTTTACACACAACTCAGTGTAGCGTAAGCAGAGTTTCAATCCGAAAAACAGTTCCATTTCAAACAATTCACTTTAGCATCAGTACGCAGTTTTATATAAGTGCAAAGTTTCATTGTCAAAAACATTTCTATTTCAAGCTATTCAGCTTAATCAAACAGTTCTAATTGTAACAATTCAGTTTAACATAAGTTGACAGCTTAGTTCTATTTAACCCATAGATTGGGCCCTATCAGTCGCTACCACTCCGGGCCCGAGTAGACCTGGGAGCAATAGCAATGATAGGGTGCTCCACATTCCCCAATGCCCCAGCATCACTGGAACATCACTATGAGATTGTTTAGTATCATATCCAAGACACCCGTTCGGAGCAAGGGAGGGGGGTCTTACGCCTCAGCAGAGGTGCAGCCGGTGTATTCTACAGCCCCAACCGACTGGCCAAAACAAATTTTAATCACAATGAATTCACTTTACCGAGATGACATTTAACATCACTCCGAGTTTTGTCCCAAAATAACACCGCCCAGTTGACTAGCGTTGCAGAATACTCCTCCTGCATCTTTGTAGAGGGGTTAGACCTCGTTAACGAGTGTTCCAGATATAACATTAAGTACCCCTTCATTCCCAAGGCTTCCAGCTCCACTCAGACCCGGAATAGTAGCACGTGATAGAATCCTATCCCTTGATCAAATAGAACTGCTTTACATTTAAACTGAGTGCAAACAAATGACATGTGCTAACTTGAATTCTTAGAAATAGAATTCTTTGATCGTTTAATTATGTGTATCAACGAAATGTGTTTACAAATAATATATTCATTATATATGTAAAAACAGGATTTGGTATTAAATAACCAACAAGTGTTGATATGCCATAAAACCAAGCCAAACCAAATCTGTTATCGCACAAATTATGTATGTATATTCATTTAAATGCGTGCAAACAAATGACTGATGTGAAATTATTTCTGTAACGTAGCAATCAATGAAACAATTTAACTGTGTGCAAACAAATTACAAATAGTCAACAGAATTATTTGTGTTAGATAGAAATACTTAACCATTTCATTGTGAACAAAAAAGGAGCTCAGGCTCATTGAAAAATGTTACCAAGAAAATTTTAACAAATCATATATTTTGAACATATGTCTAAAGAGGATTTGGCATTAAATAAACCTGTAATGGTTGATATGCCATGAAACCCAACCAATCCTACTTATATACATGTATAATGAGGATTTGGCATTAAATAACCTACAAGGGTTGATACGCCATAAATCTCAACTAACCAACTAAAAGTAGCAATGTAATTATTACACCTTCAGATAAGAGAGAGAGCATTCTTATCATGGACACACAATACATTAATGAACTAACAATATTATTTGATGACAAAAGCACATACGAACAAATTACCCAAAAATAATTACTAAGAACTGCTAACTTTTTTAAAAAAGTGATTAAAAAAGAAAACCTATATTGGTCATTATTAACTGACTAGAATACACCCATCAATAATGACGGTTGAATTTTATATAAAATATCTCTGTATATCAAAATAACTAAATTAATGAAATACAAAAGAATTAAAAATTCTGTTTTACAATATAAACTGATGATTCCATAAATAGGTATCTCAAAATCTGATGAGCAAAAATCCACGAAAAAAAAATGACTTAACAATACCGCAAAGAAATTTCTTTTCATGTTTAAAAAAATGAATTCAGGATTTTTAAACTGAAAAAAATTAAATTTCTTTCTAAGCGGAACATTTTCCAATTTAGGAAATATTTTTTCTCTACAGAAACGTAAATGTTTATACAATATGGAAATAATAGTTTTTATAACTTTTAAAATCATTCTGTGGACACATTTCTCCTTGTTTTACTTCCGTTTTTTGTGTCTTCTTCGACGCTCCGAAACTACAAATTTTTCTTCGTTTTTTTCCTTTTCTTTTTGGCTTTCATTTCTTTCTTTCTATGAGATTTCAAAAACACCGGCAAAAACACCAGACATCACACTTTTCTTTCTTTCTTTCTAGTTCTTAAGTCAGCCTGCTGTTACGAATACTGACCTGTCTGTTTTCTATTCTTTTCTCTTTCGATGTAGCAAGCTACAAATCACGTGATTCTTTCTTTCTTTCTTTCTTTCTTTCTTTCTTTCTCAAGTCAGCTTGCTGTTACCACTGCTGACTTGACGCCTGGTCTGCTTTCTTTTCTTTTCTCTTTCGATGCGGCAAGCTACAAATCACATAATTCTTTCTTTCTTTCTTTCTCAATTTAATTTTTTCTTTCTTTAAAAATTACAAGAAAAAAGTCAGACATTTCACCTTTCTTTCTTTCTTTCTTTCTTTCTTTCTTTCTTTAATATTACGTATACAGACACACTGATGCACACACAGAACACTTTTATAATATCAGATATTCACTCACTAATTTCTAAAATATACGGAGTTCCAAAAAACATTTAAACCTGATATATACATTTAAAACTAGCCATTTCAGGCTTAGGTAAATCACCAAGGATTATCCAAAATATTAATTCCTCTCTTAGGTACCGTTAGTAATTCAGATATCAAAAACACTAACGACCTACTAAACAGAACAAATAATACAAATATGAAAAATATGAAAATAGCCAGTGTAGACAAAATACTAATATTCCCGTAAGTAAATTCATTTAACTTTTGTGGAAATTATCTTAAGAAATCTAATGCAATATTATCTTTACCAATCAACGAAATAATCTAATCTTTCACATTATACACTAAACACTGTTTTTTAATGCATATTAATATTTCTTATTACAAGAATTCAGTTTACCCATACGTTCACCTCTGAGCAGTATTCTTGCATGTCTTTTTCGTGGATTTCTTCAATCAGGTCACTTGAAATACATAATAGTAAACGATTCCAAATATTTCCGTTATATATTTGGATGTTTTGTTTTACCGCATATCAACCTTTTTCGAGTCATTCAATGCCGAATTAAATTTCAAACAATTCAGTTTAGTATAAGGACAGTTTTTGTTTAAAAGCAGTTAAGTGTCCAAACAGTTCAGTTAAATGTCAAAACAGTTCTATTTCAAACAGTTCAGTTTAGCATAAGTACAAAGTTTTACTTCCAAAACAGTTCTTTTTCAAACAATTCAGTTTATAATAATTTCAAATAATTCAGTTTATAATAAACAATTCAGTCTAGGTTTTGTTTACAAACAATTAGATGTCAAAACAGTTCAGTTAAATGTCAAAACAGTTCAGATAAATATCAAACAGTTCTATTTCAAACAATTCAATTTAGTATAACTACACAGTTTAATTCTATTTTAAAACAATTCTATTTCAAACAGTTAAGTTTAACAAAAGTAAACAGTTTAATTGTCAAAACAGTTCTATTTCAAACAATTCAGTTTAACATAAGTATAGTTTTGAGAACAAACAGTTAAATGTCAAAACAATTCAGTTAAATGTCAAAACAGTTTTATTTCAAACAATTCAGTTTAGAATAAGCACACAGTTTAGTTCTATTTAAAAACAATTCTATTTCAAACAGTTCAGTTTAACATAAGTACACAGTTTCAATGTCAAAAACAGTTTATTTCAAACAATTCAGTTTAGCATAAGTTAGCTGTTTAGTTCTATTTGACCCCCAGATAGGACCCTATTTTGTGGTAACACTTCGAGCCAGAGAGGACGTGAGAGCGATGGCAATAGAGGGATACTCTGCATTTCTTAAAGCTCCAGCATTTCTGGAAATTCATCATCAGATTGTTTAGCGTCATATCCAGGACACAGGTTGGCTGCAGTGGGTGGGGTCTTACCGCTCTGCAGAGAAGCAGTCGGTATATTCTGCAGCCCCAGTATACCGGGCAAACCGTTATAAGGATGATATATTGTTTATATATCTCTAAAATGTAGGCAGAGCCAAATTAAAGATAAAATTAGAAAATAGAACCTTCCATAGATTTTACCTACTAACTAGAAACTAACAATACCTTCCCGTGATAAAAATTACAAATTAGATTTTAAAGTTTATTATAAATTTACTAATAAAATGACCATATGCATTTTTACTCATAGGATTGAAACCAGAAAAATGGTTGCTCAGTTAGCTGGCGCTGTAGAATACACCGGCTGCATCTCTGCAGAGGGTTAAGACTCTCCCAGCGAGTCTCCTGTGGCACAGTTAGTTGGGGCTATAAAATACACCGACAGCTTCTCTGTAGAGGAGTAAGACCACTCCCCCAAAGAGTGTTCTGGATATGACACAAAACAATCTGATGATGAAGCTTCAGTAATGCAGGAGTTTTGGAGAATACAGAATACCCCTTCATTGCCATTGCTTTCAGGTCTACTCTGGCCCGGAGTGGTAGCATCTGATAGGGTCCTATCTAAGGGTCATATAGAATTAAATTGGGTACTTATGTTATATAATTACGGAATGATTTTTTATATTAATCATTTTTCGTTAATTATATTTTATCATTCAGTTTGGTTGGGCTTTGAACAATTCGGCTCTTAGTTCAGGTGCACAGACATTGGGTACAGTTTACGTTAGCGCGCAGAGGATATGGCAATCACAATTGTCATAATAAACCCCAGATAGGAAATGGGACTGGAGTGTGAATGACGTCATGCCCTGAAGCGATGGGCTGAGAATTTGGGTATTTTGAAAAAAACATCAGTTGGGTACTCGACTGTAGGCGAGTCGAGTTGGTAGTTTACTGGGGGCCAGTCAGTTGAGTTTTACTGTAGGCCAGTCGAGTTGGGTAGTCGACTGGGGCCAGTCCAGTTGGGAGTTGACTTTGGCCATGTCGAGAGTTGAAGATGAGCTAAGACCATGGTCTTGAGAAGTTGAACTCTGACCATGGAGTTCTGCAGATCTCTACCGACAGAGATCTTAAAGACTACGAGATGTGTCGAGCGTTTGAGTTTTGTTAGTATAGAATGATTAAGAATTGTGTCTCTCTCTTTCCTCGTGTCGAAGAACCGAACTCAGAAGTCAAGAAGTTAATAAACGTTCGTACCTTAACAACGGAGTCGCCTGTGTATTTGACCCTGCCTATTGTGTTTTTGTGTTTTTGTTGTGTTTTTGCATATGTATAACGTTTGTGATGGATATGGTTATACAAGACTATGAATGGATATGGCTATACAACACTATGAATGGATATGGTTATACAACACTATGAATGAAGTTGGTTATACAACATTATGAATGGATATGGTTATACAACACTATGAATAGATATGGCTATACAACACTATGAATGGATATGGCTATACAACACTATGAATGGATATGGCTATACAACACTATGAATGAATATGGTTATACAACATTATGAATGGATATGGTTATACAACATTATGAATGGATATGGCTATACAACACTATGAATGGATATGGCTATACAACACTATGAATGGATATGGTTATACAACACTATGAATTGATATTGCTATTCAGCACTATGGCTATGAATTGAATTGCATGAAATAAAAATGTTTTGTCATTTAAACTGTGGAATTGAGCTAAACTAATTGTTTGAAATAAAACTTTATTTGTATAAAATGTATTTGGCATTAAGTAACCTACAAAGGTTGACATGCCATAAAACCCAAACAAACAAACAAACAAAAATGGATTGATTATTCGTTTTTAGAGCCCTAAGAATTCCTAACCCCAAAATTTAAGATAATGAAATCGATTTTCTTAGCACGACTACAGTATCCCAGATCTTTTATTCAACGAGCCAAAGTGAAAGCTTTTAAAAGTTTTTTAAAAAATTGTTAGTAATAAAAGTGAAATTTTAATAAATTTCTGTTGCATAAATCTATCATTTTTCTAACTAATTCAACTTGACACATAATAATAAAAATAAAAATAAATTAAACAGCCTTGTTATCCGAAGAGTTCCGAATTCTTTTAAAACAATGAGGAATCTGTATCAGAAATCTCATCAAAAGAAATAGTGCATGTGCAGTCTTCCATGTAAAATAATCAAATCCATTCTTAAAATGGACAAGAAATCATGCAAATAAACCAAAGAACAAAGAAATTATTGACGATGCAAAATGCCTTATATCCGAGATATGACACAGGCTATATATATATATATATATATATATATATATATTCACCAACCCCTCCGCTCGGGCAGGATATGACACAAGGTCAATTTTTAAGCGGAGTTTAACAGGTTTGCATTCAGAGTTTTCCTTCTCCTAGACTAGTTGCCTCACCAAGGCTGAAGAACCTAGTCTGTCCTACTATTTACCCATAGCTAGGGGGAGAATAATTGGATTCATACCTTTCCCAAGGGTATTAGTGCAATGTGAAATGCAAGCAGTCTCGTGCAGCATTTGAACTCGTGTCGCCGTGTCCGTTTCCTACAACGATAACCATTATACCACTGGCACCTCCTATATATGTCAAAAAGAGAAGTACTCGCTAGCCTTGAGATTTGCTTGGATGCATCAATAGAAGGATTCGAAGAATGGATTAAAATGAGGAAAGAAATAGTTATTACAGCAGTCAGTAATAGCAATGTTAAAATAAAAACAAACAGAAAGCCAACAAAAACTAGAAAACAAAAATGTTAAGAAAAACAACTGTATAGATACTTCAGGCGGCATAGGGACAAAACATGCACGCGAAAAGACTGGAACATGGCTGTGCAAGTAAAACCTCAAAAAAGGAAATGAATTTCTTCTATGAGCAGTACAAAACAATGTCATAAGTATCAATTACATCAGAGTAAAAACAGATTCTACGCAACAGAATAACAAGTCTAGGTTATACTGAGACAGAAATGAAACGGTTAAGCATATAATAAGCAAACTAGCACAAAAGGAGTACAAAACTAGGCATGACAGGTTGGGAAAGGAAGCCCATGAGGAATTATGCAAGGTATTAAAATTTGATCATACAAACAAATGGTTTATGCACAAACCAGAAACTATCGAAGAGAAATTTTGGGGGATTTTAAGATTTCTTAAATTCTGGTCGGAGTTCCACATCTAGTTTTAATTACCAAGAAAAAAGAACTTGCCCTCTTGTGAATTTTCCCGTTCCATTGGATCACAGAGTAAAAATTTTAAAAAAGTGAAAAGATAAAGGAATACTAGGACCTCGCCAGAGAACAAAATAAACTATAGAACGTGAGGGTGACGGTGATGCCGATTGTAATTGGTGTCATTGGAAAAAACATGAGGAATAATAATCGGAAGAAAAATAGGAAAAACCCAGACAACAGTATTCTTAAGATGGGTTAGAATACTGAGAAGAGTCCTGGACAACTGAGGAGACTTGTTTCCCTTTACACTCCAGTGAAAGACCACTAACTAACAATAGCGTGAAAAATATGCAAGGTGTTAAATAATAATAATAATAATAATAATAATAATAATAATAATAGCAAAAATTGACAAGACGCAACAAAGTAGCAGTTGTTGATTATGTGATGATAGAGACGAAACGATCTGTTACATAAAAAGCGAATGAAGGGAATTAGCTCAAAAAGAGTAAAAGAATAGATACGAGTGGGTGGGGAAGGTGATCCACTGGGAATTGTGCAAGAAATTGAAATTTGATCATACGAACATGTGGCATATGCATAACTCAAAATCCGTCCCGAAAAATGAGACGCACAAACTCATCTGAGATTTTGAGATACAAGCAGGTCACCTAATCTCGGCTGGAAGACCAAACCTATAGTGATTGTCAACAAAAAAAGAAAACCTGCTGAGTAGTTGACTTTGCCGTCCGGTTGACCACTGGGTAAAATTGAAAGAAAGCGAAAAGAGAAATTGCTTATACCTTGGGAAAAATCTGAAAAAACGATGGAACATGAAAGTGGTGGTGATAGCAACTGTAATTGGCGCCCTTGGTACAGTCACCAAAGGATTGGTACTGGGACTGGAGGACTTGGAAATTAGAGGACGAATGGGTACTATCTTAACTACAGGATTGTTGAGATCGGCCAGAATACTGAGAAGAGTCCTGAAAACTTGAGGAGACTTGCTATCACTTAAACTCCAGTGGAAAACCATCAGCTAATGCTGGTGTGAAAAAAATCTCTCAAATTAATATAATAATAGTATCATCAAAAAGCTTGTGTATATCACATTCTTTGTAACTTTCGGATCGAATTTGCTGATTCGAATTTTATAGGACAATTAAAAAAAAAACGTAATTACGAACTGATTCGAAATTTTTAAATTTGGATATTTTCGTAATGTTTTATAGTTAAACATAATTCAGAAACCAAACTTTTCAGAAACAAATTTATATTTTTAAAGATTATAGATTGTTAGTCAAAATATGCAATAATCATAGACTGTTAAGTCGAGAATTATTTCGAATTATAAAACTGTCGATCAAAGACCGGATTCTTTAAACTATTTTCCTTTTTTAGTTAATTGACTTTTCAATAGTTACAGGGGGTAGTTCCCGAGGAGTAATGGCTGAAGTTATAAATTGTGACATTGTAGTAAGAATATCAATGGTTACAATATTTTTTATTCAAATTATTTTTTTTTTTGTTAATTATAACTTAATTATATTTACACTCACTATTTTTGTTATGAATTTTAAACAAAGCCGTTATTCTAAATATCCATTTTTTTCGAACAACAAACGTGATTTCAGTCTAATTTGAAATGGAACGCGACTGACATTCAAGAGCGCGAAAATGTTTTTTGCTTTTGTTTTTTTTATCATTTAATCTTTTCATTAGAGAACATTTTTTTCATATGAAATATTAAATAACAATTCCACTGCCCTGACTATCGAGGAATCGGTCGGAACGTGGGAATGTTTACACATTGCAAAGTATTCTAGACGATCTTAAAAATACTGTGGTCTATATGGTTCCTATATATCATATTCATTTGAATATTTTGTCATTGATATATACAGCTGAGTCGGCTGGGGCTGTTTAATACGCCGACTTCACTTCTTCAGAGGGATAAGACGCCCTCCCCCATCCAAGAATGTCCTGATATGACACTAAACTGCATCTGATGGTCACGCTCCAGCCCTGGAGCTTTAAGGAATGAGGAGTACTCTTTCATTGCCATTACTCCTCGGGCAACCTTGATCCAGAGTGGTAGTACCTGTTAAATTCCCATCTATGGATCAAATAGAAATACTTCATCATTTTCTATTGAAACCATTTAACTGTGTGCAAACAAATGACTGTTGTAAGATTGAATCATTAGTATTACATAGCAACACTTGAAACCATTTAACTGAGTGCAAACAAATGACTGATGTTAGATTGAATCGTTAGTATTACATAGCAATACTTGAAACCATTTAACTGTGTGCAAACAAATGACTGTTGTAAGATTGAATCATTAGTATTACATAGCAACACTTGAAACCATTTAACTGAGTGCAAACAAATGACTGATGTTAGATTGAATCGTTAGTATTACATTGCAATACTTGAAACCATTTAACTGTGTGCAAGTAAAATCATCAGCGTTAGATAGCAATTCTTGAAATCATTTAACTGTTAGCAAATAAAATTATCAGGGGTAAATAGCAATACTTGAAACCATTTCACTGTGTCAAAAGAAATGAGCTCTGACTCGTTTAAAAACTGATACCCACAAAATATCCGTTTGTATGCTACCCTACCCCCCAGCTATTGGTCAAATAGTGCCACAACCGTTATTCAACAACATTGGCTTTTGGCATTAAATAACCTACAATACCATTAAACAAAAGAAACCAAACTAAAAGTGTTACATAGCCAGATATGAGTATTTGAAATGTAATGTTTATACAGATACGGAAAACGTTCACAAATGTTCCTAAAATGTTCATAAACATATAGGAATCCGAAAAACACGAAATTGGTTCAGGTACGAAACTTTTTATTACTTATTGAGTTTAAGGTTTTTCGACACGAGGAGAGAGAGACACAATTTCTTTCTATGCTGACTTTTCCATCTGAACCCCACCACGTGGGCACATTTTGTAATGTGCGTGAATGACTTCCGGTGGACAGCATTTAGACACCGGAAGTCAGTGACAGTAAAAGTATAAACAAATATGCCTACATTTTGGTCATAGCACCACGGGAAATTATGAATTTGAATGTCTGGTGGGTCTGAAGAAGAGGGAGGAGCAAAAAGATGGTTGCTGGTATGAAGTGCGAAATAAGAAAATAAGGAAAAAAAATGAAGTAAAGAAAGGTTGGTAGTATGAAAATGTTTGTCAGAGTGAATGGAACGTGGTGGCAAGGGAACGATGGCAGAAAGAATAATAAAGTAGAAAATAAAAAATGAATGAGATTAAAAAAAAGAAAGTATTTATTTGTTTAGGAATTTAAAAGAAAGAAAGAAAGAAAGAAAGAAAGAAAGAAAGAAAGTGAGGCAATGCGGGAGGAGAAAAGGTGAAGAGGAGAGAAAACAGAATCAATGATAAAGAAGGTAAAAGAAGATCAGAAAAAGGAATGAAAAAAGAAAGGAAAAATGAAAGGAAAAAAAGAAGGATCAGAAGAATAGGATCAGAAGAAATAGGAGTAAAAAGTGGAAGAAAGAAGAAGTGGATAAAAGAAAGAAACTTTTTATTACCTTTTTGAGTTTAAGGTTTTTCGACATGAGGAGAGAGAGAGACACAATTTCTTTTTACGCTGATTTTTCCATCTGAACCCCACCACGTGCGGCACATTTTGTAGACCCCCAACTGGTCTCGCCGATGCGAGACCAAAAATCATCCACCTTCTTCTAGACTCGAATCTCAACTTCTGACGCAACCAACGCGCGGGCATGCCGTAGACCCAAACTTGTCTCGCCTCGGCAAGCTCCGAAAATCGTCTTTCTTGTTCGGAGTTTAAATCCCAACTAACTGCTTTTTTTTCAAATCCCCAAAATCCTCAGCGCTTCCGGGCATGACGACATTCACGTCCCCGGTCCTATTTCCTATCTGGGGTTTTTATTGTGAGATCTCTGATTGTTACATCCGCCCCGCACGCGCGTGAACACCTGCGCTCAATGTGTGCACCTAACTAAACCATGCACTAAGCGAAAGGTTCTCAGCCTAACTAAACAGAAAGATAAGATATACAAAACGAAAAATGATTATATAAAAAAAATCCATCCGCAATTATATTACAAAAGTAAAAAGTAAAGTTGGCGAACTTAGTCGAGGGTGACCTAAAGGCTCCCTTTTCGATAGCTATTAGAACGACGCGTAGGGGAGGTCGCTACTCTTTTCCCTGGATTTCTCCACTTCACCATTGATCCTTAAGTGTTAAGCAAGGGGGCATCAAGTACCATTTTTAAGTCTTTGGCAACTCGACCTGGGATCGAAACCTGCTCTCCCCGACCGTTAGCGAACACTCTACTCAATGGAATGAGGTCTATTTTTTATATTTAAGATATAATATAAACATTCCACCCACGCGCGCTCACATACCCACCCATACATAAGTGTACGTGTATGTGTATGTGTACATGTATTTGTATGTGCATTTGCGCGTATAAGCGTGTATGTGCGTGTACTGTGGGTGTGAGGTTGTATGCGTGAGCGTGTGTGTGTGTGTATGTATTGGAAGGACTAATGTTTTAGATTATCATATTTACCAACCCCTCCGCTCGGGCAGGATATGACACAAGGTCAATTTTTAAGCGGAGTTTAACAGGTTTGAATTCGGAGTTTTCCTTCTCCGAGACTAGTTGCCTCACCAAGGCTGAAGAACCTAGTCTGTCCTACTATTTACCCATAGCTGGAGGGAGAACAATTGGATTCTTACCTTTCCCAAGGGTATTAGTCCTATGTGGTATTAGTCCAGGATTTGAACTCGAGTCGCCGTGTCCATTCCCTACGACGATAACCATTACACCACAGGCACCTCTAATGTTTTTGATTATACACGTTATATAACTTAAAAACAGACGAGACAATATCTATACCTCAAATCTAATCGAGAAAAATTTTCTTGTTTACATCTCTGTAGGACTCGGGTAGGGGTGTGGCCGACCGCTGATATTAGTGGTGGACGGGTGTCCGTGGGTGACTGGGTTGCAGATAGCAACTCAAATCGAGTCTTGTAATGATATCAGTAAATTAAAGGCATATCACGGAATAGTTCACACACTCACACACACACACACATACACACAGATGTGTATGCACGCACATATATATGCAATCACATATATATATATATATAGTCAACCACAGACAGACTGTTTCGTTCTATCAGACCTCTTCAGTGTGGCTAGACACGCAGGACGCTCGAAGCCGGGATCGAAACCCGTCCAACTTTACGTTATACTGTGTTTCAGACCACTCGTCCACCAACCGGACCACGTTGGCTAAGGGAATTTTAAGGTATTTTTTAGGTATTTTCATTTTTAGAAACTGCAGCAGCCTTTGTTTACATTTTTTTAATATATATATATATATATATATATATATATATATATATATATATATATATATATATATATATATATATATATATATATGTACTACACTCTGACACACACACAAACACACACACACACACACACATATATATATACATTTACACACATATATCTATACATATACACAAATACGTATATACACTTCTATATTCATATAGATATATACGCAGATGTATATACACTTACAAATATACACACACATTTATCAACACGTATATATATATACATATACATATGCATGTATATATATGCATATACATAAATCTACACACATATATATAAACACACACATATATATTTACATATATACATATATATATGTATATACACACATACATATATACACACATTTACCCCTATACACTTACATTTATTGGCATATACACAGACATATAAACACACATATACATATATATGTACACACTCATATATATATATACATACACAGACAGACGCATATATATATACACAAAACATATACATGTATATATACAAACACATACACACACAAATATATATATACATATATACAGATATATATATATATACTCACACAGTTATTTATATATATATGTATGTGTGTGTGTGTGTGTGTGTGTGTGTGTTTGAATGACTTCCGGTGGACAGCATTTAGACACCGGAAGTCAGTGACAGTAAAAGTATAAACAAATATGTCTACATTTTGGTCATAGCACCACGGGAAATTATGAATTTGAATGTCTGGTGGGTCTGAAGAAGAGGGAGGAGCAAAAAGATGGTTGCTGGTTTGAAGAGCGAAATAAGAAAATAAGGAAAAAAAATCAAGTAAAGAAAGGTTGGTAGTATGAAAATGTCTGTCAAAGTGAATGGAACGTGGTGGCAAGGGAATGATGGTAGAAAGAAAAATAAAGCAGAAAATAAAAAATGAATGAGATTAAAAAAAAGAAAGTATTTATTTGTTTAGGAATTTAAAAGAAAAAAAAGAAAGAAAGAAAGAAAGAAAGAAAGAAAGTGAGGCAATGCGAGAGGAGAAAAGGTGAAGAGGAGAGAAAACAGAATCAATGATAAAAAAAGTAAAAGAAGACCAGAAAAAGGAATGAAAAAAAAAAGGAAAAATGAAAGGAAAAAAAGAAGGAGAAAAATGAATAGGATAAGAAGAAATAGGAGTAAAAAGTGGAAGAAAGAGGTGGCGTGAAAGAAAGAAAGAAAGAAAGAAAGAAAGAAAGACAGAAAGAAAGAAAGAAGATAAGGAAAAAAGAAAAAAGAAAAATAGAAATAAGCAAAGAAAAGGAAAAAAGAGACATATGAGAAAACGATGGATGGAAGGAGGAAAAAGGAACAGAGAGAAAGATAAGAATAATCCGCGAATAAAAAAGGAGGACTATATAAGTTAGAAGAGAAAAGAGAGAAAGAAAAAGTTGAAGAAAAGAATAAAAGAAAAAAGGCAAGCAAGAAGAAAAAGAAAGAAAAAGAAAAAAGAAAGAACTTCTGAAGGAAAAGAATGAAAGAAAAAGAGAAAAAGAACAAGAAGTGGTATTATATAATAGAGAAGAAAGAAAGAGTAAAGGGTTTTTTAAAACTTTAAAACAAAAAAAAAGAAAGGAAAGAAAGAAAAAGGAGAGCTCAAAAGAAAGAAAAAGATGAAAGAGAGAGATGTAAAGAAGGAAAACGAAGGGAAAAGAAAGAAACCGAAGAAAGAAGAAAAGGAAATGCAGAAGAAAGAGAGGTGAAGAAGAAAGACGGGCTTGGAAGGGGTGAGTCAAAAGAAGGAAAACCAAAACGAAGAAAGAGTGACGGAAAAAAATAACGAAAAAGACGAAAGAAAAAAGAAAAAAGAAAAAACGAAGCAAAATAAGAGAAAATTATGAAAATATATTTTCAAACTTGAAAAATGATTATTTGTTACTTAAAACCATATAATTGCTTACAAATTAATTATATTAAGAATATATAGAAGCAGTAATTGTTTTAAAATAATTATTAGTTACTTAAAACCTGGGTTCTTCAGCCTTGGTGAAGCAACAAGTCTAGGAAAAGGAAAACTCAGAATTTAGACCTGTTAAACTTCGCTTAAAAATTGACCTTGTGTCGTATCCTGCCCGAGTGGAGGGATTGGTAAATAGGATTGGTTACTTAAAACCATATAACTGCTTACAAATTAACTGTATTATGACTATATATTGAAGCAGTTACTGTTTTAAAATAATTATTACTTACTTAAAACTATATATTTATATTAATAATATAATGACGGAGTCATTGTTTAAAAATAATTATTAATTATTTGAAACCAGATGATTACTTGCAAAAAAAAAAAAAAACTTTCTTCGGCATTTAAAAAAAAAAAAATGATTTACATACCGTAAAACCAAACCCGACGTCTTAAATTTCTTACTTGAATTTTAGAAAATCAAAATAATTTTCATCCTAAATACGCATAAACTTTATAATCAATCTGACAATAATTTAATTATTTGAAACCGCTCGATAATTTCAATATTCAAGGTGAAAGTACAAGAATGCCGCGAGCAATATTGAACAAGTTCTGGAAGCAACACCCCACAGAGTAGCAACTGTACGGCCACTTACTATCCATCACGAAAACTATCCAAGTTAGACGAACCAGACATGCAGGACACTGCTGGAGAAGTAGGGACGAGCTCATAAATGATGTACTCCTATGAATTCCTTCACATGCCCGTGCAAAAGCAGGGCGGCCAGCTCGAACCTACATACAGCAGCTCTGTGAGGATTCGGGGTGTAGCCCTAGGGGACCTGCCGGTGAACGATAGGGAGGGGTAGCGAGAGAGGGTCAGGGATATCTGTGCTGATAGCACAAGATAATGAAGATTTACCAAATATCATTTAATGTAATAATCTCTTTTAATAAAAATTTTTCTTTGTTTCAATTAATTTAATTGAATTTTAAATTACAATATTTCTTTTGCAAATTATTTTTTTTTAGATAAATAAAAAAATCATTGAATAATTTAATTAAAATTATGATTTAATGATGGCAGAAAATACGACGTAATTTTTTATTTTGGTTTAATGGCATATCAACATTCGTGGGTTATTAAACACCGAAGCCATCCTTGTTGAAGAACAGCAGTAGTAATATTTGAGCCATCCCTAGAGAGATAAGTGAATTCTATATCTTTCTCCGAGGTATTAGTCTGAAAGTGATCGTAATAGAACGATTGGAATACGAAACTCGCTACTATGATTAAGTAATCCAGTACGTTAACCACTACACCACGTATAATCCCTCCCCCATGGATAAGTAATAGGCTTCTTCAACCTCATAAAGAATTTTTCCCGTATATCTTGACAATCACACACTCATACTTTTTATTTTTATCTATACAAAAATGTGTGATCATGGTATGAGTCAAAGAACGATATATATATATATATATATATATATCATCATCATGTCGTGCCGCTAGCACGGATATCCCTGACCCTCTCTCGCCACTTCTCCCTATCATTCATTACCGCCGGCAGGTCTTCAGTGTTACATCCTGTGTCCTCACATAGTTGCTGTATGTAAGTTCGAGCTGGTCGTCCTGCTTTTGTACGGCCATATGTGGGGGTCCATAGGAGTACATTACTTATGAGCTCATCCTTGCTTCTCCAGCAGTGTCCCACGTGTCTGGTTCGTCTAACTTGCATAGTTTTCGTGATGGGGGCAAGTGTCCGTATAGTTGGTGTCTCGTGGGGTGTTGTCGCCAGGACTTGTTCAATACTGCTCTCAACATTCTTGTGTAATTTCCGTCTAGTTTCTTCTCCAACCGTTTAGTTAGCGTCCATGTAGTGCATCCATATAGTAATATCGACACAACCGCTGCCTGGAAGAAACTGCGTTTCATTTTATCGGTTAGGTCTGATTTCCATATGATCGAGAGCCTATCGATAGCCGTCCATGTCTTCGTCAGTCGTGTGTCGATGTCTTTTTCGGTTGATGAGACGCTACTTCCTAGGTAGGTGAATTTGTCGGCTAGTTTCAGAGAGGCTCCGTCTAGTGTGGCAATGTTGCCTGTTTGGTTGTAACACATATATTCAGTTTTGTGTGCATTGACATGGAGGCCAATGCCAGCTGCGGCTCGTTCCAGACTATGCAGTAGTGTCTCTGCTTGATTAGGCGTATTCGCCAGTAACGCCTAGTCATCAGCGTAGTCGGCGTCCGTGATTGTTTTTGCGGGGTCGAGTCAGTGTCCAAAGACAGTGGGTGTTGATTATTCGTGTATAGAATATATGAGTAATGTCATATAAATCTATGCAAGTGCTCGATGTATGGCTATTGTTACATATCTTTTCCTTCCAGGTTTATATAACAAAACTCACATACAGAGCGTAGACGGTGCTATAAGAAGGAAACTCACACCAGATTAAATTGTCATTATAAATTTAATTGCAACTTCAAGTTTAACATGTAAAGTCATTTGCCGAGACGGAGAGTATAATAATATTCTCTGGCGAAATAAATTTATAATGACAATTTAACCAAGTCGAGTTTCCTTCTAATTGCATTATATATATATATATATATTGTCACGTAATTGGCACAGGCAAGGATGTTTAAGCATCATTGCCGTTGCTAATCACCTAAATAGTTTTTGAATGATTGAACAGTTATATGAACTTCCTTGCTATATATTTTTATTTCCTTGTTTTTTTGTTTTTTTTATCTTATCAAACATCCTTCGTTGTTCTATCAACACTTGTTTCATCGTTTTAAAGTCCCGATGAAGGTTCATTTCAACCGAAGCGTTTTAACGTCAACTTTCCTTTCTAGTAAATTCATCACGTTTTGATTACTTTGCTTTTCAATTTTTCCCCATACTGTCGTATTCCTTTCTACTATATATATATATATATATATATATATATAAGTGGGGAGTGGGTATTTGTGAGTATTTACTAATCCCACTGCACTAGCAGGAGGTGACACAACATCAATTTTTAAGTAGATTTTACCAGGTTTGAATTCAGTTTTTCGTCTTCTAGACCGGTTGACATACCAACGTTAAAGAGCTCAGTCTTCCCTACTATTTACAGATAGCTGGATGCAAGGAGAATAGTTGGATTCATATTTTCCCCCAGGGTATTGTCACTATGAGAAATATAAACAGATTCGACCCGGATTTGAGCCCAAGTGCCATATCCATTTCCCGTGACAATAACCATTACACTATGAACTCCTCTCTCTCTTTCTCTCTCTCTCTCTATATATATATTTATATATATATATATATATATACGAGGGTTGACTGAAAAGTTCATAGGCTGACCAAGATAGTCTCATTAAATGTGAACAAATGGGGTTTCTTCCATTAGTGTTGCAGTATTTGGATCTGATTGGTCAAAAAGACCGGACATAACGTCATCATGTGAACTTTTCGGTCTATGAATTTTCAGCCTATTCTTGCATATATTAATATATATATAATGGACTCTCCCGTCGATCTCTACATAAGAGGGTCCAAAAAATCGGTTAAATATCTGAACTGTTGGATTACCTACAAAGGGGATTTGTTCATAGTGGTGAACTTTTATGTAAAGCCAGCTACACTTCTTGGATAAGCGGATAACAAAGGAATGGCGCACCAAAGTTTTTGGAGTCAGAGTTTTTCCTTCTCCTAGACTGGTTGCCCTACTAAGGCTTGAGTTCCACAAGGCCATTAGCACAAATACTTGCAAATACTCGCAGCAAGTGTCGACCATTGGTGGTGGTCAATGTGGCAGGTACCGAGGGTACCTGCCTTAATTCATCTACAAGAAAACTAATTTACAAAAGAAGCGTTTTAATTAGAAATTAGACTAATTCTAAATTAGATATCTTTAATGAAGATGATTAACAAAGTCATTGGTCCGGGAGACCAGGGTTCAATCCCAGGTCGAGTCATACCAAAAACTCAAAAAATGGTACTTAATTCTGCCTTGCTTGGCACTCAGCTCTATAAGGTAAGGATCAAGGGTAAAGTGGAGCAATCCAGGGAATGGAGTAGTACCCTCCCCTACATCTCAGTGTAGTAGCAATAGAAAAGGGAGCCGTCGGGTCACCCTCGACTAAGGTCATCAACTTTTCAACAACTTTACTTAGATGATTCCAAGTAACTAAAAATCACTTTTAAACAATAAGTGCTTCAAGTAGATAATCTTGATATAAATAATTTGCAAGCTATTATATGGTTTCAAATACTATTATTATTTGATTAAATTAATTTGCTTGAAGACAGTTATATGGTTTCAAATCATCTTATCGGATGTCCAATAGCCTAGGGCTGTAGAATACGCCGACGGCATCTCTACCAAGGGATAAGACCCTTCCCCAATCAGGGTTTTAGATGTGACAGTAAATTGCATCTAATGGTTTGGCTCTAAACCTAGACTTTATGGAAAGTGCTGTATTCTTTTATTACCATTGTTCCCAGACCCCGAATGGTAGTTCCTGTTACGTTCCATCAATAGGTCAAATATTTCATCCTTTTCTAGATTTGAGACCAATGATCTGTATAATTTTGAATAGAATTACTTGAAGACAGTTATATGGTTTCAAATATTCTTATCGGATAATTCCAGTAGCCTAGGGCTGTAGAATACGCCGACGGCATCTCTACCGAGCGATAAGACCCTTCCCCAATCAGGAACTTAGATGTGACAGTAAATTGCATCTAATGGTTTGGCTCTAAACATGGAGCTTTGGGGAAAGTGCTGCATTCCTTTATTACCAGTTCCCAGACCCACTCTGACCCCGAATGGTAGCTCCAGTTACGTCTCATCCATAGGTCAAATATTTCATCCTATTCTAGATTTGAGACCATTTATCTGTATAATTTTGAATAGAATTACTAGTGTTTAATAGCAACACTTGAAGCTATTTAAATTGTATTATTAGTGTTAGGTGGCAAAACATGAAACCAGTTAAGTGTATGCAAATAAATGAGCATCGGCTTGTTTTGAAATTGTTACCAACAAACTATTCGTTTTCAAATCGTATATATCTGATATATATGCATAAATAGGATTTGGCTTTAAATAATATTCAAGATGCGGGACCAAAATATGGAATAATTTTTAAAACGTCTTTTTTTTTTAGTCTGATTGGTCCAATTTTAGAAAAAAAAGAGTGGGATAAATCTGAATTTTCATGATTAGCTATGTTATTCAGGTCATCATATCATCATGTCGTGCCGCTAGCACGGATATCCCTGACCCTCTCTCGCCACTTCTCCCTATCATTCATCGCCTCTGGCAGGTCTTCATAGATACATCCCGTATCCTCACATAGCTGCAGTATGTATGTTCGAGCTGGTCGTCCTGCTTTTTCTCGGCTATATGCGGGGGTCCATTGGAGTACATCACTTCTGAGCTCGTCCTTGCTTCTCCAGCAGTGTCCTGCATGTCTGGTTCGTCTAGTTTGGATAGTTTTCGTGATAGGAGGCAGGTGGACGTATAGTTGGTGCCTTGTGGGGTGTTGCCGCCAGGACTTGTTCAATATTGCTCGCAATATTCTTGTGTAATTGCCGTCTAGCTTCTTCTCCAGCCGTTTAGTTAGCGTCGAACATGTGCTATAATCAAACAGGTTACATTTCCACACTAGACGGAACCTCCCTGAAACTGGTAGATAAATTCACCTACCTTGGAAGCAGTGTCTCATCAACCGAGACAGACATCAATACACGACTAGCAAAGGCATGAACAGCTATCGATAGACTATTGGTCTTATAGAAGTCAGACCTGACCGATAAAATGAAGCTCAGCTTCTTCCAAGCAGCGGTCGTATCGATACTGCTATATGGATGCACCACGTGGACGCTAACTAAACGTATGGAGAAAAAACTTGACGGCAATTACACAAGAATGCTGTGAGCACTATTGAACAAGTCATGGAGACAGCACCCCACAAAACAGCAACTGTACGGCCACCCACCACCTTACGAAAACTATCAAAATTAGACGAACCAGACATGCGGGACACTGCTGGAGAAGTAAGGACGAGCTCATAAGTGATGTACTCATGTGGACCTCTTCACATGGACGAGCAAATGCAGCTCGAACATACACATAGCAGCTCTGTGCCGATACTGGATGTAGCCCTGAGGACCTGCCAAAAGCAATAGACGAAAATGAGGGGTGGTGAGAGAGGGTCAGAAATATCCGTGCTGATAGCGCGACATGATGATGATGATGAGTAAGCAAGAAAAGAAACGAATGAGAATCCAAGATTTGCTTAACGCCGAAACCAAGTCAAAGTTTCTTTGTCTTCTCTATACAAAGCAAAGCAAAATTTCTACAGAAAAAGAGTTTTATGGGAAAAGCGGGAGTAGAGGATTAATGAAAAAGCAAAAAGTGGGCTTTTAAACTGCTCTCGGTACGGCAGTTAAGAAGGCCCCACAACGTTAATAAGAAGCACGCTAACGAATTAAAAGACTAAGAGAAAATTGTGAGGACAGCAATTAAACAAGATTTAAGCGTAGACTTTAGCCCCCTTGATGATGCATTTTGGGGCGTTTTTGAAAACAAAACAAATCCAAATCTTGATTCACTTAAGATTCCTTTGGAGGAGGAATGGAATAAAATGTCTGAAGGATTTATTTTGGAGGCATGCCAATCGTTTCGAAGGCGTGTTGATACATTGAAAAAAATCGTGGCCATATTGAGAAAATTTACTGTTTTATATCCATCTTCTTATTTTGTTCATTTTTTTTAAAATTAAAGTTAATCTTGTTTTATAATAGAGTCATTTATATTTATACAAGAATATTCCCAAATTTTACTTCCGCGCCCAGAATATATATATATATATATATATATATAGGATTTGGTATAATCCTATATATATGAGGATTTGGTATTAAATATCCCACAGGGGCTGATATACCGTAAAAAAACTTCCAAACTATCAAATACTAGCACGTTACAAACAGATTAATTTGATCCATAGGCGAAGAAATTGAACGAAATGCCAAACAACAGAAAACAACGTCCATAATATTTTTTATATATGCTCGGTATATTTTCTAGGATTTGAACTCTGTTCGCCGAATCTGTATCCAACAATGATTACTGTTATGCATCGAGTTCTGATAAGACTTATAGATTTTTAGACTTTAAGGAAAGATTTCTACTTATCAACAAAGCTTTACCTTTTCTAACATGCAGGCCTTTCGTTTCTGATATTACCTGCTTTTACAAATTACATCTCTATCAAATTTTTACGAAATATTTTCTTCTAAACCAATTCTCAAAACACATACTATAAGCAATTATTATGAGCAAAGTCTACAGCATTGAAACTTTGTGCTAAACATATTAGTATGTTAGTAAGCAAAGTTGGCGAAGGTTCCCTTTTCAATAGCTACTACACTTAGGTGTAGGTAAAGGCTTTACTCCATTCCCTTGATTACTCCACTTTGCCCTTGATCCATACCTTATAATGCTGAGTGTAAAGCAAGGCGGCTTCAAGTACCATTTTTTGAGTTTTTGGTATGGTTCGACCTGGGATTGAACCCTGGTCTTCTGGACCATTGGCGAACACATTACTTATTAGACCAATGGCCCAAGTACATCCCTATGTAAAATCCTTTCGAATAAGTATATTTTAAGATCAAACTTGATTATTTCTTTAACGATAGTTTCAGTGCTTTAAACTTTGGTAATATATGACACCTAATAATATCCGTTTTGAGTGCGGAACATTTCATGCGAAATGATAAAATTCTGGTATCTTTGGTTTAGAAGAAAATTAACCTTTTATTAAAAAATCGTCTGGGTGTATTAATTTACGGGCTATACAGTATATATATATATATATATATATATATATGAAAGTAAATATGGATAAAATCCGACAGTATGAAGGTAGCAGGAAAAAATATAATCCAAATAGGTGAATATATCATGATGTAAAGTCGACGTTAACGTTTCGGTTTATTAACCATCATCAGGACTTGCATATGAAATAATTCACATATCGATGGATGCTTGCTGAGATGACAGGAGCAAATGAGAAATATACAACGAAAAGATACATAAACATGCACATAGCGTTCAAAATTCAAAAGTCATCAGAACGTGTTTGGCACGTGGAAAAATATTTGAAAATGTTGGATTTTTCAAAGAAGCGAGACAAAACCTCCCGTTTATTGAGAAATACGCAAGCACCCATCGATATGTGAATTATTTCATATCCAAGTCCTGATGATGGTTAATAAACCGAAACGTTAACGTCGACTTTACATCATGATATATTCACCTATTTGGATATTATTTTTTCCTGCTACCTTCATATATATATATATATATATATATATGCGCGTGTGTGTGTATATGTGTGGGTGTTGCGGGGTAAGAGAGAGAGAGAGATAGAGTGAGAGGGATAGAAATATGGACACAGTAAAGCCGTCACTAAAGTTTCATGTGATTTTCACAATCCTCAGAAGCATAATTCAAAAAATATTAAATGAAAAGGATGATAACCAGAACGACAGATGCAATTGCAGGGATAAAGATAGATGCCCTTTGAATGGTAATTGTTTAATAAAGCATATAATATAAACTGAATTGTAAAAGCAGATTGTCCAATTACAATCTCAGTTTCAATAAAAGATATCCCAACGGTTCTACTTTATCTAAACATGTATATCAAATAAAGGAGCTAACGGACGACTCTACCATTACAACGTGGAATATTATGCAAAAATCCCAAACTTGCAAAGACGGTGACTATAACGGCAGATTTAGGTATAGAAGAAAAATTATTCATTCTGGAACATGGTGAATACAGTTTCAAAAAGAAAAGTAGCGAATTAGTAGCTAAGTGTAGACATACCTTCAAAAGTCTTTTATGTCATCAACTACCTGTCTAATTTTAATCCTATAATTTATTTTCTATTTTAGACTACCAAGAGAGAAAAAATCCCATTTAAATGTCATGTGTCATGATCCTCATCAAGTCGCGATGACCACGTGGATTTTTCCAACTCTCTCTCTCCATCCGTCTCTGATTTATCAATCTATCTATGGCGATTAAAAATGGTTAGCATTTCTATAGGAATATCTTCATGAGATTATTTCATACGCACCACGGGAAGAATTTTGGTGTCTTTGGTTTAGAAGAATTTGAACATCTTTTTCTCAAAAAAACCCCGTAAAGACTATTCTTATTTATGAGTTATACAGTTACCTTTGCATTGGGAGCCCCATTCATTCAGCCTTGTGCCACATCAAAGCAAAGAGCTTTGTAAATTACTATACAGTTACCTTTGATTTACACTTTGTTGCTTTACACCGGTGAACTAGCGGAAACCCTTGAAGTGCTTTAAACGGGATTTGGTTATCATTCCTTTTAAGATTATTTCATTCTTGAAGATTATTTTCATTCGAGAGAAGCATCAGTGTCTTAATAATTGATTTCGTATTATTGAAAAAAATAGTCGACTCTTACACGAGAGCCAAAGGGTAATTAGAGATTTTTTTTTAATTCAAGAGTTCAACTTTTAAATGAATATACTCGTTATATTTTCTCTTTCGCGGAGACCATCACCAGGTGATGGGCGACGCCCACTTCCTTGGTATCCCCTCGCCTCCGAAAATAAACGATTCTCGGCTCGTATTTCTTCCCTTTTTTCCGCGTGTTTTCAATTAGTATACGTTGACTCATACTTTTTTTCCCCTGTGATGCTCTTTACTGACGTCATCTTATGACTATTGTTTTGATGTCTTTTTTCTTTTTATAGTGCCTTGTTTGATTTCTAAGGCTTTTTTGTTTGTTTGTTTGTTTGTTTGTTTGTTTTCTTTGCACATTATGCACATGGATGTTTGTGTGTGTTGTTATGTACACGGATCGTATGTGTCAATAATTCGAGTCTTTTACGTGCTAATATTGCCAGTGCAAATAACATACCGATCAGATAAAATAAAGCCCAGTTTTTTCCAAGCTGCAGTCGTGTTGATACTGCTGTATGGACCCACCACTAAGCGTATGCGCTGATTAAGCGTATGGAGAAAAAACTTGACGGCCATTGCACAAGAATGCTGCGAGCTGTATTGAACAAGTCCCGGAGCCAGCATACCAAAAAGCAGCAGCTGTACGGACACCTACCACCCATCTCGAAATCTATCCAAAGTAGATGAGTAAGACATGCGGGATACTGCTGGAGAAGTAAGTGCGAGTTTATAAGCAATGTATTCCTGAGGACCCCTTCACACGGACGAGCAAGGGTAGGGTGACCGACAAGAACCTATCTACAACAGCTCTGTTCTGATATAGGATGTAGCACGGAAGACCTGCTGAGAGCGATGGACGAAATAGACGAATGGTAGGAAAGGCCCAGAGAGATCTGTGCCATGATGATGATGAAATAACATTAATTTTTTTTCAATGTATTTAGACGCTCGTCGTAAAAATGATGATCCACACCTCATGCGTCTAGCTATGAGTTCGATCCTCACCATTTTCCCAATTACGGTGCCATACTAAACTGAATGACAACCACAGAGCGTCTACTGAAGCGTGAAGGTTAACAAGCTAGTACAACAGACTTTTCCTATAATCTGTTGGCTGACTATCCTCTGCCGAGGGGTAATGTTCCCCTACTAAAAAAGGGGTGTCTTGATTTGGCGTCAAAACTGCTTCTGACGTTGAGGGTCTACTTTTGAAGGCTCTGGGGAGTGTAAAGTGCCCTTGGATTGCTTTTAGGTCCGCTCAGACCTAGAGTGGGAGTGTCTATTAAAGTCCCAGATCTGTTCAGAAATCATTTGTATTCGATTTGGAAAGAAGTCTTCGTTTGTTTGTTTGGGTTTCATGGCATATCAACTTTTATAGGTTATTCAATACCAAATAGATTTTTATACAAACAAACGGTTCTATTTCAAACAATTCAGTTTTGCATAAGTACGCAGTTTAGTTCTATTAGAGCCATTGACAGGACCCTATCAGGTGTTACCACTCCGGGCCAGTGAGGATCTAGGAGTGATGGCAATGAAGGGATACTCTGCATTCCCCAAGGTTTCAGCATCACTGGAACTTCACCATCAGATTGTTTAGTGTCATATCGAGGACACTCGTTGGATGGATATCTTAACCTTCTGCAGGGATGCAGTTGTTGTATTCAACAACCTCAGCCAACTGGGCAAAGAAGTCTTCGTAGCGTAGTGGCTAATGTTCTGGACTGTGACATAGTCGTAAGCGAGTTCGAACTCAAGTCACGCTATTACATTCACTTACAAACTAATACCCTAGTGGAACATATGAACCTTTAATTCTTTCAGCTATTTGTTAAATACCGACACCGACTACGCCGGTAACATAGCGACACTGGCAAATACACCTAACCAAGCCGAAACATGGTTTGGAACGAGCCGCCGCAGACATTGGCCTCCATGTCAATGCACACAAAACGGAATATATGTGCTATAATGAAGCAGGCGACATCACCACACTAGACGGAACCCCTCTGAAACTGGTAGACAAATTCACCTACCCATGAAGTAGCGTCTCATCAACCGAAAAGGACATCGACACACGGCTAACGAAGGCATGGAAAGCTATTGATACTATTTACCAACCCCTCCGCTCGGGCAGGATATGACACACGGTCAATTTTTTAAGCGGCGTTTAACAGGTTTGAATTCAGAGTTTTCCTTCTCCTAGACTAGTTGCCTTACCAAGGCGGAAGAACCTAGTCTGTCCTACTATTTACCCATAGCTGGAGGGAGAATAATTGGATTCATACCTTCCCCAAGGGTATTAGTGCTATTTGAAATGCAGTCAGTCAGGTCCAGGATTTGAACTCGTATCACCGTTTCCATTTCCTATGACGATAAAGACTACACCACGGAAAGCTATTGATAAGCTATTGATCATATGGAAATCAGACCTGACCGATAAAATGAAACACAGTTTCTTCCAGGCAGCGGTCGTGTCGATACTGCTGTATGGATGCACTACTTGGACGCTAGCTAAACGACTGGAGAAGAAGCTGGACGGCAATTACACAAGAATGCTGTGAGCAATATTGAACAAGTCCTGGCGGCAACACCCCACAAGGCACCAACTATACGCCCCATCACGAAAACTATCCAAGTTAGACGAACCAAACATGCTGGACACTGCTGGAGAAGTATGCACGAGCTCATAAGTGATGTACTCCTATGGATCCCCACTTATGGATGGGCAAAAGCAGGACGACCAGCACGAACATACACACAGCAGCTATGTGAGGATACGGTATGTAGCCCTGAAGACCTACCAGAGGCGATGAACGATAGGGAGAAGTGGCGAGAGCGGGTCAGGGATATCTGTGCTAGCGGCACGACATGATGATGATGATTGTTCTTTTACAAGGATAGTTTCGATATTAAATAACCCACAAAGGGTGATATGCCATTAAACAAAGAAAGTGTATTCGACAGAAGTCAATGAAAAAAAAATCTCTTAGGAAACAACAATACAAAAAATAAATATAAACATGCTATAAACGCAATTCCCTTACCTACAAGCATAAAATAACCCTAGACAGATTGAAATACCGTTAAATTCAATCAATCAATTAGGCTGTTCTTACAGTCAGGAGTTCGATCTTCACAGACTTCCTCATAAGTGAAGTGATTTAGAAAAAGTCCATGAGATATTGAAAAAAATTGTTCATAATATATTGATAAATACATGACATTAATATATTAATAAAAATCTATATAAAATATTGTTTAGAACATGTCATGAATGTATATTAATAGAAATGTTCGCAAAAGAAAACGTTCTTAATATATAAATAAAAATATCCTCAATATATTGATAAATACATGACATTAATATATTAATAAAAATCTTGATAAAATATTGTTTAGAACATGCCATGAATGTATATTAATAGAAATGTTCGCAAAAGAAAACGTTCTTAATATATAAATAAAAATATCCTCAATATATTGATAAAAAATGTCCTTAATATCTTAATAAAAATGTTCATAAAATATTACTAAAAGAAATTTCCTTAATATATCAGTAAAAAATCTCCAAAATAGATGGGAAATGTAGCATCGTGATCTAGTATTGCAATAACACTCCATATTTGGCATTGTAAAAAAATTTTTCTCGCCAAAGTTAGTAAGATGTTCACAATATATTGATAAAAAGCGTCTACAATATACTGATAGAAAGTGACCCTAATATACTGATAAAAATATGTTATTAATATATTAGAAATTGCAATGGTTCTGAAGACCAGGGTTCAATCCCAGGTCGAGTCATGCCAAAGGCTCAAAAATAGTACTTAATGCCGCCTTGCTTAACACTCAGAATTATAAGGTAAGTATCAAGGGTAAAGTGGAGTAATCCAGCAAATGGAGTAGTGCCCTCCCCTACACTTCGGCATGGTAGCTATTGAAAAGAGAGCCTTCGGGCGCCAATTTTACTTTACTAAACTATCGAAAAAACCCAACAAACACAAATGCCTTAAAACTAAAAACGACACAATATCAATTAGCAGGCATATATATAAAGGAACAGACAGAATACATTCAAAATCAGATAGATAAGATTAGAGACTCGGTGGAAGATAGACAATCTAGAATAGCCTGGCAAACAATAAACGAAGTGAGCAGAAGAAAGAACACAGCCAAAGCAAAACTTAAAGCAGCAAACCAACCAGGAAGAATAAAACTGTGGAAACAGCACTTCGAAAACTTACTTGGAAACCCACCAAAAATAACGCATGAACCAATCACCAGAATAATTAGCAAACAATTAGACATTAAACTTGGACCGTTCACACAAGAAGAACTCGACTCGGTTCTCAGAAAAATTAAAAATAGGAAAGCTGCAGGGCTGGACGAAATTCCCCCGGAAGTATGGAAGACCAGACAATTCGACGACATACTGCTCCGACACTGCAACGCAGTATACAATCAAAATCCGATAGATAGATGGATGAAGGGATGCATACTCCCCTTCCCTAAAAAGGGGGACCTCGGATTAGCCAAAAACTACCGAGGCATAACACTTACATCCATAGCTGCCAAAATCTACAATGCCCTACTACGAAACCGAATAGAACCCAAAATCGACAACATACTTAGAAAAAACCAAAATGGCTTCCGAAGAAATAGATCCACGACCTCACAAATATTAACCATCCTTAGAATCCTTGAAGGTGTACGGGCAAAGAACCTACAAACGACATTAATATTTGTCGACTTTACCAAGGCTTTCGACTCCATTCACAGAGGAAAGATGGAACAAATCCTACTAGCGTACGGCATACCTAAAGAAACCGTAGCGGCAATAACGATTCTCTATAGAAACACTAAAGTAAAAGTACGATCACCCGATGGAGACACAGAATACTTTGACATTGTAGCAGGAGTACTACAAGGGGACACGCTGGCCCCGTACCTCTTTATCATTTGTCTAGACTACGTACTTAGAACATCGATTGACAAAATCAAAGAGAATGGCTTCGAACTGACGAAGAAAAGAAGCAGAAGATACCCCGCAACAACAATTACCGACGCCGACTACGCCGATGACATAGCGATACTGGCAAATACACCTGACCAAGCCGAAACACTTCTGCATAGTTTGGAACGAGCAGCAGCAAGCATAGGCCTCCATGTTAATGCACACAAAACGGAATATATGTGCTATAACCAAACGGGGGACATCTCCACTCTAGAAGGAACCCCACTTAAACTAGTAGACAAATTCACGTACCTAGGAAGCAGCGTCGAATCAACCGAAAAGGACATCGAAACGAGGCTAACGAAAGCATGGACAGCTATCAATAGGCTATCGATTATATGGAAATCAGACCTAACCGATAAAATGAAACGCAGTTTCTTCCAGGCAGCGGTCACATCGATACTGCTACATGGATGCACTACATGGACGCTCACAAAACGGCTGGAGAAGAAACTAGATGGCAATTACACAAGAATGCTGCGTGCAATCCTGAACAAGTCCTGGCAGCAACACCCCACAAGACACCAACTGTACGGCCACCTGCCCCCTATCACGAAAACGATTCAAGTTAGACGAACCAGACATGCAGGACACTGCTGGAAAAGCAGAGATGAACTCATAAGAGATGTACTCTTATGGATCCCCACACATGGCCGTGCAAAAGCAGGACGACCAGCTCGAACGTACATTCAGCAGCTATGTGAGGATACAGGTTGTTGTCCTGAAGACCTACCTAAGGCTATGAACGATAGGGAGGAGTGGCGAGAGAGGGTCAGGGATATCCGTGCTGCCAGCAAGATATGATGATGATGATGATGATTAATATATTGATAAAAAGAAAAGCTGAAGATTAAACACTGATATACGTCCATCTTTTTCAAGCCAGTGGTAGCACCTGATAGGGTCCTATCTATAGGTCAGATAGAACTAAATTGCGTACTTATACAAAAAAGGAATTACTTGAAATAGAACTGTTTTGATATCTAAACTGCGTATTTATGCTAAACTGAATTGTTTGAAATAGAACTGTTTTTGACATTGAAATCGCATAAAATAGATTTGGCATTAAATAACCTACATAGGTTGATATGCCATAAAACCCAAATAGCCGAATCTACCAAACCAGGAATTTAGGAATTGGGTATCAAATACTATCGATTTTCACCGTCAATTTTTTTGTTGCACAGGATCTTCGACTCTCTGAGGAGGGGTTTGAGCAGCTTTTCGTATTCATTTTCACTCTGATGTCCGCTGTAACGTCAAAATCTGCTTGATGACAAATTCTTTTCTTCTTCTTAGTGCCTGATTATTCTATGCAACTAATGTCCTAGAACACATTCTGGTTTGTGGATATACCGCTTGTCAGCATGATCAAATTTTAATTTCTTGCACAATTCACACTGGATCACCTTTCCTACCCAGTCATACCTATTCTTGTACTCCTTTTGGTCTAGTTTGTTGCATTCACTTATGTGATTAACCGATTCATCTCTTTCCCTACATAGACTACGCTGCTATGATATAATTAATCTTTATCGAAATATTTTTTTGCTGAAATCAAAAGAGATTCAGCTTCTCTCTTCAGGCTTCCTCTTCTTAGCTATGATGAAACCATTTCCGTAATATGTCGCTGGAAGAATCCATACAGTTGTTTTTCTTTACATTTTTGTCTTTTAAACTTTTTTTTTCTGTTCGTCCTTAAGTTGTTTCAATTGATATTCCGTTAATTGCTGCTGCAACCAGACTCTCTTTGATATTTTTGCATATTCCCCGAGTTCTTGAATTGTTGCATCAACGCAGTCCTCAGTGCCGGGGTGTCCTCTTCCTCCTTCTTTTCTTGATATAAACCGAGGTTGGTTAGGTTAGGCTAGGTTTCTTTGTTAAATTGTATATCAACCTTTGTAGGTTATTCAATGCCAAAGCCATTCTCCTAGAAGAACAGTAGTGGTACTATTTAACCCATAGCTGGAAGGCATAAGGGGGTTCATACCTTTCCCAAGGGTATTTGCCTGAAAGTGAACGTAATAGCGTGACTGGAGTTCGAACACGCCTACTATGATTTTGCAGTCTATCGCTTTAACCATTACACCCTCCGAAGTTGGACAAAATAATCGAAAAACCTAAAATTTTTGTATCATAATTCTAAAACTCCTATAAAACCATCAAACGTTTGTTATTTTTATGTTTTTTGATTTATTATTAATTTTTCTCGTCTTATTTTACTAAAATTGACTCTTTTTTTACAGATATCACCAGAAGAAATTAATCAAAATTCAATAAAATGGCAGTACTATCAGACTTTAAAAGAGGTCAAATTGTTGGTGCTCGTATAGCAGGCGCTTGTGTAACAAAAACTGCTGAATTATTTGGTGTAGCAAGAAATACTGTCTCGAAAGTAATGACAGCATTTGTAAAAGAAGGAAAAACTTCCTCACTGAAACAAAACTCTGGAAGAAAGCGAAAGCTGTCTGATAGGGACCATCGGACTCTTACGTGGATTGTTTGGAACGATCACAAAAATACAAATCCGAAAATTATAGCTGAGCTTAATGACCATCTCGAGAACCCAGTTTTCCCCAAAACTAAGAAGAAACCTGCACACTGCCGGATTTCACGGAAAGGCTGCAAGACCGGGGTTCAATCGCTCGTCGAGTCATACCAATGACTCAAAAAATCGTACTTGATGCTTAACACTCAGCATTATAAGGTATGGATCTAGAGTAATGTGGAGTAATCAAGGGAAAGGACTAGCGCCCCTCCCCCACTACATTTCAGTACAGTAGCTATTGAAAAGAGTTTTTGAGTCATCCTCGACTACGGTTGGTCAACTTAACTAAATAGATATATATGTATAATTTTTTGTTACTCCTTTTGAAGAAAAGTAAATATCTTTAAATAAATAGGTTCTTAAATGAATTTCGATGCGGTATTTTTTTATTTCATATAAATTTGCTCGACACGTGTTTCGGACGTCAAAGTTGTTTTCAAGAAAAAAGACAAAAGCAAACGAGAAAGGTGTGCCAGAAGTAGTCTACATTACTATAACGACCCTAGTCGATGGTTACCCGAAGGCTCCTTTTTCAATAACTACTACACCGATGTGTAGGGGAGGGCGCCACTCCATTCCCTGGATTGCTCCACTTTACCCTTGATCCTTTCCTTATAATGCTGAGTGCTAAGTAAGGCGGCATCAAGTACCATTTTTGTGTCTTTGGTATAACTCGACCTGGAATTGAACCCTGGTCTTCCGCACCATTGGCGAACACTCTACTCATTAGGCCAATGACCTGGTACATTACTATAGCAAAGTAGGTATAAAAGCCCGAAAAGCATCAAATTATGAAAAGTAGAAATCAATTTTCATGTGGTACAACCATTTGACAAAAAAGTAGGAAAAAGTGTCGAATCAATCGTAATTATTATGTGGTTTCATGTCTCGTGTTAAGATGGTAGTAGATGTGAATATTTTTTCTTCCGTGTGTAACAGTCACGTGTATTTTCATCTTAATACGTGACTTTACACCACGCTATAATTACGATTGATTGGCCACTTGTTTCACTTTTTCGTCTCGTGATAGTATGCAACACATGAAACTCAAGGTAACGAACTTCTGGTGTTCATAATTATATATATATATATATATATATATAATTTGGAAAAATTAAATTGGTTGTTCAGTAAGCTTGGATTTAGTTTGAACATCCAAACTACCGATTATTTAGACATCACACTTAACTTGTATAACGCTACTGTACACCCCCCTATTTAGAAAAACATTTAATACCCATGTTATATCAATGTAAGTTCAAACCATCAGAGATAAATTTTCATACATATCCCTAATTGCATAATGTTTAGATTACCCACTAATTCTGATATTGATATCTTTATTTAAAACAAATACAATTATGGCACGGTGTTAAGAACAGTGGTTTCAAGTTGTTTATAAGATCATGGGTAAAGCATTAGATGTATGTAATAGGAGGAATAATTGGTCAGGGAAAATTTTATAGTTAACGCTATAATATAATATTTTGCTAATAATTTAGGAAAGGAAATCTTTTGATCATTACAGAAAAACTTTCCTCCATCAAGCAACCTATACAAAATATGTAACAAGAACAATGTTAAATCAAGCTACAGTTGTATGCCTAATGTGGCAAATTTGATTTATAAAAGTAACACTGAGAAACTCAGGAATAAGCAGCGTATTGAGTTCCCTAAATGCAATTGTATTAATAAAACCACTTGCCCTCTTAAAGGGAAATGTCAATATGAATGTATAATATACAAGATAGCCCTGTATGGTGAACTCTCCACTGGCCACCATGACAGAGGGGCACCAAAGAAACATTTGAAAGACTCCCTCAAGAAGACCCTCAGTACCAGCCGCATTGACCAGTGGTCGACACTTGCTGCTGACCATCAGGCCTCGTGCCGCACCGTCCACCAAATTGTCTCCACTTTTGAGGACACCCGCAGGGCTTATCTTCGGGAAAAACGCCGCAGGAGGAAGATCCAGGGAGGCTCAGCAGCCATACCAAATCAAGCCTTTAACTGTAGACGCTGCAGCTGAACTTGCCTGTCCTGCATCGGTCTAGTCAGCAATCAGCATGTCTACAGCCGACATGGACAGCCTCCTTCATAAATCTTCGTTCGCAAAGTCCAACCAAAAGAGATACAAAGCGGAAGTGCATAGCAGTCGGCTTAACAACAGTAACGTTAGTGGTAATGATAAAAAGTATATAAAGGTTCTACACAAGGAATTTTCAAAAAATGATGTTACAATCAAAGAAGTAGTTTTGCACAAGAAGTATACAGAGAGAGAACTAGTTTATCAAACTATGTGTGGGAAATTAAAAATAATTCTAGGTACAGATCCTGTATTAAACTAGGCGATATAAAAAAAAGGGTGCTGGTGATAGATATTGACTGGAGGCAAAACTAGATAGAACTTCCTACAATAATCCTAATGAATTACTTAACCAAAGTTCGGAGACACTTAATGTTTGTAGGCATAAAAGGACTTGGCTACTTTGTAGGTAAAATATAATATCTCTTTTTAATGCTAATTTTATTCTTTTGGGCGGCATTTTAATCGATAAGATATAGTTTGGTTCAATCTTACTTCGTCAGAATTATCTGGTGAGCTATAACCTACTGCAGATTTCTACAGTACATTTTTATATAAACTTATATAACTAGCATCTCGACCATGCTCTTGTCACACAGATATTCTAAAAGCACACACACACACACACACACACACACACACACACACATATATATATATGTATATATATATATATATAGAGAGAGAGAGAGACTTTGGTTTGGCGTTTGAGTCAACCGGATTTCGATCCCAGCTACGGGAAGCTACTGTCTAGCCACACTGATGAGTTCTGATAGAACGAAACAGATCTGTCTGTGGATGACTATAGGGATATATACTCCCCTACCCCTGTATAGTTGAGTTCTCTGGCGAAGAAGTAATCGTGTTGCCATTAGCGTTCATTGCAAGCCTCTTCGTATATGAATTGAGGTCTCGGCAACCGTTTGAACGGATGTATGTAAACAATAGTAATTGTGATTAATAACCGTTTAAAATTTACATCGCAGCTAATGGCTCCTCGTGGCTGAATGGTTAGAGGTTTTGGCTTGGCGTTTCAGTCAACCGGGTTTCGATCCCAGCTACGGGAAGCTACTGTCTAGCCACACTGACGAGTTCTGATAGAACGAAATAGATCTGTCTGTGGATGACTATATATATATATATATATATGTATTAAAGTACTGATTCTGTGGTTTTTGTTTTAATCATTTGTCTTCTGAAAAAGCTTAAAGAATATTCCTCTTATCTTGAGGTGGTTTGGATTTTGGTTTCCGTTTCTTCAACCTTCATGGGTTATTATATGCCAACGTCATCCTTATAGAAGGATAGTAGGGGTACAATTAAACTCATAGCGAAGGATAAGTGATCCCTACGCTTAATGGTACGGAAAACAAAAATGCTGGGATATAGTGTAACAATTCACATTAATGCCTTTGAGAAAGGCAAGAACGCATCTCTTCTGTCTGCTAACAATAAGCCAAATCGCTCTGAAGATTGGGCTTTTTTTTAGCGATATTTTTACCAATACACGCCCACGTACGTATGTGTGCGTGTACTTGCATCTCTGTGTGTCTATATGCGTGCGAATTTTATTCGTTATCATTTAATGTCCGTTTTGCTTGTATAGTTGGATCATTTCCTGTATCTGTGGAGTATTTCTTCCTTTGCCAAAGTCATAAAACCAACCAACCAACCAGCCAACCAACCAAAGAAAGAAACAAACAAAATTTTAAATTTCAAAGATTTTCTTCACATCGTATAAATATAATCACTGGGAAGGCTTGCAATAATCCTACCCGTGATATCACTGTTTGTTGAGAATTTAACTTGTAAAAGAGAAAGGTTCTAAGATGTTTTTCTTATTCATAAAGCGGGAAAATGTTTGTCTTTATGAAGTAACGTAATATTAATTGGTTTTGTCCGGTGAGCATTAACGAATGGATAGAAAATAAGAGAAAAAGGCGCGAAAATTTGTGGCGTAGCTTAACAGGGCTTTGCAGCGAAGCGAAGTTCCGTAGAGAGCAATAAAATGGTCGTTTTGTTGAATATTAGATAAAATGATAGTGATAAATTAGACAGGTGAGTGAGGAGGAAGATCAGAAAGAATAAAGAGGACAAAGGCAAAGTTGAGAGTAGAAAGAGAGTGTGTGTGGGGGGGGGAAGAAGAAAGAATTACAGATATAGGGAGGAGAAAGAAAGAAAGAAAGAAAAAAGAAAGAAAGAAAATAAGAAAGAAAGAAAGTGTGAATCAGGAAGAATGAGGAGAACTATGGCAAACCGGACCATTGGCCTAATGAGTAGAGAGTTCGCCAACGGTCCGGAGTTCAATCCCAGGTTGAGTCATACCAAAGACTCAAAAATGGTACTTGATACCACCTTGCTTAATACTCAGCATTATAAGGTAAGGATCAAGGGTGGAGTGGAGCAATCAAGGGAAAAGAGTATTGCCCTCCCCTACACCTCGGTGTAGTAGCTGTTGAAAAGGGGACTTAAGGATCGACCTCGATTAAGGTCTCCAAATTTACTTATTTATAGCAATAAGAGAGAGAGAGAGAGAGAGAGAGAGAGAAGGAAAGAGAAAATAAGATTAGAGTGAAGGCAAGAGGAAAGAATATCAAGAAAAAATGAAGAAAGACGAGAGAGAAGAGGAAAGAAAAACAAAAGTACGAAGAAATTTCGGGATAAAAGAGAAGTGTAAAAGACAGAGAACTTAATAGAAAAGCTGAAAGAAGAGAAGGAACGAAAAAGAGAAGAAAAAGAAAGCAAACCGATAAAAATGAAAGAAGGAAAGAAAGAAATATAGACGAAATGAATGAGCGAAAGGGAAAAAGAAAGAAAAGAACGACTGGAAGGAAGAAAACAATAACGAACGACAGAGAAAGTAACAAAGAAATGAAAGAACAAACGAATAATAGAGAAAAAGAAAGAAAGAAAGAAGTAAGGAAGAAAATTAAAAAGAAAAGACCTAACACAAAAAAGAAAAAAAACACGGGACGGCCGAAAGAAAGAACAAAGAATGAAATAAAAAAGAAAATTTAGAAAGAAAGACAGAAAGAAAGAAAGAAAGAAATAGCAAAGAAAAGAATGAACAGAGGAAAAAAGAAAGAACAGAGGAAAAAAGAAAGTACAAAGAATGAAATAAAAAAGAAAGAACAAAGAATGAAATAAAAAAGAAAATTTAGAAAGAAAGAAAGAAAGAAAGAAAGAAAGAATATCAAAATAGCGAAGAAAAGAATGAACAGAGGAAAAAAGTTGTAAAAATAAAAAGACTGAAAGCAATTTGAAAATTTAAAAAAAAAGGACGGACTAACGAAGAACATTCCAAAATAACAAAGAAAAGAAGAGAAAAATAAAGATTGAAAGATGTAATCGAAGAATAAAGAATGAAGGAAGGAAAGAAACTTAAAAAAAAAGAATGAAACGAAAGACAGAACAAACGAATAAAAGGAAGAAACAAATAATTAATTATCGAAATAAGAAAGAAAAACGAAAGAAAGAGGATGATAAACCAAAGTCAGCAATGAATAAACGGAAGAAAGGGGGAATTAATGATCGAAAGAAGGAAGAAATGTAAAAAAGAAAATGAGATAAACAAAAGAAAGAATGATAAACGAAAAAGAGGAATGAATAAAACGAAAGAAAGGAGGAAACGATGATCGAGAGAAGGAAGAAATTTAAGAAAGAAAGTAATAAAGAAATTTAAAAAAAAGATAAACGAAAGAAAGAGAGAATAATAAACGAAAGTGAGGAATGAAAAAAATGAAAAAAAGAAGGAATTAATGATCGAGAGAAGAAACGAATGTAAGAAAGAAAGAAAGAAAGATAAACAAAAGAAATAGAGAATAATAAACGAAAAGGTGGAACGAATAAAATGAAAGAAAGGAGGGATTAAAGATCGAAAGAAAGAAGGAATGAAAGAAAGAAAGAAGAAACGAAATCATGAGCAAAAGTGAAAGAAAGAAGAATAAACAAAAGAAAGAGAGAAAGGAAGAAAAACGAAAGAAAGGAAGAATCAACGACCGAAAGAAGAAACGACAGTTAAAAAAAAAAAAGAAAGAAAAAGAAATAATAAACAAATAAAAATAATAAAGAAAATATATCGTGTTTCTATTGTTAGTGATTCGATTGGTGGTTATTTGCGGGAATAATGAAGCTAAATTCTGGCCACCGAAAATACTTTTACGTAACATGCACTCCGAGGTTTGTTCTTGGCATTCCCAAGAGATTTTAATCGCATCCTTGCTATAAATATTCTTTCACGACCCCCATTTACTGACAAACATAATCCAAATGGCCCCAACCTCAGCCAAACTCTCACGCAATAACGAACCGCACAAATACTTTTACATTGGGGTCAACTCAAAATCGGCTTAATGAAGTTCAGCCCAAGTCCATTTCTCATTAGAAAATGGTGTAGCACTAATCTTCCAGGAATGGGCGTATCCGTGCGTCAAAGAAATTCTCTGGTTTTCCATTCCAGCTTTACAACTAAACAGTTGGTGAGGTTGTGATTTGCCCGATTTGACTGACGTACTCTTCAACTTCTATCCCCCCCCTCACGTTAATTGTCGATTGTGAATATGAATGTTTCCCCATAAACTTGTAGGTCGACAGAGTGCTATCTATCGAATAATTCTCTTTATAGCATCTCTTGGAGTAATAGGGGTCATTTGGTCATTCTTGATTAGGATTAATAGTGATTTCAAGGGTTTCTCTGCGAATGGGAATCCTGGAACTGTTTCTTGTAAGCGTCATTTTTAAAGGGAGTCGCCGGGGGCGGAGAGAGTTCACGGAACTGGGACAGCGTAAATCCCCACCCCATCAAGCAAAATCCGAGAAAAGAGCTCCAGGTAGATAGCCTGAGGGCAAACTCTATGGAATCTGTAGGCTTTTAGCCAAATTTCTTGGCTTAATATGAAGCTGTGATTTAAAGACATGGTTTCTTTGGAGAAAATTTAAGCGTAAAAAATCTATATCAACGTAAAAAATAAATAAGTATTTTTACATCCAACTGACTGTCCACGTCACCATTAAGACCGTTTTTTTTTTTCAACACAATGCTTTGATGTTATTGGGAGTTAAATATAGCTTTGACGAAGATAATAAACCAGTGGTCGACAGCCTTTTGGAGATAGACAGCCAAACAGCTATGCAATGTCATGGAGGAGCGCCATGTTACTAAATATGTTAATAAATTTTCTGGCGGTTTAAAGCAAAACATGGAATTTAATAAGATTTTATTTTAACTAGGCCCTCCTCATTTTACTGCAGGAATAAAAAAAATACACTCAACAAAAAAAGGATTTACAACTATTGCTAATTATTCTGAACTGAATTATCAAGCACTGCGCGAACCATACGGAATCACTCGACCGTTGTTTCGACCTTATAAGGCCTAATCAGCCATGGGGAGATGGAACCAGCGACGACAGCATGCAGAGCCGAAACTCCACCACTGAGCTACTGGTAGACAGCGAACACAATCGCTCACAAATTAACTAATTGTAAATGCGCCGGATGTTCTTGTGATGGTAATTTAATTTATATGTAATTCTTACATTTAAATAAATTGTTTGAAATAGAACTGTTTTGACATTTAACTGTATGTAAACAAAAACTATACTCATACTAAACTGAATTGTTTGAATTAGAACTGTTTGACTAAACTGAATAGCTTGAAATAGAAATGTTTTTGACAATCAAACTGTGTACTTATGCTAAACTGAATTATTTGAAATAAAACTGTTTATTTGTATAAAAATGGATTTGGCATTAAATAACCTACAAGGGTTGATATGCCATAAAACCCAAACAAACAATAAGAGATTTACATATCTGAAGTTGATTCTAACAAGGTTCGACATAGTTGCAGGAGTACTACAAGGAGACACACTAGCCCCGTACCTCTTTATCATCTGTCTAGACTATGTGCTTAGGACTTCGATCGACAAAATCAGAGAAAATGGCTTCGAGCTGACTAAGAGAAGAAGCAAAAGGTACCCCGCAAAAACAATCACGGACGCCGACTACGCTGATGACTTGGCGTTACTAGCGAATACGCCTAATCAAGCAGAGACACTACTGCATAGTCTGGAACGAGCCGCAGCTGGCATTGGCCCCCATGTCAATGCAAACAAAACCGAATATATGTGTTACAACCAAACGGGCAACATTGCCACACTAGACGGAGCCTCTCTGAAATTAGTCAACAAATTCACCTACCTAGGAAGCAGCGTCTCATCAACCGAGAAAGACATCGACACACGACTGACGAAGGCATGGACAGCTATCGATAGGCTCTTGATCATATGGAAGTCGGACCTAACTGATAAAATGAAACGCAGTTTCTTCCAGGCAGCGGTTGTGTCGATACTGCTATATGGATGCACCACATGGACGCTTACGAAGCGGCTGGAAAGGAGGCTGGACGGAAATTATACAAGAATGTTGAGAGCAGTATTAAACAAGTCCTGGCGACAACACCCCACGAGACTCCAACTATACGGACACTTGCCCCCCATCACAAAAACTATACAAGTTCGACGAACCAGACACGCAGGACACTGCTGGAGAAGCAAGGACGAGCTCATAAGCGATGTACTCCTGTGGACCCCCACACATGGATGTGCAAGAGTGGGACGACCAGCACGAACCTACATACAGCAGCTGTGTGAGGACACGGGATGTAACCCTGAAGACCTGCCGGAGGCGATGAATGATAGGGAGAAATGGCGAGAGACGGTCAGGGATATCCGCGCAGGCGGCGCGACATCATGATGATGAATTCAGTTTTTAGAATTTTTGTAATGGGAGTTCCCGTGGCCAAATGGTCAAAGTGCTCTTCTACGGTTTCAAAGTAAGCAAATTCGAACTCCAGTCGTTCACTTTCGTTTATGCCGTAGGGAAATATGAAGCCTATTATTCCCCCAACTATGAGTAAAATGGTATCACTGCTTTTCTGCGAATGTCGATATGCCATTAAACAAAGAAACCTTAAGAATTGTCCATTTGTGTCGGTTGTCTGAAGCGACGATATCAAACTAAATGAAAATATATCTTTTGACAAAAATTCAAAGGCTTCTTCATATATTTAGCTGTTTAAAAATTATATCATATATGAATGGCTCGAGTTATCTCTCTATTGTTTATAAAGTAATTATAATTGAAAAACGTTTACGCTTTTTCCACATTTTTAAGTCAAAAAGATAGGCCTTATACACAAGAACTGAATATTAACTTTTTATCCGACTACGATATTTAGGACAGTATGACCGAATGTAAGTTGTATCTTTAATTCAAGTTAACTAATGTATAACAAAAGATTATTTTATGCCGCTTCAGAGAATTAGCCACTAGAATATGAGCTTATTTATCATTCTATTTCTCCGAGTATGAGCTTATTTTTTACATGACTTTGTGGCATTTTTGCGTTAAGATTTACTGCGTAAATGTTTTATTTCAAAATATAAGTAAATTTTAATTTTTAGTTTATACGAACGGGATAAAAAATGTTGAACAAATATTAAATTTAGAAGCGACAAATTCAAAAAAGTCAGTGCGTATAATATATAAGATCCATTTTTTCAGCATTTGTAACATCGCCAGATATGAATACGTGAAATAGACGTATTCATACCGGTACGCAAAACGTTCATAATGTCCATATACGCACATACATAGATAACATAGGAATCCCGAAACACAAAAAACTTTACGACTTCTTAGTTCAGGTACGAAACTTTTTTATTACCTTTGAGTAAAAAGGTTTTTCGACATAAGGAGAGAGATCACCTGACTTTTCCATCTGCCCCACACCACGTGCGCACCCGCCGGGTGTCCACGGCGAGCTAGCGAAAGTCAACCTTCTTCTTCCGAGGCAGAACTCAACTAACTTTTCTCAAATCTCAGCCCACGCTTCCGGTGCGTGACGTCACTCACATCCCTGGTCATACCCCCTATCTGGGATTTTTATTGTGACATCTCTGAATGACACGTCCGCTCTCGAACGCGCATGAACAACTGCGCTCATGTTTGCACCTAACTAACCCACGCACTAGGCCGAAAGGTTCTCAACCTAACTAAACCCAAAGGCAAGATATATAAAACGAAATCCCCCGGCCATTAAATTAAAAATTTAATAGCCCATATTTAGGAGTACATGTCATTATATTATACACGAGTAATTATGGCATAAAATATAAGAGTTGTTGTCAGTCTCTCTGTCCCCTTTTTCACACTTTCTCTGTTCACGGCACACCACAAATTCTATAATTAACAATTGAAACATGGTGCATAGGTCATCATCCCAGTACTCAACGTGTCGAGTTCAAATCCTGGACGGGGCTGTATGCATATCACCTCGAGCTAATGCCCTCAAGGAAGGCCTTCATTATTTTCTACTATGGGTAAATAGTAGAGCAGTCTGAACACTTTTGCCTCGATAAGGTAACTATTTTAGGAGAAAGTAAACACTATGTTTGAAACCGAAGGTATTTGGGATAATCAATCTCACTACTAAAAAAAAAAAGAAAAAAGAAAAAAAACCTAGTTTCGACTGAAACTGCAGCGCCTTCACAAACAAGAGAGAAAGAGATCGATTTAGGTCATGCGTGTGTGTGTGTGAGAGAGAGAGAGAGAGAGAGAGCTAGTACTGAGAATCGCCTTTAAATAAGTTATTTCTTTTATTAATAAACAAGTTAATTTTTTTTTTTTTTTTACAAATTAAAGATACCAATTTCATGCTTCGCGTATAAACATTAAATAATCACACCAGATATTGTTAGATATTATTTATTACCAAAATCTTCGGAATTTACCCTCAGCAAACAAAAATAAAATTGCCTACTAATATTAAAAAAATGTACTAATATTCAAACAGCCGCACATAAATGTTTGACTAACATTATTACAATGCGTTTCACTTCACGTTTTGCCTTTGAAAAAGGCATGAATCCAATATCCCTGCCGCTATGATTGAATAGTGTGGCAGACCTTGTTCTCTTGCCTTGGTTTTGCAAACAGTTGAGTGGTAGGAAAACGCTAGGGTAGGAGTAAAAAAACCCGCTGAATTCAAACCAACAGTTACTCAGCGTGAATACTGACTTCTACTTGGATTACCTTGTTATCAATCTCTCTCTCCCTCTCTGACTGTCTGTCAGTCTTCCTCTCACTATAAATATATATATATATATATATATATATATATATATACATATATTGTATTTGCCACTGCCTCCAACCAGACTGGGCTTGACACAAGGTCAATGACCCGAAGGCCGATTATTGTGGGAATTTGCGGGGGGCGAAGATCGGCCACGAGCCGAGGCTCGAACCCTGCTGGTCTGTGCTACTCATTGACCCATTCAGTGCAATGTGAGACTAATGAGCCAAGCTATTTCTTGGACCCAAATCTGGGTCTAGGCACGGACGCCGGGTTATAGCTTAAACTAGACAGCAAGGTCTAGTGCTTTACATAGGGGACAAAAGGTGTCAGTGTTGCAGCTCGCGCGCAAGAAGGTGGCCCAGTCGAAGCTGGAGGCCTTTCGGCCTCGAATCTGCCATTGATGTCGATATATATATATATATATATATATATATATGATGGAGTCTCCTATCGTGAACGATAAACGATGACCAGCAGTGGACGCCAGAATGCTCCAGTCATTCAGCTACTGATCAACCTGTTTAAAGTGGTCAGTTGCATGTGCGACACGATGCACATTCACTCTGCAAAGAAAACAAAACCCATACAGGTGCACTGTGTGCCACGGTGTTTGTAATGGTTGTTTTTTGTTTTTTTTTAATGGATTTTACCCTCTCAGGCACCTCAGATGTGCCTGATGGCCGTTGTGCAAAAAGCTTCTTCTGCTTTTTGTCTGGTCACTCACAGTGATACTGGTACTATGTAACTCGGTTTTAAAGTCAAGTAATCTCTGACTAAACCGCTACCTCCAAGTTTATCTGCTGAGGAGGGTAGCTAGGCACCCGGTGGGTCGAAAAACAAGACCTGTCATAGGGCGGAGGATATATATATATATATATATATATATGTGTGTGTGTGTGTGTGTGTGAACAGGATTCGACGTTAAATTACCCACAAAGGTTGCTATGCAATTAAACACCAACTGACGAACAAACCAACCAACCACTCCGCCTATGTTCTGACAGACATGCCTCTAAAACTCATCCCTCACCCACAGTCGAGAATCCCTACCTACCCCACTGACTCCTCCAGCATCATTGACTTCACAACCATATGTTCATTTCTGTGTCGTTCCAAAGTGGAAATACCGAGGTATGTCTTTCCTTATATCATGACAAACTAAGGACAATCTCTTTTAAATTTTCCTTGCTGAAATATATTCATTTCAGCATTTTTTGTGTCAAGTGAAAACGTGTTTGTAATCCTGTCAGCGGGGCTTAGGATACGCTCACTGCAGAGGGGAAAGAATCTCCCACCCACAAAAAAACTATCATGGATATGACACTAAACTGCATCCGGTGGTGAGGTTCCTGTTTTCGAGCTCTGGGGAGCGTGGAGTATCCGGAGTGGTAGGACCCGTTAGGTTAGGTTAGGTTTCGTTTTTTCATTTAATGGCATATCAAACCTCGATGTTTATTTAATGTCAAATCCTCGATATATATATATATATATATATATATATATATATATTCATCTAGTATTATATATATATATATATATATATAAAGTAAATAATGGAGTGTAATCCGACAATATATAGAGAAAAATTTATATCAAGTTAATCCATGTAGGAGAGATTTATTGAGAAGCCAAGTCGACACTATAGCGTCTCAGTTCTAATGAACCATCATAAGGACTGGGAGGGATAATATTAGAGATTTTAAATCAATGATGGATGTTTAGGAATATAAAATACAAAAAACCTCGGGAAAAATTTTATTACGAGAAAAAGTTGGCCGTTCAATTAGTGAATCAGCGTTTATTTGTTTGTTTTTTTAAATTACGTCATTTGACTTAATACAAATATTGTATAGAATTTATGTGCTACTTGGATTACCTTGATATCAATCTCTCTCTCTCTCTATATATATATATATATATGTATTAAGTGAATAGTTGGTCGATAATTTCATTTTTGAACGGCGTGTAAAGTTGTTGGTAACAGGTGAACATTTCTCCTAGGTGATTTCTTGGATAATGGCTGCCTACAATACAGCAATGGCAAGAGGGTTGCTCTGGTAGACTCTATCTTGCTTGAATGACTTAGTTTCGTAATAAGTCTTCACACAAAAAATCTTTTGCTTCATCGTCCAAGACATGATTTCGCTATATTTGGCCAAATATATCAAAATGTTAACTATTTTCAAGCAATAACCTGAAAAGAAAAAGAGAATTAAGTCAATAAGGAACATCTGATAGGCAGCTGCTAAGTTTCAATTATTGTGAAACACCCTATATATATATATATATATATATGGTGGCAAAAGCTGCTTGGTAGCGCCAGGAGTGGCAGTACCGCCTTGAGCTACCAAAACTGTGTTATCACCCTGGTTGGCGGCTGTTGAGGTTAGGGTATCGCACGAGCTTTCACACGTTGTATGATGAAATATATATATATATATATATATATCATGATTAAATTTTTACTAGCTCAGTATGGGTCAAATAGAACTAAACTATGTGCTTATGCTAAACTGAATTGTTTGAAATAGAACTGTTTTAACATTGAAACTGCGTACTAATGCTAAATTGAATTTTGCAAATATACGTATTTTTGAAATTTAAACTGTGTGCTTATGCTAAACAGAATTGTTTGAAATAGAAGAGTTTTGATATTTAAAATGTGAACATATGCGAAACTGAATTGTTTGAAAAAGAACTGTTTATACGTATAAAAATAGATTTGGCATTAAATAACCTACAAAAGTTGATATGCCATAAAATCGAACCAAACCAAAACAAAACCTTTCCTGCGGGACGTCAATCCGTAAGTAAAAGCAATAGAGTCACTGGAGTTCGAAATCGTTCAATAAAATGTCGCTGTCCAACACGTTAACCACGACACTAGTGGGATTCGTCCTCGAACCAATCCAGAATAAGCAAAGGCATCGTCTTTGAGCCAGAGTTAATAAATAGATATTTGAAAGGCTACACTTTGTAGGACACAAGGCAAAATTTTCCCGAGTACTGTCACCAATACTTTTAAATGAGTGAGAAAAATCCGCCACCATCTCCGCCATGATGGTTAATTGTCTATGTGTGTCGGTTGATGTGTGTTGAAAATCTTCGAAATCTAACCCGGTGGTCTAATACATCTGGAACGTTTCTGCTTATTTTCTCACAAGAGTGATTCTTAGAGAAAAAAAAGAAAAGAGCTAAAAAAAAAAAAAAAAAAAAAGAAAGAAGAAAAGAAATGTCGATAGTCGTGCCATCTTTTTGACAGAACTTTTTATGACATCAATAGGGTATATGAGACATGCATAGAAATATCTATTTATCTAAAAGTTTATCGAGTGAACTATACACACATACTCACACATACATACATACATACATACACATATATATATATATATATATATATATATATATATATATATATATATATTCATGTAGGTATACTCTAACGTGTAGGCATACTTGAAATCTTAACACACTCAAAAAGAAAATATATATATTCACGCACATCCACATACATACATACACTGGCCCAGTCGGCAGGGGCTGTAGAATGCACAGACTGCATCTCTGCAGAGGAGTACGACCCTTAACCCCCAACAAGTGTCCTGGATATGACACTAAACAATCTGATAATGAGGCTCCAGTAACGCTGGAGCTTTGGGAAATGTGAAGTACCCCTTTACTGCCATCGCTTCCAGGTCAACTCTGAGCCGGTGAAGTAGCACCTGATAGGATCCTATCTATGGGTCAAATAGATTTAAACTATGTGCTTATGCTGAACTGAAATGTTTGAAATAGAACTGTTTTGACATTTAAACTGCGTACTTACGCCAAACTGAATTGTTTGAAATAGAACTGTTTTTGACATTTAATAATGTGTAAACAAAAAAACTGTACTAATGCATATTTAAAGATATGAAGATCTTGAAACGTACAAACTTTTTACTGATTTAATTCGGCATTAAATGGGTTGATACACCGTAAAACAAAACAACCAACCAACCAAATACAGACACATAAACACACACACACACATACACTAACACACACACATATATATATATATATATATTTCTTTTTTTATCTGAAAATCACGGAATAGAGTCACGATTGAGGGTTGGTAACTGTGTTTACATCTTCTTTGCCCATATATTGAATAATGGACCCCTTGAATAATGCAGACCTTAACACAAATTTATATATTGTTATTACTTAGAATATTAGGACTATTGAACTTATCTCTGTTGTACACTTGTCTTTCCGTCAATAAAGATGAAGTCAATAGTGCAAATATTCTAATTATCAAAATAATGTAAAATATTCTTATTATTAGTAATTATCAAGCTTCATCTCAGAAATTTAGACAAACTTTATATATATATATATATATATATATAATTATAATTACATATTAATGATAGAAGACTTTTTAATCTGCAAGTTACTTTACTTTGTGTACAAAAATACAGTCCGATATAACAATAGTTTTCAAGTACCAAATTGGATAATTATGAAGAAAAAAAAAAGATTAAAAAAAAAACTCATGGCTCTAAGTACCCATCATTGTCATTACTCTCAGGTCCACTTAATCCCGGAGTCGTAGTACTTGAAAGGGTTCTATCTATAGATCAAATACTGGATTGCTCCACTTTACCCTTGATCCCTATCTTATAATGCTCTACCCACTATGGATCTATACATACACACACATATATTGTGAATTGAATTACTATGACCAGAAACTCCGTCAAACTCCTGCGCACGACATACGGAAACACTAAAAAACTGTTTCGACGTTATTAGGTCTCATCAACAGTGTATACCGTGATCTACCCCATTGGAGATCGAACCAGCGACCGCAGAATGCAGAGCCGAAACTCTACCACTGAGCCACATCGCACACAAGTGATGCCAGCTTAACAAGTAAAAGTAATTGCGCGGCTAATTAACCTGAATGTGACTTGAAAGTTACATGCTTACTTTTTACAGAGGACAAAGTCATCTCCATGCAATTCACAATATAATTCCTCAACTTAAAACAAAACTTACATATCCAATCCTCTTGGGAAGACGTGGCCCTGGTCATGGTATTTTAATTCACAATATTAAAAAAACCCGCCTCTACTTAAAAATGAAAACGTACATATATATATTGGAGGTGCCCGTGGTGTAATGGTTATCGTCGTAGGAAATGGAAACGGCGACACGAGTTCAAATCCTGGACGAGACTAGTTGCACCTCACATAGCACTAATACCCTTGGGTAAATAGTAGAGCAGACTAGGTTCTTCAGCTTCAGGAAAACTTTGAATTCAAACTTGTTAAACTCCGTCATATCCTGCCCAAGCGGAGGGGTCGGTAAATATATTTATCATATCCTGTTCATTGCAGAGTATATATATATATATTCATACACAGACAGACTGTTTCGTTTATGTCAGAAGTTTTCAGTGTGACTTGACATATAAGACGATCCAAGCTGGAATCGAAACCCGCTTACCTTGTTATCAATCTCCCTCTCTGACTGTCTGTCTGTCTCTCACTATATATATATATATATATATATATATATTGTATTTGCCACTGCCTCCCAATGACCCGAAGGCGGACATGATAATTTAGACATGATATCTTACCACTCAGCCATTTCAACGAACTACGACAGCTCTGGAATTATTACGCATTTGATATTAGCTTTCGTTTGTTTACAATATATATATCTTTTTTTTTTCAAAATAAAAACCAACGGTCGGTCACATTAAGATAATAAATTTATTTCCATCCTGTTAAAAAGCATTGATATAAATCAATGCTCTAAAAATCAACTGGACTTCTTCAAATCAAACAATAAAATGGATGAAAATAACTCTTTCATATTTACAGACTTAACACAAAACAACCCCCCCCCAAAAAATAAACCCTTATTTCACCAACATAACCCTAACCCTTCCAAATTAAGTGGCAATAAGTATCAACTTATTTCGGCAGGTTAATGTATAGAACATCCGGTTCCATCATACCTCCAATTTAACAAAGAAAACTTTACAGTTACAAGAATACATGTGTTATATAATAGCCGAGGGATTTCGGTTCATGCCTTTGAGTTTAGTTAGGCTGAGAACCATCGGCTCAGCACATGGGTTAGTTAGGTGCAACATTGAGGCAGGTGTTAACGCGGGCGCGCGCGCGGGTGGATGGAGGTGTCACTCAGATGTCATAATAGTCTGAAAGGAAACGCGGTGACAGGGTGCGGGTGACGTCACGCACCAGAAGCGCGTGGAGGTTTGTGTGAGATTTGAAGAAAGTAAGAGTTGGGTACTAGACGCAAAACGAGAAGAATCGACTTTTGGAGCTCGCTGGCGCGAGGCGAACTTGCGCCCTATGAGGGCCAAATGAATATGACAGCATAGAAGATTGTGTCTCTCCTCCTTACGTCGAAACCTTTAACTCAAAGTTAATAAAAAAGGTTTCGAATTCCGAGATTCCTATGTTCTTTATATGTTCTATCGTTATGAACATTATATGTCCATTTCGCACATGGCCATATTCGTGTATATGGCAATGTAACACATGTCTAACTATTTAAAATATTATATAAAAAATATTATTCAAACATATTTTAGCACATCAAATTTTAATCCTTAAAAGGAAATAATTCTATCTAAAACTAATGTTATTCACCGCAAAATAACCCCTTAAAAATTACATTACTATAACAGAGCAAAAAATTATCTAATATAAATTAAAATTTTTTATTCATTTACCGATTTAATAAGTCATTATTATTTATTTATTATTATTCGAATATTTTATATTATTATTTATTTATTATTATTCGAATATTTTTCAAAACCAGTCTAAATTTATATCAATGCCTACATTTAGCAATAAAATCACAATTCTGATTCAAAAGGTTAACAGGATCAATGTACAACATAATTTGAATCTTTCCCTCTAGACATAAATTGCATCTTCCATCAAAGCAGCTGGGAGTTGTAAATCTTTTCAAAAATTTCCATTGTATCTTTGGAGTTAAACCTCCATTTTTCAACCTCCAAAAATATTTGGATAAAGCTGTTTGCTTTTTCAAGCGTTCGTGAGAGAAAGAAAGAATATAGTTGTTATATCCTAACGTCCATCTAACCGACGAAACTCCAATATAAACTCTTTAATCTTTTACGTTTTCCGTTGGGGAAAATAGTAGCTTCATAAACTACATTCTTCAGTTTATATTTACCACCCATTGGACAGTCTCCTTAATACAATTATTATTATTATTATTATTATTATTATTATTATTATTATTTTACTGCTTTAGAGTTTTTCACGTCAGCGTTAGGTGATGGGTTTGTCTGACAGCAAGTCTCCTCAAGTCTCCAGGATTCTTCTCAGTATTATGTCCGTTCTCATTAATGCTGTCGTTTGGATGGTCTCCACCCGGCCGCCAAATTCCAAGCCCTCCAGTTCCCTCAGTAATCATTTAGCACTAATCACAACTGGTATAATTTTCATCGTCATGTTCCACAGCTTTTTCAATTCTCTTGCAAAGTCGAGGTATTTATCCTTCTTTTCACATTCTTTCAGTTTTATTCTGTGGTCCGCCGGGACAGCAAAGTCAACAATTTTTCAAATTTTCTTTTTTTTATGATTATTATAAGATCTGGTCTTCTGGCCGAGATTAGGTGATCCGTGTGTATGTTAAAGTCCCATAGGAGTGTGTGTCATTTTCTAGGCCAAGAGCTGGGTTGTGCATATACCATTTGTTTGTATGGTCAAATTTAAATTTCTTGTACATCTCCCAGTGGATCACCTTGCTCATCCTGTCATATCTAGTCTTATACTCCTTCTGTGCTAATTTGCTGCATTTGCTTATTATGTGATTGATCGTTTCATCTCTGTCACCGCATAGCCAGCATTTGCGTCTAATCTATTATCGCTTTTATACGATTGGTTCTTATGGTGTTGTTTTGAGCTGCTATTAGGAGAGATTCTGATTCTCTCTTAAAGTTTCCTTTTCTTAGCCACGTCTAGGTTTTCTGGTGTGAGATGTTGTTTATTAACCATTTAAAACGCCTACAGGATTGTTTTTCTTCCCATTTTTGTTTCCTATTTATTGTCATTCTGTTGTCCATCGTGATGTCTGTCTCGTTTCTGATGGCTGTAATCAGTCCTCCTCCGTGTTATTATTTTTATTATTTACTCATTAGAGTTTTTCACTTCATCGTTAGCTGATGCCTTTTCACTGGAGCTGAGAGACAGCAAGTCTCCTCATGTCTCCAGGACTCGTCTCAGGATTCTAGCTGTTCTCAGCAGGGCTGTCGTTTGGATAGTCTCTACCCGTCCGCCAACTTCCAAGTCCTCCAGGCCCTTTAATAATCCTTTAGTTATTGTGCCAAAAGCACCAATCACAATTAGCACAATTGTTACTTTCATGTTCCACAGCCTTTTCAATTCTCTAGTAAGGTCGACGTACTTATCCTTCTTTTCACATTCCTTCAGATTTATTCAGTGGTCCGCCGAGACATCAAAGTCGACAATTTTACAAATGCTATTTTTTGTTGTTGATTATTATTATTATTATTATTATTATTGGGTTTTATCTTTTTTAGGTCTAAATAGGTAAACTCTTCTTTAAAATCACATTTATTGAGGGTTTCAATTTACATTTTACTACTTTCATGGAAAATTTTCTAATTTAATGAGAATCTCATTTTTTCTCGCATTAACAGCTTTCGGGACTTGTTTGATTATAGAACTGGGGTGATTAAAATTTATATCAATATAAGAGGGATATTGGTTTGTCTTAAGGAACGACCTATAAGAGTTTTCAGAGAAGTTAAGAGTAACGCCTAGAAAATTAGCTATTTTGATATAAGAATAAATCTTAATTTTGAATCTTAAGAATTTAAAAGCTCTTATAATCATTGTTTTTTGTATATCAGAACACTAAGGACCATCACTTTTGGAGATGTATAAAATACATTCATTATGATATAATCCAATTTGTTTAGGGTCAACGATCCTACTAAGAGTATTTGATATTCATAAACCCATAAGATATTCTATTGGAGCAGAATTGTATCCACCCATAAGAACATCAAAATTATCTAAGCCAGTTTTTATTCAAGTAGAATCTTAATTTTTAGTACAGTCTTTATATCTATATATATATATATATATATATATTTACTAATCTAATATCTACCAGCATTCACGGTACCAGAAAAAAAAACCCGCCAGGAACAAGAGATAAAAGTATCTCGACTCACCGCCCGGGTGAAAAAGAAAAAAAAATATAGGTCAAAAAGAAAGAAAAGGCCAACCTCGTCCGCCCCTTGAAAAAAATCAAGGGATACGCAGTCAGTGGTCAAAAGAAAACTAAAAACCTTCCGCGAATCCTGCAATGCAACACAAGTGGAGCCAATTCGAAGTTAGGCTTCCTGATGATCCGATAAGGTGAAACTTTAGTAGAAGATTTTCGACTCACGATTTAAGTTAATTATATATATATATATATATATATATATATATATTCAAAAAGAATATTCCACTGGTATCAGAACTCATCCTTACTTACCTGATCGGATTAATTTGATCGATTGATTTTAACGGCATATCAACCCGACAAGGATGATTTTATGTCAAGAGGTTGAGGAATCGTCTACATTTTTTCTGAAGACATTTTGCATACAGCTATGTTACAATGGTATTTCTATAATAACATTGTATTCCTAGCTTACACAATTAATTTTTAAATAGATCTATTTGACAGATTGGGGCTGGAAGTAATGGCAATGATAGAGCATTCCACATTCTACCCAGCCCGTAAACTGGAGTCTCACCACAAGATGGAGTTTAGAGCTATACCTAGGACAGTACTTTTTTTGAAGAGGGATTTTACTCCCTCTGCAGAGGGTGCAGTCAGCGTATTCTTAGCCCCGTTAACAGGACTGTTTCATGATTTGAATCCTTGAGACGGTTTCCGGTTCCCAAAAAATAAAACTCAATTCTCTTTCCAACTCGTAAGAAAATGCTATAAGTCCGAACAAGTGTCCTGGGTATAACATTAAACTGCTTCTGATGGTGAGACTCCAGTCTTGGAGTTGGGGGAATACATTACTCACATGTCCACTCAGAACCAATGTAATAGTACCTGTTAGAGCCTAATCTACTGGTCAAATAGTAGTAAGTTGGCGACCGTAGTCGAGGGCGACTAGAAGGCTCCCTTTTCAATAGCTACTACACCGTGGTATAGAGGGAGGACGCTACTCCTCTCCCTGGATTGCTCCACTTTACCCTTGATACTTACCTTATATTGCTGAGTGTTAAGCAAGGAGGTATCAAGTACCATTTTTAAAGTCTTTGGTATGACGCAACCCGGGATTGAACCCAGACCTACCGGACCATTGGCAAACACTCTACACACTAGGCCAATGAGCCGGTAGTCAAATAGAACACTTCAATTACCTTTATTAGCTATTGAAACCACACATTTGTGTACTAGTTATTCGTAACTGATAGGAGTACTTGATGAATAGAATTACTTATGTTAAAAAGCAATACTTGAAACCATTTAACTGAATTCAAACGCTTTGTAAATATAGAATAATATTAATAGTGTTAAATAGCAATTCTTGAAACCATTTAACTACGCGCAAACGAATTATCAAACACTTTATATAATTATGTTTAAACAAATTATTAAATAACAGGTGACATCTCCACTCTAGACGGAACCCCTCTTAAACTAGTAGACAAATTCACTTACCTAAGAAGCAGCGTCGCATCAACCGAAAAGGACATCAAAACGAGGTTAGCAAAAGCATGGACAGCTATCAATAGGCTATTGATTATATGGAAATCGGACCTAACCGATAAAATGAAACGCAGTTTCTTCCAGGCAGCGGTCGCATCGATACTGCTATATGGATGCACTACATGGACTCTAACAAAACGACTGGAGAAGAAGCTAGACGGCAATTACACAAGAATGCTGCGAGCAATCTTGAACAAGTCCTGGCGGTAACAAGACACCGGCTGTACGGCCACGTGCCTCCTATCACGAAAACTATTCAAGTTAGACGAGCCAGATATGCAGGACACTGCTGGAGAAGCAGGGACGAACTTATAAGTGATATACTCTTATGGACCCCCACACATGGCCGTGCTAAAGCAGGACGACCAGCACGAACATACATTCAGCAACTATGTGAGGATACAGGATGTTGTCCAGAAGACCTGCCGGAGGTGATGAACGATAGGGAAAAGTGGCGAGAGACGGTCAGGGATATCCGTGCTACCAGCACGACATGATGATGATGATGATGATGATTGAATAGCAATATTATTAAATAGCAGTACTTGAGTGCAAACAAATGAGCTTTGGATTGTTTGAAAATAATGTTCCCTACAGGCTATTTTTTTTACTAATCCTATACGAGGATGAGTCAAAAAGTAATGCCTTTTTCTTTTGTACAGGAATAATTACCAATACAGGAACATGTATCATACATCAAAATGAAGCTTGTCCTCTGTGAATCACATCCCTACTTCTCAACATAGTCACCGTTTCTCTGAGTAGCAATGTTTCACCTTCAAATGAAAGCATATACCCTTGCCTCGTAAAATTCTGTTGACTGTTCTTTGTACCACATTATCACTGCAGTTTTCACTACCTTGTCAATAGCATAATGTTTGCCTTTTAAGCCCTCTGTCATTGGGTCGAAGAGATGATAGTCTGAAGGTGCTAAATCTTGCCAATGGATAATGTCCTCCTACTGCATGAAAATGCTTGACCACGTACAAGAATCAGAAAAAAGGAGACAATCACTTCATTCGCCTGGACAGCTTTACTGCATCCTTCATACTCACTAGATTAATGGCCTCAGTCTCGTGTAAATGCTGTATTTGGCAGTAAATAAACGAGAAAGGTTGATATGCCATTAAAAAGAAGAACCGAAGTCAGTGGCAGTCGAAGACTTCAAGAATCGTTTTCAGAAGTCAAAACTACGATTACGTGGAGAAGAATTTGATTTGCAATTAAGTTAGATATTACAAATTTTTGTATAAATTAGTTTCATTCATCACTGGTCCTGTAATCTGATTTGGTCATGAAGGCATTGCTCATATAATGTGTGTTGGGCTCGAATAGCCCAGCAGAACTCAACCCTCTCCAGCTCTATAACTGGTTTGAGCGCTATACCATGGTTAAAGAGCCCAGCCTTTCCTAGTATTTACCCATAGCTGAAAGAAGTCGGATTCATGCCTTTCCCAAGCGTATTGGCGATATGTGAAATGCAAGCAGCCTTGTCCAGTATTTGAACTCGGGGAGGCAAGTTCACTTTGTACGACGATAACCGTTACACTAAGGGTGCCTCCTGTTTTCTTACTTGGTAAAGAACAAAGGTTACTAGTAGAACTGATATACTCCGCCGTTTCTTTTTTCCCCCCATTGCATGTCTAAATAGCCCTTGTTCGGTTGTACTTTCTACCATAGATTTGTCTTTGTTTGGTACGATTCTATTTTTCCATCCGGTTGTAGAACCATCTTTTTTTACTTTTCTTCCTTTTTTTACTTTTCATCTCTTGTGATCTTCCATGCCATAAAATAACGTGCTTCACACAGAGAACCCATATTTTTCACCTTTTTTTTTCTTTTTTTCAATTTGCCTTACATGTTTTTTTTTGTGTTTTTTTTGTGGGGGTGGAGTTGCCCTTCTAAGCTGTCTGTTTTATTTTCGTGCTTTTAGTCTCCGTAACGAGGACAACGTTCCCTAATAATCCAATAGAAACAACAACAACAGCAATAATAATAATAATAATAATAATAATAATAAAAAGGCTTTAATCCTGTCCAATGAACACCCGGAGGCTCAGGCGATTCACATCAGCTCTCATCAGATAGCATTTTATTATTTCCTAATAAATCTGTCCAGAAATAAGAGCACGGCGCATGAATTTATGAGAAAAGGCTACGGTTGCTTTTAATCATTGCGATATCAAAAAGTAGATCTGTGTCTGCTTATATATATAAATATAGATTATATATATAATATATATATATATATATATTTGTTTTGATTTTTTTAAAAATCTGCTTTTCTTTTTATTTCCTTTCTTCAATGTCAGATTCATTTGACAACATGGCGGAATCAAAGATGTCTGATGTCGATATACTCATCATTCAGATGGTACTAGTTACGATGACGTTTTAAAAAATGGTTTTAAGATTGCATCATTACATCTACCTCCCTGTCTTTCGTCTCTTTCTCTCTCACTCTCGCTCTCTCTTTCTTTCTCCACCCCCAAATACATACACTTCCTGGCAAAAAAAAAAAAAACAAAAAAAACATGGACTCACCACTCTTAGAAAACGTTTTTTCCGTTATTTTTGATAAATGAACTAAGTTAAAATCTAAGTCAAAACCCATTTTATTTCACAACCACACTTTTTGGCTTCATTGTGCATGTCTCAAATTAATTAAAATAATTGATTTTAATTTATAAATGTGACTCTTTTCACCGTAAGGTAAAGGAACAAATTATAGAATCACTGAATTCTGAAGAAAAATATACAATCACCAACATAAAAAATAAAAAAATAGATTAAATAAAAAACAAAAGAAAAAACAGAAGAAAAACGCCCCAATACTCACGTCATTCTCTTCTTGCTCCTCGATTCTTCCACGTATGGGGTTGACAACAAAAAAGCACAATTTTTTATCAAACTTCTTCCATAGAATCTTTTATGAAGACCGAAATTTAACTATGAGATAAAATTTCGAATTTTTCTTTCAGACTAAAAATAATGAAGGAAATGTTTTTTCAGAATAAGTAATAAAGTACAGTTTGCGACTCTGTAGTCGAGAGCGACCAGTAGGTTCCCTTTTCAAAAGCTCCTATATCCTAGGTGTAGGGGTGGTCCCTATTCCTTTCCGTGGATTACTCCACTTTACCCTCGATCCGTACTTCATAAGTGTTAAGCCAGGAGGCATCAAATACTATTTTTTGAGTCTTTGTTATGACTCGAGCTCAGATTGAACCCCTGTCCTCCCGGACCAATAGCAAACATGTTACCCACTTGATTATTGGGTGTGTACATATTTTTGGCTAAGGGCTTATACATCCACACATACGATTATATATATATATATATATATATATATATATATATATATATATATATATATATATATATATATATATATATATATATATATATATATATATTTCTTGTTAGTTTGCTGCTTTCAGTTTTGCTAAAGAATAAAACTGTGGAAAAAGCACTTCGAAAATTTACTAGGAAACCCACCGAAAATAACACATGAACCAATCACCAGAATAATTAGCAAACAATTAGACATTAAACTAGGACCGTTCACACAAGAAGAACTCGACTCGGTTCTCAGAAAAATTAAAAATAGGAAAGCTGCATGGCTGGACGAAATTCCCCCGGAAGTATGGAAGACCAGCCAATTCGACGACATACTGCTCCGACACTGCAACGCAGTATACAATCAAAATCCGATAGATAGATGGATGAAGGGATGCATACTCCCCTTCCCTAAAAAGGGGGACCTCGGATTAGCAAAAAACTACCGAGGCATAACACTTACATCCATAGCAGCCAAAATCTACAATGCCCTACTACGAAACCGAATGGAACCCAAAATCGACAACATACTTAGGAAAAACCAAAATGGCTTCCGAAGAAATAGATCCACACGACCTCACAAATATTAACCATCCGTAGAATCCTTGAAGGTGTACGGGCAAAAAACCTACAAGCGACATTGATATTTGTTGACTTTACCAAGGCTTTCGATTCCATTCACAGAGGAAAGATGGAACAAATCCTACTAGCGTACGGCATACCTAAAGAAACCGTAGCGGCAATAACGATTCTCTATAGAAACACCAAAGTAAAAGTACGATCACCAGATGGAGACACAGAATACTTCGACAGTGTAGCAGGAGTACTACAAGGGGACACGCTGGAGAAGCAGGGATGAACTCATAAGAGATGTACTCTTATGGACCCCCACACATGGCCGTGCAAAAGCAGGACGACCAGCACGAACATACATTCAGCAGCAATGTGAGGATACGGGATGTTGTCCTGAAGACCTTCCTAGGTCGGTTGCCATATTAAGGCTAAAGAATCCATTCTGCCCTACTACTTACACGTAGCAGATGGAAGAATAGTTGGATTTACCACTTCTTGAAGGGTATTAGCCTTATGTAAGATGCAAACAGCCTCATCCAGATTTTTGAACTCGAGTCACAGTGAACATTTCTTACTGCAGTAATCACGAAAGCCTCTAAAAATTTAGCATATATATATATATATATATATATATATATTGGCTTAGTGGGCAGAGTGTTCGCCAGTGACCCATTAGAAGAAATGGTACTCGAAACCTCCTTGCTCAACACTAAGCATTATACGGTACGGATCAAGGGTAAGTGGAGCAATTTAGGGAAAAGAATAGCGCTCTCCCTATACCTAGGTGTTGTAGCTATTGAAAAAGGAGCCATTGGCTCTCCTTCGACGACGGTCACCAACTTCACTTACTTTATATATATATATATATGTGTGTGTGTGTGTGTGTGTGTGTGTGTGTGTATTGTAACGATTATCAAGACGGAAACTTAAATCGACAAGATGAGTTCAATTTTCAGCCTCGTCTCACGCTAAAATTTTTGGGAAAGGCATTAATTGATATCCTTTCCCTCAGCTATGAGTAAAATTGATTGAAGTGGGATCGCTTATCCTTGGTATGAAAACTAGTCTATGAGAAGGACTTCTTTTCCTTCAAACCTCTTTGCACTTCTCATAGGCTAGCGTGATAAACTAATAATGTTTATTATTCGTTATCTTTTGCTTAATGTTGGAGAAATCTTAGAAGTGAACAGGAAGTTTGCACAACGCCATAGTATATTTCTCAGGAAATTGTAACGCAACATCTGCAAACCTTCGAGAAAAAAATGGTGGAAAATTACGATGTTGAGAAATTAACATTGCCTGGTGAATCATTTGATGTAATTTTTTCCCTTCTATTTTTTGGTAATAATAATAATGATAATAATACTCGACCTTGCTAGGGAACTGAAAAAACTGTGGAACATGCAGGTGACAATTATACCAATTGTAATTGGTGCGTTTGGAACAATAACTAAAGGATTACTAAAGGGACTGGAGGACTTGGAAGTTGGCGGACGGGTGGAGACCATCCAAACGACAGCATTATTGAGAACGGCCAGAATACTGAGAAGAGTCCTGGAGATTCGAGGCGACTTGCTGTCACTCAGAATCCATTGAAAAACCATCGGCTAACGCTGATGTTAAAAGCTCTAATGAGTGAATAATAATAATAATAATAACAAAACAGCAGTTGTCGGTTATGTGATGATAGAGACGAAACAATCAATCACATAATAAGCAAATGTAGCAAATTAGCACAGAAAGAGTATAAGACTAGACACAACTGGATGGGCAAGGTGGTCCACTGGGAATTGTGCAAGAAATTGTTAATTGACTATACCAACAAATGGTATATGCCCAACCCAGCATCTGTCTAAGAGAATGACACACATAAACTCCTACTGGACTTTGACATACAGATGGATAACCAAATCTCGGTCAGACGACCAGACATTATAGTAAGCAGAAAAAAAAAGAACTTGGAAAATTGTAGACATTGATGACCCGGCTGACCATAGAGTAAAATTGAAAGAAAGTGGAAAGATGGATAAATACCTGGACGTCCATGTAAATTGTAATTAGTGCTCTTGGTACAGTCACCAAAGGATTAATAAAGGGACTGGAGGACTTGGAAATAAAAGAATGAGTGGAGACCGTCCAAACTACTGCATTATTGAGATCGGCCAAAATACTAAGAAGAGTCCTGGAGACTTGAGGAGATTTGTTGTCTCTCAGACTCCATTGAAAGACCATCGGTTAACCCTGATGTGAAAAACGCTCCAGGTGTAATTAATAATAATAATAATAATAATAATTAGAAGAAGAAGAAGAAGAAGAAGAAGAAGAAGAAGAAGAAAGTTGATAACGATGACAAAGCATTTCATCTGAAATGTGACATAAACTATATGTATCAAGAAAAGAAAGAGGAAGGAGGCATATCAAACTTTGTAGGTTATTTAACACCAAATCCATTTTTATGAAAATAGTTCTATTTCAAACAATTCAGTTTAGCATAAGTACGCAGTTTAAATGTAAGTACAGTTTAATTGTGAAAACCATTTCTATTTCAAACTATTCATTTTAGTCAAGCAGTTCTAATTCAGCTAATTCAGTTTACACATAGTTAAATGTCAAAACAGTTCTATATTAAACAGATCAGTTTAGTGTAAGTACAGTTACAATCTCAAAAAACAGTTCCATTTCAAATAATTCAATTTAGCATAAGCAAGCTGTTTAAATGTAAGTACGGTTTAAATTTCAAAAGCATTTCTATTTTAAGCAATTCAGTTTAGTCAAATAATTCAGTTTAGCATAAGTATGCCGTAAGTTCTATTTAACCCATAGATTGGGCCCTACTACGCCGGGCCAGAGTGGACTTGGGGGCAATGATAATGAAGGGGTGCTCCACATTCCCCAAACCCCCAACATCACTGGAACCTCACCATCAGATTGTTTAGTGTTATATCCAGGACCCTCATGGGGGGTCTTACCCCTCTGTAGAGGTGCAGTTGGTGTATTCTACAGGCACAGCTGACTGGGCAACTATACCCAGGGTAGTCTGGTAGAAGGTCAAGATGTGGAATCTAGTAGTTGCCTTTTGGTACGGACGTATTATTTCGGGCTTTTTCTCTGTCTCTGTAATTGATATGTTTATTTATATTCACTTCGTTTTTTATAGACCGAAGGTCATCATCATCATCATCATGTCGTGCCGCTAGCATGGATATCCCTGACCCTCTCTCGCCACATCTCCCTATCGTTCATCGCCTCCGGCAGGTCTTCAGGGCTGCATCCCGTATCCTCACATAGCTGCTGAATGTATGTTCTAGCTGGTCGTCCTGCTTTTGCTCGGCCATATGTGGGGGTCCATAGGAGTACATCACTTATGGGCTTGTCCCTGCTTCTCCAGCAGTGTCCTGCGTGTCTGGTTCGTCTAACTTGAATAGTTTTCGTGATAGGAGGTAGGTGGCCGTATAGTTGGTGCCTTGTGGGGTGTTGCCGCCAGGACTTGTTCAGTATTGCTCGCAGCATTCTTGTGTAATTGCCGTCCGGCTTCTTCTCCAGCTGTTTAGTTAGCGTCCAAGTAGTGCATCCATATAGCAGTATCAATACGACCGCTGCCTGGAAGAAACTGCGTTTCTTTTTATCGGTCAGGTCTGATTTCCATATGCTCGATAGCTTATCGATAGCTGTCCATGCCTTCGTTAGCCGCGTGTCGATGTATTTTTCGGTTGCTGAGACACTGCTTCCTAGGTAGGTGAATTTGTCTACCAGTTTCAGAGAGGTTCCGTCTAGTGTGGAAATGTCACCTGTTTGATTATAGCACATACATTCAGTTTTGTGCGCATTGACATGGCGGCTCGTTCCAAACTATGCAGTAGTGTTTCAGCTTGGTTTGGTGTATTCGCCAGTAACGCTATGTCATCGGTGTAGTCGGCATCGGTAATTGTTTTTGCAGGGTACCTTCTGCTTCTTTTCTTTTTCAGCTCGAAGCCGTTTTCTCTGATTTTATCAATCGAAGTTCTAAGCACGTAGTCAGCTCGTGGAACTTTTTTGCTTTTATTTCCAATTGTCTTGTTCTCTTAATTCACTTCGCGTTTTCTATAGCTGGGGCAGTCTGTTAAAAGGCCCGTTCGATAATCTCGATTCCATGTGCTTCCGTATCTCCACAAGTCTGACACAAGAGCATCTCTATCGTCCGCTCTGCACTGATCTCTAAAGTATCATATCTCGATTTTTCTTCCCTTCTTTTCCACGAATCTGGCTGAAGGGCGTCTGTAGGCTATTGCATTATCTCAGTCTTTCTTTACTTCTTTCATAATGGTGTATATCAGTAAGACTACATCATGTCCAAACAACATGTAACATGGCTTTTCTCTGCCTCTCCACTCTAGGCAGTTTGGCGAAAGGTCAGAGCCCAGAGCGATGCGAATCTAGTAGCCAATTCATACTCTCTACCCGTGTCTCTTCTTTAGGGGAAGAAATTCCCTGTATTTTATCAATATCTTCCCCCTGAAATGTGATGGTGGCGAAGCCAAGAAAATGTCAATCTCCTCCTAATTTGGTTTCCAACAGTTTGTCGCAATCGTCACATCCACTTTACTCTTACTTTCACCCAAAGGGGACGATGCTCCCAAAATTTAAAATAATTACAATTTTATGTTAATATGACATGACGTCAGTAACCGTTCAATCATAACAGTAAGTGAATTGAATTAAAATTTTCCATACTTGAGCTTTTTTTTTTTTTAATTTGCTGTCTCTCGAAGTTTTTGTTCTCAGACTGCTGATAGAAAAGCGTTGATCTCTGGGTCAAATCTTACGCTATTTTCAGCTTATCTTGGCTTTTTAAGTTTCTGATTCATTAGAACAATTTTGTCATTTTTTTCCAGTCAAAATATCATATTTCCTATTTATTCCTTCTGAATCCATTTTCGTTCGTTTTCACTTTTTACAATGTACTGAGTTTATTCTTCTAAAATCCGCCGGGGAAAATTCTTAGTTATATGGTCAATAAATTTCCTCGACTGACCTATCGGGCGACACCAGAACACTGAGAAGAGTTCTGGAGACTTGAGGAAACTTGCTTTCATTCAAACTCCAGTAAGAAGCCATCAGATAAATGCTGGTATGAAAACTCTCAAAGGAGGAAAATAATAATAATGATAATAATTACAATAAGACGAATCGAGACAATCCAGACTACAGCATTTTAAAGATCGGCCAGAATCCCGAGAAGAATTTTCAGAAGACTTGCTGCCACTTAAACTGTTGTAAAAAAACCCTCAGCTAAAGCTGGTGAGGAAAATTCTCCAAAGAGTTAAATAATAATAATGATATAAAAATGGTTTTAAAATTGCATCTTTATATCAATATCGTCTTCGTTTGGCACGATATTATTTTTCCATCCGCTTCTAGATCCGGTAGCCTAAGTCAGTCTGTTTCGGTTGAAACTTGGTTTGGTTTGGTTTCTTTGTTTAATGGCATATCAACCTTTGTAGGTTATTTAATGCCAAAATCATTCTCTTGGAAGAACATTAGTGGTACTATTTAACTCATAGATTGGAGGATAAGGGGGTTCATACCTTTCCGAAGAGTATTTGCCCGAAAGTGAACGTAATAGCACGACTGGAGTACGAACTCGCTTACTACGATTCCACAGTCCGTGGCTTTAACCATACCACCACGTGGACAACCACTTCATGGAAACTACTTGATTAATCAAAACTAACATTTGCGAGTTCTTTTTTAACCAATTAAAACCAATATTTTTAATTAAACCTTCATTCCTGTTTTGATTCCATATCTTTGCAATTGGTGACACCTGTCAACCATTCAAGTAGGTGTCTATCTAAATGTTTTCCACAACAACAGCAACAACAACAACAACAAAGATAAGGTTATTGTCGTTAAAAATGAATACAGGGAACAGGTTTCAAATCCTGGACGAAGCTGTTTGGATTGAGTCTCTGTGTTCTAATGGCCAAATGTACCATAGCCAGATACGGCCATGTGTGAAATGGACATATAATATTCATATATATATATATAACACAGAACAGAGGAATCTCGAAATTCGAAAAACACGTAACGACTTCTCAGTTCAGGTACGAAACTTTTTATTACCTTTGAGTTTAAAGGTTCTTTGACATAAGGAGAGAGAGACACCATCTTTCTATTCTGGCTTTTTCATCTGCACCCCCCAACACGTGTGGCACCCGCCACTAAGGTCTCCGTGAGCAAGCAAAAGCCAACCGTCTTCTCTCGAGGCAGGTCTCATCTCAACTAACTGACTTTTTCAAAATCTCCCAAAATCCACTGCGCGCTTCCGGTGCATGACGTCATTCGCACTCGCTAGCCTCCGTTTCCCATCTCGGGCTATTGTGACATCTCTGAGTGACACGTCCGCTCTGCGCGTGCGCGTGAACACCTGTGTTAATGTTGCACCTAACTAACCCATGTGCTGAGCCGAAACGTTCTCAGCCTAACTAAACCCAAAGGCATAAACCGAAATCTCTCGGCCATTATATTACACAAAGTGCTGGACTGAACCCTCGAGGTAATGATTGAATGATCCTTCAAGTTTAGAAAGGAGATAAAGTTAGTTAAAATTAAACCGCAAGAGCTGATCAAACTCCATTTCTACACTGATTCCCCGTCTTGTCGGACGAATAATGTGAAATGACAACACCATGAAATAAAAGTGATACGCTTAGCTTTGCTTGTTTAATGGCATATCAACCTTGGTGGGTTGTTTAATGCCAAAGCCATCCTTATAAAAGAATAGTAGAGGTGATTTTTTACCCATAGCTGGGGGGGGGTATAAAGGGGTTTTATACCTTTCCCAAAATATATCAAATTGTGCAGATATAGATGCGTCGGAGTTGTCCTTCATCCCGACACAGAAGAAGCAATTGGGGTCACGACAACGAACAAGAACAAAGATAGCAACACTAAGAAACAAACAGAGCGACATGAGGCGCTAGGCAGGACGATCAAAGAACGAATAAAATGAAGATACAGAAGCTGTTTTATCGATAGAGTAAGAGCTATATAACAGAATGAATAATTTTAAAAAATTTATGTATGTATATATAATATTCGACAATGGTCCGAGAAGCCGGGATTCAATCCCAGGTTAAGTCGTACCAAAGACTCAAAAAATGGTACTTTTTGCCTCTTAACTTAACATTTTATGGTACGGATCAAGGATAAGTGGAGCAATCCAGGGAAAGGAGTAGCGCCCTTCCCTACACGTCAATGTAGTAGCTATTGAAAAAAGAGCCTTTGGATCACCCTCGACAACCGTTGGCAAACTTTATATATATATATATATATATATATATTCATTAAAATGTTGCCGAAAAAGTTGCAACATTGCAACCAATAAAGCCTTCATCGATTAATGACCCTGAAGTTAGGCATGGTTTCGGGTCGAATTCCGACGAGAGCTCCCCCGTGATACTACACTATACCACCTGGCTTCGTTGGTTTGACGTCACAGTGCGGGAATGCCACTTCCATAAAAACGTATTTTCTTTCTGATCTTGAAGCCTCTTGGCATACACCATTTTTTATGTTGGTGACAAGGCGTGCTTGCTAAGATCTGCAGAGGTCAAATTAGCCATAAAAAACAACAAGACGTAAGACTTCAATAGGAATTATATTGGTAACTCAGCCGTTTCTAACGCATTTCTCTTGCAGATGTTCGTACTAGGATAGACCGGTCCAACGTGTTTCTCAAACGGATCTGTTAACTCAATGACGTAAAAACTCTTTTCGAATCAACTGTCCAGACCACGAGATCCGGACAGTGGGCGGTTAACATTATCTCAGGTGGAACATCGAGAAGTTCCACTTCTGTACGATGCTCCATGCAATCTTCTAACAACGAGGAATTGTTCATATTTTTAAAACTCCTGGCATGTTTCCTTCTTTCACAAAATTTATTAATTGCGTTGAATAAGATATTTTATTGGCGAATTCACAACACCTTTTTGTTGCCTCAGCAACGACCAGCAACACCTGGTTATGTTTCCATATGTAGCTTTTCAAAAAATACTCGCCACTTCACAAATATATTTGATTCTATCATACGGTCGAACAAGGAAGAAAAGGTACACACCCAACTGCAATTGCGTAAAAGGACTAAATATATCGTACTGGAATATCAGTGTAGCACAATCATATATATATATATCATCATCATCATCATCATCATGTCGTGCCGCCAGCACGGATATCCTTGACCATCTCTCGCCACTTTTCCCTATCGTTCATCGCCTCCGGCAGGTCTTCTGGGTTACATCCTGTGTCCTCACATAGCTGCTGTATGTAAGTTCGGGCTGGTCGTCCTGCTTTTGCTTGGCCATATGTGGGGGTCCATAGGAGTACGTCACTTACGAGCTCGTCCTTGATTCTCCAGCAGTGTCCGGCGTGTCTGGCTCGACTAACTTGAATAGTTTTCGTGATGGGAGGCAAGTGGCCGTACAGTTGGCGTCTCGTGGGGTGTTGTCGCCAGGACTTGTTCAATATTGCTCTCAACATTCTTGTGTAATTTCCGTCTAGTTTCTTCTCCAGCCGTTTGGTTAGCGTCCATGTAGTGCATCCATATAGCAGTATCGATACAACCGCTGCCTGGAAGAAACTGCGCTTCATTTCATCGGTCAGGTCTGATTTCCATATTATTGAGAGCCTATCTATAGCCGTCCATGCTTTCGTCAGTCGTGTGTCGATGTCGTTTTCTGTTGATGAGACGCTACTTCCTAGGTAGGTGAATTTGTCCACTAGCCTCAGAGAGGCTACGTCTAGAGTGGTAATGTTGCCCGTTTGGTTCTAACACATATATTCAGTTTTGTGCGCATTGACATGGAGGCCAATGCCTGCTGCAGCTCGTTCCAAACTATGCAGTAGTGTCTCTGCTTGATTAGGCGTATTCGCCAGTAACGCTATGTCATCAGCGTAGTCGGCGTCTGTGATTGTTTTTGCGGGGTACCTTTTGCTTCTTTTCTTAGTCAGCTCGAAGCCATTTTCTCTGATTTTGTCGATCGAAGCTCTAAGCACATAGTCTAGACAGATGATAAAGAGGTATGGGGCTTGCGTGTCTCCTTGTAGTACTCCTGCAACAATGTCGAAGTATTCGGTGTCTCCATCTGGTGAACGTACTTTCAGTTTTGTGTTTTTGTAGAGGATCATTATTGCTGCTACGGTTTCTTTAGGTAGGCCGTATACTAGTAGGATTAGTTCCATTTTCCCTCTGTGGATGGAATCGAAGGCCTTGGTAAAGTCGACAAATAGTAATGTCGCCTGAAGGTTGTTTGCCCGGACGCCTTCAAGGATTCTACGGATGGTCAATATTTGTGAGGTTGTGGATCTATTTCTCCGGAAGACATTTTGGTTTTTCCTAAGGATGTTGTCTATTTTGGGTTCTATGCAGTTTTGTAGTAGGGCATTGTAGATTTTGGCTGCTATGGATGTAAGTGTTATCCCTCGGTAGTTCTTGGCTAATACGAGGTCGCCTTTTTTAGGGAAAGGAAGGATGCATCCCTTCATCCATCTTTCTATCCTATTTTGACTATAGACAGCGTTGCATTGCCGGAGCAGTATATCGTCGAATTGTCTAGTCTTCCACACTTCTGGGGGGATCTCGTCTAGCCCTGCAGCTTTCCTATTTCTAATTTTTTACGAACCGAGTCGAGTTCTTCTTTGGTGAAAGGCCTTAGTTTAATGTCTAATTGCTTACTGATAATTCTGGTGATCGGTTCATCCGTTATTTTCGGTGGGCTTCCAAGTAGATTTTTGAAATGCTGTTCCCACAGTTTTACTCTTTCTTGTTGGCTTGTAGCTTTCAATTTTGCTTTGGCTGTGCTCTTCCTTCTACTTACTTCGTTTATTGTTTGCCAGGCTATCCTGGATTGTCTATCTTCCACCGAGTCTCTGTGTGGGAGTCTCTGAGTGTGTTGAGGATGGCCGTCAGAATCAGAGGGATTTTTATCTTCAGCATCTTTGGACGGCGACAGATTATCTGGAAGACCTTCCTTTGTCTGTCTATTTTGGCGTACAGACCAGGTGCCCGCGTGAAACCATGTAAACCTACGTGAAGGTCCCAGTCCGAACGTAGGGGTGTCAAGGATGATTTAGCCGTCGGAGAGTTGGCAGTGTAAGAGTCAGGCAGTTTGGGAGAGAGACGCAGGTCGGAAGGGTCTCGAGAAGTCAGAGAATGGCCACAGAGAACAGTGAACAGAGATGAGTCAGCATTTTCGGTAGCTGTTAGGAGTTTCACAAAGCACTTGGGATAGCCAGAAGCAAACACACGACGTACAAAAAAATGCTACAGACATTATTATGTTTTGTTCTCGAATACGTTGTTTTGTCTTTCTTCCTCCCTTTGTTTGTTGTTTTTTTATAGTAATTTTTTTTGTTCGACTTGTGAAATGCTCAATCATCCAGGTGTAAGATTTAATTACGAGGTCCTTAACTAGACGATTAAACGATAAACCCGGCAAGTGGGTTATTTCACAATCAGAACTATGCTAGACACAGCCAAATACTGTTCAACTCTAATAGAACAAATATTGTCAAGTTGACATCACTGCTCTTTAAGAAGTCTGCTTTCCAGAGAAAAGTTGCCTACAAGAGGATGGCATCGGATAAAACCTCCATTAGTCATGCAAATCAGTAGAAACGGAGAGACGCTCTTCATGGTTGGAAATACCATCGCTTTCCCACTCGATAAACCTGCCAACAGGTTATGCTGACCTCAACATATCCATCCACCTCCGTCTGAGTTTTCAGCAACATACCTCAGCATTCAGTGTGTACTAGCCATCTCATCGAGGGAAGTATCCGGCGTTGTGGTTAACGGTCAGGACTATGACATCATAGAAAGCAAATGGAATTTGAATTCGCTGACTATGATGTGACAGTCCAGTATATTAGCCACTACGCCATGGGAACTTCTTTCTAATGATCTTCTATTGAACGTCTGTTTTTGATTCTTATCGGGCGCCCCATACATCAGGCCTCGTGTCAAACTAAACTAAATTTAGCCAATGAAAATATCATATTAAAGTTATGCTTATAATCAAGCATTTACAAATGAATCAAATACATAACGCACAAGAGGAGGATATGGCGTTATGTGAATCAAACCAAAGCCGAACCAATTTTTTTCAGCCTTGTACCAGTCTGAGAAACAGCCGTTCCACAAAGAACTTAAAGCCACCGAACCGATAATCGTAAAAAGAAGGCAATCATTTTTGGTTTTCGCATTGATTGTGACTTTTGAAGTCTTGTTTTGTTCGAAGGGTTTGCTTCAAACGTTTGTTCGTGGTAACAGACAAGACCGCCACGCTGTTTGGAATGCCAACCTCACGAAAGATAAAGAAGGCGGAAGAAAATACTTTTCCTAAAGCGATGCATCTTTTATTGGCACTCCCTACCCTTCGCCCTCAAGCCGACATCTTGAACAAAATCAGGAACACAATTAATATCAGAGAAGCAAAAGCCTGGAAAGTTAAAGGAAAGGAAGAAGGAGAGATGAAGGAAAAGAAAAATAAGGGGGAAAAGAAAAAGAACCGAAAAGGAAAAGAAAAAGAACTAAAAAGGAAAAGAAAAGAAAGGAAAAAGAAAAGAAAGGGTAATTGAAAGGAGAGGAAAAAGAAAAGAAAGAAAGGAAAAATTAAATAGAGAGAAGAAAAAAGAAAAAGGAAAGAAAAAGAAAAGAAAAAGGAAACGAAAAAGAAAAAGGAAATGAAAAAGAAAAAAGAAATTGAAAGAAAAGAGAAGAAAAAGGAAATGGAAAAGAAAAAATAAGAATAAAGAAAAGAAAAATGAACAGAAAAACGAAAAGAGAAAGAAAAAGAAAAGGAAAAGGGAAAATAGAAAGGAAAATGAAAAGAAAAAGAAAAAAAGGAAAACAAGAAAGAAATCGAAAGAAAAGTGAAGAAAAAGGAAATAAAAAAGAAAAGAAAAATAAGAATAAAGAAAATAAAAAGAAAAAGAAAAACGAAAAGAAAAAGAAAAGAAAAAGAAAAAGGAAAATAGGAAAACGAAAAGAAAAACGAAAAGAAAAAGAAAAGGAAAAGAAAAAGAAAAAGGAAAATAGGAAAACGAAAAGAAAAAGAAAAGAAAAAGAAAAAGGAAAATAGGAAAACGAAAAGAAAAAGAAAAAAAACAAAAACAAAAACAAAAAAGAAATTGAAAGAAAAGTGAAGAAAAACGAAATAAAAAAGAAAAGAAAAATAAGAATAAAGAAAAGAAAAGAAAAAGAAAAACGAAAAGAAAAAAAAAGAAAAGAAAAACGAAAAGAAAAGAAAGAAAGGAAGAAGAAAAAGAAAAACGAAAAGAAAAATAAACGAAAAAGAAAAAGAAAAACGAAAAGAAAAAGAAAAGAAAAAGAAAAGAAACAGAAAAAGAAAAACGAAAATAAAAAGAAAAGAAAAAGAAAAGAAACAAAAACAAAAACAAAAAAGAAATTAAAAGAAAAGTGAAGAAAAACGAAATAAAAAAGAAAAGAAAAAGAAGAATAAAGAAAAGAAAAAGAAAAAGGAAAACGAACAGAAAAAGAAAAGAAAAGAAAAAGAAAAAGAAAAAGAAAAAGAAAAACGAAAAGAAAAATAAACGAAAAAGAAAAAGAAAAACGAAAAGAAAAAGAAAAGAAAAAGAAAAGAAACAGAAAAAGAAAAACGAAAATAAAAAGAAAAGAAAAAGAAAAGAAACAAAAACAAAAACAAAAAAGAAATTAAAAGAAAAGTGAAGAAAAACGAAATAAAAAAGAAAAGAAAAAGAAGAATAAAGAAAAGAAAAAGAAAAAGAAAAACGAAAAGAAAAAGAAAAGAAAAGAAAAGGATAGAAAAAGAAAAAGAAAAACGAAAAGAAAAGAAAAAAAGAAAAGAAAAAGAAAATAGAGAGATAAAGAAAAAAGAAAGAAAAATAACCGAAAAAGAATTTTTCATTAATTCCTCTCGTCCCTCGATAGAATAAAGGATTTATTCTAATCGCTGCTACAAAAAATAAAATAAAATAAAACAGAATAAAATAAAATAAATTTCAAAAATTACCCCCCCCCCATGGTGGCAACAGTAGAACAACGGTTATGAGTGGAGTGTTGGAAAAGTTTGGCTTTGTAGGAAAATAGACAAAACAATCATGGTGAAGTGATATTCGCCATCGGAGCCGTGTTTGGGCGCTTTTTACTTTTTGCCGTGTGTCTCCTTGCCCACCTCCGAATAGACAAGTGCACCCTTCTGGGTTTCATATCCTCCCACCCCGTTACTTTCTCATAACCTACCCAGAATTCATTACTCTACTACAAACTACAATTTGTATTATTTATCTTTCATTTGATGTTTTTTCATGTAGCGTTTTTATTGTAAAATTGTTGTCTTCGCGAGTGTCCATCTTCCGTCATGAGGGAGGTTGCGTTCTCCAGATAATCTTCAGTTGTCATCTAATCCAGTTTTCACATGGTTCTCGGTGATGTTGAGTAGATGGTTTATTATTAATAAGATGGATTAGATTAGGAAAAGTAATGTGGAGTATGTAATTCACACTTTGGATGTTTGGACTAATAATACGTTGGAAAAATGAATTTTCTGGAAAAACGTTATTCTGTGTATGGTATTAAACTGAATCCTGTGGTGAGGCTCCGGTTCTAGAGCATTTGGAGATCATTGAGTCATAGCCATTATTCCGAGATTTAGTCAGACCGGATTACTCGTAACTATTTTCTTTTTCTTTTGTCTTTTCCATTTTGTTATCTTTTCCTTTCTTTTTTTCTTTTGGTTTACTTTTCCTTCTTCTTCTCCTGTTTTCTTTTCTTTTCTTTTTTCTCTCTTCTTTTGTCTTTTCCTTTCCTTTTCTTTTTCTTTCATCTCTTTCTTTTCCTTTTCCTTTGCTTTTTTTTTCTTTTTCTTCACTTTTTCTTCACTCTTTCTTTTTTTCTCTCTTCTTTTTTCTTTTTCTTTTCTTTTCGTTTTCTTTTCGTTTTCTTTCATTTCTTTCTTTTCCTTTTTCTTATCTTTCTTCTTTTCTTTTTCTTCCCTTTTTACTTTCCATTTTTATTTCTATTCCTTTTCTATTTCTTTTTTCTTTTTCTTCACTTTTTCTTTTCTTTTTCTCTCTTCTTTTTCTTTTCTTTTTTCTTTTTTTCGTTTTCTTTTTCTTTTCAGTTTTCTTTTCTTTCTTCTTTTCTTTTACTTCTCTTTTTCTTTTCCATTTCTATTTCTTTTTCTTTTCTTTTTTCTTCTTTCTTTTCTCTTCTTTTTTCTTTTTCTTTTCCTTTTCCTTTTTTTCTTTTTTCTGTCCTTTTCTTTTTCTTTTTCTTTTCTCTTATCTGTTTCTTTTCCTTTTTCTTTTTCTTTCTATAATAATCCTGCAGGTTGGATGGTCTCGATCTGTCCTCCGATGTCAAACTCTTGCTCGTACCAATTTTTTGGGGTCCGTTCCAAGTGCGCCGATTACAATTGATATCACCGTTACTCTCGTGTTCCAGAGCTTTTTTTAGATCTTTGTCAAGGTCCAAGTACTTTTCTTTTCATTTTTTTTTTATCTTCAATCTGTGGTCTACTGGGACGATAGAGTCCACAGTTCGTATAGTTCTCATCTTTTGTTAATTTCTGGCCGGGATTAGGGGATCTGTTTATATCTTAAAATCCCAGAGAATTTTATGCATCTCATTCTCTCGGACGAGTTATATATATATATATATATATATATATATATATATATATATAACATCTAGTCATCATCATCATGTCGCACTGCTAGCACGGATATCCCTGACCCTCTCTCGCCACCTGTCTCTATCATCCATCGCTCCCGGGAGGTCTTCCAGACTACATCCTGTATCAGAACAGAGTTGTTTTAGATAGGTTTTGCTGGTCGCCCAACCCTAGCTCGTCCTTGTGAAGGGGTCCATAGGAGTACATCGCTTATGAGGTCATCCTTACTTCTCCAGCAATGTCCCACATGTCTGGTTTGTTTAACTTGGATATTTTTCGTGATGGGTGATCGGCGGATGTACAGCTGCTGCATTGTTGGGTGTTGCCTCAAGGACTTGTTCAACATTGCTGGCAGCATTCTTGTGTAATTGCTGACAAGCTTTTTCTCCATACGTTTAGTTTGCGTCCATGTAGTGCATCCATATACCAGTATCGGCACGACCGCTACTTAGCAAAAATTGCATTTTGTTTTATCGGGTAGGTTTGACTTCCATATGAGCGATAGTCCATCAACAGCTTTCATGCCTTTGCTAGTCGCGTGTTGGTGTCTTTCTCGATCGATAAAAACACTGCTTCCGAGGTAGGTGAACTTGTTCACTAGTTTCAAATGACCACCCTTTAGAGTGGAGATGTCGCCTCTTTGATTAAAGCACATTTATTCTGTCTTGTCTGCGTTGACATGGAGGCCTATGCTACCTGCTGCTCGTTTCAGACTATATAGCAGGGATTCAGCTTGGCTGGGTGTATTTCCTGGAAGCGCAATTTCATCGTCGTAGTCTGCATCCGTAATAGTTTGTGCGGAGTATCTTCAGCTTCTTTCTTTTGCCAGCTTGAAACTGTTTTCTTTCATGACAATATTTAGTAAGTAAGTAAAGTAAAGTTAGCGACCATAGTCGAGGGTGACCCGAAGGCTCCCTTTTCGATAGCTACTACACCAAGGTGTAGGGGAGGGCGCTACTCCATTCCCAGGATTGCTCCACTTTACCCTTGAACCGTACCTTATAATGCTGAGTGTTAAGCAAGGTGGTATCAAGTTCCATTTTTAAAGTCTTTGGTATGACTCGACCTGGGATTGAACCCAGGTCTCCCGGGCCATTGGCGAACACTCTAACCGCTGGGCCAATGTTAATTTCTTCCACAATTCCCCATGGATCATCTTCCTCATTAAGTCGGCTTGTTTTTGTTTCCTCTCTTTTTCCGCATAACCTACTCTAGCTATTCTGTTGCGTATTATCTATTTTATCTTCATTATAATTGGTCCTTATGGCGTTGTTTTGGGCTGCTATTAGAAGAGATTCAGTTTTTTTTTCATAAAGTTTCGCTTTCTTAGCCATGTCCACGTCTTCACGTATGAGATTTCGCCAGTTTTTCACTTTAAATATCCGTATTGTTGTTTTCTTCCCACATCTGTTTCTTTGATTTTTTTTTTGTTCTGTTATCAATGCTGTTTCTGGTCACCGTAATTTGTTTTTCTTTGTTCTTTCTAATGTAGTCTGTAGCTCCTCGTATCTTTAATGCTTGCAAGTCCACTTCCTCTTTCATTTCTTGACACATAGAGTGTGACCATGTCATCTCTCAGATGAAAAGCTTTGTTCTCTGATCGATTTGTTAATGTTCTTCTCTCGTCCGAGTTATTCCGAGTACCATACTAAAAGAGTTAACCCAGGTGTTTATCCCTTTGATAAGATTTCTACGTCAGAGTTGATTTTCGAGAAGCTTTCTCGTTCGTCTGAGATATTTTGTTGTCATTTTCGATTATAGGCATTTGTTCCCTAAGCTTCTAAGGAGACAATCATCAGGAGGTTGCTGGTTCAATCCTGACTGTAGGCAAGTAACAATACAGGAATACTTAACACTTGTACGCGGTTATGGCTAACGGAATTAAAACAGGCGACTACCGTGGATTCAATAAAGGACGTAGTTCGAAATTCCGTGAAGGTTCCCGAGTTCGACAAGCACCTGAAGAAGGCCGGAGGACGTATCGACCGAAACGTTGTGGAAATAACAATAAAGATGAAGACAATAGTCCGAAAACCCTTAATGATAAAAATCAAGCTTCGTCTCAGAAATTCAGACAACTAGTAGATCACCTGTTGTCTTTGACCTATTGATGGAACGCTAACAATAACTACCACACCAAGTCAGAATTAACCTGGGAGTAATGGCTATGAGGGGGTACTCCAAATTCTCCAATGTTTCCGGACAGAACCCTTACTATCAGATGGTTTTGTGTCATGCCCAGGAAACACATAGGTTGGGGAGGGGTCTCACACTTCTGCATAGATGCAATGGGCATATTTATGCAACCCTAACCAACAATGCAATTTACCTTTGTGTGCACACCTTACTCTATTGCATTTTCTACTACGACGTCTTCTTCCAATTTATATAATGTACATCGGAGAATGGTTCTAGGAACATGGGTGAAAAAATGAGCACACAGCAATCTCTGCGTACGTGTGCCGTTCGGTGTCCAAAAAACCAATTGGTTTAGTATTCAAACGATTTTCTCAGTGTCGTCTGATCACGGAACGCAGTCTAGATGTAAGTACACAGTTTAATTGTCAAAAAAATTTCTATTTCATACTATTCAGTTTCGTCAAACAGTTCTATTTCAAACAAATCAGTTTAGTCCTAGTACAGTTTTTGTCCACTCACAGTCAAGTGTCAAAGCAGTTCTATTTTATGGAACGCAGTCTAAATGTAAGGGCACAGTTTAATTGTCAAAAACATTTCTATTTCATAATATTCACTTTCATCAAACAGTTCTATTTCAAACAATTCAGTTTAGTACAAGTACAGTTTTTGTCCACACACAGTCAACTGTCAAAGCAGTTCTATTTCAAACAATTCAGTTTCGCATAAGTACGCAGTTTCATTCTATTTGACCCATTTATAGGACCCTGTCAGGTGCTACCACTCCAGGCCAGAGTGGACCTGGAAGCGATGGTAATGAAGGGGGGCTCTGCATGCCCCAAAGCTCCAGCATCATTGGAACCTCACCATCAGATTGTTTAGTGTCATATGCAGGATCCTATTTACCCCAACCCCTCCGCTCGGGTAGGATATGACACAAGGTCAATTTTTTAAGCGGAGTTTAGCAGGTTTGAATTCAGAGTTTTCCTTCTCCTAGACTAGTTGCCTCACCAAGGCTGAAAAACCTAGTCTGCCCTACTATTTACCCATAGCTGGAGGGAGAATAATGTCATATGCAGGATACTCATTGGGGAAGCAGAGAACCAGTTGGTTTATTCTGCAGCCCCTGCCGACAGGGCCATATAAAATAACAAGTTAACCTGAAAGAATTGTTAGTCGATGAAGAGATGCAATTGATAATTTTTGATTCGCATCATAATTTTCAACTTGCATTCAGAAGAGCGAAATATATAAAAATATATCTTATGTAGATAATGAGATAAGTTTCAAGATCATTCAGAATAATTGGGGTCATGGAAAGATACCATTTGTAGAGTTGGTTGGTTGGTTGGTTGTTTTTTTTTATGGCGTATCAACACTTTTCGGGTTATTTAACGCCGAATTAAGTTATTTTGACTTAGTTTGGTTTTATGGTATATCAATCATTGTAGGCTATTTGATATATATACATATATATATATATATATATATATATATACAGGGTGGAACGATAAAATTGTCGTCCTAAAGAAAACAACACAACAGCTTTATTTTTAAAATTTTATTGAAAAAATTAGTTCAGGTAACTTGATTATGTTGTAGAACTGACATCTATTCAATGTAGCCGCCTTCAGCCTCAATCACCGCCTCGATACGGATCCGGAATTGGGAGCATGCCTTTTCTACAAGCGCCGGCGGGAGCTCGACGAATACTCGGCGGATGGCAGCGATCAGGCTGGCTTTGGTGTTTTGGGAGGTCATGTTGGTGATGTTCTCGACGTATGACCAAACGAAGGAGTCCAGCGGGTTCAGGTCGGGGGAGGATGGGGGCCAATGAGAGAAGGGTACAAAGTCGTAGCACTCCTTCTGAAGCCAAGCCTGGGTCTCTTTGGACTTGTGGGCCGGTGCCGAGTCCTGCTGCCACACCCACGGATTTGCATTTTGAGAGTGCTTGGAATGGTCCTGTTGTCATAAGTTGGATCGGTAGAGAGCATGAGTTGTACAGCGGCGCATCTCCGATCTCGCTCGTTGAACATTGTGTCACTTTCAGACATGATAGAAGGCTCCTATCGCACTTGGGATTTGTACACAACTGGCCAACTAGTAGATGGTCTGCAACAACAAAAAAAAGAAAACCGGTTTTAATTAAACGGAAATGGAATCATGTCGTCTTTTCTAGGGCGACAATTTTATCGTTTCACCCTGTATATATATATATATATATATATATATATATATATATATATATATATATATATATATATAATTCTATTTCAAACAATTCAGTTTAACATTAGTACGCAGTTAAAAATTTCAAAAACAGTTCTGTTTCAAACAATTCATTTTTTTATAAGTGCGCAGTGTAAATGTCAAAAACTGTTCTATTTCAAACGATTCAGTTTAGCATTAGTACACTGGTTAGTTCTATTTAACCCATAGATAGGACACTATCTTGTGCTACCACTTCGGGCCAGAGTGGAGCTGGCAGCGATGGCAATAAAGGGTTTGTTTGGTTTGGTTTTATGTCAAATCCACCATTATAGGTTATCCAATGCCAAATCTATTTCTGTACATATAAACATCCACTATTTCAAACAATTCAGTTTTGAATAATTATACTGTTTAAAAGTCAATAACAATTCTATTTCAAACAATTCAGTTGAGCATAAGGGCACAGTTTTATTCTATTTGACCCATCAATGGAATCCTTATCAGGTGTTACCACTCCAGGTCAGAGTGGACCTAGGAGGGATGGCAATGAAGGGGTACTCTTCAAAGCGCCAGCATTACTGGAGTCTCACCATTAGATTGTTTGGTGTTATATCCAGGACACTCGTCGGGGAGGACTTACCCTTCTACAGAGATGCAGTCGGTGTATTCTATAGCCCCAGCCGACTGGGTCAGACAATAAAAGGTTACACCGCATTCTCCAAATCTCCAGCATTACTAGAGCCTCACCATCAGATAGTTTAGTGTCACTCGTTGGGGGTGTCTTACTCCACTGAAGAGATGCAGTCGGTGTATTTTACAACCCCAGCCGACTAGGCCAACTATTTGTAGAGAATAACATAAAAATCAAAAACTTTCATAAAAGCTAGGATCATCGAAAGATACTATATGTAAAGAATTACATAAATTTCAAACTTTTCTGAAAGCTAGGAGTAACAAAAGATTGCACATATAGAGAATTACTTAAGCTGAAAAACATTCATAAAAGTTAGTATCTTTGAAAAAAAACTTATGTATGGAATTACATAAGAATCAAAAACTTTCAGAAAAGCTCGGATCATTTTAAGATAGCATATGAATAGAATTATATACGCTTCAAAAACATTAATAAAAGCAATGATCAGTGAAAGATGCCTTATATATTTAAATACGTACGCATCAAAAACATTAATAAAAGCTAGGATCAGTGAAAGACGCCTTATATATTTAAATACGTACGTTTCAAAAACATTAATAAAAGCTAGGATCAGTGAAAGATGCCTTATATATCTAAATACGTACGTTTCAAAAACATTAATAAAAGCAAGGATCAGTGAAAGATGCCTTATATATTTAAATACGTACGTTTCAAAAACATTAATAAAAGCTAGGATCAGTGAAAGATGCCTTATATATCTAAATACGTACGTTTCAAAAACATTAATAAAAGCAAGGATCAGTGAAAGATGCCTTATATATTTAAATACGTACGTTTCAAAAACATTAATAAAAGCTAGGATCAGTGAAAGATGCCTTATATATCTAAATACGTACGCTTCAAAAACATTCATAAAAGCTTGGATTATCGAAATATACCATATTTAGAGAATTACATAAGAATCAAAATCTTCCAGAAGAGCTTTGATCTTTGAATAAATATGTATAAAATTATACACGCTTAAAAAAAAAAGTTCATTAAAGCTCGGATCATCAAACGATACGTTATGTATAGAATTGAATACACTTCAAAAACATTAAAAAAAAGCTAGGATCATTGAAACACTCCAAATTTAGAGAATTACATGAGAATCAAAAACTTTCTGAAGAACTCGGTTCATTGAATGATACCATATCTATAGAATTACATACTCTTAAAAAACGTTCATTAAGGCTCGGAGCATCAAAAGATACGTTATGTATAGAATTAAATACGCTTCAAAAACATTAATAAAAGCTAGGATCATTGAAACACTCCAAATTTAGAGAATCAAAATCTTTCTGAAGAGCTCGGATCATTGAATGATACCATATGTATACAAGTACATACGCTTCAAAAAATTCATAAAATCTAGGATCCTTGAAAGATTATGCCAGTGGATAATTACTGTTATACCGGAACTATACTCTCAGTGACTCTTTTTAGTATGACACCGGTAATAATATAAATGGACGGTGTCTGACTACTTCATGGAGGAAAAGCGTTAATCGTTCTCTGATAGCCTTGCCAACTCTTCGGCTTGTACCTGTATTGAACCAACGATACAACAATTACATAAGCTGCAAAAACATTCAGAAAAACTTGAATCATTAAAATATGACGAATGTGGAGAATTACATTAGCTTTAAAAATATCCATGAAATCTAGGATCATTGAAACATATCATATGTAGAGCATTATATAAGCTTCAAAAATATTCATTAAAGCTCAGATCATCGAAACATACCATATGTGGAGCAAAACGTTAGTTTTAAAAACAAATTTTTATTCTTCCTGAACAGAAAGTATTATTTCTGAACTGTTTATTCCTAAAGTAAAATGATTTTTTCCAATGCCTAATGTAGCAATGGCATAATCTTTACAGTATTAACATAGTAGGGCTCATTGATATATACGATATATATACATATATTGAATAACTCGAATCATCGAAGGATAGAATCTATAGAGCTTTACATAAGCTTAGATATCGTTCAGAGTTATAGAATACCGTATGTCGAATATGCCATCATATTTAAATGAAATTTGAACTCACGGTTAATTGAATGATGCCCTTATACAGAGCATTATTATATCAGCCTCAAGAACATTTAGAAGAGCAAAAATAGTTGAAACTTACCTCATGTAGAGTATCACATACGCTTAAAAAATATAAGAGCTCAAGAGACGGCGTACAATAATTCCCAGCCCATTAAAACACTTTTGATGCACCGTAATGGTTTATTGTGTGCTTCATCTCCAGCCGTTTAGTTAGCATCCAAGTAGTGAATCCATTACACAAGAATGCTGCGAGCAATATTGAACAAGTCCTGGCGGCAACACCCCACAAGGCACCAACTATATGGCCACTTGCCTCCCATCACGAAAACTATCCTAGCTAGACGAACCAGACATGCAGGACACTGCTGGAGAAGCAAGGACGAGCTCATAAGTGATGTACTCCTATGGACCCCACATATGGCCGGGCAAAAGCAGGACGACCTGCTCGAACATACATTCTGCAGCTATGTGAGGATACGGGATGTAGCCCTGAAGACCTGTCAGAAGCGATGAACGATAAGGAGAAGTGACGAGAGAGGGTCAGGGATATCCGTGCCTGCGGCACGACATGATGATGATGATGATAAATTGTTTATTATTATTAATAATATTAGCCTTATTGTAAAATGTGATGTACAAGTCAATTTGGCATATAACTCGACTCTAATATTTTAACTCAGAATAAGACTTATAGGCGCTTTATAGGCCGACCGTCAAAACCTATTATAGGCTATGTGTACGTACTTTTTCTCTGACGTCAGAATTACATCAGCCATATACGGAACATAAAAACCTTTCATAATAGAGTTTGTATTCGTAAAAATTCATAATCTATTGAGCTATCATGAAATTGCGCCGCTAAACAAACATAGTGTAGTAATCTGACTGGCTGAATGGGTACTGTAACGTTCCAGTTAGTGTTTACAGTCAGTGCATCGACTTTTGATAACGGCGTGTGATATAGCGTTTATATAATACTTGATTTGTATTACGGTTTTATTATTTTATATTCGTTAATTTGTTCAATGTGTCCCCCAAACAGTCGACTGCTAGTTTTGTAGACATTTTTAACCTTTACTCCACAACGGTTTCTTCAACGTTGTTTAATAGCATATCAAGCTTCGTAGGTCATTTAATGCCTAAGCCATTCTTGTAGCAGAACTGAAGTAATACTATTTAACCCATAGTTCGAGAATAAGGATATTCATACTTTTCTAAGGTGTATTAGTTCAAATGTGAATGCTCTTGTCCAACAGGAGCTCGCACTCCTCACTCAAGGCATAAGTCCAAGTCTCCCTGAGAGCTTATCCTTAGTTCTTTCTGATTTACACTTTTACTCATTATTGATATATAACTTTGAAAAGTAATCTTTACATTTTTGTATACTTGTTCCCAAAAAGTTTTTTTAGCACATGGTCCTATCGAATACAGCTAATTTTTTAAAAGATCTATTTGACCCATAGATGTGTTACAACTCCGAATCAGTGACTCTGGCAATCGAGTAGGTACTCCACACTCACCAGAGATCTAGAGTCTCACCATTAGATACATTTTACTATCATACCCCAGAGATCTCGTTTTTAGTAGCGGCGGGTCTTACCCCTCTAAAGGGGTTACAATTAACGTATTATAAGCCTCGTCGATGGGGTTTTAACGAAACATGATTATTACAACGTATGCAAATAGACACTATTATCTAATCTTTTATTCTGATGTTTGGTTGACTTTTGTATACATAGACGTTGTCCATTTACAGCCGACACAAACACTTTCTCCAGCCATTTTTTGTGACTGAGCTAGTCTTCGAATTGTCTTATGAATATAAATTGCAACTTGTCTATGTAGATAGTTCGATATATCACACATTGATTAAATTGTCTTTGTTTGCCATTCATGTTGCTGACGTTTGACATGGTGTTTGGAGTTTGGCAGCGAACTGAATGAATCTCTGGAATACAGCAAAGACGTCGGTATTAGCAGTTTCTTAAGTGAAAATTGGCTGGTTTCTCTCTCGAAGAAAAAAAAATAACGAAAATCAATACAAAAATAGATGTTTCACACTGACTGACGTAAAAAGCCAGCCTAGACGGCTGGGGCAATAAAATACGCCGACTAAATCTCTGTAGAGGTGGAAAGACCACCTCAACGAGTGTTCTGGATATGATACTAAACCAATTTAAGGCGAGAAGTCTTGGAGCTTTAGGGAATGTGAAGTACCCCTTCATTCTCGTTACTCACTGGTTCTCTATGGCCGGCGTGTTTATATCTGTTAGGGTTCCATTTATCGGTCAGATAGAACTGTTAAACCATTGAACTGTGTGCAAACAAATAACTGATGTTAAATCGAATTGTTAGTGTTACATAGCAATACTTAAAACCATTTAGCTGTGAAAACAAATAAATATTTTTAATAGAATTATCAGTGTTAAATTGCAATACTTAAAACCGATTAAGTGTGTGCAAAAATTGAATTATTCTTATTACATAGCAATATATGGAAGAATTCAACTGTGTGCAGATGAAACTATTAGTGTTAGCAATATTTGAAACCACATCTCTGTATGCAAACAAAGGTTTAATATTAAATAGAATTTTTAGTGTTACATAGCGATACTTGAACCCATATAATTGCATGCAAACAAATTACCACTAACTCATTGATAAATAAAATAAAACAAGACCCCCCGCCAATGACTTTTCTGGATATGACATTAAACAATCTGATAGTGAGGCTCCATTTATGTTGGAGCTTTGGGGAATTTGGAGTACTCCTACATTGCCATCGCTTGCAGGTCTACTCTGGTCCGGAGCTGTAATACCTGATTTGTTCCTATCTATGGGTTAAATAGAACTGTTTGACATCTAAACTGTGTGCAAACAAATGACTTGTGTTAAATTGAATTGTGAGAAATAGAACTATTTGATCATCTAATTGTGTGTAAATAAATGACTGATGTTTAATTGAATTATTAGTGAGAGATAGCAATACTTGTGTAACATATTGACCATCAACCCAGCCGTCAATCAAGGAACAGGTGCATCCGATCGAAGATATCAGGGTATAATCTTGACTGTGGACGGGTTGAATTGGGTGCAGATGCGACGCTCACAGGAAGCAGGTGGACGTAAAACAATGATCTAACCCGGTGCGACAGGAAGTTCAGTTAGCTAGAGTCAGTAAGTTGGAGTTAAGATGCTGTAGAGAGCACCAGCACCCAACAGAGGGCTATGGGCCCTCAGGACCCCCGATTGAGCAGCCCAGCAGAACGACAAAGAAGTGTTGCTAAAGACAAAGGAACTGGGGGTCAATATGTTGCAGTTTGTTCAGTCTCCAACTGACCTCTCACACATAACCCTTTCGCAACCATTTCGAATAAAGCGTGAGAGGTATATTTTTCTAAAGTGTGTTCGCACGTCTTTATTGTCGATTTTGTTTCTGCATGTATATGTATCATGGTTGTGACTATAAAATACGTGGAACCATTTAACTGTGTACAAAAGAATGAACTTAGGGTTATTTAAAAATATTATCTAGAAAATGTGTTTACAAATCATTTTGTCGTATCGTGGTAAGGGAAAGATACACATTGAAATAGAGTTTATTTATTAACTCAAGTGGTACAGTCCGACTAGTATTATAAGTCTTGCACTGTTGGTGTTACTACTTACAACTGACCGACGTCCTTTCAGTGCTGTCTCTCTGCTTCTCTTTCTGCTTCTGCTTCTGCTTTTCCGAGTTTCAGTAACACAGCGTCTTTATACTTCCGAGATACCGGAAATCATATGGTACGAGCTACAATACAACACATATATATATATAATTTGACATTGAATAACCTACAATGATGGATATGCCATAAAACCTAACCCAATGATTTAACTGGTTTCAGTTTCAGTTTCATTTTGGTTGTTTAATGGTATATCCATCTTTGTAGGTTATTTAATGCCAAAGCAATTCTCCTCGAAGAACAGTAGTAGTACTATTTAACTCTATTTCAAATTCCTTGTATTCGTGATCTTTTTACATCCTTCAGAAATAACGTCTCTAACTTTATTTTAAAAAAATAATGATCTTGTCCTTTACATTCTGTATTAGAAAAATCTGTTTCTTATTTAAAAAAGATTATTACATTGATAAATAAATAAATAAATAATTGATATTCCACCTATCAAATAAAGAATTGCTTCATCTCTTTTTTCAGAAAGAAAACCTCGAGATGTATCAAAAAACGTCTATTTCTGTAAAAGTATACATAAATAAAATCCCGATAAATATATTCTCATTCAGGTGCGCAGAGGCATAACATACATTTTTTTCTTGCATATACATATATATAGTAAGGTTTGGTTTGGTTTCTTTGTTTTATGGAATATCAACCTTTGTAGGTTATTTAATTCCAGAGCCATTCTCCTAAAAGAACAGTTGTGGTACTATTTAACCAATAGCTGATGGGATAAGGGGGTTCATACCCTTCCCAACGGTATTTGCTAGAAATTGAACGATTCCGCAGTCCATCGCTTTTATGATTTAAATGGGTACAAACAAATGGTTAATAGTATATAGAATTATTCGTGTTAGATTCAAATACTAGAATTATTTAACTTTTCACAAAGAATGAACTCAAGCTCGTTTAAAAATGTTTTCAACAAAAATGTGTTTACAGATCATATATATTCAATATATGTATTAACAGGATTTGGCAATAAATAACATATAGTGGTTGTTATCCCATAAAACCAAACCAAACCAAACCAAGCCTTCAAAGTATAATACAAATAATTTTCCCATTCGTCTAGTGGTAGAGTGTTCGCCCATGGGCCGGAAAACTGGAGTTCAATCTCAGCTCGAACGATACCAAAGACTCAAAAAATGGTACTTGATAACTCTTTGCATAACACTCAGCAGTATAAGGTACGTTTCAAGGATAAAGTGGAGCATTCCAGGGAAAGGAGTAGCTCCCTCCCCTACACTTCGGTGTAGTAGCTATTGAAAAGGGAGCTTTTGGTTAGCCCTCGACTAGGGTCGCTAACTTTAGTTATTTATATGGTTTAAAGTAACTATTTCTGCTTATTAATGACAATTTGTTTTCAGTTATCTGGTTTTACGTAACTAATAACAATTATCTCCTTCGAGACCGGTTGCCATAAAAAGCAATTCTTAATAGAAATAATTTACACAATCTGGAGTCCCACGATAAAATGCAGTTTAGTGTCATACTCAGGGCACCAATTTTCTTCTTTTTTGGGTGAGTGGGAAGATGGGTTACCCCCTCTGCTGCAGAGATACAGTCAGTGTACCCAAAACATGTCGACAGGGTGGTGTTTTAGCGGTACGTTTACGGGAATAAATGAATATTTTAAAAGCAAAAGGGACTATTTTGAAGTAAATTAATGTTTTATTCATTGTTCAATTCTGTCTTGGTGAATACAGCTTCTATCTTGATATTTTTCAAACACGCCTGTGACACGATAAGCTTTCCTGTCTCTTGGTGTATATATTTAAGTTCAAGCATTTCTGTATATGTACGTGTATTTCAATAAATATGCGTGTGATTTTATATCTGTGGAAGGCTAAAAAACATATCAGCTGACATATTGAGATAAAAGCAACTAAAATGAAGATACTGGTCTAAATAAATTCTAGTTCTTAAAACTATCAATGGTATTATCTTTGCCATTAGAATACAATTTCCCCACCATAGTTACAGTTATTAAAGACAAAATGGCAACAAAATCAAACTCATATAAAAAAGATTTCTTGAAAAGAAGAGACAAAAGTCTTTTGGTTTGGATTGTTCTTATATTGACACTAACTAATAGGAAACCTTAACACTCAGTCTTGTGATTCAGTTACACTGTGGTGTTATTGTTGAGAAGATGAAAAAGAAGAAAAGAAAACTTATTAAGTGACTTCTAATGTACTATATATATTTCTTTACTTATATCTTGGCTAAAAAGTCTGTGAAACTTGGAAATATTTTCAGTTCTATTTCTGGGGAGACATTTAAGACTTGAATAACCTCTACTCTTTGCTGCTTCCAATAAATTTGTACATTTGTAAAATCTAAGATATAAACATACACAGGTTTTACCTTTGAAATCATAGTCTTGTGAAGTGAAGATACTGGTCTAAATAATATGTAAAGTGATATCTAAAGACCATTGAATGCTGCATACACTTGAAGAAGGCTGAAGAAAATATTGTTGAATTAAAAGCTTTAAAAAGATTAAATTCCTAGAAACATATGTGGAACAATTTAAACATTATTTTAATTTATTTTTATTCTAAGCTGAATCATGGTCAATCATTATTATTGATTTTGACTAGAGTTCCCTTTTTCCTTTTAATTTTTAAAAACTCACTCAGGGCATAAGTCCAAGTCTCCCTGAGATCTTATCCTTAGGTATATCTGATATACACTTTTACTCATTATTGATATATAACTTTGAAAAGTAATGAAATCTTTTTAAAAAGATGAAAGAAAATACGAGTCAAAATTAGCAATAACAATGTGGGACACTTAGCAAGCTTAACTAGCAAACCTACACGAGTCTCATTGGGTGCTCCTTTCATATGGCCTTGTGCCAAATCTAAGCAAAAAGCTTAGTAAATTACCACTCTAAGTTCTTCTGTACCTGGCTACCCATATTTTGGTGCAATAATGCATGTGCATGTAGATGCAAGCATATCTATATGAGTATGTATGCATATATACATAAGGTTTATGCATATATATGCATATGGTGGGATTACTGCATGTGCATGTAGATGTAAACATGTCTATACGAGTATGTATGCATATATACATAAGATTTATGCATATATATGCATATGGCTGCATTAATGCATGTGCATGTTGGTGCAAACAGGTCTATATGAGTATGTATGCATATATACGGACATAACGTTTATGCATATATATGCATATGGGTGCAAAAATGCATATGATTAATAGATGCAAGGGTATCTCTTACCGTATATAGTCTTATTTACCCAACACTCTGCACACGAAGATTGCGACACAAGGTCAATTTTAAGAGAACTTTCCCACATGAGAATTTAGAGTTTTCCTTTTCCTACACTGGTTGACATAACAAATTTAAAGATCCCAGTGAAACCTCCTATTTACTCCTAGCTAGCAGGAGAATATTTGGATTCATAGTTTTCCCAAGCCTATTATCGCTATGTGAAATCCAAACAGCCTCATTTAGGATTTGAACCAGGGTCATTACTATATGAGTGCGTATGTGTATAGGTGTTGTGCATGTGTATGTATATGCATGTAAGTGTAAGCCTATCTGTGTGTGTGTGTGTGTGGCATAGGTGCATAAACGCATTTGTATGTATATATATACATATGTATGTATGTGGATATTGATGTACAGTTTAAAAGATATGAAAAAATTGAAAGACAATTTCTCAATAAAGATGAAAGGGTTATTTTGTTAATGTGCGTTATCGACTGAAGTTTTCGGGGTTAGTACGGTCAGAGGTCAGTAGAAAACGATCTTTTTTTTAGTGTATTTTAGCTCTTTGAGGTACAAGCTGAGGAAGCTGTTTTATGTTTTTGAAAGTCAAGGCAACCATATATTTAAAGGAGCTGTCAATAGTTGGACTCACAACATACAAGAGAACTTTTCCAAGTGAGGATTTAGAGTTTTCCTTCTCCTACACCGGTTGACATACCCAATTTAAAGAGCTCAGTCAAACCTACTCTTTAACCGTAGCTAGCAGGAGAATATTGGGATCCATAGCTTTCCCAAGCGTATTATCGCTACGTGAAATACAAAAAGTCTCATTTAGGATTTGAACAATGGTCATAACTATATGACCCTGGCGTATGTGTCTGTGTATAGTGCATATCTATGTATAAGTGTGAGCTTATCTTTATGTGTGTGTGTGTGTGTGTGTGTGTGTGTGACATAGGTGCATAAACGCATATGTATGTATGTATGAAAAAATTGAAAGACAAGTAACTCTTAGAGGTGCAAGGTGGGAATGAAGAGAACATTCCCAAGTGAGATTTTAGAGTTTTCCTTCTCCTACACCGGTTGCCATACCAAATTTAAAGAGCCTAGTCAAACCTACTATTTACCCATTGCTAGTGGGAGAATATTTGGATTCATAGCTTTCCCAAGCGTATTATCGCTATGTGATATACAAACAGCCTCATTTAGGATTTGAACCAGGGTCATTACTTTATAAGTGCGTATATGCATAGGTGTAATGCATATCTATGTATATGCATGTAAGTGTGAGTCTATCTATATATATGTGTGTGTGTGTGTGTGGTATAGGTGTATAAACGCGTATGTATGTATGTATGTATGTATGTATGTATATGGATTTTGATGTATAGAAGTATCTAAAGGATATCTAAACTTGTAAAAGTGCTAGGTAGGTTTTAAAAGATATGAAAACATTCAAAGACGATATCTCGATAGGGATGAAAGGGTTATTTTGTTAATGTGTATTATCGACAGACGTTTTCGGGGTTAGTACGGTCAGAGGTCAGTAGAAAAGGATTTTAAAAAAATGTATTTTTGCTCTTAGAGGCGCAAGCTGAGAAAGCTGTTTTACGTTTCTGGAAGTCAAGGCCCCATATATTTAAAGGAGCTGTCAGTAGTTGGATCACATCATACAATGATCGTTATGTTAGTCTTTATGCTATGAGTGCTTCTCTACCAGTGACACTTTCGTTCATAGACTGTACACCCAACCTTGCACCCTTGATTTTCTAGGAAATTAGGAAAATAAATCATTAAAGAAACGAGATTTTAATCATTTGTGTCTCAGTCGCTGCGTGATAGAGAGTCTAACAAAACAGACACGATAGCTGAACCGGGATACTTAAATAATATCCTAATGTAAAGATATAAATTTACCCAACACCTCGCCATGAACAGGATGCGGTACAAGGTCAGTTTTTTTAGCAGAGTTTAACAAGTTTGAATTCAGATTTTTCCATCCCTTAGACAGGCTGTCGTATCTAGTTAAAGCTCCCTGTTATCTTCATAATTTGGAGGTGCACGTGGTGTAATAGTTATCGTCGCAGGAAATGATCACGGCGACACGAGTTCAAATCCTGGACGAGACTGATTGCATTTTCACATAGCACTAATACCCTTGGGAAAGGTATGAATCCAATTATTCTCCCTCCAGCTATGGGTAAATAGTAGGGCAGACTGGGTTCTTCAGCCTTGGTGAGGCAACTAGTCTAGTAGAAGGAAAACTGTGAATTAAAACCTGTTAAACTCCGCTTAAAAAATTGACCTTGTGTCATATCCTGCCCGAGCGGAGGGGTTGGTAAATATGGTTATCTTCACTATTTATTCAATGTTGGCGAGAGAATAGTTGGATTAATAATTTTACCAAGGTAATTAGCGCTATGTAAGATGCTAAGAGCCTCGCCCAGGAATTGAACTCGGATCTTCATGTCCATTTTCTATGAGGGTAACCATTACAACACATGAGCCTCCTTGTTAAAAAAAAACTAACATTCCAAAATCTGAATCAACGATATTCGAACACACACACACACACACACATGTATGCATGCTTACACATATTTACACAAGTTTTATTTTCACGCACTATGTAAAGATATCATATATATTTTGCAACTATAATAGTTGGTTTGCTTTCACGAGGAGAACATCTTGCGCCTTTTTTCACAACCGGAAGTAGGGCAATCAATGTCTTTTTGTCCTCAAACGAGAGATGGCGTCAATCGCACTCAAGCGGTTGACCCATATTCCTAGATTTTTTTTTTTTTTTTTTCTGTATTTTTTCTTTTCTTTTTCTTGCTACTGCACTCTATCCTCTCACGAATCTATTTATACTTCTTGACAACGTCTATACTTTAATTTAAATGCATCAGTTATTGTGAAAATATAAATAAATGAACCATTTTGACAAAGTTTTCCCGGCGGAATGCCAACGTAGAGATAAGTCAGATTAAGCTTCTTTTTTTTTTTTAAAGACTAAATACATGAACCTACTGTATTCAGAGCAATGTTTGTTGACGTGGGTTTCATTTTAGCAGTAGTCTTTCCCCTTCCAGCTGAAAATCAAGGCTATAATTGTACATTCCATCAGAAGAACTACATTGTTTCTCATGTGATATACTGTAGACCTCAAAACTGAACACTGTCTTGTGGGTTTACCTACGATGATATATATGATGAAAAATGTTACACACATGAACGTGCACTCATCCATTATTATATAATCGGTGAGGAGGGGGACAAAATAATAGAAATATCAGTAAATTTCAAACAAATTTATTTTAATATGATTTTCTGATTGCAGCCTTCCCGTGAAGCTTTGTGTAACTCCTTTCTCACAGTTTTTGAGGAAACTAAGAATCGAGATGGTCATTAAGCTCTGCTGTAATTTTTGGAGCTGTATACTTGTGATATTTCTTACCAATCCACGAAAGAGTCCGACTGTCCCTATCAGACAGCTTTCGCTTTCTTCCAGAGTTTTGCTTCTGTGAGGAGGTTTTTCTTTCTTTCTCAAATGCTGTCACTACTTTCGAGACTGTACTCCTTGCCACATCAAATAATTCGACGGTTTTTATTACACTAGTGCCTGCCTTACGAGCACTAACAGTTTTACCTCTTTTAAAGTCTGATTGATCTGCCATTTTAATGAATTTTTATTAATTTCTTCTGATGATACCTGTAAAAGACGCTAATTTAGTAAAATAGGACGAGAAAAATTAATAATAAATTTAAAAAAATCATCGAAATAACAAACAAAAGGGTTTTATAGGCGTTTCAAAATTATGATACTAAGATTCAAGGTGTTTCCATATTTTGTCCAATCCTGTATATTTTTCTGAATGTGATTGTGCGTGTGAGTATATATGTGTGTGTGCGTGCGTGTATGTTTGTGTGTGTTTAATGGTATCACTAAACGTTATGATAAAACCGGTTCAGTGACATCATATATTACGTGAATGAAGCCGTTCAAGTTAAATTAGGTAGCTGCTCTAGATGGTAGTATCATGGTACTTGGAGGTGCGCTGACATTCCTGTGGATTGCTTCGTTCCATGTGGGATTAAAAGCTGTACAGATAAATGTGCCAAGTATTTTTATTCGTGAAATTATGATTTACGAGTCTGAAATAAGCCATAATGCCACGTAAGACACTAAAATATATATTGTACAAAAAGGGTAAAAGAACTTTACCCAGGAGGCAGGTCGAATATGATAATATGAAAATATATAATTTGTACTTGTAATCCAATAATAATAATAATAATAATAATAATAATAATAGTAATAGTAGTAGTAGTAGTAGTAGTAGTAGTAAAAGAAAACCTGCCCAGGAGAGAACTTTGCCATCCTGATGGACTACAGAGTAAAAATCAAAGAAAATGAAAAGAAAGACAACTACTTGAACCTTGATGGAGGTGCCCGTGGTGTAATGGTTATCGTCGCTGGATATGGACACGGCGACACGAGTTCAAATCCTGGACGAGACTGATTGCATTTCACATAGCACTAATACCCTTGGGAAAGGTATGAATCCAATTATTCTCCCTCCAGCTATGGGTAAATAGTAGGACAGACTAGGTTCTTCAGCCTTGGTGAGGCGACTAGTCTAGGAGAAGGAAAACAGTGAATTCAAACCTGTTAAACTCCGCTTAAAAATTGATCTTGTCCTGCTCGAGCGGAGGGGTTGGTAAATAGGACTACTTGGACCTTGCTTGAGAACTAAAAAAAGCTATGGAACATGAAAGTGACGGTGATACCAATGGTAATTGGTGGGCTCGGAACAGTCAAATCAACAAATCAGTAGACGTACCGAGACCATCCAAACTACTGCATTACTAAGATCGACCAGAATACCGAGAAGAGTCCTGGAGACTTGAAGAGACTTGTCACCAAGACTCCAGTGGAAAACCATCAGCTAACGCTGGTGTAAAAATCACTTGGAATGATAATAAACAGCAGGTGTAGGTTATGTGGTGAGGACTGCGAATGCAGCAAGAGTATAAGACTCGACACGGCTGGGTGGACGAGGCGATCCATCGGGAATTGCGCAAGAAATTGAAGTTTGACCATGCAAAAATATAGTATATGCACCACCCAGAATCGGTCTTGGAGAATGAGACGCAGAAACTTTGCTGGAATTTTAAGATACAAACGGATCACTTAAACTTCGCCAGACGACCACGCCTTGTAATAATCAACAAGAAAAGAGAACTTGCTGAATTGTGGACTTTGCTGTACCATCTGACCACAAAGTAATATTGAAAGAAAGCGAAAAGAAGTTTTGGTATCAGGACCTTGCTCGAGAAATGAAAAACTGTGGAACATGAAAGTGGCGGTTATACCAACTGTAATTGGTTCCCTTGGTACAGTCACCAAAGGAGTGGTACCAGGACTGGAGGACTTAAAAATAAGAGGACGAGTGGAGACCATCCAAACTACTGCATTATTTACATCGGCCAGAATACTGACAAGAGTCCTGGAGATTTGAGAAGATTTGCTGTCATTCAAAGTCTAGTGAGTAACCATTTGCTAACACTGGTGTGAAAAACTCGTAAAAGTGTAATATACACATATATATATATATATATATATATATATATATATATATATGAACACCTTTTAAGGTTATTCTTCTTCAAGGCTGGAATCGGTCTGAAATGACACACGAAAGTTGATATACCATTAAACAAAGACAACATAACATAAAGTCGCTGTCTCAAATTTCAGATAAGAAAAAAGTCATAAGGTTGTCTGAATTCCGATGAATTGAATAAAGCCTAAAGAAGAGGCTAAAAATAACTTAATAAGAAAAGGTCATTGTTTATGCTATGCTTGGATAAAAAAAAATCCTGCTATATTGGAGTTTAGAAATCAGGTAAGTTTGAGAAAAAAAAATGAAAATTAATTTCGGACGAACCAAAAAAATAGGGGAGACTATTGTATCTAGAATGACGGTTATTAGGGGTGAATAAAAATTGTGACAAGCTGAACAAAATGTTGGCTTGTATTGACACGTGTGAATATTAAGAAAACTAACTGGTCGGTGGGAGGTTTTGATTCGTTGCCAATCCTACGTTGAATCTAAATGAACGGAGAAAACCGGGTTGAGTTATTTGTTGACTCTAACAATAGTTGCATTAAACTTTAAGTAACAGGAAACAGTTTTTGAAGTAGACGCTTTTAATTCGTTTATATATATATATATATATGTATATTCGACGAATGCGTAAAGCGTAAAGCATGAAACTCAGGGTCACAGACACTATCATGTTATATATATATATATATATATATATATATATATATATATATATTTAATATAATATAAAAACGCCATAAGAACCAATCATATCAAAGCGAGAATAGATTATACGCAACAAAACAGTAAATGTAGGTTATGCGGTGACAGAGACGAAACGATCAATCACATAATAAGCGAATGGAGCAAATTAGCACAGAAGGAGTATAAAGCAAGACACTTAGGGTCGGCAAGGTGGTCCACGGGGAAATGTGGAGGAAATTTCAATTCGACCATACAAACAAATGGTATATGCACAACCCGGCACCTGTCCTAGAAAATGACTCGCATAAACTCCTATGGGACTTTAACATACAAATGGATCACCTAATCCCGGCCAGAAGACCAGACCTCATAATAATCAACAAAAAATCAAAAAAAAGAGAATCTACAAAATTGTAGACTTTCTTGTCCCGACAGACCACACATTAAATCTGAAGGAAAGTGAAAAGAAGGATAAGTACCTCGACCTTTCTAGAGAATTGAAAAAGCTGTGGAACATGAAAGTAACGATTGTGCCAATTGTGATTGGTGCGTTAGGCACAATAACTAAAGGATTATTAAAAGGCCTGGAGTACTTGGAAGTTGGTGGACGGGTAGAGACTATCCAAACGACAGCATTGCTAAGAACGGCCAGAATCCTGAGACGAGTCCTGGAGACTTGGGGAGACTTGCTGTCACTCAAAGTCCAGTGAAAAACCATCAGCTAACACTGATGTGAAAAACTCTAAAGGAGTAAATAATAATAATAATAATAATAATAATAATAATAATAATAATAATACGAAACGATCAATCACATAATAAGCGAGCAAGCAAATTAGCACAGAAGGAGTATAAGACTGGACACGACTGAGTAGGCAAGGTGATCGACTAGGAGATGTGCAAGAAATTTAAATTTGACCAAATGAAAAATTGTATATGCGCAACCCAGAAGACCAGAACTTATAATAATCAATACCCCCACCAAAAAAAGAGAACTTGACTTGCAAAATTATCGAATTTGCTGTACCGGCTGACCACAGAATGAAATTGAAAGAAAGTGAAAAGAATGAAAAGTACCTCGACCTTGCTAGGGAACAAAAAGCAAAAACCAAAAAAAAACTATGGAACATGAAGGTGACGATTATACTAATCCTGATTGGGGCATTCTGTACAGTAACTAAAGGACTATTAAAGGGACTGGAGGACGTGGAAGTTGGAGGACGAGTAGAGACCATCCAAACTACCACATGGTTGAAAATGGCCAGAATACTGAGAAGAGTCCAGGAAAGACCATCATCTAACGCTGATGTGAAAAACTCTAAAGGAGTAAATATATAATATAATTCCATGAATTAGATATATGTATATTAAATATATATATATATATATATATATATATATATATATATATATATATATATATATATATAATATAATTAATATAATATAATTCAATGAATTAAATACATATATCTAATATGTACATATTTATTATATATATATATATATATATATATATATATATATATATATATATATTGAGTACCTCGGCTGATGTAATGTTTAGTCAGGTAAACTAGCAAATCTGCGCGAGTTTGTGTGAACCCCCTTATCCTCCCAGTTATTGGTTAAATAGTACCACAACTGTTCTTTTAGGAGAATGGCTCTGGAATTAAATAACCTACAAAGGTTCATATGCTATTAAACAAAGAAACTAAACCAAACCTTACTATATATATGTATATGCAAGAAAAAAATGTATGTTATGCCTCCGCGCACCTGAATGAGAATATATTTATCGGGATTTTATTTATGTATATTTTTACAGAAATGGATGTTTTTTCAATACATCTTGAGGTTTTCTTTCTGAAAAAGCAATGAAGCATTTCTTTATTAGATAGGTGGTATATCATTTATTTATTTATTTATTTATTTATTTATTTATCAATGTAATAATCTTTTTGAAATTATAAACGGATTTTTCTAATACAGAATGTAAAGGACAAGATCATTATCTTTTAAAAAATAAAGTTAGAGACGTTATTTCTGAAGGATGTAAAAAGATTACGAATACAATGAATTCGAAATAGAAAAAGTTCAATTATCGCCTGATGACGGAGAAGCGTGAAATTGGTAATTGCGATTAACGGATTTGTATGCTAATATTTAATACACAAATAGCTCAGTCTTGAATATTGGTAACTGATACGGAAATGACAGCCAGCCAACAGTAAGTTGTTCATTAGATTTAAAAACAAACAAAAAACATTGTAGTCAAAGGGACAGTGAGCTTGGGTTGGTTGGATTTTATGGCATGTCAAGGTTATTTAATGCCCAATCCTGGGTATATATATATATATATCGGTCATATGGAAGTCGGACCTAACCGATAAAATGAAACGCAGTTTCTTCCAAACAGTGGATGTGTCGATACTGCAATATGGATGCACCACATGGACGCTAACTAAACGTATGGAGAAAAAGATTGACGGCAATTACAGAAGAATGCTGCGAGCAATATTGAACAAGTCCTGAAGACAGCACCCTACAAAGCAACAGTTGTACGGCCAACTACCACCCATACGAAAACTATCAAAATTAGACGAACCAGTCATGCGGGATTCTGCTGGAGAAGTAGTGACGAGCTCATAAGTGATGTATTCACGTGGACCCCTTCACATGGACGAGCAAAGGTAAGACGTCCTGCTCAAACTTACATACAGCAGCTCTGTGCCGATACCGGATGTAGCTTTGATGACCCGTCGGAAGCAATGGACAAAAGGGAGGTGTGGCGGGAGAGGGTCTGAAATATCCGTGCTGATGGCGTGACATGATGATGATGATATATATATATATATATATATATATATATATATACAGCAATAAAAAAAATAAACTCCCTAAATACTGAAGCACATGATTTGGTAAACCAATTCCAACCTGAAACCAAGACACTTATCAAAAAACTTGAAAGGATCTTAATGAAATGATATAGACAAAATGTGTCTTTATTATTTAATCAAAGATGCTTAAATATATTACTTTTAAATATAGATTGTAGGTAATATTTTAAAACAATTTCAGAATTCATTTCTTTGCACACAGAGTAAAATTGAAAGAAAGCGAACAGAAAAATAAGTACCTGGATCTCGCTAGAGAGGTGAAAAAGCTATGGAGCATGAAGGTAACAGTGATGCCAATTGTAATTGGCTCCCTTGGAATAATATCCAAAAGCTTAATAAAGGGACTGAAAGAGTTGGAAATGAGAAGGCAAGTGGAGACCATCCAGACTACAGCATTATTAAGATCGCCCAGAATACTGAGAAGAGTCCTGGAGACTTGAGGTGTAAAATAAAACTCTCAAAAGAGTAATAATAATAAAAAATAAAAAGCCTTCGTAAAGGATTGAACACTTCTATTTGACCTATTGATAAGACTACAACGTGTAGTACCTATCCGGGTCTGAGTGGACCAGGGAACAATAGCAATGAGGTGGTATCCCATATTCCCGAAAGCTATAAGACTGGAGATTCTCCACCAGATGCAGTTTAGTGTCATACCCAGGACATTCATAGGAGGTCCTACCCCTCTCGAAAGTTGCAGTCGGCGCATTCTAGTGCCCCAGCCGGCTGGGCAGTTTACATAACGTATGAATTAAATGATTTTACATGTGTAAATAAGCTTATCTTGGCTTTACTTCCGTTTATTATGTGTTAGTTTATCGTCGATACTCTAATGCTAATATTGGAACTTAGTGAATGGGACGCAACGAAATATCCTCCCTAGCACTGTGTAAAATCTATATATCTATCAGATATGTATATCTATCAGATATATATATATATATATATATATATATTGATTCATCAAAACTTCTCAATAGGTCTCGTTATCGCTCACAGTCTCGCCTAATTTTTATCTGGCCTCGATACGTCGATTGCTATTCAAGATAAAAATGACAGTAATTCTGATACACTTATAAACACTCAATGGGAGAAAGGAAATAAAAAAATTACATGCAGCTCAATTATTGGTCGGCAAAATTTATATTTACCCAATCCTTATACCTCAATCAGGATGTGACATAAGATCAAGTTTTAGGCTGTGTAGTGGGTAGAGTGTTCGCCGATGGTCCAGGAGACCTGGGTTTAATCCCAGGCCACGTCATACCAAAGACTTTAAAAATGGTACTCGTTACCTCCTTGCTTAACACTCAGCAATATAAGGTACATATCAAGGGTAAAGTGGAGCAATCCAGGGAAAGGAGTAGCGCCCTCCCCTACATCTCGGTGTAGTAGCTATTGAAAAGGGAGCCTTCTAGTCACCCTCGATTACGGTCGTAAACTTTACTTACTTACTCCTTGTTTAAAGTTGGAGTTTTCTTTTTACAACATAAGCTATAAAAAATTCATATACTGTCCAGGATTGGTTTGTTTTGTTTCGGTTTTATGGTATATCAACCGTTGTCGGTTATTCAATGCCAAATTCTATTTATTCATATATATTAAATGTATGTATGATTTCTTTACACATTTTATAGATAACATTCTTAAACGAGTCTGAACTCTTTTTTGGACACAGTTAAATGGTTTCAAGTATTGCTATTCAACATTAGTAATTCTATTTATCAAGTATTTCTATCTAATTTAAAAATTAATCTTTTGTTTACACACAGTTAAATGGTTTCAAGTATTTCTATCCAACACTAATAGTTCTATTTGCACACATTTGAATGATTTCAAGTAATTCTATTTATCAAATATTTCTACCTAATTTAATACTAACTATTTGTTTGCACTCAGTTAAATGGTTTCAAGTATTTCTATCCAACACTAATAGTTGTATTTGCACACATTTGAATGATTTCAAGTAATTCTCTTTATCAAATATTTCTACCTAATTTAATACTATTTGTTTGCACACAGTTAAATGGTTTCAAGTATTGCTATTTAACATTAGTAATTCTATTTATCAACTATTTCTATGTAATTTAATACTAACCATTTGTTTGCTCACTGTCAAACGGTTCCAAGTAGTAGTTTGGTTTGGTTTTATGGCATATCAACCATTGTAGGTTATTTAATACCAAATTCTATTTATACATATATATTAAATATATGTATGATTTCTTAATACCTTTTATAGATAATTCTGAAACGAATCTGAGCTTTTTTTTACTCACAGTTAAATGGTTTAAGTATTGCTATATAACAGTCACAGTTTAACATCAGTTTGCACTGATAGTACGTTCTATTTGACCCATAGATTGGACCCTATCAGGTGCTACCACGCCGGGTCAGAGTGGACCAGGGAGCAAGAGCAATGAAGGGGTACTCCATATTTTTCTAAAGCTCCAACATTGCTGGAGCCTCACCATCGGATTGTTTAGTGTCATATCCAGGTCACTCGTTGGGGAAGTCTTACTCCTCCGCTGAGATTCAGTCGGAGTATTCTATAGCCACAGCCGACTGTACTATACTGTTCTGTCTGTGACATAGTGTTGTACAGGTTCCTAATGTAATTTACGAAGCTATTTGCTTCGATGCGGCACAAGGCCGAATGAATGGGGCACCCAATGAGACTCGAACTCACTCTTGCAGGTTTGCTAGTCAAGCTTGCTAACCATTACACTATCAGAGGTGCCCCTGTACAGGTTCCTAATGAAGTTTGAGGAAAATTTTAAATACTTTTACAATATAAGCAATTAAGAAATAACATATACTATCTCGGAACCGAATTTGTGTTACATAATGTTATCCAGGGTACAAAAGTAGAGTCTGAAGGAGAAAATGGTATTTTTTTATATTTCTTAAACATAAGCAATGAAGAAATATCATATACTATCCAGTAACAAAATTTGCATCATAATATTATCTCAGGCACAAAATCAAAGTCGGAAGGGAATATATGTTTGGAACAAACGGCTAAATCAGATAAAAAACAGTATTGGTATAGAACATTCCTAGATTGAATCGGAGGATTTCAGAAAAATATGGTAAGAAAAAGAATTTGAGAGGTTAACAGTTTCTTTCAAGCAGCGGTCGTGTCGATACTGCTATATGGATGCACCACCTGGACGCTCGCAAAACGGCTCGAAAAGAAGCTAGACGGCAACTACACAAGGATGTTGCGAGCAATATTAAAGTCCTGGCGACAACACCCCACAAAGCACCAACTATACGGCCACCTGCCTCCCATCACGAAAATTATCCAAGCACGAACCAGGCACGCAGACGAGCTCATAAGTGATTTACTCCTATGGACCCCCACTTATGGCCGAGCAAAAGCAGGCCGACCAGCTCGAACATACATACAGCAGCTATGTGAAGATACAGGATGTTGTCCAGAAGACCTGCTGGAGGTGATGAACGATAGGGAAAAGTGGCTAGAGAGGGTCAGGGATATCCATGCGGGCGGCACGACATGATGATGGTGATGATAAATCATTTAAAAGAATTTGATCTGTTTATAGATATTCGATAAATAGTGTACTTGTTCCGTGCTAAGATTCTTCGGGTTTTTTTTTTCTTTATTCTTTTTAAACATCTTTGATGTAAGAATATCGTAAAAAGTGGAGATGCCTATATTAAGTCAAAATTACCAGTTCCTGCCTGATCACCAATGCTAAGAAGTAATGAGCCTGGTCACTGCTTAGATGTGTGGTCACTTGGAAGTACCAAGTATTATTAACCTACAGTCAGGATGCTACATAAAAATCAATTGTTACGCGGAATCATAGCTGGTTTGAATTCAGAGTTTTCCTTCACCTGGCCTAGTTGCCGTATAAAAGTCAAAGAGATCAGTTTTCTCTATTAGTTACCTATAGCTGGGGAAAGAATAGTTTCATTATTTTTCTTAGGGGTATTAGCACTATTTGAAATGCAAGCAGCCTTGTCAAGTATTTGAACTAAAGTCGCTGTGACCATTTACTTCGACGATAGCCGCTACACCACAAGCTCGTCTAAGGCTAGAAAGCCCAGTCTGCCTTACAATTTACACTTAGCTCAGGTAAAAGGGAGAGGAGGATTGATGTATTTCTCTAAGGGCATTAGCATGAAGTGAAGCCCAAACGGGATTTGGTTTTGGCTCTCTGAGTCGATATCCTATCACAATAGCGACTTCTAGACGGAAGTATGTAGAACGTTGTCTCAATTTTCCAGCTGAAATATGATGTTGCCCAATTTACCAACCCCTCCGCTCCGGCAGGATATGACACAAGGTCATTTTTTAAGCAGAGTTTAACAGGTTTGACTTCAGAGTGTTCCTTCTCCTAGACTAGTTGCCTCACCAAGGCTGAAAAACTCAGTCTGCCCAACTGTTTACCCATAGCTGGAGGGAGAATAACTGGATTCATACCTTTCCCACGGGTATTAGTGCTATGTGAAATGCAATCAGTCTCGTTGAGGATTTGAACTCGTGTCACCGTGTCCATTTCCTACGGCGATACACATTAAACCACGGGCACCTCCACCTGAAATATGATGTTACCATTACGTCAGTTTATTCAACTCTATCATCAGTGAATTTATATTTCTTTATCGGAATCCTGCACACTGACTGTGCATATGTATTTCCCATCCTGTCAATTTTATGTCCAATCCCTCGTTCAGTATCTTGCCATCGTCAATGAATCAGTCCATTAAAATCTTATATCACTGAATTAAATCTTCGCTTCTCGGCTCCTTTTTTGATATTAACTTGAACTCGAATTTGAACTCGAGTTGCCTAATCTATGTCCAACAATGATAACCGTAACGCTAGCTGTCTGCGCTGTTAGCCAAGATTCGGTAGCTATAATTGGTCTTGATTAAGTGCTCCACAATAAGTTCTTAATCAGCTTATTACAACCATGGACTCACAATATAGAGAAGCCAGAGGGGATCGAACGCAAAACACTCGAATTATCATCATTATTTTACGGGGTGACTTCCATCAAATAGCATCTGGTAGCCTTCACTTGAGTACAAGTGACAGCAAGTCCCACCAGCTCTCCAGCACTCAGTCGGCTGGGACAGTAGAATATACTGACTGCATCTCTGCAGAGGGGTTCAACTCCAAAGAGTGTCCTGGATATGACACTAAACAATCTGATGGCGAAGGTCTAGTAGTGCTAGAGCTTTGGAGAATGCAGAGTACCCTTTCATTGTCATCGCTCCCAGATCTACCCTGGTCCAAAGTGGTTGCACCTGATAGGGTCCTATCAATTGGTCAAAGAGAACTAAACTGAATTGTTTGAAATAGGAGTGTTTATATGTATAAAAATTGATTTGGCATTAAATAACCTACAATGGTTGATGTGCCAAATCAAACAAACAAACATCAAAATAACTTAATTCGGCATTAAATGATCCCAAAAGGAACGATATGCCGTAAAACAAAACCACCAACCAACTAACCAACCAGGACATGTCTCTATATCCTAGCCGATGTCTATAATGCCGTGGTTCTAATCCTTCCTCGGATCTCCAAGTTTCCTTGTCGGGTAGGCTGCAAACTATGGATTCCGAGGCCTTGGTCGAAGCCATAGAGACAAACCTGGCAAGAAGCTCCCAAGCGGGAATCTCACAGTCCAGGATAGTTTGTTACCTCACTGAGTTGCATCTTACGTTACCAAAATATTGCAAAACTTTTTACTCATCTAATTACCAAAATCCTAAACATGTACTAAAGAAATGACAGAAAGTTGGAAACAATTTCGCCATTGTATTTATATAATTGACAGTGACCCACTTTCTCAAATTCCATTAAAAAAGTATTGTAATTTCAAATTTGTCCAGTTCCCGAAATATAGGAAGTTCTGAATGGAACGAAAGCAAACGTATACACAGAAAGTGTATATATACGTACGTATATAGTCATCCACAGACAGATCTGTTTCGGTCAATCTGAACTCATCAGCGTGGCTAGACATACTAGCTTCCCATAGCAGGGATCGGAACGCGGTTGACTCAAACGCCAATCCAAGACTCTACCTCTCATCCACGAGGAACTAATAGCAACTAAGTAAATTTTAAACGGTTATAAATCACAATTTAGGAGGTGTCCGTGGTGTAATGGTTATCGTCGCAGGAATTGGATACGGCGACACGAGTTCAAATCCTGGACTGATTGCATTTCACATAGCACTAATACCCTTGGGAAAGGTATGAATCCAATTATTCTCCCTCCAACTATGGGTAAATAGTAGGGCAGACTAGGTTCTTCAGCCTTGGTGAGGCAACTAGTCTAGGAGAAGGAAAACTGTGAATTAAAACCTGTTAAACTCCGCTTAAAAAATTGACCTTGTGTCATATCCTGCCCGAGCGGAGGGGTTGGGTAAATATTATAAACCACAATTACTATTGTTTACATACATCCGCTTATCGCCTACCGAGAGCTCAATTCATATATATATGAAGAGCCTTGCAACAAATGCTAATGGCAACGCGATTACTTCATTCGCTAAAGAACTATATATACATACATATATATTTATATATATATATATATATATTAGTTAGTAATTTGGCTGACCATATATATATATATATAGTCATCCACAGACAGATCTGTTTCGTTCTATCAGAACTCATCAGTGTGGCACGACAGTATCTTACCGTAGCTGGGATCAAAAGCTTCTAACCATTCAGCCACGAGCAGACATTAGCTGCGAAGTAAATTTTAAACGGTTATGAATCACAATTACTATTGTTTACATACATCCGTTCAAACGGTTGCCGAGACCTCAATTCATCTACGAAGAGGCTTGCAATGAACGCTAATGGCAACACGATTACTTCTTCGCCAGAGAAGTCAACCCTATATATATATATATATATACTGGAGCATTTGCATAATAGTTTGACTGTTCGTTTTATATATATCAATAAGTAAATAAATCCGACTATTAAAAAAGTTGGAAGACAATATAATACAAAATTTGATGAGTTTATTATGAAAGTCGACGTTAAACCAGGTTTCATTTTAAAATGAAAATCTCTTACAAATTTTGTTAAAGATTCATGTTTGAGATTAATTCTCTTTTTACTGTCGAAATTAACAAGACATTTGTTTAACTCCCGTTACATTTGTAGTATCGCTTGATCTAAAATTATTTAAAACTATATTTTCGAATTTTTTATAACTGATTGCAGATAAGCAAACAAAAGGTGGGAAAACTCGTATAAATTTTTTTACTTGAAAAAAATTGTCTTCAATTGGAATCATTTTGAGATGAGGCTTCTTAATCTGAGAATTAATTTTTATTTATTGCGGACTTTTTGTCCTCATCTTGGTAGATTTTTTTCTTTTTTTTATGTTATTTCTTCTTTCACAACGTTTCGGCCAAATTTCACCTCTGGCCTTCTTCAGGTGATTTTTACCGTGACCTTGGATAGGAATGATGAGTCTTGTAACCGTATCCCCAGTAATTACTGCCTTCCATAGTTGTATGTCTACGGTTCCTGGTGAGCATTGTCAGAAGATAGCGGTTTCAAATCCTACCCAAGCCGGTCAGAGGTTTACTTGGTCAAAAACGTAGTGCGATAGACAACAACTATGGAAGGTAGTAATTACTGGGGATACGGTTACAAGACTCAGCATTCCTATCCGTGGTCGCGGTAAAAATCACCTGAAGAAGGCCAGAGGTGAAATTTGGCCGAAACGTAGTGAAAGAAGAATCACCCCCCCCCCAAAAAAAAACTACCAAGATGAGGACAAAACGTCCGCAATAAATTGAAAGAAATTGTATAAACATTTCAATTTTCCCTTTTTTTTTTTCGATTCTGTTAGACTGTTAGCTGTTTATTTTAAAGATATGGCTTGTGGACTTTTAAGCAAATATCTTTTTATATTTTTTGTATTCAATAATATTTCTTGGATCGAATTTCTAGATTTTTATTTTTTTCCATCCTTCAGCTGTATCGTCCGAATTTGCTGACGATCTTTATTTTATCAATATCAGAATTTATTTTCTATCTGCCTGATAACTTTTAACAGTTAATTCACATCTTTTTCTGCTCAGAAACTATTTGCTATCTTTGTAGAAAAATCAAAATAGAATTTATTAAATTTTCATTAAAAAAAAAAGAATTTTAAAATTTTCCTTAAATATAAATATTAGCATATAATATTATATTTTCCTTAAAAGATTATTAAATTATTTTTACGTATGCATTTTGTAAATAATCCATGCTATGGTTTTTACCGCCTTTTGATGCCTGGGGCTGAAGAATACACCGACTGCGTCTCTGAGGAGGGGTAACTCCACCAAATGAATGTCTTGGATGTGACATTAAACAATCTGATGGTGAGGCATCAGTAATGCTGGAACGTTGGAAAGTGGGAGTACCTCATTATTGCCATTGCTCCCAGGTTCACTCTGGTCCGAAGTGGTAGCATCTGATAGGGTCCTATCTATGGGGCAAATAGAACTAAACTGCGTAATTACGCTTAACTGAATTGTTTGAAATTAACTGTTTTTTGTCAGTGATATATAGCAATACATGGAACCATTTAACTTTGTTGACATGCTAAACTGAATTGTTTGAAATAGAACTCTTTGATCATTTAACTATGTGTAAAGAAATGATGGATGTTTAATTAGTTGATTAGTTGGTTGGGTTTTATGGCATATCAATCTTGGTAGGTTATTTAACGCTAAATCCATTTTCATGCCAATAATTAGCTCTACTTCAAACAACTCATTTTAGCATGATTACACAGTTTAATAGTCAAAAACATTTCTATTTCTAGCTATTCAGTTTATTCAAACAGTTCTAATTCAGCTAATTCAGTTTAGCACAAGTATAGATTTTGTTTACACAGGTAAATGTCAAAACACCTCTATATTAAACAATTCAGTTTAGTGTTTAACCGTATGTAAACAAAACACTATATTTAAACAAATGACTGTGCGTAAACAAAAGACTGTAGTTTGGCTAAACTGAATTGTTTGAAAATAAGTGACACCATTTAGCTTTGTGCAAAAATATGAGGTCAGGCTTGTTTAGAAATCTTATCTTAAAATGTGTTTAGAAATCATATATTTTATATATGTATAAAAAGGATTTGCCATTATATGACCAACAATGGTCGATGAGCCATGTACCTAAACCAAACTAAACCAAACCAAATGATATCTTGAACATTTTCAGACATATTTGTGGGATTATGTCATATGCTTTTTTGTAATATAGCCCTGAAATGGCAATATTTGTCCGCCCTGTTTTAACCGCCTTCAGAATGTGCTGCTCTATTTGTGTTAAGTCATCTGTTCCTCTTCTTTTCTTCCGTCATACTTTCTTTTCTTCAGGAAATAGCCAGCAGATAAAAGATCTCTTTTTTTTTTGTGCATTAAAGATCTTCTACAACGTAGGTAAACAAATCCGTGATCAGTCTGTACTTGCTGGGGATTGTTTGTGTTTGAGGGTCTCTCTGGATTAAGGTAGCTTTTTCTCTTTAGTTATTCATACAGTTATTTTTGCTTTTTGTAAACATTTAGTCATTTGCTGGAGGTTTTCTTTGAAGCAAGTTTCTTCAGCACTTTAGAACTCTACTTAGAATTCTTATCCATCTCAGCAGTGCTGTGGTCAAGATAAACTCACTTCTTTCCCGAATTTCTAGTTCCCTTATTCTTTTTTGTATGTTCATTAGGATTGTTGCAAGAGACCCGACTTTATGGATATTATTGTCACCGTTTTATTACAGAACTATTTTAACTCTTGGAGAGAGTCAAGATATTTCTCAGGCTTTTTGCTTTCCTTTATTCTAATGTCATTAAACAGCAAAACCCACTTGCTGACACGTTTGTTTCTACTAAGTCTACTTAACTGGCCAGGATTGAGTGATCCGTATTTTATCCCAGAGAATAGTGTGGGTCTTATTTTCTAGAATACTTTCTGATTTGTGCATGTACCATTTGGCAAAATTTTTTGTAGTTGCCACAATTCCCAGTTAATCAGCCTTCTCCACCCAGTCATGCCTACTCTGCACTCTTTCTCTGCTTAAAAATTGGAGGTGCTTCCCTGCAGAAGTATAATACCCTTCCACAAAAAAATACCCAGGGTATGACACTTAATTGCATATGGTGTCCAGGCTCCACTTCCGGAGCTTTTCGGTGAGTAGATCAACTCTATGTTGCCATTACTCCCAGTTCCACTCGGTAGAAGTAGTAGCACCTGTTATGTTCCAATGAGTCAAATAGATCTGTTTTTAAACTACTAGGATTATTAATTTTTGAAACCATATAACTGTGTGCAAACAAATTATTATTATCAAATATGAATAATTACTTGAGATCATATAATTTTGTATAGATTAGAATTTGGTCGGAGTAGAATAACACCCACAGTAAACTCTCTCAAATTCAGCCCACTTCGGGAGAATGGAGACCAGCTTTCTGAAAATCAAGAAAAGAACAAATCCTTACCGATTCCTCATTGTTCATACAAGGCTTACTCCCCCTTTTGTACTGAAACAGGAACAACAACGACAATGTTTGACATATCAAATACCTTCTACCGTTAAACACATTCTTATAGAATTTAGTGTTTTCGCCCCTCATCAGAAAGTAATTTTTCAATGTGAATCGTTTGAGAGATCTGTTCGACATCGTCAAAATGAATGAAGTTCTGTCCTTCTTGAGAAAGACAGGGTTGTACCAAAAAATATGATGAAATGAAACTATGTAATCGTGTGAAAACAAATGAAACTCAGCTTATCTAAAATTTTATCTACAAATTATTCACTTAGAAACATTACGTTGTATATATATATATATATATATATGTGTGTGTGTGTGTGTGTGTGTGTGTGTGTGTGTGTGTGTGTGTGTGTGTGTGTGTAGAAAAATTGATAACAACGATCCAAGTGGAAGGAGAGATTTATTGAGCAGTCAATAAATCTCTCCTTCCACTTGGATCGTTGTTATCAATTTTTCTACATATTGTCGGATTACAATCCTTTATTT
>OY757937.1:31300983-31420983 GCA_963585895.1 Sepioteuthis lessoniana
TATTTCAAGCAATTCAGTTTAGCATAAGTACGTAGGTTGAATGTCAAAACAGTCCCATCTCAACCAACACAGTTTAGCTCTATTTGATCCATAGAGTGAACCTGTGAGCGATGGCAATGAAGGGGTATCCCGCATTCCCTAAAGCTCCCGCATAACTGGAGCCTCAACATCAGATTGATTAGTGTCAAAACTAGGACATTCATTGGTGGGGAGTCTTACCCCTCTGCAGAAAAGCAGTCGGTGTATTCTACAGCCCCAGCCGACTGGGTAACACATGCAAGAAGAAGACGAAGATGAAGATGAAAACGAAGGGAAAATGTATAATCTTACGTTGACATGGGAAGAGAAGAAAAGAAGAGTAGACGAAAGAGGGAGATGAAAACAGAAAGGAAAATTATAGATAATTAAAAAGCTTGAAATTCTTAGGAGCATCCTATAATTAGTCTTTTGGACATGGAAGACATGTGCCGCCATTTTGTTCGGCAAGATCAAAGCTTCCTTCTGTATGAATCATTGTGTAATAATAACAACTTCTTGTCTCCAACATTCCTATGAAGAAAATGAAATATATGGTAATAAAAGAGCCATTTATACTTCTGTTTAGATGACTATGTAACAATATTTTTACTTTTTCTAGAAAGTGTTATTTCCTAACTGTTTATGTCTAAAGTAAGTGGGAAAGACCAATTTATTTCATCAAGCTCTGCTCATGTGACCAAGTAATCGTATAACGAAAACGTTGAGAGACTCAATTTGGGGGATGATATGTGACTAGAGTCGCTAAACCCAAAAAATCACTTTTAGATATTTTTGCTCCCTTTTGCATAACATTAGCCTTAATAATGTAAATTTAGATTCAAATGTGTTTTCATTCAGACTAAGTAAACGATTGGATTGATTTCGTATCGTGTTGTCTTATGGCATACCAACCCTTGAAGATTATCTTATGCCAAATCCTGCTTATATATATATATATATCATATTTACCAACCCCTCCGCTCGGGCAGGATATGACACATGGTCAGTTTTTAAGCGGAGTTTAACAGGTTTGAATTCAGAGTTTTCCTTCTCCTAGACTAGTTACCTCACCAACGCTGAAGAACCTAGTCCGCCCCACTATTTACCCATAGCTGGAGGGAGAATATTTGGTTTCATACCTTTCCCAAGGTATATATATATATATATATATATATATATATATTGTCATCCACAGACAGATAGTTTCGTTGTATCACAACTCTTCAGTGTGGCTAAACAGGTTGGACGCTTGAAACTGGGATTGAAACCCGCCCGACTTTAGTTAGACTTAGTATCATACCGCTCAGCCAACAAGCGAACCACTTCAGCTCAGGAATTATAAGGCATTATGTAGTAGCTTTCGTTTGTTTACATTTATACCTTACCGGATACCAGAGTGCTCAATTCGTTCGAAGAGCTTTGCATTATGCGAGTGTCAGCTGTAAATTCCTTCGCCAGAGTGCTCAACCCCCGTGAGGGTGCGTATATATATATATATATGTATATATACGTTTCATTTGTAAGATAATATATAGTTAGAAATTTTATTTTTAAAAGAGTTAGAGCTCATATTTCTATTTGATATTAATCCTTTTTTTGCCCGTAATAAAATGGTTTAAATTATTGCTATCTAATACTTATAATTTTATTGAATATTAATTCCTTCTTTATGACTAATATAAAATGGAATTAATAGAGTTAGATAGCAATACTTGTAACCACTGAACTGTGAGCCAACAAATGAGATCTGGCTCGATTAAAAATTGAGTTACCGAAAAGCTATTCGCCAACAAATCATATATATAAATATGCCTGTGGTGTAATGGTTATCGTCGTAGGAAATGGACACGGCGACACGAGTTCAAATCCTGGACGAGACTGATTGCATTTCACATAGCACTAATACCCTTGGGAAAGGTATGAATCCAGTTATTCTCCCTCCAGCTATGAGTAAATAGTAGGACAGACTAGCTTCTTCAGCTTTGTTGCAGTTACTAGTCTAGGAGAAGGAAAACTCTGAAGTCAAACCTGTTAAACTCCACTTAAAAAAATTGACCTTGTGTCATATCCTGTCCGAGCGGAGGGGTTGGTAAACATGATATATATAAATACACACACACATACACACATATATATATATATATATATATATTGGTGAAGGTGGGAGAATGGACTTTTCCTGTTTGCTTGCACTGACGATAAAAGGTTCGAGTCTTGCTACGTAGCACAAAGCTGTCAAAGAGGTGGCCTGGATGTCGGATGAGTCAAATGGTTTATTGCGAATGTACGGTACCTCATAATCATCAGGAGTTTCTGAGTATCTTGTCTGGCAAGTAGTACATGAAGAAATTTGGTATTTTCTATGCAAGATGAGAAAGGACCAGATTTTATTACAGGCCATGAAGGGCAAGAGGAAAGACTGCGTCGCAATGCTTTTAAACTAACTCAAACATTTCTTTCAACAGAAGATTCCTTGGTTTTTCTCAGGTAAGAAACATTTTTGCCAGAATCAGCTGGTGATATCAGGAAACAGTTGCTGTTTTACTCTGAACTCACAAGATGTACTGATAATGATGAAAAACTAACGCTCCATCCACATTGTTGTATTCTGGAGGGTCACAAGTGATGGGGACGTTAGGCATTCATTCATCTTCATACATGGCCTCTGATATTTGTCACTGCCTCCCAGCAGACAGGACTTGATCCAAGGTCAATGACCCCAAGGACGATTATAATGGGGATTTAGAGGAGGAGAAGGTCGGGCATGAACCGAGGCTTGAGACCTGCAGGACTATGTTGGCCATCGATCCACTTAGAGCAGTGTGATCCTGATGAGCCTAGCTAGACATGGACCCAAATCTGGGTCCAGGCACGCATGCCTGATTATAGATTAAACTGGACAGCAAGGGCCAGTGCTATACAAGGGAGACAAAGGGAGATGCAGCTTGCCCATCCGAAGATGTCCCAGCCGAAGCTGTGGGCTTTTCTTCATATATGGTCTCACTGAACATGGAGACATACATCAAGTGCCTGGAGGAAGTAAAACTGACCTGGATAGAGTGGGTGGCTATTTGAAGACAGGAACCTGCTCCATGCCACATCAGCGGTTGAGAGACAGATCTACAAAACTCCAAGCAATAACAAAGATAAACGAGGAGGTGCCCGTGGTGTAATGGTTATCGTCGTAGGAGAGGGACACGGTGACACAAGTTAAAATCCTCGACGAGACTGATTGCATTTCACATAGCACTAATACCCTTGGGAAAGGTATGAATCCAATTATTCTTCCTTCAGCTATGGATAAATAGTTGGACAGACTAGATTCTTCAGCCTTGTTGAGGCAACTAGTTTAGGAAAGGAAAACAATGAAGTCAAACCTGTTAAACTCCGCTTAAAAAAATTGACCTTGTGTCATATCCCGCCCGAGAGGAGGGGTTGAGTAAATAGGAACAACAAAGATAAACGGAAGGCAAAGATATGGGATGCATTTACCAATTTAAACAAAGACCGTTGGAAAAGCTTGCCAAAGATACCAAAGTTTTCTGGAGGGCGTGGCTGAAGCCAGTGGCGATTACTTTAAATCGAATAAATCCTTAATACTTAAGGATATTTTGATACAAATTTGGTAAATATATCTGATAAAGATCTGCCAATGTTATTTTCATTTCTAACAACTCGACATTACTTGTTAAGTCTCGGTCACAACTTGTATTTGTCAAATCCATCATCAAGGAACGAACGCTCGCACAATCCCCATGCTTGCTTCGGGTAATATGATATCTGACCTGTCACCTGTCAATCAATGGTGGTAAAAGCCCCTTCGTCAAATATGTTCAAGCTTTTACAAAAAGTATTACATATCCATCGTTGCTTTGTATTTACAGTTTTCACCGTTTCATTGTATTTTTGGAAAAAATTTCAGCCGATTTAAACATGGCGATATTTTAATTTTTGGTCATCATAATTAATAGATAAGGATGAAATAATATTTAAAAAAATAAAAAAAAGAACACTGAATATGCAACTATTAATATTTCTTTTCATACTCATTTTCTTTTCTCCTGCTCTTTCATCATAGATCCATCGATATTTTAACAAGGCTTTCCATAAATTTAAGTGCTGAAAAGGTTATTATAACCAAAACGTTCAACGTCTAATTCTATAATAGATTCATCATATTCTAATTATTTTGTTTTTTCTACTTTTCTTCATACCGTCGAATTTAATTTCCCTATTTACTTCCATATATATATATATATATATATATATATATTGCATTTGTGGCGAAACATAGGTCCGCCCACGCAGGTTTTTCGCATGGGAAATATTTTCTGGTGGACGAAATCGGAACTCCCTTAGCGTTCCAAGATAATTGTTTCTAGGATTTTTTTTTCTTTGGTTAATGAGCCCAAAACTTCTGTACCGTTTGCCTCGTGGTCCCCAGGCTCGCGCTCTGTCAGCCGGAAGACAGAGAAGGAGTGGTAAAAATGGGTGCGACGAAAGTGTGTGCGTGCGTGCGTGCGTGCGTGTGTGTGTGCGTGTGTGTGTGTGTTGAGGGTTGAAGTAAATAAAAATATCTGAAAAAAAAGTAAAAATAAAAAAAAATGTAAAAATCGGAAAAATGTTTTTAGAAATAGTGGAGGCGGGAAAATTTTTTGCTCTCTCTCTTTCTCAGCTTCTCTCTCTCTCTCTCTCTCTCTCTCTCTCTCTCTCTCTCTCTTTCTTCCTAAGGTAGTTTTAACCAAAAGAGCCAGAACGTAATTTGTCAGAATCAATTGCTAAGTTTTCTCGCTGTGCTTCGGCGTTTGTCTGATGCCATCACCCCACCGCCTCTGGTACTCTTCCACTCTCCGTCGTACCTCTACCTCCGCCCCTCTCCAATAGAATTCCGCAATACCAACAAATGTAGCGAAGAGAGTATCACACAGAAATGAATTCTTCATTCTTCTTGCCAGGCCCTAAACAATCCTCAACCCATCAACCGTTTCTCTCCCTCCTTCCAAGAAACTTGCACAGCAATTTGGGATTTGATTTTGCAGATAACACCTTTTTCTGTGTGCGTGTGTGTGGAGGGTGCGCGTCTCGTCCTCTCCATCGTCAGTTACCGACCTAGTAGTGTCTTCAAAGAAGAAGAAGAAGAAGAAAAAGAAGAATCATAACTAGTAGCTGTTGACACTTCCAATCAATACTTTTACACACATGGTCTATCTTCCCCACATCTCTATCCTTCACACACACACACACACAAATACACACACATCTTATACAGTCATATATATCATCATCATCATCATCATGTCGTGCCGCTAACACGGATATCCCTGACCCTCTCTCGCCACTTCTCCCTATCATTTATCGCTTCTGGCAGGTCTTCAGGGCTACATCCCGTATCCTCACATAGCTGCTGTATGTATGTTCGAGCTGGTCGTCCTGCTTTTGCTTGGCCATATGCGGGGGTCCATAGGAGTACATCACTGATGATTTCGACCTTGCTTCTCCAGCAGTGTCCTGCGTCTCTGGTTCGTCTAACTTGTATAGTTTTCGTGATGGGAGGCAGGTGGCCGTATAGTTGGTGCCTTGTGAGATGTTGCCGCCAGGACTTGTTCAATATTGCTCGCAACATTCTTGTGTAATTGCCGTCTAGCTTCTTCTTCAGCCGTTTAGTTAGCGTCCAAGTAGCGCATCCATATAGCAGTATCGATACGACCGCTGCCTGGAAGAAACTGCGTTTCATTTTATCGGTCAGGTCTGATTTCCATATGATCGAGAGTCTATCGATAGCTGTCCATGTTTTCGTTTGATGAGACGCTGCTTCCAAGGTTGGTGAATTTGTCTGCAAGTTTCAGAGAGGTTCTGTCTCGTGTGGAAATGTCGCCTGTTTGGTTGTAACACATTATACAAACACACTTATTGAAGCGCACTTAGCGTAACGGTTATCGTCGCTGAAAATAGAATTGGTGACCTCAGTTCAAAATCCTGAACGAGACTGTTTGCATTTTACTTTGGAAAAAAAACGAATCCATCTCTTTTCCACAATCTCCAGATGAATAGAAGGGCTGATTGAGAGCCCTTTAGCCTTGATTAGGCAACTTGCCTAGAAGAAGGAAAACTCTGAATTCAAACCTCACTTGAAAAGGGCTTTGTATCACATCCTGCCTGTCACAGAAAGGTTGGGTAAATAAGCCCATATTTAGACATATCCTTCTTTATTCATGAAAAAGGAACAGCAATTCAAGAAGTGAACTTCAGTTCACAATATTAAGGAACACGTGAGAAATAAATTCACTAGACTAGGAAATTCATATGCAAGTTGTGTTCGTAATCTATAACTTAGGACAAAAAATATCTCCTTAAAAATGATCGATACTTGAACCATATTATAATGAATAATGAATGAAAGATTTGTAGCATAGCCATATACGGATATGTGAAACTTACATAGAATGTTCATAACATATATACATAGAACATAGGAATCCCGAAACACGAAAAACACTTACGACTTCTTAGTTCAGGTACGAAACTTTTTATTACCTTTGAGTTTAAAGGTTTTTCAACATAAGGAGAGAGATACACATTCTTTCTATTCTGGCTTTTCCATCTGCCCCCCCCCCCCCAACTCGTGCAGTGCCCGTTGCGCGCAAATTCGTCTGGGCTCTGTGAGCCCCGAAAGTCGACCCTTCTCGTTTGGTGTCTCGTTCTCAGCTACTGAATTTTTCAAATCTCCCCAAATCCTCCGGGCGGGCTTCCGATGCATGACGTCATTCACATCTCCAGGTCAAATCCTCTATCGAGGATTTTTATTTTTACATCTATGAACGACACACCCTCCCTAACGCTCGCGTTAACACCTGCACTCAAGTTTGCACCTAACTAACCCATGTGGTGAGCCGAAAGGTTCTCAGCCTAACTAAACCCAAAGGCAATATATATAAAACGAAATCCCTCGGCCATTATATTACAGATTATCTATCCTTCAGAATAGCCCCTTTGGCATTCAACTCAATAGTTTCAATGATTTTTCCATTGGTTGAAGCTCCTCTGGAACAGCCCTTCTGATATGATATGAAGGTGCGTCGTCAAATTTCTTTTCAATACCGTCCACATTCTCAGATCTTACTCATGGCATGGGTTTTTAAGTTTAGGACACAGCTCTGACCATATCGCTTGCAGAAGAATAATCTAATCCCAAAAGTTGGTATCCTGGTACGACACCACCTAATCGGCTGAGGCGAAAGATTACACTGACTGCATCTCTGCAGAGAGGTAAACCCCCCGCTTCGCCAATTAACGTTCTGGATAGAACTAAACCATCTGATAATGAGGCTCAAGTGAAACTGGAGCTTTTGGAAATTCGGAGTACCCTTTCGTTGCCATCGTTCCCTAGTCCACGCTTACCCAGATTGGTAGCACCTGATAGGGTCCTATCTATGTGCCAAATAAAACTGTTTGACATTTAAACTGTGTACTTATGCTAAATAAATAATAGATAGAACAGGTTCATCATTTAACTGTGTAAACAAATGACTGATGTTTAATATAATTGATTATGATATGTAGCAATATTAAGAAAAAATTGACTGTGTGCCAACGAATGAGTAATGCTGAATAGAATAATTAGTTTTAATGGAATCAAACACTTAAAAAAGTGAGCAAAATCACCTCGTAAGTGATGTTCTTGGGGTCCTTAGAAGTTTCGGGTCTTCCAACATCATACTTGCTCTCCAAAGCGACCCTACCGAAACTATTATTCCGGCCTGCAATCCTACAGTAAAAAGTTCGCCAAGCACGCAAAATCACACAGCACACCTCAAGATAAAAAAAATAAAAAAATAGTTCAAAATGCTACTGCTACTTCCCTCCCAGGGCACTTCTGGTGGTGTAATGGTTAACAAGCTAGATTAGCAAACCTACACGAATGAGTTCGAGTCTCATTGGGTGCCCCATTCATACGGCCTTGTGCTAAATCGAAGCAAAGAGCTTCGTAAATCACTACATCACTTCCCTCCCAGTCGCGACGAGTTAAAAAGGTAAACAAACCACATGCTCGTCTTTCTAGATCTTGTGTGCTATGTTAAATAGCATTATTTGTAACAACTTCACTGTCTGCAAGCGATTGATTAATATTGAATAGAATTATAAGGGTTTGATAGAAATAATTGAAACCATTTACTTCACTGTGTTAAAACAATAGCAATACGAGAGGGTAAATAAATTAGTGTTATATACTCATAATCATAGCAACACAATAATAACGACGCAGGAAGACTTCTTTATAAATATATGTACCTCTCACTTTATTGTAAGATTTGTATGTGAGAGGGAGTTGGAGACCGAACAGAAACTGCAATATTTTGACCCCACTCTTATGGCCGTCAGCGTTGTGTCTTTCTTGTTCTCCTGATGCTCAACCGGAGGCCCAGAGGCCCACTCTGCTGGGTGATGGCTTTCTTTACTGCATCTTATCAGCAACTTCTCTGGACCCCAACTCAATCGGGGGTCCCGAGCCCCTTAAGCCTGGCATGGCTTTCCCTACCAAATCTCGTCTATAACTCCGTCTCCAACTCTAACTGTCTGACTTCTGTCTTGACTGAGTTATATAATAGTTCAACGTCCACTCAGTCACCTACTCGATCTTTGGAATCGCATGTTGGATCGTCATCAAGCGGAAATAACTGTCATGCAGTTCACAGGTCACTCTCTTCCGGTGCATCAGTCTATGAGTGTACCATGGGAATTTTTTTACCTCGTCCCATTTCATCAGTCAATTTCGGCCCACGCGATTTCCTCTCGTAACTGCCATCAGAATGTGTCACCTCCTTCCGGTGCATCACCTTGGAATGGCATTTTTGGCCGGGTCGAAGGTCAAAATACAACATTAGTTCTATCTCATTTGAAAATGAAATTACCGACAAACTAATCTCTTACATACCAGGAATATCCACTTAAACGTGTACAAACAAATGATTGGTGTTAAATTGTTACTGTTACAAACCAATACTTGAAACCATTTAACTGCGTGCGCAGAAAGGATTAATAGTAAATACAGCTATTCGTATTAGATAGCAGCACTTAAAACTATTTTACTTTGTACGAAAAAAAAGGTTCAGGTTCGTTTAAAAATGTTATCAAGAAAATGTGTTTACATATCATATACATATTTGATATATGTATAAACAGTATTTGGTATTAAATAACCTACAATGGTTGATTTGCCAAAAAACAAACTAAACAATTCCTATATATTTATTATATATGTATAAAGCGTATTTGGTATTAAATAACCTACAACGGTTGATATGTCATAAAACCAAGCCAAACCAAATCCGATATTTTTAATATTAATGTAAAAACAGGATTTGGCATTAAATAATCTTCAATGGTTGATATGCTATAAAAGCAAACCAAACTAAATCCTTTGTATTCAATATATACGTTTAAAGAGGATTTAGCATCAAATAACCTACAATAGTTGATATACCATAAAACCAAACCAAACCAATTCCTATATATACAATATATATATATAAAGAATATTTGGTGTTAAATAACCTACAATAGTTGATATGCCATAAAACCAAACCAAACCAAACCAAACTAGTAGGACACTGAAGTGTATCTGGTGATGGGTGTGCAGTACCTCTTCATTACCGTTATTACTGGGTTCACTCTGAACCTGAATGGTAGTTTTTGTTAGTTTCCCATCTACGTGTCGAATAGATCTGTTTGAAAAGTACTAGAATTAAATAAGAGTACATGAAAGCATCTATGTGGAGGAATACTTGCATGAATAATGTGTATAGCTAAAATCTGATTATCGAAAGGTATCGAATCGATTAGCACTGAATCATCTAAATATCAACACAGCAGTCTAGACGTTTAGATATCACCATTTTATTATAATGTTGCTCAGCTATACATAGGTCTTCATTTAATATATTAATAACACTTTGTATCTAATAGTAATTAATAATAATAATAATAATAATAATAATAATAATAATAATAATAATCTTAATAAAACTGTGGAACATGCAGGTGACAATTATATCAATTGTAATTGATGCGTTTGGAACAGTAACTAAAGGATTACTAAAGGGACTGGAGGACTTGGAAGTTGGCGGACGAGTGGAGACCATCCAAATGACAGCATTATTGAGAACGGCCAGAATACTAAGAAGAGTCCTGGAGACTTGAGGAGACTTACTGTCACTCAGACTCCAGTGAAAAACCATCGGCTAACGCTGATGTGAAAAACTCTAATGAGTGAATAATAATAATAATAATAATAATAATAATAATAATAATAATAAGAAGAAGAAGAAGAAGAAGAAGAAGAAGAAGAAGAAGAAGAAGAAGACGACGCAGCAAATTAGGGCAAACATATAAGACTAGACACGAATAGATGGGGAACAGGGTCCACTGGGAATTATCCTAGAAATCAAAAGTTGACCATACGAACAAATGGTATATGCACAACCCAGAATCCGTTCTGGAGAATGAGACACACAAACCTCTCTGGGGTTTTGAGATTAGGCCAAATCAACTAATCTCAACCAGATGACCAGCCGTAGTGATAGTCAACAAAGAAAAAAAAAAAAAAAGAAGCGAACCTGCCGAATAGAAGAGTTTGCCATCCCGGCAGGCCGCAAAGTATATTTAAAAGAAAATGAAGAGCGATAAATATCTAGGCCTTGCTATAGAACATGAAGGTAACAGTGATGCAAATTGTAATTGGTCCGCTCAGGACAATCCTCAAAATATTGGCTTAGGGACTTGAAGAGTAAAAAATCAGAGGACAAGTAGAGGCCATCTAAATTACAGCTTTATTAAGATCGGCCAGAATACAGGGAAGAGTCCTGGAGACTTGAGGAGGCTTGCTGTCACTCAAATCACAAACTTCCGAAGGAATAATAATAATAATAATAATAATAATAAGAAGAAGAAGAAGAAGAAGAAGAAGAAGAAGAAGAAGAAGAAAATGCCACGCATTAACTCCTATGGGACTTTAACATACAAACGGATAACTAATCCCGGCCAGAAGACCAGACTTAATAATAATCAACAAAAAAAAAAAAAGAGAACTTGCAAAATAGTCGACTTTGCTGTACCGGCTGACCTCAGAATAAAACTGAAAGAATGTGAAAAGAAGGATAAGTACCTCGACCTTGCTAGGGAATTGAAAAAAACTGTGGAACAGGAAGGTGACAATTGTACCAATTGTAATTGGTGCGTTTGGAACTGTAACTAAAGGATTGCTAAAGGGACTAGAGGACTTGGAAGTTGGCGGACGAGTGGAGACCATCCAAACGAAAGCATTGTTGAGAACGGCCAGAATACTAAGAAGAGTCCTGGAGACTTGCTGTCACTCAGACTCCAGTGAAAAACCATATGCTAACGCTGATGTGAAAAGCTCTAATGAGTGAATAATAATAATAATAATAAGAAGAAGAAGAAGTGGAGGAGGAGGAGGAAGAGGAGGAGGACGAGGAGGACGACGACGACGACGAAAAAGAAATGGTATATGGAGAAGGCAGAATCTGTTTTAAAATTTTCTGAGTCTTAAAGATAAAACCGGATCATTCAATCCCGGCCAGACAAACAGTGCTAGTATTACAAAATATAATCTATGATCAAGTTGATTCTGCTGTTTCAACAGATCACAGAGTGAAAGCGAAAGAAAGTAAACAGACAGACAAATGCTTGGATTTTGCGAGAGAGCTGAAAAAGCTGTGGAACACGAAGGTGATGGTGATAGCTGTTGGAATTCGGGTTTGTTGTCATTCAGACTCTAGTGAAAACCCACCATTTGATGCTGGTATGAAAAACTCGAAAGGAGTGGAATAGTAATAATAACGATAATGATAATACGGTGATCCACTGGGAATAGTGCAAGAAGTTTAAATTTGACTATACGAACAAATGGTATATGCACAACACAGAATTCATCTTAGAAAATGAGACGCACAAAATTCTTAGGGATTTTGAGACACAGACCGGTCCCTTAATCTCGGCCAGACGACCACACTAAGTAATAGTCAATAAAAAGAAAAAAAAAAAGAGAACCTGCCAAATATTGAAGTTTGCCGTTTCGGTTGACCACAGGGTAAAACTGAAAGAAATCGAAAAGTGAGACAAGTTCCTTGGAGGAACTAATAGTATATGGTGAAGTCAGAATTTGTCTTAAAATTCTCTGGCACTTAAAGATACAAACGGATCATTTAATTCCAGCAAGACGAACAGAGCTAGAGTTACAAAAAATAAGAAGAAATAATGATGTTGTTGATTTTGCTGTCCTGGCAAATCACATAAAGAAAGTGACATAGGCTTATATTCAGAGAGTTGAAAAAACTATGAAACATGAAATTGGCGGTGATACCAATTGTGAGTGGTGCACTCGGTACAGACACCAATGGACTGATACAGGGACTGGGGCACTTGGAAATAAGAGAACGAGAGGAGACAATGCAAACGACAGCATTATTAAGATCGGCCGGAATACTGAGGAGAGTCCTGGTGACTTGAGAAGACTTGTTGTCACTCAAACTCAAGTGAGAAACCACCAGCTAATGCTGATGTAAGAAAAACACTCAAAAGAAGAAGAATAGAAATTTGAATAAGAAAAGATTTGCATAAAGTAAGAGCTGAACAGGAACCCCTAAAATATTCAAATTATAAACTCTTTAAATCTATTTCTTGAAATTTCATGTTGGACAGGCAATCATCAGATTTCTGTTGGATTTCGACAGTTCATAATACGAATATTTAAGATAAAAAGAATATATATATATATATATATAGTAATTTTTGATAAGATAGTTACACTGATCAATGACTGCTGAGTAGGGAGTTAGGTTCTCACTGAGTGCCAAATGTATCTGAACATGTGCCAAACAAATAGTCATGGTTAGTAAAAGTCAAAGAAGAAAAGAACACTGATTAAGATACTCAGGCGAATATACCAGTTGGTTCCTGTCTGGGTTTCACCATATGTGCATTTAGTCTCTAAGATTGACATAGCATTACTAAGAGAGATTCTTTTTATCACTGAATAGCATCAACAATGAAGTTGTTTCAAGACAACAATATTGTGAGGAATGGAATTCTTTAGAGAAAAATGATCAAACCAAGTTATTACACACACACACATACACACACATATATATATATATATATATATATACACACACACAAACACACACAAACACATATATATATGTATGTGTGTGTGTGTGTGTGTGTAGTTTCTTTGTTTTTTAAACGCAGGTCAAGCTCTTTTTATTTATCATAAATTTAGGTTTGGTTTGGTTGGTTGGGTTTTATGGCATATCAACCTATGTAGGTTATTTAACGCCAAATCCATTTTTATGAAAATAGTTCTATTTCAAACAATTCAGTTTAGCATAAGTACGCAGTTTAAAAGCAAGTGCAGTTTAATTGTGAAAAACATTTCTATTTCAAGCTATTCAGTTTAGTCAAGCAGTTCTAATTCAGCTAATTCAGTTTAGTATAAGCACAGATTTTGTTTACACACAGTTAAACGTCAAAACGTTTTTATATTAAACAATTCAGTTTTGTGTAAGTACAGTTTTAATGTCTAAAAACAGTTCCATTTCAAATAATTCAGTTTAGCATAAGCACACAGTTTAAATGTAAGTAGGGTTTAATTGTCAAAAACATTTCTATTTCAAGCTATTCAGTTTAGTCAAACAATTCAGTTTAGTATAAGTATGCAGTTCTATTTAAACCATAGATAGGGTCCTGTCAGGTGCTACCACACTGGGCCAGAGTGGACCTAGGAGCAATGGCAATGAAGGGGTACTCTGTATTCCCCAAAGCTCCAGCGTCACGGGAGCCTCACCATCAGATCGTTTAGTGTCATATCAGGACACTCATTGGTGGGGGGTGTCTTACCCTTCTGCAGAGGTGTAGTCAGTGTATTCTACTGCGCCAGCAGAGTGGGCAACATAAATTCAAACTTAAACCATGTTTGTAAAAGGATAGGTTTAGTTACTTTGTATCATGACATATCAACATTCATGGGTTATTTAATGTCAAATTCATCCTTGTAGAATAATGGTAGTGGTACTATTTAAGCTATTGGTGTGATAAGAGGTTTAATGCCTTTCTGAAGGGTATTAGTCAGAAAGTAAACGTAATTGTGTGGCTGGAGCTCAAACTCACAATTATGTAGTCCACCTCTTTACAGGTACTTCCCCAATATATATATATATATATATATATATAATGTATGAACATTATGTATATGATAAAAATAAGTGGAAAGATGGATGAATCAGAAACTTATTTTTATCCTATATTTCTTCTCAGATTCACGACAGTCTACCATTTCAACACACACACACACACACACACACACACACACACACACACACACACACACACACACACACACACACACACACATAAGTAAGTTGGCCCACAGTAGACAAGTAAGTAAGCCCACTGTAGTCAAGGGTGACCCGAAGGCTCCATTTTCAATACCTACAACATCGAGGTGTAAAGAAGTGTGCTACATCATTCCCTGGATTGGTCTACATACCCGTGATTTGTACCTTATAATGCTGAGTGTTAAGTAAGGAGGCATCAAGTACCATTCTTCATGTCTTTGGTATGACTTGACCTGGGATTGAATCCCGGTCTCCTGGGGCCATTGGCGAACACTCTCACCCTTATTCAAATGGCTGATATATTCGATCAATGGAAAATTCTACGTTACCTGTTCACTTCGCTTAAGAAGCATATTATTTCTTTTAAACACTATTGCAAATTTTCATTACATTTCTTCCTTAAACTTTTCTCATGACAATAAGCCAAGTCAGAAAACAGTTAAAACAATGAAAAAATAAACAACTAGAAAGAAATATTCTTATTTGTCTTGTTGCTATTGTTCATCTATCTATGATTTATATTTCATATCCTTACGTCAGTTTCATGAATTAAAGATGAAACCACCAGATGTAATCACTAGATGAAACTGAAGTAGTTAAAAACTACTTCAGTTTCATCTGGTGATTACATCTTTTTAAGTTTACATCAGATGTAATCACCAGTTTTTAAGTTCACATCAGATGTTATCACCAGATTTGATTAGGTGATTACATCTGGTTATTACATCTGATGTGAACTTAAAAACTGGTGATAACAACTTTTTAAGTGATTACATCTTTTTAAGACTTTCCTCTGATGATTTTATTTTTTTAACACACGAAACCTTAGTTTTGTTGCTTTTAACGTCTTATCAACCGTCTTTAATGTCAAATCCATCCTGTCTAGAATGGCATTAGTAGTACTGTTTAACCCATAGCTTCGAGGATAAGGGGTTATTTGTCCGGCAGAGAACGTAATTACCCGCCTGGAGTTCGAACTCGCTCACTACAATTCCGCAGTCCAACGTTTTAACCATTACACCACTAGGACACCCGTGAGAATCCTTTAGTCATGGAACCAATATAAAGAGGTGATATATCAATTTCTTTAATGTTTTATCTTCCTCTGCAGACCAGGATTTAGCACTTTCTTCATCGAAGAAAAACGTTGATAAACGATTTAATTGTCATATATATAATTATTGAACGAAAAAAATTCAGTTCAACAGTTCAATATATATTAAAACAAATCGTATATATATATATATATATATATATATACACGCATACACACACACACACACACACACACACATATATATATATATATATATGTGTGTGTGTGTGTGTGTGTGTGTGTATCATTTCAAGAAAAAAAAAACAATATTCGGTCACATTAAGGTAATAAATTTATTTCCATCCTGTTAAGAGCTTTGATAAGAATCAAAGACTCCAAAAAGACACCAAAAGAATTTTTAACAGGACTTCATTAGATCCAATAAGAAAATAGAATAAACTACAACTAGATAGGAGGGATAGTAAAGGAAGTAAGGAGAGGGAGAAAGGAAATCCATTTCCGCTATGTATAGCCTTTACTCATGTAAGGCTAGTTCCGGTCCTTTCTCGTCTCAGATTATGACAACTATAAAACCAATAAAATTAACAATTTAGCAATTACAGTAATACTTATCCACATTTCAACCATTTCTAAAAAAGATTATCAATTTTAATTCTAGGATGTCATCATTTTTTTTCTTTGAAAAGTACCATCTTTCCATCCTGTTTTCCATCCTGTTGATATGAATCAAAGACACTAAAATGATTTTTAACAGGGCTTCATCAGATCCAATAGGTTGAGCTCGTTACCAGGAATATTTAAGTATTGGAAATTTGAATAATTTCTTTATCCAGGCGGTATTGTTCCCTACACCAGATTTACTGGATTGGAGAACACCTTATAAATATATATATATATATATAGGATATTATTTAATCCAGTAAATCCGGAGAATGGAATAATTCCAGTCAGGACCAATAAAATATCTAAAAATAGAATATTAAATTTAAGTAATCCCGGTCGAGAGCTCAATGTAAATAAAATCCACAGAGCAAGTATTTTGCTTAACCCCCCACCAAAAAAAAACAACAATCGGCCACATTAGAATAATGAATTTATTTCTATCCTGCAAAGAAGCATTGATATAAATCAATCCTCTAAGAAATTCACAGGACTTCTTTAGATCAAACAGGAAAATGGATTCATTTTTTTGTTTGATCTGAAGAGGTCATGTTAATTTTAAATGAATCTATATCCTTGTCATAGTGCGACATGAAATCGAACTCGCTTACTCCGCGGTTGTGTGTAGCACTTTAGCCAATACCCCATGGGGAACTTTCCAGAAAATATTAAGATGAAAACAGCATTTTGCGCCATATGAGATGTTGAAAATTGGCAGGCAGAAGTGAAATATTATATTTAAAGCAAAAATAACAATCGTTACGTTTCGGATTACTAGAAATGATTCGTTTTGTAACATACCCACGATACGGATATGTGAAATAGACATAATGTTCATAAAATGTTCATAAACATATATAGGAATCCGAAAACAAGAAATTCACGAAATTGGTACGAAACTTTATTACCTTTGAGTTAAAGGTTATTCGACATGAGGAGAGAGAGACACAATCTTTCTATGCTGACTGCTTTTACATCGTCAGCCAACCAATGCGCAGCGCCCGTAGCGCACAAATTCGTCTGGCCTCGCCCAGCTCTGAATCTCAACTCACTCGTTCGGAGGCAGGAACTCAACTCACTGCTTTTTCTCATTTCCCAAAAATCCTCAGCCCACGCTTCCCGTGCATGACGTCATTCACACCCCCCTGGTCTCATCTCCCTCCTGGGCTTTTATTTTAACGTCTGTGAATGACGCATCCTCTCCGCGCGCGCGTGAACACCTGCACTCATGTTTGCACCCATGCACTGAGCCGAAAGGTTCTCATCCTAACTAAACTGAAAGGCAAGATATACAAAACGAAATCCCTCCGCAATTATATTACAGTTTTCCAAATAAGTAACGACAATTTTTTTTTTAGAATTGGTCGTCGTTGCAAGTAGATAATGACGAATGCAATACTGCGATCAACATAACAATTATTATTTTCATTTCTAATAAAAAATTTTAACAGGTAATAAGAATCCATAACAGAAAAACATAAGCAAACGAAATTCTTGTTATTTTAACTGTGGTAACATCTCGTTCTTGTTTAATATTTGCGTTTTGTTTGTTTGTTAATTAATTGCATATCAACCTTCTCGGGTAGTAGTGGTACTATTTAACCCATAGCTGGTGGGGGTGTTGCATACATATATATACTGGATACATACCGACGCAATGATAACAGACGCAAGAATAAAGGACGCACGAAGAAAGACACGTGAAGGAAAACGCAGGAAGCTTCTTTACAACATATTTACCTCTCAATTTATTGTAAGATTTCGAAAGGGTTGTTCAAAGGTTTGCATGTAAGAGGATGCTGGAAACCGAACATAAACTTCATATTTTGACCCCACTGCTATGACCGTCACGTTGTGTCTTTCTTGTTCTCCTGATGTTGGGGTCCACTCCATCGGGGGTTTCCGAGGGACCCCTCGGTCGGGTGTGGCCTTCGCTACCACATCTGGTCTCTACTGTCTGGAATTCTACTGGCAACTGCTTTGGCACCCAACTCAACTCAATTATATATTAATTCAACGCCCACACGATCGCCCACTGGATCTTTGAAATCGAATGTTTAATCGTCATCAAGCGGAAATAACTGTCATGCAGTTCAGAGGTTACTCTCTTCTGGTGCATCACTGTAGTGGCACAATGGGACCTTCACCTTGTCCCATATCATAAGCCTTAATCCACCCACGCGATCTCTTTCGATTACTGGCCATTGGAATGTGTCACTTCCTTCCGGTGTATCACCTTGGAATAGCATTTTTGGGCCGGGGCGAGGGTCAAAATATAACAGGGGGAGGATAAGAGGGTTCATATTTTTCTCTAGTTCGAAAGTGAACGTAATAGTGCGATTGGAGTTCGAACTCGCTTACAACGATCCCGCAGTCCTTCGTTTTAACCATTATATCACGAGGACCCCCACCGTGCATTTCTGCTTTCAAAAATTATCAAAGTAAAATTCTTGTTTGTTCAAATACTCATGAGAAGTATTGTATATACTTGGAAGTACGGAAAAGGCACGTCAACTCTTTAAGGGTTTTTAATGCCAAAATTTGATTCATTTGTAACTCCATTGCAATCTTTCTTTTTAAATCGCCCTTTTTTATTTGACTTTAATCATAATTATTTATTTGCGTTTGTTTGTTAGGCTTATATGGCATTTCAACTTTGTAGGGCATTTAATGCCAGATCTGTTTTAATACATATATACAGTTATATTTCAAAGAATTCATGTTTAGCATTAGTACACAGTTTAACTGTAAAAAATATTTCTATTTCAAGCTATTCAGTTTAGTATAAGTATAGTTTTTTGTTTACACACAGTTAAATTTTGAAACAGTTCTATTTCAAGTAATTCAATTTGACATAAGTACGCAGTTTAAATGCCAAAACAGTTCTATTTCAAGCAGTGAGTCAGAGTGGACCTGGGAGTAATTCCAATGAAGGGGTAACTATACACACAACAGTGCTCCAGAAATGGAGCCTTATCATTGGATTCAGTTTAGTGTCATACCCTTTTGGTGAGAGGGAGTCTTATGCTTGTTTATCAGATGCAGTCGGTTTTTTCTAAGCCCCCGCCCTTGTGGTCACCTGGCTTTTGCTCATCTCTTTCTTGGTCATACTGTGAACATTTCAATACTCGACGTACGAGTGTGTGTGTGTGTGTGTGTGTGTGTGTAAGTACGCAGTTTAAATGCCAAAACAGTTCTATTTCAAGCAGTGGATCATCAGAGTGGACCTGGGAGTAATTCCAATGAAGGGGTAACTATACACACAACAGTGCTCCTAAAATGGAGCCTTATCATTGGATTCAGTTTAGTGTCATACCCTTTTGGTGAGAGGGAGTCTTATGCTTGTTTATCGGATGCAGTCGGTTTTTTCTAAGCCCCCGCCCTTGTGGTCACCTGGCTTTTGCTCATCTCTTTTTTGGTCGTACAGTGAACATTTCAATACACGACGTACGTGTGTGTGTGTGTGTGTGTGTGAACGCGGTTCAGAATTGTTCCGTTACAGACATGTGGCAGATTAAAAAAAATGAAAAAGTCATCTGAAATCTATGCTACTTTCCCCAAGTGAACGCCCGTCAAGAGATTTTTGAAGATAAAATTAGAAAAGCTCTTGGATCTTCTACTTCACAGTTTAACTTTACTCTTTTGTGTAAGCTAAGCTCGTTTTACCATAGAAGTTCATGAAGAAAATAAAAGACACAACTAGACTTTCATTCAAGAAGAAGAATGGGAAAATGAATGAATGATTGATAAATGAACAAACCAGAATGGAATGAATAGGAAGAAAAAGATTTATCATTTGTTGGTTATTTCATGCCAAATCTTGTTTTTACATATATATCAGATATATATGATTTGGTTTGGTTGAGTTTTATGGCATATTAACCATTATTGGTTATTTAATGCCAAATCTTGTTTTTACATATATATCAGATATATATGATTTGGTTTGGTTGAGTTTTATGGCATATCAACCATTATTGGTTATTTAATGCCAAATCTTGTTTTTACATATATATCAGATATATATGATTTGGTTTGGTTGAGTTTTATGGCATATCAACCATTATTGGTTATTTAATGCCAAATCTTGTTTTTATGTATATATTAGATATATAGAATTTGGTTTGGTTTGATTTTATAGCATATCAACAATCATTCGTTATTCAAAGCCAAATCGTTCTTATTAATAAATAAATGAATATATATATATATATATATATATATATATATATATATATGATTTGTAAACACATTTTGTAGATATGCACAGTTAAACGATCAAAGTGTTCCAATTCTAACATTTCGATTTAACCTGAGTCAACAAAGTTAAATGATTCAAACTATTACTATTTACCACTGACAATTCAATAAAACATCAGTCATTTGTTTACACACAATCAAATGATCAAACCATTCTATTTCTAACAATTCAATTTAACAAAAGTTCTTTGTTTGCCCACAGTTTAACTATCAAACATTTGACCCATAGATAGGACCCTATCAGGTGCTACCACTCCGGGTCAGAGTGGACTTGGGAGCGATGGCAATAAAGGGATATTCCGCATTCCCCAAAGCTCCAGCTTTACTGTAATTTTATCATCAGATGTTTTAGTGTCATATACAGGACTCTCGTTTGGGGGTGGGGGCTTGCGTCTCTGCAGAGATGTGGTCGGTGTATTCTACAGCCCCAGCCGACAGGTTTGGTTTGGTTTGGTTTCTTTGTTTAATGGCATATCAACCTTCGTGGATTATTCAATGCTAAAGTCATCTGCGTAGATGGACAGTAGTGGTACTATTTAACTTATAGTCAGAGGATTAGAAGGTTAGTATTTGTCTGAAAGCGAATGTAATAATGCGATTGAAATTCGAAATCACTTCCGACGATGTTGCAGTCAAGCTCTTCAGCCACAATGCTACAATGACCTCGCTCCGAAGAGACAGATCAAGAAGTATAAATACACTAGAGGGAACCATTAGTCTGTAGCCCGACCCTGTTATTAGTTTAATTTTGACCTTAAAATTTCAATAATTTTTAATGCACGTGTAAACCTGTACAAGGCTTAACAAGCTAGTCTTGCAATCCAGTTACTGTAGACTAGTTAGTTCGATCCTCTCTAAGTGTATCGCATTTGTGACCTTCTGTCAAATCTAAGCTATTCTTAGATTTTGGGGGCATATCTTGTAGTGTCATAGTTAATAAACTCAACCAGCAGACTATTGTGAGAAATCGACCCACAGTTTCTCCGATTCAGACTATACGATGAATCACATGCACATTTTTTCCTTGTAGATTTCTCCAAGGTGTTTGATTCCGTGCATAGAGAAAAGACGGAGCAATTACTGGGTATTTCAAAATAGATACAACCAATTAATATGATAATGATTTATTACTGAGACAAGAAGTTCCATGTCAGCTGGTGTGAGTTTATGCTTGATTTGGATTCTGTATGGGTACACCCGTATATCCTATAAGATTCTTAGCGACGATGCACGAGTAATACCAAGTTCATGGGAACCTCTTTCGTGGGACTTTTTCGAACTCCTTCCGATAGAATCTCACTCTTGGTCAGGACATCTTGCAGTAAACTTCCTGCCAGATCTGCGATTTCCTACCTTCTTGTTAAGGTTGTTTTTTTTTTGGTTTTTTTTTTTTTAACCCTGTGGCTTGAAATTTGCGTACCCAACGATAATTATAAATTTAACGCCGAATTAAATCATTTTAATAAAAGTTCCAAACTATTCAGTTTAGTATAAGTGTTGTTTTTTTATTTACACACAATTAAATGTCAAAACATTTCTATTTCAAACAATTCAGTTTAGTATAAATATGCTGTAAAAACACAGTTAAATGTCAGAACAGTTTTATTTCAAACAACTCAGTTTAGCATAAATACGCTGTTTAAACACAGTTAAATGTAAAAACAGTTAATTTCAAACAGTTCAGCTTAACGTAATTTCAGTTTAGTTCTATATGACCAATAGACAGGACCCTATCAGGTGCTATAACTCCGGGTCAGTGTGGACCTGGGAGTGATGACAATAAAGGGGTATTCCGCATTTCCCCCAAGCTCTAGTATTACTGGAACCTCACTATCAGATTGTTTAGTGCCATATCCAGGACACTCGTCGGGGGAGTATTACCCCTGTGAAGAGATGAAGAGGTGTAGTATTCTACAGCCCCAATTGACTAGGCCAGCAGGGATTGCATAAGTACGTAGGTATGTATATACAGTAACATTAGTTTCTTTCTTTGGTTTCTTCTTGTTTAATGGTACATCAACCTTTGCTGGTTATTTTATGCCAAAACCATCTTTAGAGAAAATCAGTTGTGTTACTATACCATATCATATCATATTTACCAACCCCTCCGCTCGGGCAGGATATGACACAAGGTCAATTTTTTAAGCGGAGTTTAATAGGTTTGAATTCAGAGTTTTCCTTCTCTTAGACTAGTTGCCTCACCAAGGCTGAAGAACCTAGTCTGTCCTACTATTTACCCATAGCTGGAGGGAGGATAATTGGATTCATACCTTTCCCAAGGGTATTAGTGCTATGTGAAATGCAATCGGTCTCGTCCAGGATTTGAACTCGTGTCGTCGTGTCCATTCCCCTACGACGATAACCATTACACCACGGTTACTATACAAACCAAAGCTTTGGGGGATAAGGGAGTTCATACCTTTCCTAAGGGTTTGCGTTCAAAAGTGAATGTACGGGGTGCCTTCAATAAGTTTCCAGACTTTTTTAATACAGGCATTTAAAATTGTTGTAGTCTCTTGAAAATTCACTATGTAATTGCTATACATCTTATGAGATGACTGACCATCTTTTTTTGATTTCAGGTTCAAATGAACAGCAACAGCAGCAATTGGAATGCACCCTACTGAAGCCTGATTGTCACAGCTGGTGAATTTCAAAAATGCAATCTGGACGATATGTAATAAAATTCTGTTTTAAATTTGGAAAAAATGCCACAGAAATGTATGGAATGTTTCAGACTGCTTTTGGAGCATCTTGTATGAATCGAGCATCAGTTTTTGTGTGGCATAAGAGATTCAAGGAAGGCAGGGAGTCTGTGGGGGATGATGAGAGGTGTGGGAGGAATAAGGAAGTCAAAACACCAGAGTTGATTGGCCAAATAAAGAATTTCATGGATAAGGACCGTCGTGTGTCTATCGAGACAATAATTGCACAGTTTGATGTCAGTGTGGGAACTGTACACACAATTATTCGCGAGGGACTGAAGATGCGGAAGATTTGCTCGAAGTTTGTCCCAAGGGTGCTCAGAGAAGATCAGAAAGGAAGACGTTGTCATGACAGCAGGGAGATGGTTGAGCTGATCAATTCAGATCCCGCAGTTCTTGATGCTATGGTGACCTGCGATGAAAGCTAGATCGACTGCTATGACCCAGAGACCAAGAGACAGAGTTCCCAGACCCAAGAAGGGCAGACAGAGCAAATCCACCCACAAACTTTTGATGATCCCTGATTTTGATAGCACTGGCATGATCTACATGCACTTGGTTCCCCCTGGACAGACAGTCAACAAGGAGTACTATGTTGAGGTTTTAAGGGAGTTCAGGAAGAGATTCGGTCGGAAGAGGCCAGCACTCTTCAAATCGGGTCAGTGGCACCTCAACCAGGACAATGCACCAGTCCACAACTCCATCCTTGTCACAGACTAATTGACCAGGATGAGCATCAAGACAGTTCCTCAGCCTCCCTATAGTCCAGACCTTTCTCCCTGTGACTTTTGTTTATTCCCTAAGCTCAAAGAAAAACTTAGAGGCTGCCGTTATGAGACAATTGAGGAGATGAAAGAGGCTGTGACGAAGGTCATTGACACGCTCACACAAGAGGACTTCCATGGGGCCTTGCAGAAGTTGTTAGAACGGCACAACAAGTGCATTGCAGCCGGAGGAGATTACTTCGAAGGGGATTAGAGTTTCATGTGTGTACTATCAATAAAAGTGCCCATACGAAAAAAGTCTGGAAACTTATTTAATGAGCCTTGTAACAGAACGATCGGATTTCGAACTCACTATCGACGCATCCTAGTGGGCGTGAGCTGTAGAAAACACTAACTGCATCTCTGCAGAGATGTAAGATCCCCTCCTAACGAGTGTCCTGATTATGACACTAAACCATATGATGGTGAGGCTCAGGTCAGAGGCGCTCTGTTGGTATGGAGTACTCATCCATTGCCATAGCTCCGAGGTCCACTCTGGCCCGGAGTGGTAGCACTTGATAGGGTCCTATCTATGTATCAAATAGAAGCGTTTGACATTTAAACTGAGAGAAAACGAAGGATTTACATTTAACCGAATTGATAGAAATAGAATTCTTTAACCATTTAACTGTGTGTAAACGGATGATTGCTTGATTGAATTGTTAGTAATACGTAGCAATACTTGAAACTCTTTCGGTGTTTGCCTAAATTGAATTATTGGTATTACACAGCAATACTTGGAACCATTTGACTATGAGCAAATAAATGAATAGTACTGAATAAAATACTTAGTATCATATTTACCAATCCCTCCGCTCGGGCAGGATATGACACAAGGTCAATTTTTAAGCGGAGTTTAACAGGTTTGAATTCAGAGTTTTCCTTCTCCTAGACTAGTTGCCTCACCAAGGCTGAAGAGGGGGAATAATTGGATTCATACCTTTCCCAAGAGTATTAGTGTTACAGCACTACGAATCCCTGCTCGCCTCTACTAAACATGCTTGCCTATTAAGAAATAGGAAGAAACCGATTTGATATTTTTTAAAAACATGCGAGGCACTAAGGAGTGATTCATACGGTAGAAATAATCTAAACTAAAAACATTACCCAGTCGGCTGGGGCTGTAGATTACACGGACTGCACCTCTCCAGGGGGGTAAGACGCCCACCCAAATTGACTTCACTCTAAACAATTCTATGGTGAGGTTCCAGTGATTCTGGAGCTTTAGGGAATGCGGGTACCCCTTCACTGTCATCGCTCTCAGGTCCATTCTGGCTCGGGATGGAAACAGCTGATAGAGTCCTATCTATGGGTCCAATTGAACTAATCTGCGTACCTATGTAAAACTGAAATATAACTCGTTTGACATTTAACTATGTGTGGACAAAAACTATACTCATGCTAAACTGAATTGTTTGAATTAGAACTATTTGAGTAAATTGGATAGCCTCAAATAGAAATGTTATTGACTATTAAAATGTATACTTACAACAAAACTTCGTACTTATGTTAAACTGAATTGTTTGAAATAGAACTCTTTTGATATTTAAACTGCGTAGTTGTGCTAAAATGAACTGTTTGAAATAGAACTGTTTTGACATTTAACTGTGAATGCACAAAAACATTACTTATACTAAAGTGAATTGTTTGAATTAGAACTGTTTGACTACACTTGATAGCTTCAAATAGAAATGTTTTTGACAATTAATTCGTGTACTTACATCTAACATCGTACTTATGCTAAACTGAATCGTTTGAAATGGAACTTTTTTTGTATCCTAAACTGAATTGTTTGAATTAGAACTGTTTTTGTATACTAAACTGAATTGTTTGAAACTGAACTGTTTTAGACATTGAAACTGTACTTACGTTAAACTGAATTTTTTGAAATAGAACAGTTTTGACATTTTACTGTGTAAACAAATTCTATACCCAGTCTAAACTGAATTCTTTGAATTAGAATTGTATTGACTAAACTGAATTGCAGGAAATAGAAATGTTTTTGACAATTAAACTGTGTACTTATGCAAAACTGGGTTGTTTTAAATAGAACTGATTATTTGTATAAAAATGGATTTGGCATTAAATAACCTACAAAGGTTGATATGCCATAAAATCAACCAACCAACCAAGTTACTAAAAACAGCGTCGAAAATTGTGTTAAAATTGTATTTATAATTGCTTTACAATTAAAAAAAATGCTTTTGCAGTGGAAATTATTTTACTATTAAATATATTGGAAATAATTTAACACTTAAAATGTATTCAGAATAGTTTTGATATAAAAATTCATTGGACGCGATTTTACAATAAGATACATTGGAAAAATGCATTAGAATTATTTTTCTATAGAACTACATTGGAATTGATTTTGCAATGTAAAGCAGTGGAATTTTTTTTTACTTTAAAAATGAATTGGAAATGATTTCATGATGAAAATGCATTGGAAATGATTTTACTCCAAAATACATTGGAAATGGATTTTCTTTAAAAAGTATTGGGGATGGTTTTACATTTAAAACGTATTGGAAATGTTTTACTTCAAAGATGCACACGAAATGGTTTTACTATAAAAATGGATTTAGAATGGTTTTACTTTAAAAAATGCATTGGAAGTGATTTTCCACTAAAAATGTCCTTAACGTGATTTTACAATAGAAATTCATAAGGGATTGTCTTACTTTAAAATTAATATGGAAATGATTTTTTTCTATAAAATAGTATAGATCGCAGAGTAAAGTGAATTAAGGTACCTATATTCTATTTTAACTCAGGTGCTCAGAACATAATCAGTTCCCAGTTGTTCAATATCGATACCAATTTCATTAATCTTTTTAAAAATTTTGATTTTAAATTTTTCGCAAGTACGAGGAGTAGGCTGAGCAGTCGTGAAATTAGGCAGTAGTTAGAGGCTTAAATAACAAAGTCACCTTTTTAAAGTGTGACTGAATGAATCAATGTGCTATCTCTCTAATTTTTTAGAACTAAGAATCCCTTCCGTTTAATTTGTATTTGAATTTGACATTATCTTCTCGTCATATAATTCAAATTAACATCATTGAATAAAAGATTTATTATCTATGATCTTGCACACAATTATATTCTTTTTCACGTTCAAAAGAAAGAAAGAAAGAAAGAAAGAAAGAAGACGAAAGAAAGAAAGAAGAGGACACGAAGGAAAAGAACAAAATAAGAGAAGAAATAAAGAGATGGAGGAGGAAAAGGGAGAAGATAAGAAGGAGAAAAAAGAAGTTAAATCCAAATATACGAATTTACCTAAGATGGTTAGGATGAACGCTGAAGGGCTGTAATTTGTCCAATTTTTCATAGATTTTTTGCAATGAAGTTAGTAATTCCAGGTTCGGTAGTCTTTTTTTCCTGCTGAGCTGTTTGATAAGGCAAACTCATTTTTTTACGTATTGCTTTACAGAATCAATAGATTTAATATCTTCTTTAAGATCGAAACACTATCATTGATTGAATTGGTCAGTAAGTCATACAGAATGCAAAACTTTGTGGGGCTATTTATTGTTCAATTCAGTCTAACAATAAAGGGTCTCCATTAATATACGATACAAAAACGTAACTTCACCCAATTGTTTCAAACAGTTAAATACTTCATACTTAGGTACAATATCAATATATTTTAAGTGTCAATGTATTAATAAAGTTTACATTCATTTTAAACGTATTCAAAAGCAAATCTTTAATAATGAAACTTAAAGTAATTGCTGGCGTAAGATGAAACTTGTAGTCAATTGATCCCGAAAGAAAATGAAATAATTTTGACAAGTGTAAACCCCCAATGAGCATATATACACATATAGAACTTTATGTCTGTTAATCGTTTGGTTTATGTGTTGAACGGCATATCAATTCCTTATGAGTGATTTGATGTTGTATTGTAATTGTATTGTATATTTAATTTGTTTTTATATGTGGTTGCGTGTTCTCATAAGTTGGAAAGTCGTCATTTATAGCGATGGGGATAACATTATTATTATTGGGGTTTTTAGGTTTAAGTTGGTTTTGCGTTGGTTATGTTGGTATTACGTTAGTTGCGTTGGTATTTCGTTGGTAGTTATCCCCTCGCTAAATGTTGATGGAAAATAAAGGTGGAGGAGAAGAACGAAGACGTCGTTAGGTTTTGTATCAAGGTCTTAATGGCAGCATGAAGTAAAGGTGTTTACGCTGGTATGCTGCGAGGTCTCGTAGTAAGGAAAGAAGGTAGGAAGTTGTTAGAGTGTATCATCTAATTTGTTTTTAAATATAATCCCTTGGTCTAGAAGAATAGACCCAAGGGATCCATGACTAGATGGCTCTCCTCATAGTGTATGATGGTGCTATTCTATTTAGGAGCAGACGAATAGACGTCCGTTCCCGTTGGGGATTTCTAAGCGAGAGAGAGATTAACGGGCTTTCTTCAATTTTTGGTGCTGCTAGGAAATATGGTTCGGGCTGTATAGAACAAGTCATCCTGATTGGGTGAAAATGTTCGGCGACTCTAACGGTCAAATCAAATTACGCGCCAAACAAAAATTCAAGTTTCTTTCTGCTACAGACTCTATTCTCCTTCAGCCCATTTCGCTGTGGGAGTAGAATACACCGACTGCATCACTGCTGAGGAGTAAGACCCCGACTTCACCTAATAAGTGTCCAGGATATGACTCTGAACCGTCTGAAGGTGAGGTTCCAGCTTTGGAGATTTGAGGAATGTGAAATATCCCTACATTGCCATTGCTCCCGGGTCCACTCCCAGTTTGGTAGCACCAGATAGGAACTTATTTATGGATCAAATAGAACAAACCATGTGCAAACAAATGATTGATGTTAAATTGTGACAGGTATATAGCAATACTTGAAACCATTTAACTGTAAAATAGAGTGTTATCTACAAAATATTTGGTTTGCTTTGCTTTGAATTTATGGTTCATCAAACATTGTAGGTTATTTAATGTCATTTCCATTTTTATACATATAAACAGTTCCATTTCAAACAATTCAGTTTAGCATAAGTACTCAGTTTTAATGACAAAAACAGTTCTATTTCCAACAATTCAGTTTAGCATAAATAAGTACACAGTTTTGTTCTATTTGACCCTTAGCTAAAATCATTTCAAGTGCTACTACTCTGGGCCAGACTTGACCTGGGAGTGATGACAACGGAGGGGTACTCCGCATTCATCAAAGTTCTAGCATTGATGAAGCCTTACCATCATTTTGTTTAGTATTATATCCCTGAAACTCATCAAGGAAGTCTTACTCGTCTTTGGAGATGCTGCTCTAGCCATCTACAAAATGTGTTTCTAATCATATATATGTACTTAATATATACGTATAAAGAGGATTTGGCATTAAATAACGTACAATGGTTGATATGCTATAAAATCCAACTAAAACAAATCATATATACTTAATATATGCGTATAAAGAGGATTTGGCATTAAATAACGTACAATGGTTGATATGCTATAAAACCCAACTAAAACAAATCATATATACTTAATATATACGTCTAAAGAGGATTTGGCATTAAAAAACGTACAATGGTTGATATGCTATAAAACCCAACTAAAACAAATCATATATACTTAATATATACGTCTAAAGAGGATTTGGCATTAAATAACGTACAACGGTTGATATGCTATAAAACCCAACCAAAACAAATCATATATACTTAATATATGCGTATAAAGAGTATTTGGCATTAAATAACGTACAATGGTTGATATGCTATAAAACCCAACTAAAACAAATCATATATACTTAATATATACGTCTAAAGAGGATTTGGCATTAAATAACGTACAACGGTTGATATGCTATAAAACCCAACCAAAACAAATCATATATACTTAATATATGCGTATAAAGAGTATTTGGCATTAAATAACGTACAATGGTTGATACGCTATAAAACCCAACTAAACCAAATCGTATATACTTAATATATACGTCTAAAGAGGATTTGGCATTAAATAACTTACAATGGTTTATATGCTATAAAACCCAACTAAAACAAATCATATATACTTAATATATACGTCTAAAGAGGATTTGGCATTAAATAACGTACAATGGTTGATATGCTATAAAACCCAACTAAAACAAATCCTATATACTTAATATATACGTCTAAAGAGGATTTGGCATTAAATAATGTACAATGGTTGATATGCTATAAAACCCAACTAAAACAAATCATATTTACTTAATATATACGTATAAAGACAATTTGGCATTTAATAACATACAATGGGTATATGCTATAAAACCAAATGAAACCAACTCAATCAAGTCTCTTTTTTCCTCAGTGTTTCTTTTTTATTAAATCAGAATCGTAATCTTTAGGATTGAATTAAGTACTTGAGCATGGGAATATACAAATTTATTTGTGCACACATTTCAATATTTGATACAGTAATTTCTTCATTTCTAATTTGTCTATTTACATCATAATCCACATTTCAGGGATCTTTGCGTATATCTCCACAGACTCCTGTTGCACATCACAATCCTAAATCACTACAGATGCATTTCGAATATCAAGACATAACATTTAAAAATTATAAAAGTTAAAATCTATAAACATTATAAATATAAATGTACGAGGGTGAATAAAAAAAGGTATGTACCATAGCCAGATACGGATATGTGTGAAACGTCCATAGAATGTTCATAACATATATACATAGAACATTGGAATCCCGAAACACGAAAAACACGTAACGATTTCTTAGTTCAGGTACGAAACCTTTTATTACCTTTGAGTTAAAAGTTTTCAGTTTTCAGTATATTAATATTGTAATGCACTTCAGTATCTTCACAATAAGAAATTTTGACCGGGATATTAACACAAATGCATCAAAGACAATCGCAAAATTAAATCAACAGCCAAATTAAAATAAAGTAAAATAATATTAAGGATTAACATTCAAAAAAAGAAAACGTACCTCAAAAATTGTATTAGAAGATTTAAAAATCGAAGGAAGCGATATACGATAAATAATAATGAAATTTATTTTAGCAAAATTCTTTAAGTAAGTAATTCTTAAAAGAAATTTCATTATGATTTCTTTAAGCAAAATTCTTCAAGTAAGTAATTCTTAAAAGAAATCATAATGAAATTTCTTTTAGCAAAATTCTCCAAGTATGTAATTCTTAAAAGAAATAATAATGAAATTTCTTTTAGCAAAATTCTTTAAGTAATTCTTAAAAGAAATCATAATGAAATTTCTTTTAGCAAAATCCTCCAAGTATGTAATTCTTAAAAGAAATCATAATGAAATTTCTTTTAGCAAAATTCTTCAAGTAATTCTTAAAAGAAATCATAATGAAATTTCTTTTCGCAAAATTCTTCAAATATGTAATTCGTAAAAGAAATAATTTTTACTCATTTATATCTTATCAAGTATTCCTATTTCATACGAATAACTTATACACATATACGTGGTGCTTTTATTAAGTTTCCAGACTTGTTTTGTACAGGCATTTAAAATTGTTGTAAACTCTTGAAAATTCACTATGTTATTGCTATACATCGTATGAGAAGCCTGACCAATTTTTATGATTTCAGGTTCAAATGAACAGCTTCAGCAGGAACTGGAATACACCTTACTAAAGCCTGATTGTTACAGCTGGTGAATTTCAAAAATGCAAAAGTGCAGCAGTGATACTATTTATCCTATAGCTCAGAGGATGAGAGAGTTCATACTTTACACATAATAGCGTGAATGGGGTTCCAACTTGCTTTCTTCGAAGGAAATTATAATCATTATAATTGTCCTTGAAAACTCAATAGTAGCTTAAAATAACTTTTCTCAATAATAATCTGCGCACTATAATATGGTAGCAAGTATCCAACATCTTATTTTAAAACAGACCTCGTTGACTCTTTATTGGGTCCCTAGTCAGTTCAACCACTCCAGGTCAGAGTTCATCTGGGAGTAAAGCAAACGAAGGAGTACTCCAAAGTCCCATTAGCTTTAGAACGAAAGCTTCGCCTTAATCGGATGCCAGTGTCATGTGATCCCCAGTTACGACTTCTGTGAACTCTGGGCGACTGCAATAAGTTTGTTTATTCGTGGCATATCAACCTTTGTAGATTATTTAATGCCAAATCCATTTTGATACAAATAAACAGTTCTATTTCAAATAATTCAGTTTACCATGAGTACATAGATTAAATGTCCAAAGCATTTAAATTTCAAGCTATTTAGTTTAGTTGTCCAAATTTCTGAGACGAAGCTTGATGATATTTATCATTAAGGGGTTTTGGACTATTGTCTTCATCTTTATTGTTATTTCCACAACATTTCGGCCGATATCACCTCCGGCCTTCTTCAGGTTTTTGTCGAACTCTGGAACCTATGTGGAACTTCGAACTATGTCCTTTATTGAATCCACGGGGGTCACCTGTTCAGATTCCGTTTGCCACAACCGGGTATAAGTGTTAAATATTCCTGTATTGTTAATCGCCTGCAGTCAGGATTGAACCTGCAACCGCCAGATGATTGTCTCCTTAGAAGCTTAGGAAACCACTGCCTATAACCGTTAAGCAGTGTGTCCTGCTGGACAGTTCAGAATGAATATTTGGGACTTATAAACTTAATATTTTTACTTGACTAGGACTACTACAATTAGGTAAGATTTTCTACCTGTGCTCATATTCAGATTTTTTTCATCTAACCTTTTTAATTATAGGCTCCCATATTGTATTCATCTTTATACTTAGTCTACTCAGCAGGTCATTGTGATCCTGGGAGCGATGGCAGTGAAGGAGTACACCGCATTCCCCAAAGCTCCAGCATTACTGGAACCTCATCATTAGGTTGCTTAGTGTCATATGCAGGGCACTCTTTGGGGGGTGTCTTACCCCTCTACAGAGAAGCAGTCGGTGTATTCTACAGCCCTACCCGACTGGGCAAGATTACAATAAGATTAAAGACTATTGCTGAATGTACGTATAGTGAATGAGAAAGAAAACTACTGTCTTTTGATCTCCAGACAAACCTACTCAGTATCCCTGGTTGGAAGATGTAGAGGTGCAACCACTCTGGGCCAGAGTGAACTTGAGAACGATGGCAATGAAAGAGTACTCCACATTCCCCAAACCTCCAGCATTACTGGAATCTCACTATCAGATTGTTTAGTGTCATATGCAGGACACTCATTGGTGGGGTGGTCATTCCTCTCTGCAGAATGAGAAAGAAAACTACTGTCTTTTGATCTCCAGAGGAACCGACTCGATATCCCTGGTTGGAAGACGTTGAGGTGCAACCACTCTGGGCCTGAGTGAACTTGAGATCGATGGCAATGAAAGAGTACTTCACATTCCCCAAACCTCCAGCATTACTGGAATCTCACTATCAGATTGTTTAGTGTCATATGCAGGACACTCATTGGTGGGGTGGTCATTCCTCTCTGCAGAATGAGAAAGAAAACTACTGTCTTTTGATCTCCAGAGAAATCTGGTCGGAAGATTTAGTCATTGAAGATTAATAATTTGAGCAGGAAACATCGTCGTAGTGATGCTAGCAGACCAAATCAGAGCAATATTGTGTGTGGGAGTATGAAGCTGTAAGAGAAAACGTTGTATTGACTGTAATTTTATCGGGTGTTATCTCGCAACCCTCAACGAGAAAAGTTTAGTACTAAGCAATAGTGTAGCTGAGGCCACAGAGATCAGGTGTCAATGCACTGATACACTTAAGTCCAGGTGTTCCCATCTTTTTAATTTAATTTTATAATTTTTATATCTTCCCACCTGCAACACGGCGATGTAAAAAAGAGAGATATCAATATTGGTAAAATAAAACAGGTTGGGTTTGATATTTATTAAAAAGAAAAAAAAGAAAAAATAGAAAAATAAAGAATCTTGTAGTAATTGCATTGTGTAGGTGTAGGAAAAATTTCATAAGTAAAAATGCATCAAGCAGTCTTGCAGCATCAAATGCAGACGAAATGGGATCTTGGACTATTCATTGCTAACAATTCATTGGGTGGACGTCGTCATATTCATTGCCAACATTTCACAGCTAATAAAATTCGAAGCGAAGGCTTTATCCCAAACAATTCATTGAGGTGGATGCTTGCTTGTTTATTTGTTTGTTTGGGTTTTATGGCACATCAACTTTCGTTGGTTATTTAATGCCAAATTAATTTTTATACTAATAAACAGTTTTATTTCAAACAATTCAGTTTAGCATAAGTATACAGTTTAATTGCCAAAAACATATCTATTTCAAGCTATTCCGTTTAATCAAACAGTTCTAATTCAAACAATTCAGTTTTGTATAAGTATAGTTTTTGTTGAAATAGTTCTATTTCAAGCAATTCAGTTTAGCGTAAGTAGTTTCAATGTTAAAAGCAGTTCCATTTCAAGTAATAAATACACAGTTTAAATGTCAAAACAATTCTATTTCAAACAATTCAGTTTAGCATAAGTACACAGTTCAGTTCTGTTTGACCCATATATAGGACTCTATTAGGTGCTACCACTCCGGAGTAGAGTGGACCTGGGAGTGGTGGCAATGAAAGGGTACTCTGCATTCCCCAAAGCTCCAGTATTAATGGAACCTCACCATTAGATTGTTTCGTGTCATATCCATGACACACGTTGGGAGCGTCTTACCCCTCTGTAGAGTAGCAGTCGGTGTATTCTGCAGCCCCACCCGACTGGGTCACTAGGACACTCGTTGGAAACGTCTTAATCCTCTACAGAGATGCAGTCGGTGTATTCTTCAGCCCATGCCGACTGGGCAATGAGGTGGATGATTTTTTATCAATGCTGCATAGCTTGATGAAGGAATGATGGATGATAATGAAGAGGCATAACACTTCTTTACAAAAATATATCTCTATATTCTTTCTTAGGGTCGAAACTGGCGTAAGTATGAGAGAGAGACAGAGAATTGCTATATTGACGCTTTCTTAACCTACATTACGATTCCATATTCAGGACCTTACGTCTTCATTGACGAGAAGTACTTAACCAGGGGCCGCCTGAGGGCCGCTGCCCCGCTCCAAGAGCGCCTAGCCACTCGCTAGCGGTCTCCGGTCTTCTTTACTGTTCGAATTTCTTCTGTCTGCCAGACTACAAGACTGAGCGTGACTGCTGTGGGTGTCTGTATATAAGATTCACAAAGCCGAGTCATTTCTGATCGTCAGCCCATGTGATCTACTTACAGCCACGTATTGCTTAATTTCCGTGTGTTGAGAAATCGCCCTGGTTGATTTGTCAATATGCGACACCAACAATTCACAACCATTGCATAAACAGAACTGTAATATGCGTGGGTTTTTTTTTCGACAACAAGTTTTGGTTTAGTTTAATTTGGTTTGCTTTTATGGCACATCTACCATTGAAGGTTATTTAATGCCAAATCCATTGTTATACTTATCATCATCATCATGTTGCGCTGGTAGTACGGATATCCCTGATCTTCTCTCGCCACTCCTCCCTATCGTTCATCGCCCTAGGCAGGTCTTCAGGACGACATCCCGTATCCTCACATAGCTGCTGAATGTATGTTCGTGCTGGTCGTCCTGCTTTTGCACGACCATGTGTGGGGGTCCATAAGAGTACATCTCTTATGAGTTCGTCCCTGCTTCTCCATCAGTGTCCTGCATGTCTGGTTCGTCTAACTCGAATAGTTTTCGTGATAGGAGGCAGGTGGCCGTACAGTTGTTGTCTTGTGGGGTGTTGCTGCCAGGACTTGTTCAAGGTTGCACGCAGCATTCTTGTGTAATTGCCGTCTAGCTTCTTCTCCAGCCGTTTTGTTAGCGTCCATGTAGTGCAGCCATATAGCAGTATCAATGTGACCGCTGCCTGGAAGAAACTGCGTTTCATTTTATCGGTTAGGTCTGATTTCCATATAATCGATAGCCTATTGATAGCTGTCCATGCTTTCGTTAACCTCGTTTCGATGTCCTTTTCGGTTGATTCGACGCTGCTTCCAAGGTAAGTGAATTTGTCAACTAGTTTAAGAGGGGTTCCTTCTAGAGTGGAGATGTCCCCCGTTTGATTATAGCACATATATTCAGTTTTATTTTAAACAATTCAGTTTAGCATGAGTGCACAGTTTAAGAGTCAAAACAGTCCTAATTCAAACAATTCAGTTTAGCAAAAGCATACAGTTTAGTTCTATTTTAATCTTAGATAGATCCCTATTAGGAGCTATTACTCCGGACCAGAGCGGACCTGGGAGCGATGGCTATGAAGGAGTACTCCCAAAAGCTCCGGCAACACAGGAGCCTCACCATCAGATTGTTTAGTGTCATATATAGGACACTCGTTGGGGGAGTCTTACCTCTCCACAGAGATGCAGTCGGTATATTTTACAACTCCAGCTGACTGGGCCAACCATTTTTGGAGAAAAAATGTCTCTGAATTCAAAACTTGAGAAATTTTCTTCAGAGTATCTGTGGCGCAGATATCAGCTTGTTTGTTTCTATATAAGCAATCACCACTGTAAATAAATTATCTGCCTATTTCACTTTGCCAAATTTCGGATTAGTCAATGGTCGTCACCGATACCAACAGGTAAGCTGTATTTATTTACAAATATTTCAGGCAATATACGCATGTCTCACACAAAACATTAAAATTCGTAAGTCTACATTCTGCTGAGAATATTGAAAGAAAATCCGTCATCAAAAGTCAATCATCTTGTTTGTTTGGTGTTTAATAACATATCAACCTTCTTGGGTTAATTCATGCCATATCCATACGTCTAGATGAACGGTAATGACACTCTTTAACTCATACGTTTTCAAATGGTATTTGTCCGAAAGTGAACATAATGTCGCAACTAGAGTTCGAACTCGCGTACTAGGATTTTGCAGTCTTGCGCCTTAACTATACACCAAGAGGACACTCCCCATTCATCGTGACGTGCGAATTAATTATTGCAATAAAGTAGTCACCTTTCCTCCAGCATTGTGATGACTCAGTCGGCTGGGGCTGTGGAATACACCGACTTCATCTCTACGGAGGAGTAAGACCCCGTCCAACGAGTGTCCGGGATATGACACTAAACAATCACCGTGAGAGAGAAAAACCAAAAACAATTGCGAGATAGCGAAAGAATGAAAGAAAGAAAACAAGGACGATTGAGAGAGAGAGAGAGAGAGAGAGAGAGAGAGAGAGAGAGAGAGAGAGAGAGAGAGAGAGAGAGAACGAAGAGCAACAACAAGAGAGAGAGAGAGAAAAAAAGGAATGATAGTTGAGAGAGAGAAAAACAGGGAAAACAAAAACGATTCTGAGAAACAGAGAGTGACCAAAAAGAAAACTATCACAGTTGAGAGAGGGAGAGGGAAAATAAGAACAACAGAGAGGAAGAGAAAACAAGAACGAAAGAGAGAGAGAGAAACAAAAATGATTGAGAGAGAGGGAGAGACAGACAGACAGAGACACAGACAGAAAAACAGACAGAGACAGAGAAAACAAGAACGTTCGAGAGAGAGAGAGAGAGAGAGAGAGAGAGAGAGAGAGAAGAAACAAGAACGATTGAGAGATAGAGAGAGATAAATAAAACAAGAACGATTGAGGGAGAGAGAGAGAGAGAGAGAGAGAGCAAATACAACAGAGAGGGGGAGAGAAAGAAAACAAGAACGACTCAGAGAGGGAGACAAAAATCATTGAGTGAGAGAGAGAGAGAGAGAAAGCAAAAATGATGAAGAATTAAAGAGAGAGAGAGAAGGAGAGAGGGAGAAAACAAGAACAATTGCGAGAGTGACAGAGAGAAAAAAAGAAGAATTAGAGAGAGAGAGGGTTAGAGAAAGAGAGATAGAGGAAACAAGAACAATTGAGAGATAGAGAGAGAAAATAAAACAAGAACGATTGAGAGAGAGAGAGAGAGAGCAAATACAACAGAGAGGGAGAGAGAAAGAAAACAAGAACGACTCAGAGAGGGAAGCAAAAATGACTGAGAGAGAGAGAGAGAGAGAGAGAGAGAGAGCAAAAATGATAGAGAATTAGAGAGAGAGAAACGGAGAGAGGGAGAAAACAAGAACAATTGCGAGAGTGAGAGGGAGTGACAGAGAGAAAAGAAGAAGCATTGAGAGAGAGAGAGAGAGAGAGAGAGAGAGAGAGGGGTAGAGAGAGAGAGAGAGGGAGAGAAGAAAGAAGAACGATTGAGAGATAGAGAGAGGAAAATAAAACAAGAACGATTGACAGAGAAAGAGAGAGAAAGAGAGAGAAAGAGAGAGAAACAGATAGACAGACACAGAGGGAGGGAAGAAAATATGATAGAGAGCGAGAGAGAAAACACGAACGATTGTGGTGTCTCTAGCAACTTTTTTCAAGACCCACTAAAGCTACATAATTGAATAAACTTTGCTCAGTTTGAGCCCAAACCGCCCAAAATAAAAAGCACCAAGTAAAGCAATCTGTTGCTTAGAACGTTAAAAATGACACTACCCAAAACACGCATGTATTCATTCACACCTTAATCAAATTATGGATGCGAGAAAATGATTTCAATTAATTAACAATTAATTAATTATATGATGGTGTATCAAAAGGCTTTAGATTTTTTAATCAACCTGGTGTTCATGAGGAACCCTTTGGGTGCTCTTGTATGTTTTTTTTTAAGCTGAAGTAATGCAATACATATGTTATATAGTCATATGCATCTACATATATGCAGAATCATAACGACACCAATGATAAAGGACGAGCGAAGACTTCTTTAACAAAATATGTACCTCTCACTTTATTTGTAATGTTTGCGTGTGAGAGGGAGCTGGAGACCGAACAGAACTGTAATATATTGACCCCCACTCTTATGGCCGTCAGCGTTGTGTCTTTCTCATTCTCCAGATGCTCAACCGGAGGCCCAGGGGCCCAGCTCTCTGCTGGATGATGGCTTTCTCTACTGCATCTTATCAACAACTTCTCTGGACCCCAACTCATCAGGGCTCCAAGGGCCTCTTCGGCCTGATGTGGTTTTCCCTACCAAATCTCGTCTCTTACTCCAACTGTTTGACTTTTTGTCTCGACCGAGTTATATAATAGTTCAATGCCCACTCAATCGCCTACTCGATCTTTGGAATGGCATGTTTGATCGTCATCAAGCAGAAATAACTGTCAAGCAGTTCATAGGTCACTCTTTTCCGGTGCATCAGTCTATGAGTGTACCATGGGAATTTTAGCTTGTCCCATTTTGTTAGCCAATATCCGCCCACGCGATTTCCTCTCATAACTGCCATTGGAATGTGTCACTTCCTTCCGGTGTATCACCTTGGAATGGCAAGTTTGGCCGGGTCGAAGGTCAAAAACAACACATATGGTTTCTTTTGAAAATCCTGGCTCTTTCGAAATATGTCCAGTGCTTCTGGTTGAGTTCTTGTCTATCTTCCATAATAATCGAAAACTGATGGTAACTCGACATGTGCCTTAATTCAACGGAAAACCTACCACCTTTTAAACGCTAACTACTGGTTGGGGGCAGTACAGTCAGATATTGCTTTATTTCTTTCTCCTTTGCCTATTTTGTTAGCAGCTTCAGTGGTTTTGAGGGCCAGTGTAAAATACCTAAAAATATCCATCATCCCAATACTTATATCTTTCATTATAAAAACAAAAAACTAAATGGTACTATTTACCAATCCCTCCGCTCGGGCAGGATATGACACAAGGTCAATTTTTTTTAAGCGGAGTTTAACAGGTTTTGAATTCAGAGTTTTCCTTCTCCTAGACTAGTTGCCTCACCAAGGCCGAAGAACCTAGTCTGTCCTACTATTTACCCATAGCTGGAGGGAGAATATGGGGGTTCATACCTTTCCCAAGGGTATTTGCCCGAAAGTGAACGTAATAGCGCGACTGGATTACGAACTCGCGTACTACGATTCCGCAGTTCATCGCTTTAACCATTACACCACGAGGACACCCCCACAAAAAACTAAATGGTACTGCTTAGAATCTATGTATATATTGTTATATACCCTACATATGGACATTAATGGGTATGTCCCATTCCTCATAGCTACGATGAAAACTATTGTGCGTGGGGTGAAGATCCTGGCTAAGTCGGTGGTTACTCGTTCGAGGCTGCCTGACGTGGGTGCTGCGGTAGCCCAGGATTCATGTCACGCGGCCGACGCTCCTCGAGGCTCAGAGGGTCGTCCTCCCAGGATCTAACCCTCCTCAAAGGGGTTAGGTTTATTGACTGGCGCTTAAGGTGCCCCTTTTTAGGGGAATGCCAACGGGGCTCGAGACACTTTGGGAGCCACAGGGCGTGTCTGGGCAACGACCCATCGCCCGGACCAACCTTAAAAAGGCCTTGTGCTATACTCGTCCGGTTGGTGGGACATACGACAAATACCAATTATGCTGACTTGGTAGTACATCACTAAAAGTGGTTACCTTCTTCACGCCCCTGGCGAGTATTGTATATTATTAATGTATAAAGATTTCTCTTTCATTTCCATACTCAATTTAGGTTATTTCTTATTCAGTAACATTTTGTTAGGTTACAACATTATGGAGTGGAGGTGGCTGTGGTGTGATGGCTATCGTCGTAGGAAATGGACACGGCGACATGAGTTCAAATCCTGGACCAGGCTAATTACATTTCACATTGTACTAATACCCTTGGGAAAGGTATGAATCCAATTATTCTGTCTCCGGCTATGGGTAAATACTAGGACAGACTGGGTTCTTCAGCCTTGGTGAGGCAACTACTCTAGGAGAAGGAAAACTCTTAATTCAAACCTGTTAAACTCCGCTTTAAAATTGACCTTGTGTCATATCCTGCCAGAGCGGAGGGGTTGGTAAATATGGTTAACTAAAAAAATTATATATATATATATATAATTTCATAATTGTTGAAACAAAGCAGTAGCTTATCAGATCATCTCTGTTGTGCTTATTCTCTTAATCTTTTTAAATTATTGTTAACATTTTGATATATTCAATGAAATATAGCGAAATCATCCCTTGGATGATGGAGCAGAAGACCTTGTGTGTGAAGACAAATTACGAAACTTATTCATTCAAAAATTTTTCAACAAGATACAGTGGAGTGTTCAACTTCAAAACATTTCCAAACAGGAGTCAGATTTTAAAGTTGGTCAAGAACTTTGAAGCACACGAAGTTCGTCGCGCAAGAGTTTCCTAGCCATCTGGGCCTCCGATAACAAATCCGGAATTTAGTTGGTCAAAGTCCGTCCCGATTTCGGAGATGGAGGACGGTGGATATCTTGAGCATGTAACATAGGGTTCCTCTTGACATTTTTTGGTTCTTGTTTTAGATTATTTTTCATCACTCAATCATCTGTGGTTCTTGTTTGCATCCAGTCTTTGTAGGTTATTTAATACCAAATCTATTTTATAAAAATAATCAGTTCTATTTCAAATAATTCAGTTTAGCATGTCAAAACAATAAACTCTCGAAACGACGGTTTAGTTCTATTTGACCCATAGATAGGACCTATCAGATGCTGCCACTCCGGGCCAGAGCGGAACTGGGAGCGATAGCAATGAAGGGGTACTCCACGTCCCCCAAAACTCCAGCATTACTAGAACCTCACCATCAGATTGTTTAGTGTCATATCCAGGACACTTGTTGCCGGGGCGGGGTGAGTCTTACCCCTCTGCAGAGATACAGTCGGTGTATTCTACAGCCCCAGCCGACAGGGCAGAAACAGGAGTATTGGAGCAGACCAGACCACAGCATTGTCGAGAACGATCATAACACTAAGAGCCCCAACGAGTTGAAGAGACTTGCTGTAACTTAGATTTAAAGGAACGCTACCTGTTAGTACTGGTGTGAAACTTAGCACGGAGTATAATCATAATAACAATTTTATCATTGTTATTATGCTTGCGTTGATTATTGTTATTATGCTTATGTTATCAGCTAACGTTAGCGTGAAAAACTCTCAAAAAATTAAAATATTAATAATAATAATGTCCTGGCGGACCACAGAATGAAAATCAAAGAAAGAAAAAGAGAGACAAGTAATTGGACCTGGCCAGCGAACAAGAAAGAAGCTGTAAATCATGAGAGTGGCAGGGATACTAATTGTAATTGGCGACTGTTCCAGTCTCCAAAAGATTGGAAAGCGGTTTGGAAGAGTTGGAAATCGAAGGACGAGCCGAGACCATCTACAGCATTGTTAAAATCGACAAGAATACTGAGTAGAGTTCAGGAGACCTGAGGTGAATTACTGTCACTCAGACCATTATCTAATGTAGATGTGAAAAAGTCGCAAGGAATAAAATAAGTGAACAAATCTGTCAGCTTGTAGTCATTCCAGCTGATAATACATCCCTCAATGTGTCCCGAGCCAGACATATAGATGGCACCGCTAATAAATAAAAAAAAACCTATTTGATTTTTATAAAGTACTAACCGTCAAATGGCGGGAGTCACAATTTGAGTCCGATCGAATAATAAATTTACAAATTACAGTTATTTAAGTGAAGCTACTGTTGCAAATTTTCAAGACAACGAAAAAACGTCTGAATTTCATATGTTGATAAAGAATTGCTTTCCGATGAGAGAAATACAGTTCAAGAAAAGCAAGGGCTTCATAAGTGTTATTCAGACTTTGCTCTGTTGGAAACATTGGTTAAGAGGTGGTCTGCTGACTTTAAACGCGGTCGTACCGATACAAATAATGCTGAATACTCAGGTCACCTAAATTCGGTAATTGTCCCGGAAAACATCAAAAACTCCCTAAACTCGTTTTGGTCGATCGTAAATTGAAGTTGCGTGCGATGGCAGAAGAGTTAAAGATATAAGAAGGCAGTATATTTACTATTTGGCATAAACATTTGTCTATGAGAAAGCTGTGTTCAAAGTGCGTGCCGCGTTTGCTCAATCAAAAACAAGAACGCGTCGACGATTCAGAGTGTTGTTTGCAACTGTTTCAACGCAATAAAAAGGAGATTTTGCGTGAATATAGGATAATGGACGAAACAGGGATCCACTACTTCACCGTGGAGTCAAATCGGCAGGTGAAAGCGACCAAAAAGGCAAACATCAGCAGGCAAAGTTTTGGCCTCCGTATTTTGGAATGCGCTAGAAATTTGGTTCATCGATTAACTTAAGAAATGAAGGACCATCAATAGCGAATGTTATATGGCATTAATGGTGCGTTTGAAGGAAGAAATAGTTAAAAACCGCCGCAAATGAAGAAGAAAAAAGTGCTCTTTGACCAAAACAATGCACTGTGTTACAAGTCGATTGCAACGATGGCAAAACAACATCAATTGCGCTTAAAATTGCTCCCATAACCATCCTATTCTCAAGATCTGGCCCCCAGCGACTACTGGCTGTTTGTAGACTTCAAAAGAAAACTCCTTGGAAAGAGATTTGACTCCAATGAAGAAGTGATGTCGGAAATTGAGGCGTATTTTGAGGCCAAAAACAAATCGTTCTACAAAAAAGACATCGAATTGTTTGAGAAGCATAGGAATCAGGGTATCACCCTAGGAGGAGATTATGTTGATGAATAAAGTCAAATTTTGCCTAAAAGTTGTTTTATTAGTTAGGCCCGAGACTCATTGAATGATGTGTTAACTATTGGAGTAAAGGAATGTGAAAAATTCAAGAAAAATTTAGACTTTGCCCGAGAGCTACAAATATGAAGGTCACTGTAATACCAAGCATATTCGGAGCACTTGGAACAATTTCCATGAACCTATAAAAAAGAATGGGGAATAGATATTCGAAGAAGAATCAAGACTCTCCTGACCATAATACTTTTGAGATTAGCCTGAATAATTTGAGTTTTGGAAATCTGAGAAGACTTGCTGCCACTTGGTTCCTAGTGTACGCTACTTGCTGTAAGCAACTCGAAAAAAAGGAAATAACAAACTGTAATAGTGTATCAATGCGCATATGAAATAATCTTTGGAGTATATATTCTTGTCACACTCCTGGGATAAAGAAATATACTCCAAACTTAAGATTAATCCAGCCAGTAGTTTTGCTGTTGAAATAGTCTGGCGACACGGATGTCGGCTGCCTCATCTATATCCTCTTTTTTCAAACAAATAATTTCTGTTGCTTTGTTTGCTAAGCCCCAGATTATTTCGATGTCTTACACGTTAACCACTTCCCCACGGAGACATCCCCACCTATATTAGTCAATGGTTGTCGTCAATGCTAATATGCGAACGTGATTTTTCAACAAATATCTCCCACATTTCAAACTGTCACCTAAGTGAATTTTAGCAAGTTATAATTGCAGCTCTATCAAGCTAATGTCTTACCGCATTTTTCACAGCCCAGTTGCCCCGTCGATTGAGGCTTTAGAATACACTGACTGCTTCTCAGTAGAGGGGTAAGACCCCACCAACAAGTGTCCAGGATATGACACTAAACAATCTGATGGTGAGGTTCCAGTAATGCTGGACCTTTGGGGAATGTAGTGTACCTCTTCATTGCCATCACCCTGGTCCACTCTGTTCCGGAGTAATAGCACCTGATCGGGCTCTATCTCTGGGTCAAATAGAACTAAAGTGTTTACTTATGCTAAACTAAGTTGTTTGAAATAGAAGTGTTTTGACATTTAAACAGTGTACTTATGCTAAATTGAATTGTTTGACCTAAAACCTTTTGTATACTAAACAGGATTGCTTGAGGTGGAACTGTTTTTAACATTAAAGCTGTACTTACGCTAAACTGAATTGTTTGAAATAGAACTGTGTTGACATTAAGTGTGAGTAAACAAAATCTATACTTACACTAAACTGAATTGTTTAATTAGAACTGTTTGACTAAACTGAATAGCTTGAAATAGAAATGTTTTAGATAATTACACTGTTTACTTATGTTAAACTGAATTGTTTGAAATAGAACTGTGTATCTGCATAAAAATGGATTTGACATTAAATAACCTACAGAGATTGATATGCCATAAACCCAAACAATCAAACAAACAAACACACAAACAATATGCTAAACTGAACCGTTTGAAATAGAACTGTTTTTGACATTGAAACTGCGTACTTATACTAACCTGAACTAAAATAGGATTGTTTTTTTATGTAGAACTAAACTGAGTACTTATGCTAAACTAATTTTTTGAAATAGAGCTGTTTTTGAGATTTAAACTATGTACTTATGCTAAACTGAATTGATTTAAATAGAACTTTATTGACATTTAATTGAACTATTTTGACATTTAACTATTTGTAAACAAAAAAAAAAGTATACTTATACTAAACAGAATTTAATTTAATTCGGAGTTAAAGGACCCGAAAAGGGTTGATACGCCGTAAAAGCAAGCAAGCAACCAACCAACCAATCAATCAACAGCTATACAGTCCTGTAACATTACCTTGAAATTCTGCCGTACTCACCAAGTCATTGCCTTTGGGATGGCTGGGAAAATCTTCTCGTGGGTTTTGTTCGTACGCAGAAAAAAAGACAATATAGCATCTATTCAAAAGATAAGAAAGAACAATATTTACCATTTTGTTTTATTATTGTAATTACTTATCATTGTAATTACTTACTTGCCTACAAGCGCAATATATTCTTGATGTATCATCCTGAAGTTCTGTTGCGCTCGCTTTGTAACGCTACAATTTTATGACGAATATAATCTTTCAATTTTTCCATTGTCTAGCTAGAATTTAAAGAGATGAACTTTCAGATTTCCCGAGAGGAAGTATTCAAGAGGGGAGAGATCTAGTTCGCTTCGATTTCTTTGTTTAATGGCATATCAAACTTCGTGGGATATTTAATACAAAAGCCATCCTTGTAGAAGAAAGGAGTGACACTGCTTAACCCATTGCTGGTGGTGATAAGGGGGTTCGTACCTTTCCAAAGGGTATCTGTTAAAAAGTGAATGTAACAGCGTGACTAGTATTTGAACTAGCTTCCATCGATGCCGCAGTTTAGCACTTTAGCCATTATGTAACATAGACTCCACCAGGGGAGAGACCGGATGAACTAGACGGCTATATGATGTTACCACGTTCTGATTAGAAAAATTGATCTCAGAACGTTTCTGTGATGACAATTAAAATAGTTAGACAGTTGCTGGTCAAACACATACCCCCCACCATTATTTAAGCCTTGTAGCGTCAATTTTAACTTTACTTTATTACTTTGCTATCGATCAGGCCCGACCGATAAAATGAAGCGCAGTTTCTTCCATGCAGCAGTCGTGTCAATACTGCTATATGGATGTGCTACATGGACGCTAACTAAACGGCTGGAGAAAAAGCTTGACAGCAACTACACAAGAATGCTGCGAGCAATATTGAACAAGTCCTGAAGGCAACACCCCCACAAAGCAGCAGCTATCCGGCCACCTACCACCCATCACGAAAACTATCAAAGTTAGACGAACCAGACATGCGGGATACTGCTGGAGGTGTAGGGACAGGCTCATAAGTGATTTACTCCTCTGGACCCCTTCACATGCACGAGCAAAAGCAGGGCGACCAGCTCGAACCTACATACAGCAGCTCTGTGAGGATACGGGTTGCAGCCCTGAGGACCTGCCGGAAGCGATGAACGATAGGGAAGGGTGGTTAGAGAGGGTCAGGGATATCCGTGCTGATGGCACGACAAGATGATGTATGAGGAATAATTTTGCAGGACCCTGTAGTAGTGAAAATTGGTATTGATAATAATGATTGGTCGTGCTTTATATAAAAGAAGAAAAATAAGTATAGCTTCTCAAACGAATGGTCGTAAGACTATAGCAAAAGATTGATTTGTGTATCCTTAATACTGTGACGTGGCTTAAATTATTTATCCAAAGACGGGAGTTTATTTTTCGCACGTGTGAAGACGGAACAGTCTGGCACTTGATCCCTCGCAGAATAAGTTCCAGTTAAGATTCCCTTTTGGGGCGTTGGGAAACTGGCAGATTATGTTGGGGTTTATTTGGGGATAGACTGACCGCCGCTGGCAAGGGGTTTCCAAATTTTACGTTAATACACACACCAACCAGGCCACTACTTCTTCCTTCCCCTAGAATAATGGAAGATATGGGCCTCTAGGTTTAGATATAATATTATTTTTTATCGTAGTCGACAATTCCAATTTCCCGTGTAATATTTTTAAAGGCGAATAGGACATTTAGCGAGAATAAATTGAAGCGAATGAAGCTGAAAAGGAACATGCAAAAAAAAACAAAACAATAACTTGATAGGCAGACAACACAATGAATAAATTTCAACACGAGGAGAGATATAAAATATAACAAGGTTTTTAATACATGCGGACACACATATTCAACGTGTCGGCTATATTATCTGCGGATAATATCAAATATACAAATGTCTTTCTTCCTTATTCTTTTCTTTCTTTCTTCCTTCTTTAAATTGAGAGAGAGAGAGAGAGTATGTAATAGCAGTACTTAGGAAGGGTAGAGGGAGAAAATGGTCTTAAGGTTTACTTAGCTTTTCGACGGGTTCCTTCTGAGAGTATTTTCTCTCTTACGGGCTAGCGGGATTTTTTTTTTACAGCTTTGGCTTGAAGGCATCAGTTATTCTCTTGTCCAAGATTCTTTCCACTTTTCGCCGGAATTTTGGCGGCAGTTTCAATTCATCTTATCACATCAACTGCTGACCTGAAAACCCCGGTTCTGCTTCTTCACCCGGAGTTTGGCATGAGATTCCCCGTCCGTTCACGGCAACCCCTGTCTTCAAAACTGATATCCTTTATCCCTTTTTCCGCTGACGAAAAAGGGTGCTACTCCCGCTTTAGGATTCTGGCCGGTTTCTTCTTCCTTCATCCTGTCAGGCGATTCGTTCGGACTACTATATCTATCCAGTATATCCCTTTCTTTATCCATCCGGTCAAAGAGTGCAAACATCTGTTGGCTTTCATCCTGACCCGGATTTGTTACTTCGGCTGCGAGGAATTGACCTACATTCCTTATTCCTCTTTTAACAGTCAGTCTTTGGCGGCCTGTCAATTCAAACACGGAGGGGTAGGGGAAATTTCTTATTTATCTCCTCTTAGTGGTAGACCACGTGACAATACATAGAAATAACTTTTTTTTTCAAGCTCTCGTCTAGCCTTCTTGGGTGTTGAACATATAAATTGAAAACCATTTGTTTATTTAATATGTGCTTTCTTGTTAAAACGTTAAGGATTCAAAAACATTCATTAACTCTCCATGCTCACATGTTATATCTTCAAGCGAAACAAAGGTCGCTGTTTTATTTGATAAGATCGGTCACTTCTTCGGGTTACCAGATATCATTTCTTCGAAAGGAGAATCCCTATACTCGTAGCCATTAAGGACTCAAATGTTACACAATACCACACTCCGATGGATGGAGAGCAAGCACTAAACAACGCCCCAAAATGCAACTGTCTCATATGATGCTGGGATTACGACTAAATGAATTGATCTCAACCAATGTCCGACTGTCTCCCCTGCCATGTGACAATCTTCCCACCAGTCTGCATCCAGCTCATCATTTCCAATGTCGTTTTCCATTCATATGCTGGAAGTGTGACTCCGTGACCTCCAGCCTGTCAATCAGCTCCTCGGGTCATATCTTTCATGCTGAAATCGGCTCATAAAATCATACCTCACACACACATATACACATCTGCGCACACGCATATATACGCTCTTACACATACACATACATAAGATTGTACATATCCAGAAACATTATAGTGGCATCCATTTGTCTCGTATACATATATAAGCATGTACTTTTTATATAAAAAAAACAAACAAAAAAAAATCACTTCTTTGGAGTTATTATAAATTTATTTCTGGTCATGACCATCATCAGATGTTTCATGAAAAAATATTTTTTTTATTTTGGTGTTCTTATATTGCTTCCACCGAGAATGGGATTTGAAATCTAAAAAAGAAAAAAAAGAAGATTAATCATAATAATTTTTTGATAAAATAATTTTTTAATATATTTTTTATCATACGTTTTAATCCAGAAAATATTTTTACGGTGAAGATATATCTATTGTTATTTTTTATCTATGTAATGTTTATCCATTCCTTTAAAAAAAAAAGCCAAAACGTTACCCATTATTTAAATACTACTGTAGAATCCAAATTAGGGGTATCGTTTTTTTTTTTGCTTTTTAAAGGAATATATAAACATGATATAAATAAGAAAAATAATTATCGATATAATATCTCCTCCGAAAAATTTTTTTCTTGATTAAAAGATATGATAAAAAAAATACATTAAAAGTTATTTTAAGTAAAAAATTAAAAAAACATTTTTTTCAAATTCTCTTCTCGCCGAAAGCAATATAAAAACACCCAAGCCAAATTTTTTTTCGAGAAATATCTGATGATTGTCATCACGACAAGGAATAAATTCATAATGACACCAAAGAAGGGATTTCTTTTCTTTGGATTTTCATGAAAAAAAGACTTTTCTTTTTTTATGTATTTTTAATTCCAGATTAATTATACGTCGATAACCGCTGACATTGAGCACTCAAATTTGATACTCTTACCCCTTGGATTTTTTCCTCGGATTATATATATATATATATATATATATATATTCAAATGTATAAAGTACTCTCCCACAGATCCCAACGTTTGAGAACCAAATAGTTCAAGCGATGTGAATTGTTGATCTATCTATAAGATATTATAGAGGCGACAGTTTGTGTAAAACCAACCATACTTCTTGGACGAGCTGATTATAGAAGAATTCTCAGCAATGTGTCACAGATTCTCCCGAACAACACTGCTCAGCTTTTGAATTCAGAATTTTTCCTTCTCGAAAACAGGTTGCCCTATCCTGGCAATTGTTTTCTCATTCTTCGTTGAGACCAGTGCAAACTATAGAATTTTCCCGGGCTTTTATCAGTCTTGTCCGAGCTCGCGTCTATCTTATAGAACTTATTCATTACATAAAAGTAAAGTTACCCAAAGGCTCCCTTTTCATTAGCTAAAACACCGAGGTGTAGAGGAGAGCGTTACCCCTTTCTCTGGATTGCTCCACTCTACCCTTGAAACGTACCTTATAATACTGTGTGTTAAGCAAGGAGGCCTAAAGTACCATTTTTGAGTTTTTGGTATGACTTACCTGGGTTTGAACCCTGGTCTCCTAGGCAATTGGAGAACACTCGACCCATAGACCAATGGACTGATTATTCCTTATATACCCAACTTCAAAGTTTTCTGAGTGGACATACATACAAACTTATGGTACCACCACTGCTCTAGACTTGTAGGTCATGAAGACCAGAGAATCCAAAACTCTTGCGAAATCATACGTATAATTTTCGTATTGTTCATTTTATTAATTAGAAAAATTAAAAGCCGAAAGCTGGGAATATATCTTCGCATTTTAAGGTTTATAGTAAGTTCAAAGAATGCAATCTTTATCGTCGTGGAAAATCAAATCTGTGATCCGCGTTTAAATCCTGGACGATACTTAGTGTATTTCACTTTGAGCTGGTAGTTTCAGGAGGGTATACATTAGTCTGTCCTTCCTTCTCCTGTAGCTACATGATAGAATAGATTGGGTTCTTGAGCCTTGGTATGCAAACTAATCTTGGAGAAGGAAAATTCTGAATTCAATTCATAATTAAAATGATATATAAAGATTGAGCTATTACCACCCTTGCCTGCTGAAGAACTTCCGTTAATAACCGCTAGATAGCGTTTCCAAAATAGTATATAAAGCACGCAAATTTCTCTCCTTAAGTTTCAGGTATTTTTATCAAATGCTAATAAGCTATACATAGTTATATCGCTAAAAGTCAACCAATCTAGGAAAAGGAAAACTCTGAATTCAAGCCGGCTGTACTCCGTTTAAAATTCAACTTTGTGTCACATCCTGCCCGTGGTGGAAGGGTCTGGTAAAAACTAAAAAAAAAAAGAGAGAGACAAAGATGGATTTGATAAGGGCAGTGAGATCTTTTTTATGTATGATAAAAAAACTGTTTTTTCTTTGTAACGAGATTTTAGAATGACTATTGCAGGTCAATAAGTATTGAGGAGGCGAATCTCATCTCATTCTATTCAGTAACCCGTTTTGTCTAGACACACACATAGAAACATATCTTGATAACATAGTGGATAGATTGTTCGCCAATGATCCGGGAGACCAGGGTTCAATCTTCAGGTTGAGTCATACCAAACACTTAAAAAATGGTACTTGATACCTCCTTGCTTAACACTCAGCATTATAAGGTACGTATTAAGGGTAAAGTGAAAGGAGTAGCACCCTCCCCTACACCTCGGTGTAGTAGCTACTGAAAAGGCAGTCTTCGGGTCACCTTCGACTCCAGTCGCCAACTTTTTTATTATATATATATATATATATATAAAACAGAGAGAGAGAGAGAGAGAGAGAGAGAGAGTTGTATGAAATAGATTAAGGAAAATATAGTGAGAGGAAGAATACAGATAAACAAACACTAAAAAAAAAAGAAAGAAAAAAGAAAAAGACATTAATGCAGTTGTAAGCACGATGACGTCACTTCCCTTTTGAACTAGCGAGAAAAATAACTTTTTTTTTCAAGCAAATAAATTCATAAGCCCATATATCAACTGTATGATTACTAAGTCTCTATCTATCTCTATCTCTATCTCTCTCTCACTCACTCTATCTATCTATCTATCTATATATATATATATATATATATAAACTCTCTCTCTTCTTTTTATTAACATCATTACAAGAGACACGGGATACAGACTGAAGACATATTCTCAGTCACAAAGAAAACTAATAATGTATTCCGTGTTTGTGGGAGGTAAGTAGAAGTAATATAATTAATTGATGTCGGCCAAAAGAGTTAGCTAACGTTCAATGAATCGGCGAGGTTTCCAGGGGAGCTCTTCTTTTTTGAAGTTTGTAAAAAGAAGTAGGCTCACGGCGAATTGCTGGATCTGTGACTGTTTATATTTTCTTTTGATCAACGCAGATAATTTTTTTGTTTTCAGTTATTTATGCCTGTCGTTTTGTCAATATATATATATATATATATATATATATATATATATATATATATATATATATATATATCCTAACTGATGAGTAGTTTCCATGATTATATATATATATATATATATATGTGCATGTGTGCATTCGTACGCACACACACACACATATTTATATTGTATAATGTATATATTTACCAGTATAGCTTATGACAGTCTGGCTCACACCATTTCCGGTTTTCAAATAAGAGATGATTACATTCTTCTCATTCTGACCTCTTCTTGGACTGTTCTCTTCACGTCACGTGACGCCTTACTCTGCGTTGATTCACTTTCTATCTTTACGTTTATTTTTTAACGTTCCTTAGTAGGAAAAATACGGGAACCATTTCCTAATGACAGCCCTATCTTATACTGAACATTATATATATATATATATATATATATATATATATATATATATTTAAGAAAAAAACAAAGACCGATTAATTTAGGATCTTTGTTTTTTTTCTTAAAGAAATATTGCTCTGTAAAAAGTTACATTGAGCTCTCCACCAGGAAAATTTAAATGTTCAGCTCCTGAATGATTTTCTTGTCTTTAATGAATTACTCCCAACTCTGGTTTAACTGGACCGAATAATATATATATATATATATATATATAAATATATATATATATATATATATATATATATATATATATATATATAAGCGTCTCAGATGATCGACTACGTGAAAACCAGAGTCGTGCGTTTTTAGCACATTTTATTTTATTTCATTGTTGAAAATATTTCACTGCCTTTTATTTATTTATTTTTCATTTTTTTGCATAGAGCACAGAATTTAAATTTAAAACGGCCTTTGCAGTAAATTTTATTGTTTGTTTGGGTCTTATAGCATATCAACTTTAGCAGGTTATCTAATGCCAAATCCATTTTTATACAAATAAACAGTTTTATTTCAAACAACTCAGTTTAGCATGAGTACACAGTTTAATAGTCAAAAAAATTTCTATTTCAAGATATCCAGTTTTGTTAAACAGTTCTAATTCAAATAATTTCAGTTTAGCCTAAGTAAAGTTTCAATGTCAAAAACAGTTCCATTTCAAAAAATTCCGTTTAGCATTCAGAAACAGTTCCGTTTCAAACAACTCAGTTAAGCATAAGTACGCAGTTTAAATGTCAATTTCTAGCAATTCATTTTAGCAAAAGTACATAGTAAAAATGTCTAAACAGCTCTATTTTAAACAATTCGGTTTAGCATAGGTACATAGTGTATATGTCAAAACAGTTTTATTTTAAATAATTCAGTTTAGCGTAAGTACGCGGTTTAAATATATGACTTAGTTTGAATGTCAAAACAGTTCTCGTTCAAGCAATTCAGTTTAGCATTTGTACACAGTTTAGTTCTATTTGACCCATTGATAGGACTCTATCAGGAGCTACTACTCCGGACCAGTGGGGATCTGGAAGCGATGTCAATGAAGGGGTACTTCACATTCCCCAAAGCTCCAGCATTATTGAAGCCTCACCATCATATTGTTTAGTGTCATATCCAGGACACTCGTTGTGGGGAGTCTTACCCCTCTGCAGAGGTACAGTCAGAGGTACAGTCAGTATATTCTTCAGCCCCAGCCGACTGGGTACCGGTAAATTTTAATTACACATATAATATTTGATTATATTCATATACAAATTTGCCAGTAATTTTTTTTAATATATTATGTACTCTTTCGAACTGATACCCTTGGGAAAGTTATTAATCTCCTTATCCCTTCAGCTATAGATTCCATAATCACGTTTAAACTTAAAGTAATAAATCCTGCGACGGCCGGGAGTCGAAACCGTACCGACTGCTTGGAAGGCAACCATGCTATCCGTTACAACATCGACGCCTGGCTTCTACTATGTTTCGACCTAAGCCAAACAAAAAATGTTAGGCGTTTCTTTCGTATGAATAGGACAGTTCCTTTTTCCTAACGACCAGATGGAAATATTTTCAGAAAATATTTCTTCAATTTAAAATATCGTGTGAAACTAATTATGTATTCTATAATCACGTTTAAAATTAAAGCAATATATAAGTGTTGAATCCAGCGACGGTTAAATAATATCACTACTGTTCTTCTACATGGCTGGCTTTGGCATTCGATAATCCATGAAGGTTGATAGGCCATTAAACAAAGAAAGTAAAACCGAACCTTTGAAGATGCTGAGAACCACTTTATTGCCATTGCTCCCAGATCCACTCTGGCCAGGAGTGGTAGTCCTCTCTGTGGGTCGAATATAACCAAACTGTGTACTTATGTTAAACTGAATTACTTGAAATAGGACTGTTTTAACATTTAAACTGCGTACTTATGCTAAAATGAATTGTTCGAAATAGAATTGTTTTTATGTATAAAAATGAATTTAGCCTCAGTAACGTATAATAGATGCTGTGCTATTAAACAAAGAAACTATAACCGAACCTTTGCAGATGTATAAACATTACACACTGTCGCAATTAATTTCTATGAAATGTCAAAGATAGAAATAGTAATCTTGCTTATCACATGGTTTCATAATAGGTTGGTAAAATCATTTAATGCTGATAATTAAAATAAGTCTTAAACAGTTAAACAAGTGAGGGACAGTGACCCCAAGGGTTATCTTGAATCCATAGCTCTTATTGGATAGTTTCAGTCATGCGCCTAAAGTAAGGAAAACATTTTGAACACTTAATCAGTTCGAACAGAATGGTTTGTGTTTCACCTGTGCTCTCCGCAAAGGTCGTGCTGATAAAATGTGTCGTCAAAGAATTAAAATAGAAATGTATACAAGAAGATGCGTTGTTATTGGTCACTCCGATTTGGACAAATGAGAAGAGACATGATGAAGACGACCCCAGACAAGATCAAGTACAGCGGCTCACAGAATGAAAGAGCAAATGAGACGATGAACGCTGATCGACATTAAACATTGAAGACAGACGAACCATGAAATAATGTGTATGGTATAAGCCTGTGTAAGTCTGAGTAAGAGTAAAAGCGTAAGTAACAACATATGCATCAATGCTTGCAAGGATTAAATCGTCCTGAACAGCCTCATGCACTCACACAGGTGCATTTAGCGGATTTTAGGAGAAGGCTTTCTTAAGTAAATAAGATGCTAGCTCTATGCATGTATGAGTAGATGTATACAGTGGCTAATGAGCAAACAGCAGTGTTGCTTCCAAAATCAGATGATGACGTTGAGTTTACGCATGGTCTCGGGGGTGAAGTATCATTACCACTCACTTAAATCGTCCTGAACAGTCTCGTGCAATCACACAGGTGCATTTAGCGGATTTTAGGAGAAGGCTTTCTTCAGTAAATAAGATGCTAGCTCTATGCATGTATGAGTAGATGTATACAATGGCTAATGAGCAAACAGCAGTGTTGCTTCCAAAATCAGATGATGACGTTGAGTTTACGCATGGTCTCGGGGGTGAAGTATCATAACCACTCACTTAAATCGTCCTGAACTGTCTCATGCACTCACACGGGTGCATTTAGCGGATTTTTGGAGAAGGCTCTCTTCAATAAATAAGATGCTGGCGCTATGCATGTATGAGTAAATTCATAAAATGGCTGATGAGCAAACAGCAGTGTTTCTTCCAAATTCAGATGATGACTTATGCATGGTCTCGGGGGTGAAGCATCATTACCACTTACCTTGAGTACCGCAGCAGTACCTGGGCCCAGTCAGCTGGGGCTAGAGAATACAGCGACTACATCTTTGCAGAGGGTAAGACTCCCTCAATGGGTGTCCTAGATATGACACGAAACAATCTGATGTCGAGACTCCAGTACTGTCGGAGCTTTGCGGAATGCTGAGTACCATTTTATTTCCCTTGCTCCCTGGTCAACTCTTGCCAGGAGTGGTAGCACGTTAAAGGGTCCTCTCTGTGGGTCAATTATAACTAAACTGTGTACTAATGCTAAACTGAATTACATAAAATAGAACTGTTTTGACATTTAAACTGCGTACTTACGCTAAAATGAATTGTTTGAAATAGAATTGTTTTTATGTATAAAAATGGATTTGGCCTTAAAAAGCGACAATGTTTGATGTGCCATAAAACCAAATTAAACCAAACAAATCAGCAGTACCGCATGATACCACCAGGCTTTGTAGATTTATCGTCTCTTTGTGGAGATGTTTTATTCGGGATTTAAAAAAAATAATTCCACTAATCTGATGTTGAAAGTCCACGATTAAGTATGCGGAGTTTGGTTTTGTAATGAAATCTCCGCATCTGACCTCAATTCGTAATAGATTTGGTATCCAGCCATTTCTGGTATATTGTTTAAGCAAATCTTCTTATTTTTCTAAATTTCGCTAATGTGCCCAGTCGATATTTTCTTTCGAGAAATACCGTTTATTCGATGAAGGAAACTTTCCTTGAATTAACGGACCAAATGACTCCCGGAAATCAATGTTATTTCAGTTGGAAATACGTGTTGATGCTTCAAATCAGCTACGACCGGCAAGTCTGCGCAACTATCAATGATAATCGGGACCTATTTTCAAGTGGAATTTTCGAAATATTTCCTTCTTTAACGAAATACATTGATTTATTTTAGCATCAAATCTTTATTAGCTGTCATCCAACACATTTGTGTAGCATCGTATATATATATATATATATATATATATGTGTGTGTGTGTATGTGTGTGTGTGTGAAAATAGAATGATTGGCTTATGAATCAAGAACACCCCCACAGTGTTCAGGAGCCATTTGCTGAGCAACATGAGTGTTCGCCAATGATCCAGGAGACCTGGGTTCAATCCCAGGTCGTTTCATACCAAAGACTTTAAAATTGGTACTTGATACCTCCGTGCTTAACACTCAGCAATATAAGGTACGTATCGAAGGTAAAATGGAGCAATCCAGGGAAAGGAGTAGCGCCCTCTTCTACACCTTGGTGTAGCAGCTGTTGAAAAGGGAGCCTTCTGGTCGCCCTCGACTACGGTCGCCATCTTTATTTACTTATATAATTATATATATTGCAATATCCCGGAGAAGGACACCGAATTTGATTCGTGCACACTATGAGAATTGGGTGTGAGTACTGTTGATACACCCTTTATTTTGGAACCTGTCACTTAGTGATTTGTTTTTGTGTATATTCGTTTACATAGATCCTTCTACATTACATGCATGTTGAGTATATTTAAACACGTTAAAAATGCACAACTATTGCTGTACAGGAATATAAGTCGATTTACACACAAACACATACACACATACACACACTTACACCCCACTCCAACATACATACACTAACAGACTTACTCACAAACACACTTGCACTTAAACAGACACATTACCACAAAGCACGGATTTACACTTACATACACACTTACAAAAGAATACACTTTTACTCGCTCACCCACGTACACACATACACAAATAAGCACATTCACACAAATGTTTTATAAAAGAATGTATTTATATATGTAATCTAGGTATTTACTTCTATGAATAAGTTAACTTAGACCCACACACACATACACATAGTCTGGTTTCGTTGTTTAATGGCATACTAATCTTCGTGGCATATTTAAGACCAACGCCATCCTCGGGATTTATGGCTATGTTGTTTGTTTTAATCTTTCTTTCGTATTTTCCTTTCAGGCTATCGATTATATGGAAATCAGACCTGACCGATAAAATGAAACGCAGTTTCTTCCAGGCAGCGGTCGCATCGATACTGCTATATGGATGCACTACATGGACTCTAACAAAACAGCTGGAGAAGAAGCTAGACGGCAATTACACAAGAATGCTGCGAGCAATCTTAAACAAGTCTTGACGGCAACACCCCACAAGACACCAACTGTACGGCCACCTGCCTCCTATCACGAAAACTATTCAAGTTAGACGAACCAGACATGCAGGACACTGCTGGAGAAGCAGGGACGAACTCATAAGTGATGTACTCTTATGGAACCCCATACATGGCCGTGCAAAAGCAGGACGACCAGCACGAACATACATTCAGCAACTATGTGAGGATACAGGATGTTGTCCAGAAGATCTGCCGGAGGCGATGAACGATAGGGAAAAGTGGCGAGAGAGGGTCAGGGATATCCGTACTACCAGCACGACATGATGATGACGATGATATATATAATACAAAAAATAAGTTAGCCGACCGCTGTCGAGAGCGACCCGAGGGCTCCATTTTCAAGCCGAGGTATAGGGAAGGGCGCAACTCCTTTAGCTGTATTGTTCCACTTACCCTTGATCTAAACCTTATAATGCTGAGTATTAAGCAAGGAGGCATCAAGTACCATTTTTGGGTCTTTGGTTATGACTCAACCTGGGATTGAACCTTGATCTCCCAGACCATAAGCAACCATTTTAACCCTTATACAATGATATTGAAAAAGGGCTCAGGACCTATGTTGATCATGTCTAGAAAACTGAATAAGAAATAGAAGCATACTATCTGGGAGATAAGGATGTTCATACTTTTCCAAAGACATTAGTCTGAAAGTGAAAGGAGTTGGAACTTGCTTACTAAAATTTCACAGTCTCAACAGTTAACCACTACGCCATGGGAGTCCTCATGGCGTAGTGGTTAACCGGTGAGACTGTGAAATTTTAGTAAGCAAGTTCCAAATAGACCCAGTAAAAAGTAAAACACCCCAAAAACATTTTAGGTTTGGTTGGTTTCTTTGTTTAATGGCATATCAACCTTCGTGGGTTATTTAATGCCAGAGCCATTCTCCTAGAAGAACAGTGGTGGTGCCATTTAACCCATAGCTGGGGGGAATAAGGGGGTTCATACCTTTCCCAAGGGTATTTGTCCAAAAGTGAACGTAATAGCGTGACTGGAATTCGAACTCGCGTGCTACGATTTCGTAGACCAGAGCTTTAACCATTACTCCCCCCAAAAAAAAACATTTTATTATGACTATGAAATACTTATTAAAATGTTAAAAAAGCATGGACGAACTCATGAGTGACATTTTCCTGTGGTCTACTACACATGGACACACCAGTATTGAGCAAAAGCAAGGACTTACATTCACCAGCTCTGTGTGGACACTGGGTGCCGACGAACGGAGCGATGACCGATGAGAACAAATAATGAGAGAAAGGAATCTGTGCTGTCGAAATGCCTTGATGATATATATATATATATATATATATATATATATATATATATATATATATATATATATATGAGAGAGAGAGAAAGAGAGATTTAAAGATAGCACATGATAGAACGTGATGATGATGATATTTTCGAGAATTTTTTTCGACCAACGTTTCTGCTTCTATTCTTCTTTTTTTTTTTTTTTAATCCAGTCGGCTAGAACTGTAAAATACACCAACTCTACCTCTGCTGAGGGGTAAGATTCCCCCAACGAATGTTCTGGATATGACACTAAACAATCTCATGGTGCTGCTTTGGGTAATGTGGAGTATCCTTTCATTGCTATTGCTCCCAGGTCAACTCTGACCCAGAATCGTAGCACCTGATAGGGTCCTATCTATGGGTCGAATAGAACTAAACGTAGTACTTATGGTAAACTGAATTGCTCGAAATAAAACTGTTTATTTGTATAAAACTGGATTTGACGTGAAATAACCAGCAATTGTTGATATGCCATAAAAACAAACCTAAAGAAACCAAACCTATTCGTTTGTTCATAACAGTTTGGATTGGTCATTTGATTTGAACTCACCAATCGCTCTTATAGGTTTAAGTGGAGTGTTTCCGGGCCACAGGCAGCTACTAGGATCCTGCCCGGAAGCATTACGGGTCGCCTCATGCTGCCAGTACGTGGCCTTGTTGGTGGAGGTCTTACTCCTCTGTCGAGGTGCAGTCGATGTATTCTACAGCCCCAATCAACAGAGTGGTTTTAATCATCAACCAAGCGTGACCCCGATATATATATATATATATATATATATACGTATATGTTTTTGTATATGTGAAATCAAAAGAAAAAAAAGTTCTTTGTTATTACTATAAATTAATTTCAGGTCTATAATGACCCTATTATTATGGCAACGAAAAAATATTGTTATGTATTGGTGTATTGCTTCCGGCGAGAAGAGAATTTAAAAGAATTTTATTTTTAATAAAAAAAAATTAATTAAAAAAATTTTAACGATGGAAATATCATTTTTTTGTTAAGGCATTTAAAATTGTCGTAGACTCTTTTAAATTCAGTATGTTATTGCTATACATCTTATGAGATGACTGACCAATTTTTATGATTTCAGCTTCAAATGAACAGCTACAGCAGCAATTGGAATACACCCTACTAAAGCCTGATTGTCACAGCTGGTGAATTTCAAAAATGCAATCTGGACACGAGGACACTTTAGAAGAAAGATATACAATAAAATTCTGTTTTAAACTTGGAAAATATGCCACAGAAACGAACGGAATGCTTCAGACTGCTTTTCGAGCATCTTGCATGAATTGAGCATCAGTTTTTGAGTGGCATAAGAGATTCAAGGAAGGCAGGGAGTCTGTGATAATGAGAGGTGTAGGAGGAGTAAGGAAGTCAACACACCACAGTTGATTGGCCAAATGGTTAGGGTTAGGATTAGGGTTACTATGTTGAGGTTTTAAGGGAGTTCAGGATGAGATTCCGTCGGAAGAAGCCAGCACTCTTCAAATCGGGTCAGTGGCATTTCCAACAGGACAATGCACCAGTCCACAACTCCATCCTTGTCACAGACTATTTGACCAAGATGGGTATCAAGACAGTTTCTCACCTTCCCTATAGTACAGACCTTATTCCATGTGTCTTTTGTTTATTCCCTAAGCTCAGAGGCAATTAAGTTATGAGACAATTGAGGAGATGAAAGAGGCTGTGACGAAGGTCATTGACACGTTCACAGAAGAGGACCTGCATGGGGCCTTCCAGAAAGTGTTGGAACGGTACAACAAGTGTATTGCAGCCGGAGGCGATTACTTCGAAAAGGTCTAGAGTTTCATATGTGTACTCTCAACAAAAGCGCCCATACGAAAAAAGTCTGGAAACTTATTTAATGATCCTCGTATTATTATCATATATAATATATACATATTCCTCTTTGAAGAAAACAAACAAAAAATTGTCCTGTCGGCTGGGGCTATATAATACACTGACTGCACCTTTGCAGAGGGGTAAGAAGCCCCAACGAGTTTCCTGGATGTGACACAAAGCAATCTGATAGTGAGATTCCAGTAATGCTGGAACTTTGGGGGATGCGGAGCAACCATTCATTGCCATCGCTCCCCGATCCAAACTGGCAGGAGTGGTTGCACCTGATTGGGCCCTAACTATGGGTTGAATAGAAGTAAATAGTGTACTTATGCTAAACTAAATTACTTGAAATAGAACTGTTTTTATATTTAATCCGCGTACTTATGCTAACGTGAATTGCTTGAAATAAAACTGATTATTCTTTTAAATGGAGTTGGCATTTAATAACCTTCAAAGATTGATAGGACACAAAACCCAACCAACCAACCAACCAACCCAATAAGCAAAAAATAACTGTTATCCCCAATTTAGATATTACAGAAATTTAAAAAAAAAAAAAAGAATATTAAAAAATTTAATTTCTGTTTGCGACTCAATTAAAATTATAAATGAAATATGAATTCCTAATTATTTCGTTTTATAAATAATATAGTTCATATAGTCAGCAAATGATAAATCAATGTCAATTTAGTAATTTACAAAGCTCTTTGCGGCACAACGCCGGATGTATAGAGCGCCCCATGAGACTCGAACTCACTCGTGTAGGTTCGCTAGTCTAGCTTGCTAACCGTTACACCACCAGAGGTGCTCATGTCAAATTCAATTTCTAATTATGAAATATATCGTAAAAATCCCTGGTTATTTATATTAGGAAGATATTAGCATAGCGATTGTTCAGTTAACAGTAACAAGTAAAAGATTAATATGTAATTGGCATTTTATTAACGTAATAAACAATACCTAACTTTTAATATGATTATTAAATTAAATAGCAGTTGCGAATATAAATTTATTTAATGGAGTTGTTAAATACTTGTCTAAAATGATGTAGTAAAACGGTGTAGTACATGCAATAGTTTCTTCTAGTTTTTAGAGTTTGAATTTTTTGTCAAATATATACTATTTATAGGACTTAACACTCCTATAATTTAATTTGGGCGGTATGCCACTGGTTCCCACAACAAAGATGGCGGACGCACACGTATTCAGTCTCGGGAAACCATTGGCCAGGAGAACCACGTGACCTGCTTAAACCTACGCCCGCGTAAATTTCGTCCTGCGTTTTTTGGAGCCGATTCCAAGACACATAATTTCTATAAATACGTCGTCTTCAAACACTCTTTCTTTTTTTCCCAATTTCCATTGCAGCGCTGGCACACTCTCTTCAGTGTGACACTCTTCTTATTCACGAACAGAAGTAAAAAGCAAAAAAAAAAAAAAAAAAAATGGATAAGCCTCGCAGACATTCATTTCTTCAAAATACTTTGACTATGAAACTTTTTCCAGTCTCGGAGAAACCGACTGTTTCGAACCACAAAAAGAAATAGACATTTTAAATATGTAATCAAACTTAATAGGACATTTTCATCATTAACCTTTTCTGTAGTTTAGTTGTGTTAGTTACACACACATACACATACACACACGACTATTTTACGAACAATGTAGAATTAGCAATATTTTTAATGTATCAATGTATGTTTTGTTATAGATATAAATTTGTTTTGTTTGTCGCCTTGTTCTGAATGTTCCTTTTGTCCGCACCGTTTCATATCCTTTACTCATTTGTTTCATATCTTCATTCATTTACTACCTTTTTCCATGTGCCTTTTACCACTAAACTAAACTAGAAAATGGGAAACTTCAACATTAAAATTTGGGGGACTGAGCATAACTAGCAAATAACATGTCCCCCTCAATATTCTATGATCTTTTCATAAAAAAATGAAGTATATTTATACTTTATGGTTTAAAATTAACTGTATTCTTTATTGGTAAAATACATATCTTAAAACATTTTTTATTATTTAATCAATCTTTTGATTTTGGATAAATATTTTAATATTTAGAATTAAAAATGTAAATCAACTAATTAATATTAGTTGAATATATTTAATATAATTAATGTAGAGAATTAAATTATACTAAGAATTAATTATACTAAGAATTGATGTCTTCTGTGTCGAAAGTCGTTGGCATTGAGCACTCAAACTGGATATTCCTACCCCAAGGATAATTTTCCTCAAATATATATATATATATATATATATATATATATATATATATATATATATATATATATATATATATATATATATATATATATATATATATATATATATATATGATTGGTGTAATAGTTTAGGTTGCTTTCATTTGATAAAATTAGGTTTAATTCTGATGTTTCGGTGTTTTCAATTCAACGGTTCAAAACTGGAAAGAAGAAATTCGAAACGAAAGAAAAAATCATTTATTCGTGGAAATGTTCCCAGTTTCTAATCTTTCAAATTCTTGATATAACGGTTTGTTTCTTTTTCTTTGATTAATGGCATATCAACTTTCGTGAGATATTCAATGCCAAAACCATCCTTAAAAAAGAACCACATCGATACTGTTTAACTCGTTGATTTGTTGATCAGCGGCTTCGAAAATGAGGGTAACAGAGTGACAGCAGTTCGAATCCGCTTACAAAGATGTAATCTAGCATTTTAGCTACTGCGCCACTGAGACTCCTCGGGATCCATCATTTTTTTCTGAATAGAAGCACCAATATAATCGTGGACCAGTTGTTACAAAGGAAACCCAACAGATTCACAGTTTGTTTATTGGTAAAACAAAAAAAATATATTTTTCTAGATAGGTATTTGCAACATCAAATGTTTACAAGTACTCTACAAAGTCTGGCAAAAGGCAACGGATGGCATCTTAGAAATAATCAGCAATAAGAAACCGTTGACTTTTCAGTTCAGAATTTAATAGAATGAAAGCAAACTTCCTTGGTGCTATAGATTCTTCCAAGAGCATAATGTTGTATAGCCGATTGGCGATTCGACTCAGATTTGTCAAATTGGATGCTGCATTAGGAAAAATCTCTTTTTTGCTTGTTTGTTTGTTTGTTTGGGGGTTTTGTGGTATATCAACCTTTGTAGGTTATTTAATGCCAAATCCATTTTTATACAAAATCAGTCATATTTCAAACAATTCAGTTTAGCACAAATACACAGTTTAATTGTCAAAAAAAATCTATTTAAAGCTGTTCAGTTCAGCTAGACACTTCAATTTCAAATAATTCAGTTTAGTATGAGTATAGTTTTTGTTTACTCACAGTTAAATGCCAAAACAGTTCTACTTAAAATAATTAAGTTAAGCGTAAGAACAGTTTCAATGTCAAAACAGTTCTATTTCAAACAATCCAGTTTTATACACAAAAACAGTTCAATTTCAAGCAATTCAGTTTAGTATAAGTTCACAGTTTATTACTGGAGCCTCACCATCAGTCAAATATAGGACACTCGTTGTGGTGGGGGTCTTACCTCTCGGCAGAGATGCAGTCGGTGTATTGTACTGCCCCACTCGACTGGGAAAGCTCTTTTTTGCTTTATTTTACTCCAATTATATTCCTACTGAGAGCTTTTCGGAAAAACCAGAAGAACAGAGGATATGCGTTTTATTGGTTCTCTTACATTCCCTCCAGGTTACAGTGTGTAAGTCTTGTGTGTATGCATCCGCGTACAAATATGTTTGATCAAGTGCTTTGAATTTGCTCACCAGTGACCTCAATTCACCTGCGCTTAAGATCGTTTGCCTCCCAGGTACAGTGTTGTGAGTGTCTCTTGTCCATGTTTGATTTAAGGCCCTACGCTCTGAATGACTTTCTCAGGGAATACGTTATTCAAAACAAATACGTTAGCAAGGAATTTTTAAAAGGGTTTCAGGCATTAATATTGGTTTAATACTTCTAAATTAACATTTAAAAAAATATTAAATATGAATAGATGGTGACAAACCAGAAGTATTATCGTCATAGGATTCAACGACAAGAAATCAAATTCCGGACATTGCTTCTTATTCTTGGTAGGCAACCAGTCTAGGAGAAAGAAAACTCTCAATTCAAACCTATTTTACTCCGATTCAACATTGACTTTGTGCCGCATTCAGCTTGTTGCGGAGGGATAAATACTAACAAAAAGTATGATTGGTTTTGTTCACTCTGAAAAATATTCAGATTATCGATTGTATTCTTTTTCTTATTCCTATTTCTTATCTTTCTTCAGGCATATACACATGTAATATTACGGACGGGCACTGTCGTCAATCAGTGAAGGTGTCACGAGACTAGCGCGTGCGGGCAGAATGACCTGCAAAGTTAGACGTGATTTTAAAATAATCGCAGATGAATTATCACGTGTTTCACGACAGTTTCACTGGTGACATCGAACATTCGGGGATCTTCAATTTGTTCCCCAAAATCTCTATATAAGAAAATAAGTCAGGAGATTTTGGCAGAGTTGAAGGCAGCTTTCAAAACAGGCGAGTCAAAGGTTCCGAGGCCCCAACCCGTCCTACCCAGTCTGCTATGACAGGCGTGTGTCAATAGCCAGTTCTCACCCACACCGCCGTCACCACCAAGAGGAAGGGAGAAGAAGAACGTAACTAAAATGAACTTTTCGAGTTGCAGCGATCATAGCCCTAAGGGAATAATAAACGACTGCTATATTTTCTTCTCTTACCTTCTAGTTTGAGTATTTCTTTTTCTGCGGACTTCTTTCTTTACAGCACAACAAGTCAGTCCTATGTGACACACAGTATAATAAAGAAAAAAGTAGTTGTTACTAAAATCATTTTAACGAATTTTTTAAGAAATTGTGATTAATATACTGATCAGACCCCATCATTTGTGCCTAGGGAAATCTGAAGAGTAGATCAAATAAAAGATAATCAATAATTCAATCGACTCCTAAAAGGATAATTGAATTAATAAAACTACGGCAAGTTTTTTCAACCGACGATTCTTTAGTAGTAAGTTCAATCCTCATTGGGTTCGCTACATATTTTCTTTGTACTAATTCTAAGCTGTGCTTCGTTTTTGATTTGGTTTCTTTGTTTAACGGTGTTATGGGGACATAGCCTACCATACTCCAAAGATGGACTTGTCCAACCTAAACATATTCTCCGAGCTTAGCTCGGTCGGGGGAGACAACTCCTCCTTCCTTACGAGACATTTGACAGACGGACTGCAAGCCGAGCACGGTTAGTACTTCCTTTGTATGACTTCCTTTTTATGCTAATACAATAACGTTTACCTATCACCCGATGTTTGAGTTGTTCTTCCATCGGTCCTATCTGAAGACCACAACAAATGGCATATCAACATTCGGGGGTTATTTTATGTCAAAGCCATCCTTATAGAAGAACAGTGGTTGTGATATTTAACCCAAAATCGGGGCGGGATAAGGGGGTTCATAACTTTTTCAATGTTATTAATCCAAAAGTGAGTGTAATACGGCGGTCGAAGTTCGAACTTGCTTACTACAATGTTGCAATTAAATACTTTAGCCACAGCACAACGAGGACTCCGTCAGGTTAGTTTTAAAATACTTCACTTTTTATGATTGAGAACAAACAAAGCTTGAAGATCATTATTAATGGGTTGAACTTTTACTGCGTGCTAGACACCTCTGGCCTTTATTGATATAATATCGACATGCGAAATCCATTTTTTAATTTACGAAATCAGTCATATCACAAATACCTTAGTTGGTTGGTTGGTTTTTCGGCGTATCCTCCTCTATTTGAGTTATTCAACGCTGAATCAAATTTCAAACAATTCAGTTTATTATGAGCATAGTTTTTGTTTACAAACAGTTGGGGGGTGTCTTCATGGTGTAATGGTTAACGCGAAACCGTAGTACGCGAGTTCGTACTTCAGTCACGCTCTTACGTTCACTTTTGGGCAAATAGCCTTTGGAAAGGTATTGAACCCTCTTATCCTCCCAGCTATGGGTTAAATAGTACCACTACTGTTCTTCTAGGTGAATGGCTTTGGCATTATATAACCTGCAAAGGTTTTGATATGCCATTAAACAAAGAAACCAAACCAAACCAAACAAACCGTTAAATGTCAAAATAGTTCACTTCAATGTTCTATTTTAAACAATTCAGTTTAGCATACGTTTGCAGTTTAGTTCTTCTTAAATATAGTTCTATTTCAAACAATTCAATTTAGTATAAGTAGACAGTTTAGTTCGATCTGACTCATATACAAGACTCTATCAGGTGCTATCATTCCGGACCGAAGTTGACCTGGGAGCGATGGCAATGAAAAGGTACTCTGCATTCGCCAAAGCTCCAGCATTACTGGAACCTCACCATCAGATTTTTAGTCTCGTATCCAGGATACTCGTAGGTGGAAAGGTATTACCCCTCTGCAGAAGGGCAGTCGATGTATTCTACAGCACCCCACACAGTCGACTGGGCGAACAAATACCTTCGTAAGAGATCTAAAAAATTAGAATAAAAACATTTATGCTTTAGAGGTGCCCGTAGTGTAATGGTTATCGTCGTAGGAAATGGACACGGTGACACGAGTTCAAATCCTGGACGAGACTGATTGCATTTCACATAGCACTAATACCCTTAGGAAAAGTATGAATCCAACTATTCTCCCTCCAGTTTTGGGTAAATAGTAGGAGAGACTGAGTTCTTCAGCCTTGGTGAGGCAACTAGTCTAGGAGAAGGAATACTCCTTATTCAAACCTGTTAAACTCAGCTTAAAAATTGACCTTGTGTCATATCCTGCCCGAGCGGAGGGGTTGATAAATATGATAAAAACATATTTATGCTTTAGAAGTTAAAAATGTTTTAGATCATCACATTGTTTTAAAATACACTTTCTGGCTGTTAAATAGTTTAATGAATAAACATGAGAGTTCCAGTGACGTAGTAGCCGACGTACTGGACATAGACATCGCAGGAAGCGAGTTTAGACTCCAGTCTAGCCATAACGTTCGATTTCGGACTACTACCCATTAGAAAGGTATAAACCTCCTTATCTCCCCAGCTATGGGTTAAATAGTATCGCTGTTGCGTTTCTACAAGGATAGTTTTGGCATTAAATAACCCACGAAGGTTAATATGCCATTAAACAAAGAAACCAAACTAAACATGAATAGTTATGATTACAATCAAACATATACAAAAGAAACAAATTTTGGCATTAAATATTCCTTTAGAAGTTGGTATGCCGTAAAGCAAATAAACCCAAGCATAAAGTCATATACTTTTTGGTGTATCATATTGTTTTAAAATATGCATTCTGGCTGTTAAGTAAGGTGTGGCTGGGAATTCTGAACCTGCATTAATATCCCTGGTTCATTAACACTAGTTGCTGCATATTAAGAGTCGATCGATTTTGCAAATAATCGATAATCGAGACTGAGTTAAAAATAATATTGATCTTTTTATAGCGTCGCCGGTTGCGCAATTGGCGTTGTTGTTTGTTGATCGACATCGTCGTGTCACTTTTGGTTTGTGTATGCAAGAAAGACTACTAACGGATTCTAGAATTTATTTATCTCTTTCGGCCATTCTCACTTCTCTCGTCATTAATTATATATATATATATATATATATATATATATATATATATATATATATATATAAGAAAATTCTGGTCGCTAAGCAAATAAATAAAAAGAGAAAGAGAAACTTCACAAGAAGCTTATGTTGTGTTTGCAATCAACGCCTTTAGCAAATGCAAGAACCTGTTTCTATACTTTTTTCTGCACCGGTCTCATGACAAAAGTCTCGACACCGGCATGTCGCAATAATTGACTTCAGTCAGATCAGGACTCCATATCTACAGTTATTTTGATTGGTTTGGTTTGGATTGTTTAGGTTTTATGGTATATTAAACTTTTTAAGTTATTTAATGCCAAATCCTATTTATACAAATAAATTAAATATATATGATTTGTCAACACATTTTCTTGATAACATTTTTAAAACGATCCTGAGCTCATAATTTTTGTTACGAAGTCGGCTGGAGCTGTAGAATATACCGGCTGCACCTCTGCAGAGGGGTAACCTCCCAACGAGTATCCTGGATATATTACACTAAACAATCTGATGGTGAGGTTCCTAAATTGCTGGAGCTTTAGGGAATGCGAAGTACCCCTTCATTGCAATCGCTCCCAGGTCAACTCTGGACCGGAATGGTACCTCCTGATAGGGTCCTATCTATGGGTAACATGAAACTAAACTGCGTAATAATGCTAAACTGAATTGCTTGAAATTGGACTGTTTTGACATCTACATTGCGTAATTATGTTAAACTGAATTATTTGAAATAGAACTGTCTTTGACATTGAAACTGTTCTGTGCTAAACTAATTTGTTTATAATAGAACTGTTTTGACATTTAACTGTGTGTAAACAAGAACTATACTTATACTAAACTAAATTATTTAATTAGAACAGTTTGACTAAACTGAATAGCTTGAAATAGAAATGTTTTGGCCAATTAATTTGTGTATTCATGCTAAACTAAATTGTTTGAAATAGAACTGTTTGTTTGATTAAAAATGGATTTGCCATTAAATAACCTATAAAGGTTGATATGCCATAAACCCCAAACAAACAAACATAATTTTTGGCACACAGTTGAATGATATAAAGTATTTTTATTCAATACCAATCATTCTATTTGCTTGTTAATCATTTGTTTAAACAAAGTTAAATGTCTTCAAGTAATTCTATGTAACAGTAACTATTTTGCTCACAGTGAAGTGATTACAAGTATTGCTATTTAACACTAATTATTTTATTCAACATTACTTATTCGTTTGCACAATTAAATTGTTCCAATTATTGCTATGTAATTCGTTTGCACTCAGTTTAAATGTCAAAAAGTTCTATTCGACCTTATCAGCTGCTACCACTCTGGGCCAGAGTGGACCTGGGATCGATGGCAATGAAGGGGTACTCCGTATTCCCGAAAGCTCCAGCATCACTGGAACCTCACCATCAGATTGTTTATTGTCATATCCAGGACACTCGTTGGTGGGGGCTCTCCCTCTCTGCAGAGATTCAGTCGGTGTATTTTACAACCCCAGCTGAATGGGCAAGTTCCTTTTATGTCACTGAACCGGTTCAGTACATAGACAGATAACCACTTAGTAACTGTAGTTTTTCCTTTGCAACCTAAATCCCATTCTACAAACAAAACCGAATTTGGTAGACTAGAATAGAAAGAAGTTAAGCAACGATTTGTCCGTTCAGTACATCGAGTTACCATTTTAGTCACAACAGTTATTGTAAACAACCTGAGGTCGGTGTACAAAATTAGGCCAAACTTAGTAATCTACAAGAAAAAAATCACATTGAATTAAGCAACGATGATCCTGTTCAGTAATAAGATGAGTGACCCCGTAGCAAAAGCAACCCGTGGCTTGTACACTAGATTTAATCAGATTAGGTAAATAACAAGCAGTTAAGTAACGATGGTTCTGTTCAGTACTTAGATGGGTGACCAATTAGTAACTACAGGTAAAGTAAACCTGAGGTCTGTGCACCAGACTTAGACAAATTTAGTTAATAACGAAAAAAAAAAAAAGAAAGTTAAGCTACGATAAGCCTATTCAGAACTTAGATGGGTGACCACCTTGATACAACAGATACTGCAATAAATCTGAGGCTTTGCACCAGACGAACACAAATTTAGTTAATAACTAAAAAAAAAGTTAAGCAACTATAAGCTCGTTCAGTATTTAGATGGGTGACCATTTTGATACCGTAAAAATCACAGCCTTGTGCGCCAGACTAAGAAAATTTAGTAAATAACAAGAAAAAATAATAAGCAATGATGAACATGTTCAGTACTGAGATGGTAGTTGTAATTTGGACTAATTAACTCATCCTATGAAATAGATCAATCAAAAGCTGTTATCTCGGTCGGATCGTATGAAGCACTTCATGTCTTTTAGATGGGGGTTTGCGCTATGGGTTCTGCTTCGGCCGGGCAAGACCCAGCAAATCAAATAAAGCGAGGTTGGACTTCGTGATACGATTCGCAGCAAAATGAGCTATTGTTTGGTTTCACTTGAATGTTCCCTCGTGACTTTTTAAACAGACCACGAGTTTCTCAAGACAACCTCGAACATGCAGTTAATCACTGCTCTTGCGGTTTATTCCGCTATTATGTTCACACAAATAAAAAGCCTTTATACTCAGTCCTGCGATTCTGCAAGAGTGTTGAACGTGTTTATGGTACTCTTTTTTAGGTTCCGGTATATGATAAGTAATCTTTCAACCAATCACAAATTTGAATTATCATTACTGAAATATATATATATATATTTAAGAAACCCATTTAAAAGCAAACGCCACAATCTTCAACGGTAAAGAAGCTCTTACATAGTAGTAATTTGCTAAAACAAAAGTTACATCACTTTTGTAATAGATCCTCCCCTGATGATGGCCCAAAGTCGGGCAGAAAGTACTAGGGATACATACAACTATGGACAATATATATATCAATTCCCCCCGAATACGATAAAAGTAATACGGGAATTCGAACGGATCCAGAAGAAAATATGTAGACATAAAATGTCTATTATGTTTAATGAAATTTGTATATATATATATATATATATATATATATATATTCAAGAGTGTATATTTAGTTATCAAGTTATTATTCAAGCAAATTTGGTTAAAGACAATGGAACTTTGTATATTATTTATAATTTTATTTCTTCAAGACCCATTATTAGTTTTCGAGTGTTGGGATCTGGATGGTAAAGGAATTGTTCCATATCTTCTACCCAAGCGCTTTTGACCATACTTTTGGTCGTCATCAGAGTAGTGTATTTTAAGTAGACTGTTCAGTTAATACTGTCTTAATAATTTGAAGCGTTTTGTTTTGAAGTTGTCGGTTGGAATGTTTTCAGCGTTTCGTTTTAAAATGTTCGGTTAGAAAAAGGTTTACTGATTGAGGTAGTGATTTTTAAGACATTAAGGTATTTAATATGTTGGTTCCTGTGTTAAAAGCTATTTTATTTATGTTTGTTTATATATATATATATATATATGTGTGTGTGTGTGTGTGTGTGTGTGTGTGTGTGTGTGCCCCTATCTATCTACCTATCTATCTATCTATCGCTCCCGGCAGGTCTTCCAGGCTACATCCTGTATCAATACAGAGCTGTTGTAGATAGGCTCTAGCTGGTCGCTTAACCCTTGCTCGTCCGTGTGATGGGATCCATAGGAATATATCAATTATGAGTACGTCCTTACTTCTCCAGCAGTGACTTTTTCGTCTAATTTGGATGGTTTTAGAGATAGGTGCTAAGTGGCCGTACAGTTGCTGTTTAGTGAGATGTTGCCTCCATGATTTATTCAATACAGCGCATAGCATTCTTGTGCAATTGCCATCAAGCTTTTTCTCCATACACTTAGTCAGCGTCCAAGTGGGGCATCCATATAGTAGTATCGACACAACCGTTATAGAATTGCTTATGTCAAATAGCAATACTTAAAACTATTCAAATGTGTGCAAACAAAGGATTTATATTAGACAGAATAATTAGTGTCAGCAATACTTGAAACCATTTAACTGTGCAATATTGTTGATATTGATATTGTTAAGTGGGTGTAAACAAACGACTAATATTGAATTAGATAGGAATACTTGATAAAAAGAATTCCTAATATCACGCATGCCTATATCTATCTTCCTCCCTGTTCTTTCCTTGTCTGTCTCTTGTCTTTAGATCCTTTCCCTTCCTTTTATACATTTTTTTACAGTTTTACCATTATTTTATCTATTTCTTTAATTGCTTGCCTGAAAAAGTTCTTCCTTGAATAAGGACCTCACAACTAAACCCGTTGTAACTGTTTGACTTATTCACTTGTCAACTTATTTTATCACATATATATCAAATATAAGATTTGTAAACACATTTTGTTCATAACATTTTAAAACGAGGCTGAGTTCATCGTTTTTTGCACGCAGTTGATTGGTTTTAATTATTGTTATGTAACAATTATTGTAACAGTAACAATCTAACATCAATCATTTGTTTGTACACATTTAAATAGATATGCATATATAATTGATTAGTTTGTAGGTATTTTCAGTTTCAGGTTAGTTGAAACAAATTTGTTGCACACATGTATAGCTATTGTTTTTACACAGTTAAATGGTTTAATTTCGGTTCTTTCTTTAATGGCATATCAACCTTTGTTGGTTACTTAATGCCAAAGCCATCCTTCTAGAAGAAGAATATTGGTACTATCTAACCCATAGCTGGGAGGGTTAGGGGGTTTATACCAAGGATATTTGTGTGAAAGTAATAACACGACAAGATTTCGAACTCACTACGATTCCACAGTTCAATGCTTTAAATATTACGCAATGAGGAAACCCCCAGTTAAATTCTTGCAATTATTGCTAACACGATTAATTATATTCAATATTAATCATTTGTTTGTAGACAGTTAAATAAATACTAAGGATTCAACACCCCACAAGGCACCAACTATACGGCCACCTGCCTCCCATCACGAAAACTATCCAAGTTAGACGAACCAGACATGCAGGACACTGCTGGAAAAGCAGGGACGAGCTCATAAGTGATATACTCCTATGGATCCCCACATATGGCCGGGCAAAAGCAGGACGACCAGCTCTAACATACATGCAGCAGCTATATGAGGATACGGGATGTAGCCCTGAAGACCTGCCAGAGGCGATGAACGATAGGGAGAAGTGGCGAGTGAGGGTCAGAGACATCCGTCCCAGTGGCACGACATGATGATGACGACTTGAAACTATATATCCCTGTATAAACAAATTATTATTCAAATTTACCAACCCCTCCGGTCGGGCAGGATATGACACAAGGTCAATTTTTAAGCGGAGTTTAACAGGTTTGAATTCAGAGTTTTCCTTCTCCTAGACTAGTTTCCTCACCAAGGCTGAAGAACCCAGTCTGCTCTACTATTTACCCAGAGCTGGAGGGAGAATAAATGGATTCATCCCTTTCCTAAGGGTATTATTGTTATGTGAAAATGCAATGTCTCGTCCAGGATTTGAATACGTGTCGCCGTGTCCATTTCCTACGACGATAACCATTACACCACGAGCACCTCCACAATTATTATTAAATAGATATAATTACTTTAAACCATTAACCTAGTGAGTAGAGTGTTTGGCAAGGGTCGGGGAGACGTGGCTTCAATCCCATGTCAAGTCATACGAAAGATTTTTTTTAAATGGTACCTGATATCGCCTTACTTAACACTCAGCGTTATAAGGTACGTATCAAGGGTAAAATGAAGCAATCCAGGGAAAAGAGTAGCGTCCTCCCCTACTCCTCGGTGTAGTAGCTATTGAAAAGGGAATCATTGGGTTGCCCTCATCTACGGTCACCAACTTTACTTATTTATTTTAAACCTTATAGTTAACACTCAGCGTTATTAGGTACGTATCAAGGGTAAAATAAAGCAATCCAGGGAAAAGAGTAGCGTCCTCCCCTACTCCTCAGTGTAGTAGCTATTGAAAAGGGAATCATTGGGTTGCCCTCATCTACGGTCACCAACTTTACTTATTTATTTTAAACCTTATAGTTAACACTCAGCGTTATTAGGTACGTATCAAGGGTAAAATGAAGCAATCAAGCGAAAAGAGTAGCGTTCTCCCCTGCACCTCGGTGTAGTAGCTCTTGAAAAGGGAGCCAATGGGTTGCCTTTGACTACGGTGTCCAACTTTACTTATTTATTTAAACCTTATAGTTAACACTCAGCGTTATAAGCTACGTATCAAGGGTAAAATAAAGCAATCTAGGGAAAAGAGTAGCGTCCTCCCCTGCACCTCGGTGTAGTAGCCCTTGAAAAGGGAACCAATGGGTTGCCTTTGACTAAGGTGTCCAACTTTACTTATTTATTAAAACCTTATAGTTAACACTCAGCGTTATAAGCTACGTATCAAGGGTAAAATAGAGCAATCCAGGGAAAAGAGTAGAGTCCTCCCCTGAACCTCGGTGTAGTAGCTATTGAAAAGGGAACCATTCTGTCGCCCTCAACTGCGGTCGTCAACTTTACTTTACTTATTAGTATTAGATAAGAGTACTTAAAATCATACAAATGAGCTCTAATTATTCGTTTTAGGAGTATTCTTCTTATATATGTGCGTATAAAAACTCTTCAAAACTGACAACACAAAATATAAATATAAACGTACAATTAACGCATTCCTTAACCTTTAGGCATAAAATAACCCCTCATGGATTGACATTCCGATTAAATATATCGATTCCCAATCATTTTTAATTTTATCTAAAACATATCTATTCGACTAATAGTTGAGACCTTAACAGGTACCACCATCCCAGGTGTAGAAAATACTATAAAATGATGGTTAGCAAGCATGCAAACCAGTTTGCTAATGTGTAGTATTCGAGCCTCTTTATGCTCAACTCATTTGGCCCTGTGCCAGAATAAGGTAAGGTTATTGAATAAACACGGCAAATACGCGGTGCTTATAAAAATAACTTTTCAAATTAGTGACTTGCATTCACGCAAACGTTTTTTTTCTTCAATTCTCAAAACCAAAGACGTATAATTGTCTAAAATAAATAATTCCCAACAGTTACTTGAAAAAAAGTAGGGAGAGAGAAACAGAGACAGAGACCGACTGACAGACCTACCGAGGGGAAAAGAAAGAGAAAAATGAGAGAGAAAGAAAGAGCGAGAGAGAGAGAGAGAGAGAGAGAGAGAGAGAGAGAGAGTCAGTGCAAGAGTATGAGTGTATATGTGCGTGTGTATGTGAGTGAAAGAAAGAGAGAGAGCAAGAGTGTACGCATGCGTGTGTAAAAGAGAGAGAGAGAGAGAGAGAGAGAGAGAGAGAGAGAGAGAGAAAGAGACTAATGCAAGCGCATCTGGTTTCGTTAAGCCCCCGTACTCACTCACGAGAATCGTCCCAATGACAAATAAATATGCTCCAGTTACCTCCCGTTGAGGTTCCCAGCAATATGTAGATGGCGCGCTGTGCGTCGTAGAGACGGAAGGAAATCAAAAACTTAAGATTTACAAATGAGCAAAGAAACAAACAGTTTGGGGTCAAGGTTACTTTCTCCCGCAACGTCACTGAAGTGGTTTCCAAAGCAGTTGCACCTTTATACAAATATACTTTAAAAGACGACTTTGGTGGCTATTAAGCTCGATGCCAGTTCATTCATATCCTATCTATAAAACTGATGTCATCAGAAAGGAAATAAATTGTACTCAATAATTTGCACGTTGGAGTTATCTTCCTTAGGATATTATGCTAATAATTAATATTAACAAAAAATTCGCTAAAATTACATTCATTTTTTAGTGTGAGTGTATCACGGCTAGGCACGCGAGATACTCGAAGGTGGGATCGAAATCCGGTTGACTTTTACGCAAGGTGGATAGTCTACCATCCACAAAGAAACTCAGCATAACAATTTACTTATTTTGTGATATTGTTTCTTAAGAGTTTTTTTTTTTTTTTCAGTATTATCCATATTCACCAAACCGTCCGCTCGGGCAGGATATGACACAAGGTCAATTTTTAAGCGGAGTTTAACAGGTTTGAATTCAGAGTTTTCCTTCTCCTAGACTAGTTTCCTCACCAAGACTGAATAACCTAGTCTGCCCTACTATTTACCCATAGCTGGAGGGAAAATAATTGGATTCATACCTTTCCCAAGCGTATTAGTGCTATGTGAAATCCAATCAGTCTCGTCCAACTCGAGACGCTGTGTCCATTTCCTACGATGATAACCATTACACCACAGGCACCTCCTTTATTTTTGTTTTCAGTATCATCACTTACAAATAATTTTAGAATAGATCTATTTGGCACATAGATGGAAGGCTAACAAATACAATAAGGAGGCACTCGTGATGTAATGGCTACCGTCGCATGAAATGAACATGGGTACAGAGTTAAAAACCTTGACGAATCTGTTTGCCTTTTCCATAGCTTTTATACCCTTTGGAAAGGTATGAACCCGACACTTCTACAACCCAATAGAATACACTGACTGTATCTTTACTGAATGACCCCCCCAACGAATGTCGTGGATATGATATTAAAAAATGTCATATGGTGAGGCTCCAGTAATGCTATTTAATACTAATCATACACTGTAACATTTCTTATTTATTTGCATAGAATTAAATTTAACTCTATGCAAATAAATAAGAATTGGTTAGACTAGCTCATTGGCCTAGTGGGTTGAGTGTTCTCCAATGGTCTGGGAGACCTGGGTTCAATCCCAGGTCACGTCATACCAAAGACTTTAAAAATGGTACTTAATACCTCATTGCTTAACACTCAGTATAACCAGTATAAGGTACGTGTAACCAGTATAAGGTACGTGTCAAGGTTAAAGTCGAGCAATCCAGGGAAAGGAGTAGCGCCCTCCACTACACCTCGGTGTAGTAGCTATTGAATAGGGAGCCTTCTGGTCACCCCCGACTACGGTCACCAACTTTACTTTACTTACTATTATTAGTTTTAAATGGTAATACCTGTAACCAATTCACCGGTGGACTGCGGAATCGTAATTTGCGAGTTCGAACTCCTGTCGCTCTATTATGTTCACTTTCGGACAAATACTCTAGGGAAAGGTATGAACCTCCTTATCCTCCCAACTATGGGTTAAATAGCACCATTACAGTTCTTCTAGAAGGACGGTTTTGGCATTAAATAACCAAAGAAGGTTGGTATACTATTAACAAAAAAGCAACAAACGACTGTGACCACTTCGGTGTATGCAATAACTGATTAATATTGAATAGAATTATAAGTGTTAATTGCAATAATTGAAACCATTTAACTGTGTAGAATCAATGAAAATTCTAAAGTACAAATAAATTATTTCTAATTCATTTAAAAATGAAATTACCAACAAACTAATTTCTTACGTTTGTATATCTATTTAAATGTGAGCAAAGAATATGCCGATAGCAGCCCGTGTGATTTGAATACGGATCTCTGGCCAACAAACACAAGTGTTGAAATTGATTATGTTAGTGGAGTTCCTGTGACTAGAAGTGGTGGATATATTGATTGGATAGACAGAGGGTCTGATGATAGAGAAGAGAGACAGGAGTTGTTGGGATGCATTCGGCAGGCCGTTTTATCTCTGGACGGTTCTGCCGGGTGTGCCTCGGCACTGGAGGGTTCCTCCGGCCTCAGGGGGCCATCCCCCCAGGCTATTACCCCCTTCGGGGGGTTGGGTTTATTGCCTGGCGCCTGAGGCGCCCCAAAAAGGGGAATGCCGACGGGGCCGAAGGTATTTTTGGCCTTGCCGGACGCGTGTGGGCTTCGGCCCTGCGACCGGACCCACCTTAAAAACGGCCTTGTGCCATATTCGTGCGTTGGTGGGACGCAACGATAAATAACATAGAGAAGAGAGACAGGACACCTTTGGTAGTGTAATGGTTAGCAAGCTTGACTAGCAAACCTACACGAGTGAGATCGATTCTCATTGGGTGCTCCATTCATTCGGCGCATGCCACATCGAAGCAAAGAGCTTCGTAGATTACCGTAGAGAAGAGAGACACGTGCGTATGAGAAATAGACGTGAAATATAATATTGCAAGTCAGTATTGTTTAGCATTCTAGACTCAATATTAAGCGTTGTACGAGAGGGAAGAGATTATAAAGTATCATCCAAAATTACGCACCCACTCACGGAACATTACAGAAGTGGCGACAAAGAATTAGTCCCGAACATTGTAAAAATATATGAACGTAAAATAAACGCGATTCCCTAACCTCAAGGCATAAAATAAATCTAGACTGGTTAACCTGACATTAAAATCAATCAGTTAATCATATTGTAACGCACCCCTAACGCATCGTTTTTTGTTTTTTTTGTTTTGTTTTTTATTGTTAGCTCCTAATTCTTAATCATTCCTTGTCACTATGGAAATTTACTAAGCTTTTTGCTTTGATGTAGCACAAGGCCATATGAAAGGGGCACCCAATGAGACTCGAACTCACTCGTGTAGGTTTGCTAGTCGAGCTTGCTAACCATTACACCACCAGAGGCGCCTCATTCCTTGTCACTATGCCTGTTACTCATTAACAGACTCTTTTAAAAAATACCGAATTTTTGGGGGTCTCTTTCTCGTGGTTGACCCTTTGTTGTTGGTCACACAGCCGGATATCAGGATCATTGGCAGTGAGGTTTGGCCTCTACATAACATATTTTAATCAAGGAAAAATTGTTTGAATCAGAAAGATGGTGTACTCTATAAAAAAGGGATAACCGGAATATACATTCATCTATTCGCGAAAATGCAAGTGTCCACAGATGATGCAAGAGGTGATCCCCACTCCCCACTGCGCGATTTTTATGAGACCTGCAATATGCCGACTAAATCTACTACCAAAGAAAATGAGACTACCTCCCACCAAAAAGTCTTTTCTTTTTTAATTAATTTTTTCCGGATATCGGTTTTTAATATATTTTTTAAATTTACGAATTGGAGGCTAACTAAACGTATGGAGAAAAAGCTTGACGGTTATTAATCAAGAATGCTGAGAGCAATATTGAACAAGTCTAGGAGGCAACACATTACATAACAGCAGCTGTACGGCCACCAACCACCCATCACCAAAACTATCAAAGTTAGACCAATCAGACATACAGGACACTGCTGGAGAAGTAAGGACGAACTCATAAGCGATATACTTCTGAGAACCCTTTCATATGGACGAGCAAAGGCAGGACGCCTAGCTAGAACCTATATACAACAGCTCAGCGCCGATACTGTAGCCAGAGTTATAGAAACAGTTATGAAAATAAAAATAAAAATAATAAATAGATAGATTTACATTAATACGATACCTCTAAATATATTGATACTGAAACTAAGTGTGAAGTATTTACCTGTTTCTGAAGATTGTGAAGTTTGTAGCGTTTATAATTGGAAACTATATCTGAACAATAATGTGTTTGGCATAATATCACTCCTGGGTTGACGTATTGCAGAACCATTCCATTAAACAAATAAAGAATACTCACCGGCGACTCTCAAGGTTATTAACTATCCAACAAATGGAAAAATAGCATCAAATCATATCCCAATTCAATTTAGGTCTTGTTTAGTAACCGCAAACCCTAGTTAATATATAGTTTGTTTATTTGTTTGGGTTTTATGGCATATCAACCTTTATAGGTTATTTAATGCCAGATCCATTTTTATACAAATAAATTGTTCTGTTTCAAATAATTCAATTATGTATAAATATGGTTTTTGCTTACACACAGTTTAATGTCAGAACAATTCTATTTCAAAGAATTCAGTTTAGCATACGTACGCAGTTAAAATGTCAAAACGGACCTATACAACCAATTCAGTTTAGTATAAAAACGCAAATTTAAATCTCAGAACAGTCCCATTTTAAGCAATTCAGTTTAGCATTGGTACACAGTTTAGTTCTCCGGACCTGGAAGCGATGGCAATTAAGGAGTACTCCGAACTCCCTAAAGCTTAAGCATTACTGGAACCTCACCATCAGATTGTTTAATGTCATAATCAGGACATTCGTTGGGTGGTCTTACCCCTCAGCAGAGAAGCCATCGGTGTATTCTACTGCTCCAGTCGACTGGGCAATACACAGAATTAAATCTAAAAGCAGTTTTATTTCTAATAATTCAGTTTAGCATAAATACGCAGTTTCAACGTCAAAGCAGTCCCATCCGAATCAACACAGTTTAGTTCTATTTGACCCACAGATAGGACCCTATAAGGTGCTACCCTTCCGGGCCAGGGTGGATCTGGAAGCGATGGCGATGAAGGGGTTCTTAACATTCCCCAATACTCCAGCATTACTGGAGCCTCACCATGAGATTGTTTAGTGTCATATCTTGGACACTCGTTGGAGGGGTCTTACCCCTTTGCAGAGAAGTAGTCAGTGTATTCTCCAGCCCCAGCCAACTGGGCAAAATACACTATTGTTTGTACACTGCTTTAACAAGGATTAGTAGTCGTCAACTTTATCATTAGTTTGGTTTGATGTCTTCGTTTAATGTCATATCAAACGTTCATGAGTTATTTAATGTCAAAACCATCCTTGTAAAAGTTCATTCATGGAACTTTTAAACCCATTGCTGGAGGTATACAGGGTTTTGTAGCGTGCAGTATCAGAGCAGTATGTCATCGAATTTCTTTGTCTTCCATAAATCTGGACGTATTTCATCTAGACCGGCAGCTTTTCTGTTTTTAATTTTTGTTAGGACTACATCGAATTCTTACGTAAACTGTCCCATTTTGATATCTAGTTGAATGCTAAACATTTTCGTAATAGGTTCATCCGTAACTTTATGGGAATTTCCAAGCAAATTTTTTAAATGTTCTTTCCATAAGTGTATTCGTTCTTCTTGGCTGGCAGGTTTTAGTTTCATTCTCGTGGTGCTCTTACTCACTTCATTTACTGTTTGCCACGCTATCCGAGATTGTCTATCTTTAACCGAGTATCAAATCTTATTGATCTAGTCTTGGATGTATTCAGTTTCTTCTTTTATATAAGCATTTGCTAACTTAGAGCCTTCTTAAGTTTCTAAGCGTTGGCATTAGCTGGGTTCCTTTTATTGCATATGGATGCAGTTTTTACGTCGTCACTTGGTTGTGCATAACAACCATTGTAGGTTATTTGATGCCAAATCGTCTTTATACAAATGTATTGGTTGGTTTGGTTGTGTTTTATGGCATATCAACAATTATAGGTTACTTAATGCCAAATCGTCTTTATACATATATAAGGGTTGGTTTGGTTGGGTTTTATGACATATCAACTTTAATGTTGTTTAGTTTGCGTGAATATATATATATATATATATAGATATAGATCATTAATACATGCTGATAACAAGGACTTCGCTGACACACACACACACACACATACACACACGCACACACACACACACAATCTCTCTCTCTCTCTCTCTCTCTCTCTCTTTCCCATACACCATCACTCCCTCTCGTTATTCGTTCCTGGCATATCCTCAAGATTGGATACAGTGTCTGCACTGAGCTGACATATGTGTGTCCTTGCTGGCCGGTCCATACTGGTTCGTGTGTCCACACTTCTTTAACGGTGCAAAACATGTTTTGTTCGTCTAACTTGGATGGTTAGTAACATGTGAGGTAAGTGGTCGTAGCGATGGACTGCGGAATCGTAGTACGCGAGTTCGTACTCCAGTCGCGCTATTACGTTCACTTTCGGGCAAATACCCCTGGGAAAGGTATGAACCCCCCTTATCCTCCCAGCTATGGGTTAAATAGTACCACTACTGTTCTTCTAGGAGAATGGCTTTGGCATTAAATAACCTAAAAAGAGTTGATATGCCATTAAACAAAGAAACCGTAAGTGGTCGTACAGATGCTGTCTTGTGGAATACTCTTTTCAGGATTTGTGCAAAACAGCAAGTAGCATTCTTGTAAAATTACCTTTTCTCTATTCTTTTCGTTAGATTCCAGGAGGTGCATCCATACAGAAGTACCGACACAACGAAGGCTTGGAAGGAATCCTTTTTTATCTTATTAAAGAGGTTAGATTTCCATGTGTTCGACAACCTATTAATTGCCCACGTCTTCCCTATGCGTGAGTTGACATCGACATCGCTAGATTATACATAGCTGCCGAGATAACATACATCGAATTAAAATAAAAGAGAATGGTTTCACATTGAAAATAATAAAAAGCGGAAACCATAAGTGCAGACTATACCGATGATCTTGCGCTACTATCAAATAGCCCAATCCCAACTACACAGCCTGGAGTAATCAACAAGAGTTATTCTCCTTGACGAGAACGGAAATAAAACTGCGTTAAAGTATTTTAACAAAAAGGAGTCATTTCCACTTTAAGTGGTATTGGATAGTGGCTCGTAGCACGTGACTTCTGGTATCTCGGAGGAATAAAAAACGTCGTGTTTCTTAAGCACGCCAGTACTGAAGGATCTCGGTCAGTAGTTAGACCAACTTTGGACGTAACACCAACGGCGAAAGACTTATAATATTTGTCGGACTGTAACACTTCAGTTAATAAATAATTTACTCTATTTTTTTTTCAATTTTTGTACATCAACACGCCTTCGAAACGATTTGCATGCGTTCAAAATAAATTTTTGAGACATTTCATTTTATTTCTCCCCACTAGCTGTCTTAAGCGAACCAATATTTGGATGGGAAGTTGCATTTGTTTTGTTTTCTAAGACGCCTCATGTAGTGTAATCAAAAGGGGTTAATGTCTGGGCTTGATAAAACTCCAATTATTTCGGAAAATTTTTTTGGTTTGGTTTCGGCGTTAAGCAACCCATAGATTCTTTTTCGTTTCTTTCCTTGCTCACTCATATTGGGCCGAATTTTAATGAAAAAGTGCTTGAATAAAACAGTTAGTCATGAAAATTCAGATTTATCACAATATTTTCAAAAATTGGACTAATCAGACTAAAAAAAATGTTTTAAAAATAATTCCATATTTGCTTTCGTACCCTGTATATATATATATATATATATATATAATAATAATAATAAATACCCTTCTTCTTCTTCTTCTTCTTCTTCTTCTTCTTCTTCTTCTTCTTCTTCTTCTTCTTCTTCGGAGCTCTTAATCAGTGCTTGAGGCACAATAAAGTCGAATGCAGATCGATGATTAAAATCACTTTTTAAAACTCTTGAAATAAACTTTCAAAGACGTTTTCCTTAACACAATACAAAAAGTGGCAAGCCTCTGAAATTAGTTGAGCAGTTCACATAGCTCGACATATATATATATATATATATAGAGAGAGAGAGAGAGAGAAAGAGAATTGAAAAATAAATTAATCCAAAAGTGATGAGTTTATTACGATGGAAAGTCGACATTAAAACGTTTCGGTTTTAACAAACCTTCATAAAGGGCTTTAAGATGGTGAAACGAGTTTTGACACAAAAACGATGGACGTTCAAAGATTCAATAATTACATTTTTCTCTCTCGCTGTATTTTATCAAACATCCATCGTTATTCGATCAAGACTTGTTTCACCATCTTAAAGTCCTGATGAAGGTTCATAAAACCCGAAACGTTTTAACGTCGACTTTCCATCGAAATTAATTCATCACTTTTGGATGACTTTGCTTTTGATTTTTTCCATACTGTAGGATTCCTTTCCATTATTCACACACACACACACACACACACACACACATATATATATATATATATATATATATATATATATTACAACGGTGTATGGTTGTCACGATCTCACTTGGTAGGTTTGTGGCAGACCAAAAAAGGGATAATTTGGAGAGTGCTCAATATCTGTGATAGAGTTATAATATAATAATAATAATGATAATATATATATATAGGTATTATTTGGTCCGGTTAAACTGGAGTTGGGAGTAATTCCACCAGGACAAGAAAACTATTCGAGAGTGAACATTTAAATTTTCTTGGTAAAGCGCTCAATGTAACAGACATTACAGAGCAATAATTTCATTAAGAAAAAAAACAAACCGGCACATTAGGATTATAAATTTATTTCTATCCTAGAAATAAATTTATTATCCTAATGTGACCGGTTTGTGTTTTTTCTTAATGAAATATATATATATATATTAGTTTTTATATATTTCTAATAGCGTCCATTTAAGCATCTATGCAATCAAATATATATAAAAACTAATATATATATATATATTATTATTAAATTCTCTCTCTCTCTCTCTCTCTCTCTCTCTCTCTCTCTTTATATATATATATATATATAACATTCCCCAAAGCTTCAGCCTTACTGGAGCCTCACCATCAGATTACTTAGTGTCATAAACAGGACACTCGTTCTGGGAGTCTTACCCCTCTGCAGAGAAGCAATTGGTGTGTTCTACAACTGGGAAATCGATTGGAAGAGGAGAATTATTTGAGAAAAAAATAGCGTGAAAGAGTTTTTTTGAATTTTTATTTTAATCTAATTTTCCTGAATCTTGAAAATGTTCTTGAAATGAAATATCATCATCATCATCATCATTGAGGCGTTCTAATAGAGTAGATTCCATTAATTGTTTCTCGCAAACCGCCTCCGTCATCTCTTTGCACTTCCTATAGACGGCACGCAGTTTCCGAATAGCGCTGATGAATGTAATTTTATGCATTTCAGGCATCACTGATGTGTTTATTTATAGAGAAAGCGTAGGAGAACGTCGCTTTTGAGTTTGACTGGTGTTCAACATGTCATGTTCGCCTTAGTTGGATGCTTAGCAAGATGGGAGGTCAGTGGCCGTACAGCTGCTGTTTTTCAGGGTGCTGCTTCGAGAATTTGTTCAAAACAGCATGCAAGATCCTTGTGTTGTTTGCGTCTAGCTTTTTCTCCAGTGGTGCAATTAAGCCCAAGTACTGATACGGCTACAGCTTGAAAACATTACATTAAAGGCTCTGTGAATATATATATATATATATATATGAAAAAACTTGCTTGTAATGGGGATTCGTTATTCAAAATATTTATCTGGTACAATTCCATCAGTGTGATATAAAAACTTGCCCTTGGAAGAGAAGCAATAGTTGAAATCAGAAGCCACGATATGAATTTATCTTCGGATTTAATAGTCTTACTCTTATTCTTTGAAATAAATTTAAAAAAATAACAACAACAAACAAAACTTGACTTATAAATCAACTTGGAGCGGCCGGAAGTTACACTCCAATACCCCCTCTTCCTTTACCCCTTTAAGCACACGGGCTCTTTCTTATCAGAAATGGAAGGGGTCAGCTTCCGTTTCCAAATTCAGATACCCGTTGGCCGTGTGGGAAGAAACGCACAGCCATGTCGTAATATTCACTTTGTAGATAAAACTTGTGATTACTTTTATGTAATACAAGCAACTTTGAAAGAAATGTTCATATATATATATATATATATATATATATATATATATAATCTAGTGACATAAATAGCTATGCAGAAAGTGATATACATAAACATTAAATTTATGAACAAGTAAAAGTACATCAATGTCCACCTACACAGTCAAGCACTCCACAAGGAACAACCTCTCTTCTACGCGGAATCAATCTCTTCCTCATTTATACATACACAAAATTATGCAGATAGAAAGAGAGACATTTTTATATATAGGAGGAAAAGTTAAATAAATACCAACATTATATATATATATATATATATAGGGTGCGGAATCAAAATTAGGAAAACTCTAGTAAAATAATAAATGACTCTATTATAAAACAATATTAATTCTATTTAAAAAGATACAAAATAATAAGATAGACACAAAACAGTAAATTTACTCAATATGGCCACTCTTCATTTTTTTTTTTTTTCAATTTTTGTACATCAACACGCATTCGAAACGATTTGCATGCGTTCAAAATAGATTTTTCAGACATTTCATTTTATTTCTCCCCAGTAGCTGTCTTAAGTGAACCAATATTTGGATGGGAAGTTGCATTTGTTTTGTTTTCTAAGACGCCTCATGTAGTGTAATCAAAAGGGGTTAAGGTCTGGGCTTGATAAAACTCCAATTATTTCGGAAATTTTTTTTTGGTTTGGTTTCGGCGTTAAGCAACTCATAGATTCTTTGTCGTTTCTTTCCTTGCTCACTCATATTGGGCCGAATTTTAATGTAAAAGTGCTTGAATAATAGAGCTAGTCATGAAAATTCAGATTTATCACAATTTTTTCAAAAACTGGACTAATCAGATTAAAAATAATGTTTTAGAAATAATTCCATATTTGCTTTCGTACCCTGTACTTCTTCTTCTTCTTCTTCTTCTTCTTCTTCTTCTTCTTCTTCTTCTTCTTCTTCTTCTTCTTCTTCAGAGCTCTCAATCAGTGCTTGAGCCACAATAAAGTCGAATGCAGATCGATGATTAAAATCACTTTTTAAAACTCTTGAAATAAACTGTCAAAGACGTTTTACACAGACGGTAAGGCCCCACCACCACCACCAATGAGTATCCTAATATGACACAAAAAAATCTGATGGTGAGGCTCCAGTATTGGAGCTTTGGGGAATGTAGAGTATCCTTTCTTTGCCATTACACCCAGTTCCACTCTGACTCAGAGTGGTAGAACCTGTTAGGATCTTATCTATGGGTCAAATACAACTGCTTGACATTAAAATTTTGTGCATATAAATGTTCGATTGAATTGTTAGAAATAGAGCTATTTTGTTATTTACCTGTGTGTAACTACTGATGTTTCGTTGATTTGTTTATGATAGAAAGCAATGCCTGAAATGATTTAAGAGTGTGCAAAAAACAAAAAAAACAAACTGAGACTCGTTTAAAAATGTTATAAACAAAATATATTTACAAATCATATATATTTAATATATGCATAAACAGGATTTGGCTTTAAATAACCAACGATGGTTGATACTATTTATCAACCCCTCCGCTCGGGCAGGATATGACACAAGGTCAATTTTTAAGTGAAGTTTAACAGGTTTGAATTAAGAGTTTTCCTTCTCCTAGACTAGTTGCCTAACCAACGATGGTTGATATGCCATAAAACTCAACCAAAACAAACCAAAGACTTTCTTTTTATGATCTATCTATTTATCTAGCGATCTATCAATCTGTTATATATTGAACCTCGACCGAGCCGTCAATCAAGAGATGCCCCTGTGTAAATATGCGGAAGAACAGCGGCAGCATGTGGACGTTAGACAATATTATAACCAGGTGCCTGGGCGGTTCGAGTCAGTTGGAGACAAGATGCCGAAGTCAGAGCCAGCGGCAGACAGAGGGCTTTGGGCCCTCAGTGACCCACGGTTGAGCAACCCCAGCCAAGATGAGGCGAAAGAAGTACTGCTAGGGTCTGAAGAACTTGGGTCAGAATAGCAGTCTGTCCCCGTCTCTAACTCATCTCTCACGCGCAACCAACATCACCCTTTCAAGAATAAAGTGTGAGAGATTATATTTTTTTATAAAGAAGTGTGTTCGTTCGTTCATTGAAATTCGTCATTATGTTTGATTATGTTCCGCATATGTATTTATGTGTATACGTGCAGATGTATTATGATTATACAACAAATCTATCTATCTATAAAAATTAAAGTTTTTAACTAAACTTGTACAGATACACACACACAGATAGATAGATAGATAGATAGATAGATATTAAGATTATATATTACGAGTGTGCAAGGGGAACAGTCCTTATGTCTATTATGGTAGAATCATCAAAAATATAAAGTTCCCTCAAAAATATAATCATATCTCATGAATGGAAAATAAGTTTTTCTGACTTTTGTTATTGTATATTTTGGCAGTTGTTCTGAGAGGGCACTCACTGTTCTCCCCCGTGGCTAGTTAATAAGTCACTGAGTAAATGATGGGATAATCAAGAGAGTGCCAAAAATAATGACCGCAGACTGAGTTACGTACATATTAAATGTTTGTTTCGCGGTAAGAAGTGGCATATGTAAAATATATATAATGTCATTCATTGCATCATTATTCAACCATCAAAGTATCCTCCATAGCTTTCTATGTCCTTCGGCCTCTTTAAAAGTAAATGTACTACGAAAGTGTTGAAAGTATAAAATTTAGCTTGAAAGTGACCTGCGGTTATAGAAAACTAAAGAAAATACTCTGATAACTGAATATTGATACAATGAATTTCAATGAATCGAAAATTTCATAAGATTTTCAGGTCACTTTGAATGAAAAAAAGTTCAAGGTCAGAGAAAGAAAAAAAATATTTTGATGAATGAACAATGATATAGAGAATTAATTCATTTGTGAAATAAGTATTTTGTTAGAAGCATTTTTACAGTTGGTTGGTTAGGCTTGTATTAGCATTTCAATCATTGTTAGTCATGTAATGCCAAATCCCCCCCCCCACACACACACATATATATATATATATATGATTTGTAAACTCAGTTTATTGATAACGTTTTCAAACGATCCTATTCTCATTCTTTTGGACACATTTAAAGGCTTCCATGTATTGCTATGTATCACAAACAATTCAATTAAACAGTCATTTGTTTACACACAGTTAAATGTAAAACAGTTCTATTTCAAGCAATTCAATTTAGCAAAAGTCATCTGTTTGCAGTCAGTATAAATGTCAAACAGTTCTATCTGACACATAGATAAGACCCAATCAGGTGCTACCACTTTGGGTAAGAGTGGACCTGGGAGTAATAGCAATGAAGAGGTCCTTCGCATTCCCCAGGTATTACTGTATAACTCTAATTATACTATTTAACATTTCTTATTTGTTTGCACGCAGATGATTCCAAGTATTTTGTTTCTAACATCTTTAAACAAGCTTGAGCTCTTTTCTGCACACAGTTAAATGATTCCAAGTATTTCTATGTATCACTGACATATTTTGTTTCTAACATCTTTAAACAAGCCTGAGCTCTTCTCTGCACACAGTTAAATGATTCCAAGTATTTCTATGTATCTCTAACACACTTTGTTTCTAACATCTTTAAACAAGCCTGAGCTCTTTTCTGCACACAGTTAAATGATTTCAAGTATATCCATCTAATGCGAATATTTCTATGAACCATAAATCATTTGTTTACACACAGTTAAAAGGTTCCAACCATAGTTATGTATCACTAACAATTTGATTAAACATCAATCTTTTGTTTACATACATTTTAAATGATAAAACAATTCTATTTCAAACACTTCAATTTAGCCATTTGCTTGCATTCATTTTAAATGTCAAATAGTTCTGTTTGGCCCATAGGATCCTATCAGGTGCTACCACTCCTGGCCAAAAGGAACCAACAAGCGATGGCAATGAAGGGATACACCGCATTCCCGAAAACCTCAGTATTATGGGGACATATCCTACCATACCCCAAAGATGGACTCGTCCAACCTAAACATATTCGCCGAGCTTAGCTCGCTCGGAGAAGACAACTTCTCGTTTCTTACGAGACATTTGACAAGCCGAGAACGGCTAGTACTTCCTTTGTATGACCTCCTTTTTCTGCTAATATAATAACATTCACCTATCACCCGTTGTTTGAGTTGTTCTTCCACCGGTCTTATCTGAAGACCACAACATCCAGCATTACTGAAGTCTCGCCATCAGATTGTTTATTGTCATATGCAGGACACACGTTGTGGATGGGGGTCTTACAAATCTGGAGAGATGTAGTCGGTGTATTCTTTGGTCCGAACCGACTGGGCTGAATTTTTACGGTCTTAAAAACTGTTTTGTTTCAATTTTATGAAATATGCATTAAAAATATGGCTGCCGTAAATATTTTCTCTGCTATGAATACAAGTGTTAGGATATTTTTTAATAATGCCAATTTCAGTCGAACCAAGAAAAATCCTCATGGCGTTGTGACTAAAGTTTTGGAGTAAGCGAGTTCGAATTCCTCTCGTTCGCTTTTGGATTAATACCTTGTAGAAAGTTATTCATCATCATCATCATCATCATATCGCGCTGGTAGCACGGATATCCCTGACCCTCTCTCGCCACTTTTCCCTATCGTTCATAGCCCTAGGTAGGTCTTCAGGACAACATCCCGTATCCTCACATAGCTGCCGAATGTACGTTCGTGCTGGTCGTCCTGCTTTTGCGCGGCCATGTGTGGGGATCCATAAGAGTACATCTCTTATGAGTTCATCTCTGCTTCTCCAGCAGTGTCCTGCATGTCTGGTTCGTCTAACTTGAATAGTTTTCGTGATAGGGGGCAGGTGGCATTACAGTTGGTGTCTTGTGGGGTGTTGCTGCCAGGACTTGTTCAGGATTGCACGCAGCATTCTTGTGTAATTGCCGTCTAGCTTCTTCTCCAGCCGTTTTGTTAGCGTCCATGTAGTGCATCCATATAGCAGTATCGATGTGACCGCTGCCTGGAAGAAACTGCGTTTCATTTTATCGGTTAGGTCTGATTTCCATATAATCGATAGCCTATTGATAGCTGTCCATGCTTTCGTTAACCTCGTTTCGATGTCCTTTTCGGTTGATTCGACGCTGCTTCCTAGGTAAGTGAATTTGTCTACAAGTTTAAGAGGGGTTCCTTCTACAGTGGAGATGTCCCCCGTTTGGTTATAGCACATATATTCCGTTTTGTGTGCATTAACATAGAGGCCTATGCTTGCTGCTGCTCGTTCCAAACTATGCAGAAGTGTTTCGGCTTGGTCAGGTGTATTTGCCAGTATCGCTATGTCATCGGCGTAGTCGGCGTCGGTAATTGTTGTTGCGGGGTACCTTCTGCTTCTTTTCTTCGTCATTTCGAAGCCATTCTCTTTGATTTTGTCAATCGATGTTCTAAGTACGTCGTCTAGACAAATGATAAAGAGGTACGGGGCCAGCGTGTCCCCTTGTAGTACTCCTGCTACAATGTCAAAGTATTCTGTGTCTCCATCCGGTGATCGTACTTTTACTTTAGTGTTTCTATAGAGAATCGTTATTGCCGCTACGGTTTCTTTAGGTATGCCGTACGCTAGTAGGATTTGTTACATCTTTCCTCTGTGAATGGAATCGAAGGCCTTGGTAAAGTCGACAAATATTAATGTCGCTTGTAGGTTCTTTGCCCGTACACCTTCAAGGATTCTACGGATGGTTAATATTTGTGAGGTCGTGGATCTATTTCTTCGGAAGCCATTTTGGTTTTTTTTAAGTATGTTGTCTATTTTGGGTTCTATGCGGTTTCGTAGTAGGGCATTGTAGATTTTGGCTGCTATGGATGTAAGTGTTATGCCTCGGTAGTTTTTGGCTAATCCGAGGTCCCCCTTTTTAGGGAAGGGGAGTATGCATCCCTTCATCCATCTATCTATCGGATTTTGATTGTATACTGCGTTGCAGTGTCGGAGCAGTATGTCGTCGAATTGGCTGGTCTTCCATACTTCCGGGGGAATTTCGTCTAGCCCTGCAGCTTTCCTATTTTTAATTTTTCTGAGAACCGAGTCGAGTTCTTCTTGTGTGAACGGTCCTAGTTTAATGTCTAATTGTTTGCTAATTATTCTGGTGATTGGTTCATGTGTTATTTTTGGTGAGTTTCCAAGGAAGTTTTCGAAGTGCTGTTTCCACAGTTTTATTCTTTCTTGTTGGTTTGCTGCTTTCAGTTTTGCTTTGGCTGTGTTCTTTCTTCTGCTCACTTCGTTTATTGTTTGCCTGGCTATTCTAGATTGTCTATCTTCCACCGAGTCTCTAATCTTATCTATCTGATTTTGAATGTATTCTGTCTGTTCCTTTATTAAAAACCCCTTATCTCTTCAGCTATGGATTAAATATCATCATCGCTGTTCTTCTACAAGAGTATTATTGCGATTAGATAACTCACGTAGGTTTATATGCATGTTTCCAGCTTGTTGTTTTCGTCAGAGAACATATGTGGCACAAGGCCTTGTAAGTGGTGGACCCAATGAGACTGGAACTCACTCGTATAGGTCTGTTCTACTAACAAAATCAACAAGCTGGAAACATATACGTATGTAGTTTGGTACAAAGCCACATATACTGAGCAAACAGTGAGGATCCAACCGATAGTCTACTAGCGGCACTAGCTAACTATTTCTACATGCCAGGTGCCCTGATCAGATCGTGATCACCTAGGCTGAAGCAATCAGAAATAGACCCTTGCTCTTATATATATATATATATATATATATATATATATATATATACATCATCATGTCGTGCCGTTAGCACGGATATCCCTGACCCGCTCTCTTCACTTCTCCCTATCGTTCATTGTCTCTGGCTGATCTTCTGGGCTACACCCCGTATCCTCACATAGCTGCTGTATGTATGTTCGGGCTGGTTGTCCTGCTTTTGCTCGGCCATATGTGGGGGTCCATAGGAGTACATCACTTATGAGTTCGTTCCTGCTTCTCCAGCAGTGTCCTGCATGTCTGGTTCGTCTAACTTGGATAGTTTTCGTGATGGGAGGCAGGTGTCCGTATTGTTGGTGTCTTGTGGGGTGTTGCCGCCAGGACTTGTTTAATATTGCTCGCAACATTCTTGTGTAATTGCCGTCTAGCTTCTTCTCAAGCCGTTTAGTTAGCGACCAAGTAGTGCATCCACACAGTAGTATTGACACGACTGCTGCCTGGAAGAAACTGCGTTTCATTTTATCGGTCAGGTCTGATTTCCATATGATCGATAGCTTATCGATAGCTGTCCATGCCTTCGTTAGCCGCGTGTCGATGTCTTTTTCGGTTGATGAGACACTGCTTCCTAGGTAGCTGAATTTGTCTGCCAGTTTCAGAGAGGTTCCGAGTCTATTTCTGATTTTCAACGGTTTTAATTTCTAAGATCTGCATATATTTATATATATTAGGTCCGTATCCAATTACGCTGGGTATCCGTTTTTGGTCAGAATTTGCAACAAAAGAAACGTTATAAAAAAAGCACGTGAAAGATGAAATAATTGCTTCGTAACCCATTGTTCTCGATGGGAGAGTCCACGATAGATAGATAGTCCCAGGTATGGTTGTAAGAATCTAGTAGACATTTCTTTGGCTTTGGTAGGGCAACCAGTCCAGAAAGAAAATCTCTGAATTCAAAACCTGAGGAGTATTGTACTCGAGCATATGTGGCACTTTAGTGCAACATTCCTCTGTTACAAATAAACAAATCTTCTGTGTAGGCCGTCCAACAGTTCATATTTTAACCGATTTCTTGGACCCTCTTACATCTAGATCGGCAGGAGAGTCCATTATATATAAGTAAAGTTGGCGACCTTAGTCGAGGGTGACCCGAAGGCTTCCTTTTCAATAGCTACCACACCGAGGTGTAGGGAAGGGTTCTACTCTATTCCCTGGATTGCTCCACTTTACGCTTGATCCTTACCTTATAATGCTGAGTGTTAAGCATGGCAGCATCAAGTACCATTTTTTGAGTCTTTGGTATGACTCGACCTGGGATCGAACCCAGGTCTCTCGGACCATTGGCGAATATTCACCTAATTGGGCGAATGAGTAAGATATAAAATTTAATCACAAATATGTTATACAAAGAAGAAAAGGGAAAGAAAATATATATAAATGGATTTTTTAAAATCCCCAATATTAGTTTCCGTCCGCGTTTCGACGAATATAACGAAAATTTCAGGTTGGAAGGGTTTTGGTCATCTTCCGGTGGAAATTGTTATTTTAAATTCATTATCATTTTAAATTCTTAATTCTCACCCAGAAGATGACCTAAATACTTTCTACCTGAAATTCTCGTAATTTCATATCTCAGATAATTTCATTCATATTCGTCCGAACGCGTCGGTAGACCTAAACTAATATTTAGTAATATATTTATATGTATTTTCTTTGTTTTCTTTTTTTTACCACACACACACACACACACACACACACAAAACGGAATATATGTGCTATAATCACATTGGCGACATCTCCACACTAGACGGAACCTCTCTGAAACAAGTAGACTAATTAACCTACCTAGGAAGCAGCATCTCATCAACCGAAAAAGACATCGACACGCGGCTAACGAAGGTATGGACAGCTATCGATAAGCTATTGATCATATGGAAATCAAACCTGACCGATAAAATGAAACGCAGTTTCTTCCAGGCAGCGGTCGTATCGATACTGCTGTATGGATGCACTATTTGGACGCTAACTAAACGGCTGGAAAAGAAGATAGACGGCAATTGCACAATTGAACAAGTTCTGGCGGTAACATCCCAAAAAACACCAACTATACGGCCACCAGCCTCCCATCACGAAAACTATACAAGCTAGACGAACCAGACATGCAGGACACTGCTGGAGAAGTAGGGACGAGCTCATCAGTGATGTACTCCTATGGACCCCCACATATGGCCGAGCAAAAGCAGGACGACCAGCCCGAACATACATTCAGCAGCTATGTGAGGATACGGGATGTAGCCCTGAAGACCTGCTAGAGGCGATGAACGATAGGGAGAAGTGGCGAGAGAGAGTCAGGGATATCCGTGCTAATGGCATGACATGATGATGATGATGATATATATATATATGTATAGATACATGTGTATGTGTTTGTGTGTGTGTGTGTGTTTAGAGAGAGAGAGAGAGAGAGAGAATGAAAGACAAAGATAGTATTTGGATTTCAACCGAGTCACACTAAAGTTATTGGTTCTTGGTAGATCACAGAGCCTGCTTAGATGGGTGAACACTCAGTAGCATCATTTGCTGTAATCGTGCATGTCGTAACGGTTATTGTAGGACAGGGACTCGGCAAGCCGAGTTCAAATCCCGTTCGTGGCTGCCTGCATTTCTCTTCACGCTTCAGGGAAAGGCATGAATCCATTTGTTCCCACAACAACTCAGTTATGCGTAAATAGTGGGGCAGGCAAATTCTTTTTGCCCTGGTACGTCAACTTGAAGGAAAACTCTGAATATGCTTAAAAACTGACCTTGTGTCGCATCCGACTCGTGTCTGTGTGATGGGCTAATTACAGTCAGGAAATGACCGTGTGCCAGACTAGGCGAAGCTTAGTAAATAACACCAGTGAGTATTTGTTTGTACAAGCAGAACGAGTTCAAGATTATTGGGGCGTTGCCAATGAAATTAAATTTCCAGACTTATTGATTCGAACTTTTTAACAGCAAATAGCCAAATTTATTTATTGTCTTTATTGTAAGTCCAGGCGTAGAGCTTTCAATTTGTCTCTATATTAAACCCGACAGTTTTGCCAAAATATAATCTTTGCGAATGTACGTTCGCATTCCTTTGTTGAGAGACAAAGAATATTAATATATTACACAAAAACTCCAAATCACAAGAAAGAAATTATATAAAAGAAAGTTTGTTTTTTTAAAAGAGATGATTAAGTGTTGGTTTTATTGCTCGCTTAGCTGGGTTATTTAATGCCGAAGTAAAGTGTGTTTTGCAAGAAATAAGGTTTCAAGTAAATAATGATAATAATAATCAGTTAAAATACTCAGAAGTGTTCGAGAGACCGGAGGAGGCTTGCTGTCACTCAGACTTCAGTGAAAGCCTGTTCACTCTTGTGTGAAAAACTCGCAAAGAGTTAAATAAAATTTACAACCCAGATTTCGTCCTGGAGAATGAGATGTACAAAGTTCTCTGGGATTTTGAGATGCAAACAGATCACCGAATCTTAGCCAGACAACCTGACCTTGTGATAATTAACAAAAAAAGAGAACCTGCCGAATGGTGGGCTTTGCTGTCCTTGTTGACCACAGAGTAAAATTCATCATCATCATGTCGTGCCATCAGCACGGATCTCCCTGATCCTCTCCCGCTACCCTTCTCTATCGTCCATCGCTTCCGGTAGCTCTTTAAGGCTACATCCGGTATCGGCACAGAGCCGTTGTGTGTAGGTCCTGGCTGGTTGTCCTGCTTTTGCTCGTCCATGTGAAGGGGTCCACAGGAGTATGTAACTTATGAGTTCATCTCTACTTCTCCAACAGTGTCCCACGTGAATGGTTCTTCTAACTTTGATAGTTTTCGTGATGGGTGGTAAGTGGCCGTATAGCTGCTACTTTGTGGGGTGCTGCCTCCAGGACTTGTTTAATATTGCTCGCAGCATTCTTGTGTAATTGCCGTCAAGTTTTTTTCTCCATACGTCTTGTTAGCGACCATCTAGTGCATCCATGCAGCAGTATCGACACGACTGCTGCTTGATAATAACTACGTAAAAGAGTAAAATTAAAAGAGAGATAAGTATGTAGACCTTTCTAGAGAAATAAAAAACTATGGAACGTAAAGGTGACGGTGATACCAATTGTAATTGGTACACTTGGAACAATCCCCAAAGGATTGGTAAAGGAAATGGAAGAATACGAAATCAGAGGACAAATGGAGACTATCCAGACGACAGCATCATTAAGATCGGCCAGAATACTAAGAAGAGTCCTGGAGTTTTGAGGAGAATTGCTCTCACTAATCGTCAAGTGAGAAACTATAAGCCAACTCTGGTGTGAAAAACTCTCAAAGGAGTATAAAAATGATATAGTCCTTGTGAGGTTTTCATACCATTCTTACCTGATCATCTTTCACGAAGACTGAAGGACTTTCTTGTATGCTGGAATGGCAAAATTCACTTTGGTCTAAGGAATAGAGAGTTCGACAATGGTTCAATCCCAGGTCGAGCCATACCCAAGACTCAAAAATGGTACTTGATTCTGCCTTTCTTAGTGTACCATAGGACCATCGTTTTGTGCTGTGAAGAAAGAAGTCCGCAGAAAAAAAAATACTCAAACTCAAAGGTAAGGGAAGAAAATATAGCAGTCGTTTTTATTCAGCTATGATCGCTGCAACTCGAAAAGTCCATTTTAGTTGCGTCCTTCTTCTCCCTTCCTCTCGATGGTGACGGGGTGTGGGTGAGAGCTGGCTGTTTGACACATGCCTGTTATAGCTGACTGGGTAGGACGGATAGGGGCCTCAGAACCTTTGACTTACCTGTTTTGAAAGTTGCCTTTAACTCCCTCCAAATCTCGTTACTTCTTTTCTTATAAAGAGATTTTGGAGAACAAATCGAAGATCCTCGAATGTTCGATGTCACTAGTGAAACACGTGATAATACGTCTGTGATTATTTTAAAATCGCGTCTAACTTTGCAGGTCATTCTGCCCGCACGCGCTAGTCTCGTGACACCTTCACTGATTGACGACATCGCCTGTCCGTAATATTATATTAGCACTCAGTATTATAAGGTAAGGATCAAGTTTTTTTTTTAGTATTATCACTTACAAATAATTTTAAAATAGATCTATTTGACACATAAATGGAAGGCTTACAAATACAACAATGAGGCGTTCCTGATGTAATGGTTACAGTCGTATGAAATGAACATGGGTTCAGAGCTCAAAACCTTGACGAATCTGTTGGCATTTCCCATAGCTTTAATACCCTTTGGAAGGGTATGAATCCAACTATTCTCCAGTCCAGTAGAATACACTGACTGCATATTTACTGAAGGATACTCTCCCAATGAATATCGTGGATATGATTTTAAAAATGTCATATGGTGGGGCTCCAGTAATTGATACCTCCTTGCTTAACACTCAGCAGTATAAGGTACGTGTCAAGGTTCTAGTGGAGCAATCCAGGGAAAGGAGTAGCGCCCTTCCCTACACCATGTTGTACTAGCTATTGAAAAGGGAACCTTCAGGTCACTCCCGACTATGGTCGCCAACTTTACTTTTATTTTATAAGTTTTCTCTGATTTTTATTTCTTTTTTACGACGTTTAGTGATCTCTTTGTATCTAAAAATCCCAAAAGATTTTAAGCTTCTCATTTTCAAGTACAGATTCTGGTTTGTGCTTATATACCATTAGGTAGTATGGTCAAAATTGAATCTGTTGCACAATTCCCAACCAGTCGTACCGATTCTTGTACTCTTTTTGTGATAGTTTGTTGCATTCGCTTACAATAAGAGGAATCTCTCTCCCCGCATAACCTACAATTGCTATTTTGCTGTGTATTATCGATTTTCACTTAAAAATAATTGGCTCTTATGGTTTTTTTGTCTTGTTATTAGAAGCGATTCAGTTTCTCTCTCTCTCTCTCTCTCTCTCTCTCTCTCTCTCACACACACACACACACAGAGAGGGGAATATGTTCAGAGGAAAAGAGCAACTCAAAACAGCCGAAAAATCTGACAATGCAGCATGAAGTGATGAATCAAAAGATATTGGTAAAAAAAGGGAGAATTAAAAGATACCGAGACAAGGGTCAAGCAATGTAGTCAAAACAACTTACAAAAAAAAAAAAAACAAACAAAGAAAATCCTCCCTACAAAAAGGTTGAGAATGTTCGAGGACAAATGAACAACCCGATGCAAAGGAAGCAACACAATTTTTTTAAATGCAATATGCTTTTTTTTTCTTAACTAGTTTTCAACATATAAATACCGTGGTTCATTTATCTTAATCAACCGAAGTTACACGTTGCTTCTTGGTTTTTAAATAAAATTTCATGGTTTCTCAATCAGTATCCAAAATTATTTTCACGATAGTTTAAAAGGTATTTTTCTAGTTAGTGTTCCTCCTGTAAATATTTTGAGTAAGTTGTCCTGGAGGCAACACCCAACAAAGCACCAGCTGTACGGCCACCTACCTTCCATCACGGAAACTATCAAAGTTAGACGAATCAGGCATGCAGGACACTGCTGGAGAAGCAGGGACGAGCTCAAGTGATATTCTCCTATGGACCTCCTCACATGGCCGAGCAAAAGCGGGGCGACCAGCTTGAACCTCCATAGAGCAGCTCTGTGAGGATACGGGATGTAGCCCTGGGGACCTGCCAGAAGCGATGAACAATAGAGGGAGTGGCGAAAGAGGGTCAGGGATATCCGTGCTAGCGGCACGAGATGATGATGATAATGATAATCACTCTAATTTCACCTTTTCCCCTTTTTACGCAGAGCAGCAATGGTGATATTCTTTCATTTCAGACGTTGTCATTTTAAGCGTAAATACGGATAAATTAAAAATAGAAAATGAGTAAAATAAAAAATAAAAAAAATTAAGAAATGGGAAACGGATAAAAAAGAAAAAAAGTCTAATAAATATTATAAATATTATAAATATAAAAGTGGGGAGGGAAATAAGTCGCTGAACGAGCCAATATGATAACTTGAATTTTTTGTTGTTGTGAAACACCCCGTTTTGGCCTCATGCAGGGACATCATCACAACCAATCATACCTGATTTATAACATTAAATAGTCCAAGTATACATCTTATTGGTTGCCGTTTTCTCGGGTAATTTATATAAGGCGCCTCCTAAATCTGGTAGCAAATTTACTTTGGGTGCGGTAGGATAAGCAAACCTACACGAGTGAATTCGAGTCTCATTGGTTGCCCCATACCAATGGCCTTGTGCCACAACTGAGCAAAAAGCTTAGTAAATTACTACTCTGGGTGTGGGCCGAATACAGATCATTTTCGGTCGGGTCACCCAAGAAAGTTCTTTCTTATTTCTCCAGCTGTGTCCAGCGCTTACTAAGATGTTTTACGAGATGGGAGGTTAGTGGCCATACAACAGCTGTTTTGTTGGGTGGTACTTCTTGGATTTGTTCCAAATAGAACCTGCATTCTCATTCTGCGTTTTCTCCAAGCGTTTCGTAAGAGTCCATGTGATGCAGCCTTGCAGTAGTACTGACATGGCTACAGCAAGGAAGAATTATCGTTTTATTTTTTCAGAGAGATATGATTACCATATGGTTGTCAACTTGTCAATAGTAATCCATATTTTACTGCGTATATTAACATCGCTTTCAATCGATGAGATACTGCTGCCGAGGTGTGTGAATTCGTCTACTAATTTCAGAGGCTAGCTAATTTGATTAAAAAGCAAGAACTCGGTTCTATCTCACTCACGTCACAAATGACTTGGAGGTATTTTCAATAGGAAAAAAAAAACAACAACAACAAACAAACAAACAGACAATAAAGAGATGCTGTCAGTTAAAGATCATAAGAATAGATAAGGAAAATAAAAGTAGTTAGTATTAAAAAAATATGTCGATGAATGTTTTGTTTGTTAGTGTTTTACAGCATGTATGGCATTATATATATATATATATATATATATATATATATATATATATATATATATCAGTAAAGAAGGCGACTGTAGTTGATATCAACACGAAGGCTCCCTTTTGAATTACGACAACGCCGAGGTGTAGGGTGCTGTTCCTTTCACTAGATTCCTCCACTTTACCCTTGATCCGTACTTTATTATGATGAGTGTTTAGCAAATTGGCATCAAGTATCATTTTTTGAATCTTTAGCATGACTTGACCTGGGATTGAACCCTTGGTTTCCCCAGGCAATGGGTATATATATATATATATATATAATATCAAGTCAAACTCAACAGATGTTAAGCCTTTATAAATTTATATCAATGAGCCGTTAGTACGGATTGTATTATCAGATGGCGAACAATCTAAATTAAATTGTTCACCATCTGATGAGACAATTCGAACTAACTGATTGTTGGAATAAATTTATGATGGATTATTATTTGTTGTGTTTTTATATTAATTATATAATTGCTCTGTATGTGAGTGCTTCAAAATATTTTTGTATATCAATTGCCATGCTTTGTGGGAATATATTGATATATATATATATATTAGTCTTATATGGAAAATCCATATAAAGAATATTTCAATATATTCCCACAGACTGCTCAATGCATGGCAATTGATATATAAAAATATATTGAAGCACTCACACACAGAGCAATTATATAATTAATATAAAAACACAACATATAATAATCCATCATAAATTTATTTCAACAATGTTGTAATATATATATATATATATATATATATATATTTGTGACCAAATATAGTGTAGATAACTATTTTAAACGAGTTGTTAGAGCTCATCCGTTTGCATACAGTTAAATGGTTTCAAGTATTCCTGTCAGGATTAATCATTTGTTTGCACACACTAAAATGGTTTCATTTAACATTGGTTATTCAATTCATCTAGTATTCCAATGAAAAATGAATAATTTGCACACATCTGTACGGTTTTAAATAACTAATAATAATAGTCCTTAGTATATGATTAAAATTGTTTTACTCATAGATGGTACTCTAGCATACTAACAATCCGAGTCAAAGTGAACCTGAGAGTAATGGCAATGAAACAGTATTTTAAATTCCCAAATCTTCAGAACTGGAGCTTCACCATCAGATGCAGTCTTGTGTCATACCAAGGACACTCGTTGCGGGTTGGGTTTCACTCCTCTGCAGAGGTACAGTCAGCGTATTCTACAGTCTCAGCTGACGGGTCGTTCACTGATAGGGAACTTCCTTGTAACCAGAAGTGTGACACCAGTGCCATCTACTTTTGCTCCGCCCCCAAAGATGTTGATTGCGATACGAAAATGTCATTTTGTAAACGCGTTCAGGATCCTTGTGTCGAGTGGTATCCGCATTGGGCAAGAAGGTTGACTCGGTTCTAAGTGGCCGCTTGAGTCACTATTCTAACCTTTGACCGGATTAGCTAATACTTCTGGCTTATTTTCCGGCCAGACACCCAATCTCCTTTCAAGACAGCGACGGTTCTCGATTGCACTAGGTGACCGAATAAAAATTTTGCCTGGTACTTTAACCCTTTCCACACAACTGGCTTAGATTGGCTCGGCCAAACACGTGCGTTTGTTTACAAAAGAATTATATTATTATTAGTCTATGATGGAGGTGCTCGTGCTGTAATGGTTATCATCATCGAAAATGGACACGGCAACTCGAATTCAAATACTAAACGAAGCTGTTGCATTTTCTAAAGCACTAAGAGCCTTGGTAAAGGTATGAATGATTTATTCGTGCCATCCACCAGGCAGAATTTGACACAAGGTCTTTTTATAGTAGTGGATCTAGGGGAAGGTTGGACATGAGACGAGACTCGTGCCCTGCTGGACTATGCTGGTCATAGGCTCACTAGGTGCAATGTAACCTATACTTGCCCTTGCTAAATCTTCCGGGATGTATGCCAGGTGACCTTGATGGTCATAGATTTAGCATAAATACACAGTTTAGTTCTATTTGACTCATAGATAGGAACCTTTCAGGTGTTACTAGTCCGGGCCAGAGTGGGCCTGGGAGTGATGGCAATAAAGGGGTACTCCGCATTCTTCAAAGCTCCAACATAACTGGAGCCTCACCATGAGATTGTTTAGTGTCATATCCAGGATACTCGATGCGGTGGTCTTACCTCTCTGCAGAAATGCAGTCGGTGTATTCTACAGCCCCAACCGACAGGCCAATACACAGAGTTAAATGTAATAACAGTTTTATTTCAAACCATTCAGTTTAGCATAACAACGCAGTTTAAATATCAAAACAGTACAAGAACTGAAGGTTTAGTGTGAATCTATGCCTGTCATTGACCCTTCAATTCATCACGTATCCAATTATTTTTCCTACAGCTATGGATAAATGGTACCGCTGACTCGGCTTTTTAACCTTGGTGTGGAGACCAGTAAATGAGAATGTTATGAACTATTGGTTAGGTAATCGAAATATAAAAAAAAACTAACCGAGAGTTCTATCAAACTGGTGATGGAGGGGTTGGGTAAATAATGAACTAGAAGATATGAAGGCAATTCTTGATTCTCATGATGAATTTATGGTGGTGGAAGGAACTGATGAATTTAGTCTCAGAAATGGTTTGGATTTTGACAAGAACTGCACTTGGCCAATTACATATACTGTTGTCATATATTTTGTCACTCATCATTAGCATCGTAATACGCTTTCTTCGTGGGGGTACAACTCATGTAGATTATCTTGAGAAGCAATACCCTAGTGAAGCCAGGTAAGACCCTCCTAAAGAATGTCCTGGATATGATACTAAACAATCTGATGGTGGGGTTCCAGTAATGCTAGGGCTTTGAGGAATGCTTAGCACCCCTTTATTGCCATTGCTCCCAGGTCCACTCTGGCCCGGCGTAGTAGCACCTGATAAGGCCCTATCTGTGGGTTAAATAGGACTAACGGCATACTTATTCTAAACTGAATTGTTTGACTAAACTGAATAGTTTGACATAGAAATGTTTTTGACAATTAAACCGTAACCGGCTCATTGGTCAAGTGGGTAGAGTGTTCACCAATGGTCCGGGGAGACCTGGCTTCAATCCCAGGTCGCGTCATACTAAAACTTTAAAAATGGTATTTGATACCTCTTTTAGTAACACTCAGCATTATAAGGTATGTATCAAGGGTAAAGTGGAGCAGTCCAGGGAAAGGAGTAGCGCACACTCCTACAACTTGGTGTAGTAGCTATTGAAAAGGGAACCTTCAGGCCGCACTCGACCACGGTTGCCAATTTTATAACATTCAAACTGCGTTCTTATGCTAAACTGAATTATTTAAAATGGAACCTTTTTTTTGACGTTGAGACTGTACTCTACGCTACACTGAATTGTTTGATATAGAACTGTTTTGACATTTAACTCTGTAAACAAAATCTGCACTTACGCTAAACTGAATTAGCTGAATTAGAACTGTCTGAATAAACGGAATAGCTTGAAATAGAAATGTTTTGACAATTAAACTGTGTACTCATGCTAAACTGAATTGTTTGAAATAGAACTTATTATTTACATAAAAATGGATTTGGCGTTAAATAACCTACAAAGGTTGATATGCCAAAAAACCCAACCAACCAAACCTAGTGAAGCCTTTCCCTCTTCAGGTCTATAACTTATTTGAATGTAGGTTTTTCTATCTATCTATTTAAAATTATTCCCAGCCTTCTCTTCGACCGCTTAACATATCAAGGTTATTCATTGTATTCAATTATTTACCCATTGCTAAAGGGAGAATTGCATATCAACCTTCACGGAGTTCCCCGCATGACTTGTTCGTCTTACTTCGGCAGTAAGTGGCCATGCAGGTGCTGTTTTGAGGAGGTGCTGCTTCCAGGACTTGTTCAAAAGCGCTCGTAGAATTCTTCTGCCGTTCCCATCTAGCTTCTTTTAACCACGCTTTTTGTAAGAGTCCAGGTGGTGCAGTCATACAGTATTACGGACACAGCCACAGCTTGGAAGAATTCCTTTTTATTTTATTTGAGAGATCAGTTTTCAAAATGTTTTGTATCACGTCAATAGCAGTACACGCTTTTGCAAGCCGTATGTTGACATCTGTTTTAGTAGATGAGATTTTGCTGCCAAGGTATGTCATATGGTCAACTAATTTCAGCGGCTTGCCACTTAAAGTGGAGATGGCTCTTTGTTTAAAAGACATTAACTCTGTTTTATTTGCGTATACGTAGAGGTCAATGCCTCTGGCTGCTTGCTCCAGGCTATTCAGTATGTATTCGCTTGGGCTTGTGTATTTGCGAGAAGCACTTGATTATCTACATAGTCTGCTTCTGTCATAGTTTCTGAGTGATACTGTCTGCGTGAAACCTTTTTCTTTTATTAAATATTTTGATGTTCGAAGCACGTCATCTAGTTGAGTTATAAACATATATGGTGCTACTTGTTCCCCAATGGTCCGGGAGACCAGGGTTCAATCCCAGGTCGCGTCATACCAAAAACTTTAAAAATGGCACTTGATACCTCCTTGCTTAACACTCATCAATATAAGGTACGTATCGAGGGTAAAGTGGAGCAATCCAGGGAAAGGAGTAGCGTCCTCTCCTATACTTCGGTGTAGTAGCTATTGAGAAGGGATCCTTCTGGTCACCCAACTTTACTTAACCAACAACTTATATCTTCTTACAAGGCTCCTGGGATAAAATTGAAGAAGTCGGTGTCACCATTATTTAAGCAAACTATGAGAAGAATTTCGACATCAAAAATTCAGTTGAAGAAAAGCTTAATAAGGCAACGATTATGTTATCTTAAAACAACTATTTTTTAGATAAATCATTTGTGCTTCAAACTTTTCAGATAGTCCTTGAGCCCAGTCGGCTGGGCCTATAGAATTCACCGACTACATCTCTGCAGTAAGACTCCCCCAACGAGTGTTCTAGATATGACTCTAAGCAATTTGATGTTGAGGCTCCAGTTATGCTTGAGCTTTAGGGAATGCAAAGAACCCCTTCATTGCCATTGTTCCCTGGTTCACTCTTGCCTGGAGTGATAGTACCTGACAGGGTCCTATCTATAGGTCAAATAGAACTGTTTGACATTTAAACAGAGTGCAAACAAATGACTTGTGCTAAACTAAATTGTTAGAAATAGAACTGTTTTTCATTTAACCATATTTACCAGCCCCTCCAGTCAATTCTTTAAGCGGAGTTTAACAGGTTTGAATTTAGAGTTTTCCTTCTCCTAGATTAGTAGCCTCACCAAGGCTGAAGAACCCAGTCTGTCCTACTATTTACCTATAGCTGGAGGAAGAATAATTGGATTCATACCTTTCCCAAGGGTGTTAGTGCTATGTGGAATGCAATCAACCTCGTCCAGGATTTGAATTCGTGTCGCCGTGTCCATTTCCTACGACGATAACCATTACACCACAGGCAACAAATGGCTGATGTTTAACTGAATTGTTAGTGATGCATAGCAATACTTGGAACCATTTAACTTTATTGACTTATGAAAAATAGATTTGTTAGAAATAGAAATGTTTGATCATTTAATTGTATGCATCTACAAAATGTACATAGCAATACTTAAAAACATTAAACTGTGTGCAAACAAATAGAATTATTCGTATCAGAGAGAAATAAGTGAAACTATTTAACCATGAGAAAAAAAAGAGCTCAGGTTCGTTTAGAAATGATTACAATTAAATGTGTTTAGAGATCAGATATTTAATATGCATGTATAAAAAGGATTTGGCATTAAATAACCTACAATGGTTGATATGCCATAAAACCAAACCAAACCAATCAGATAGTCCTACAAGATCTGGTTGGTCAAATGTGTTCGTATATAAACTAATTAAAAATGGGTGTGTGTGTGTTTGTATGTGTTTGTGTTTGCGTGTGTGTGCGTGTGTGAGGAGTGTGTATGTGTGCGTGTGTGTGCATGTGTTGGGTGTGGGAAGTGTGTGTGCGTGTGTGAGGAGTGTGAGTGTGAAGTGTGTGTGTGTGTGAGGAGTGTGTGTGTGTGAGGAGTGTGTGTGTGTGTGTGTGTGTGTGTGTGAGAAGTGTGCGCGTGTGTGAAGTGTGTGAGGAGTGTGTGTGTGTATATGTGTGTTTTTGTGTTCATAGGCAGCTGGATAGACATCTGTAAGAGATGTACTTTTGAGTGCTACATTTTTTGTTGCAACGTTTCATTGCTTTAGAGTTCTAGCAAGCTAGACTAGCAAACCTTCATGAGTGAGTTCAATTCTCATTGGGTGCCCCATTCATATGGCCTTGTGCCACATCTAAGCTAAAAGCTATGTAAATTACTACCTAATGCCTAATAATGTTTTGTATAATGTTCTAATAATGAAAATATTGTATGTTTAGTTTTGAGAAAAAGAATTATTCAAAAAGGTTAATCAAGTGGGTACTTCTTCATGGATAGATAGATCTATTTGAACAGGTTGAGAATAAAAGATAGATAGATAGATCTAAAGAGGTTGAGATAGATAGATAGATAGATAGACAGACAGACAGACAGACAAACAAGATGACACGAGTTCAAATCCTGGACGAGACTGATTGCATTTCACATAGTACTAATACCTTTGGGAAAGGTATAAATCCAATTATTCTCCCTCCAGCTATGGGTAAATAGTAGGGTATACTAGGTTCTTCAGCTTTAGTGAGGCAACTAGTCTAGGAGAAAGAAAACTCTAAATTCACACCAGTTAAACTTAAAAATTGACCTTGTGTCATATCCTGCCCAAGCGGAGGGGTTGGTAAATATGATAAGGATAGATAGATAGATAGATAGATAGATAGATAGATATGAGCAGGCAGAGAATAATGGACAGTCAGATAGATAGATAGATAGATAGATAGATATGGGCAGGCAGATAATAATGGGCAGTCAAAGAGATAGATAGATAGATAGATAGATAGATAGATAGATAGATAGATAGATATGAGCAGGCAGAGAATCATGGACTGTCAAAGAGACAGTCAGATAGATATGGGCAGGCAGAGAATGATGGGCAGTCAAAGAGACAGTCAGATAGATAGATAGATAGATAGCAGCCTGTTTCTGATTCTTTTCTTCTGAACAAGAAGATCTACCAAATTGTGGAAGAAATGATGTTCACCATTTTGGCAAATGAACAACGGAGCAAATTGAGTGAATGTTTTGACTTCTTCCTGCAGGAAACCAGTTCCCATTTGACAGACGGAATTTTCACTACTTCAAATTCCTTACACTTCATATCCTTTGCTTGGAACTTTGAAAATGGACCTCATTTCCTCTTCTTAACAAATAGACTCAATAATGGCGCACTTTACACTCTTTTTACTTACCTCGATATACACACCTATATAAATTTTATGTCTGTTATTCTGTTTAACAGACTGCAATCAAACGTAACAAGATACACCTGTATCTATGCAAATATACATACATATATATATATATATATATATATATATATATATATATATATATATATATATACATATCATCATCATCATGTCGTGCCGCCAGCACGGATATGTGTGTGTGTGTGTGTGTGTGTGTGTGTGTGTGTGTGTGTGTGTGAGTGTTTATAAACACTCATATGTATATTCATAAACATATATATGTGAATGATTGTTTATGTATGTAAATGAGAATGAGTTTATATATATATATATATACGAGGATCATTAAATAAATGAGGAGATTTTTTCCCAATGAGATGGCAATAAGAAGAACTACTAACAGTTGCATCATTTTCAAGGGAATTAATAGTGATGGGTCCTTTCATGTCCCAGAAGGTTGCCAGCCTAACCTTCTTTATTAACTGTGGCAACGGGAACTCTTTCTTTACCGGAAATTTTGTATGTTTCTATTCAGTGGTCTATTTTTTTTTTATTACTCGGTCTGGTATCGGTAAACGCATGTTTACCCTATTTGTAAACATTTTTAGACCAAAAGATATTTTTCTGTATATAAGTTTTACACCTCACAGCCACCAAAGATTTTATGGTAGACCTATGTTACAGCTTAAAGCATTCTATTTGTTTAATTATCAATTTTTTTAGCCTCTAAACAATTTTTTTGCGAGATGAAAATAATTTTTGATGTAAAAGGATTCTAAAAAAATCTTTGCCCAGTTGGCTAGGGCTGTAGAAGAAGGGAAAGACCCACCCAACAACGAGTGTCCCGGATATGACACAAAACAATCCGATGGTGAGGCTCCAATAATATTGAAGCTTTGAGGAATGCAGAGTACCTCTTCATTGCCATCTCTCCCTGGTCTAACCTGGCCCAGAGTGGTAGCACCAAATAGGGCCTATTTATAGGTCAAATTGAACTCAACTGTGTACTAATTCATTTGAAATATATGTGTTTTGACATTGAAACTGCATAATTACGTTAAACTGAACTGTTTGAAATTGAACTGTTTTAAATTGAACTAAACTGTTTACTTATGTTAAACTGAATTGTTCGAAATAGAACTGTTTTAAAATTTAACTGTTTCTAAACTAAAACTATATTTATATTAAACTGAATTCTTTCAAATTTAATTTGGCGTTAAATAGCCCGAAAAGAGTTGATACACCTTAAAACAAAACATCCAACCAACCAACCAACCAACCAAAAAATGCAGAGTTTACATTAAGGAAAAGCAATTCTGAAAAAAGTTATTTTGCTTAATAAAAATCACCCGTATTTATTGAATGACCATCATATATATATATATATATATATATATATATATATATATAACTGCCTGATGATTGTCGTTTTGCAAAAATCTCCATGAAACCCAGGGGTCACAGTCTAAATTCCATGAATTAGATATAAAACTAATATATATTCATTTATTATATATATATATATATATATATATATATATATATATATATATATATATTTGTGTATATATACATATCTATACATACATATATATATATATATATATAATAAACAAATATATATTAGAATATATGTATGCATATATATATATATATATATATAATATTTCATGACATCCGGTAATTTACTCTGCTGTATCTAAGATTTATTTATATTATCTGCTGTTTCTCATCTAAGACTGAACAAGATCATCGTTGCAGAAATTTTTAGATTGGGGAGAGCTATTTGATCGATTTTAACGGCATGCTAACCCATCTTGAGTTATATCATGCTCCAAGGATTGGAAATTATGTTCATATTTACATTTCGAGAGTTATTTATTTATTTGTTTTTCCTACATTTCTATCAAATACGAAGAATTTTTTACACATCTGAGTTTCAATATTCCCTTAACTTAGTCTAACAAAAGGCCATGAATGTGGAGCATTCATTGTGGCTCGAAAACTATTTACAATAGATTAGTGTTCTTCAATCTATTTTTCACGATACTGTTGTAAGGGAGGCGTCATTGTTGTATTCTGCAAGTTGATATGCCAAAGCCAGTAGTAGTGCTAGTAGTAGTGCTATTTAACTGGGAGGATAAGGGGATTCATGCCGGAGAGTTGAGTTCCTGCCATTGAGGCATAGAGTTGGATTTGGGCCGTTGAAAATGTAGTTGGGTTTTTCGGATCTCTACCGACAGAGAATCTTAAACATCTCAAGATGCGCCGCACGTTGAGGATGGTTAGGATTGTATGAATTGCGTCTCTCTCCTCGTATCGAAGAACCGAAGTCAGATGTTTATAAAACCGTTCGTACCTGAAACGACAGAGTCCGTCTGTATTTGTATTGTGTGTTTGTATTTGCATATATATACGTGTAGTATACAACAATTGCAATATTGGAACAATTTTTTCTGTGTGCAAATAAATGAATAGTGTTGAATTATTTGTGCTTGATTGGAATACTTGAAACCATTTCACTGTGTGCAAAAATTGAATAATTGGTATAACATTGCAATATTGGAACAATTTTTTCTGTGTGCAAATGAATTAATAGTGTTGAGTTATTTGTGTTTCATTGGAATACCTGAAACCATTTCACTGTGTGCAAAAATTGAATAATTGGTATAACATTGCAATATTGGAACAATTTTTTCTGTGTGCAAATAAATGTATAGTGTTGAATTATTTGTGTTTGATTGGAATACTTGAAACCATTTCACTGTGTTCAAAAATTGAATAATTGGTATAACAATTGCAAAATTGGAACAATTTTTCTATGTGCAAATGAATGAATAGTGTTGAATTATTTGTGTTTGATTGGAATCCTTGAAGACATGTCACTGTGTGCAAATGAATGAATAGTGTTGAATTGCATTATTAGACTTTAATTGGTGTACTTGAAACCATTTTGGTGCAAACATAGCAATACTTCTTTACATGTTAACAAATTACTTCTAACTCATTTCAAAGAAATATTTCCAACAAAGTATTTCCTTAGAAATTATATGTATAACTATTCAACTGTGTTCGAATACATTTTTGATATCAAATCAAATTGTTAGTGTTACATAGCAGTACTTGAAATCATTTCATTGCGTGCAAGCAAATAAGTTTTGGCTCGTTTAAAAATTTACCGATAAACTGTGTTTATAAATCACATATACATTTAATGTATGTATAAACAGGATTTGGCATTAACTAGGCTACAAAGTTTTATAACCCATAAAACCTAATCAACCAACCAACCAACCTTAGAGGATAAAACATGGCTACGGTTAGAAAAATTTGAGAGTAACATTTTTTTTCAGAATCTAACCTCTATATTCTGTAACTAATATATATATATATATATAGAGAGAGAGAGAGAGAGAGAAAGAGAGAGAACGAGAGAGAGTCCACCAAGCGCACTTGCTAACGTGCTGGACTGGGACATCGTTGTTAGCGGGTTCGAATTCCAGTCACGATATTACGTTTACTTTCGGATTAATACCCCTTGGAAAAGTATTAACCCCCTTATCCACCCAGCTATGGGTTAAATAGTATCACTACTGTTCTTCTAAAAACATGGCTTTGGTATTAAATAAACCACGAAGGTTGATGGGCCAAGAAAAAAGAAACCGCTGGAATGCTAGTAACTAATATGTAGGATTTGGTCAGCAAAAAAGGAAAGGTTATTTCTTGAAACTATGACTCACGTGAGTCTTTTTCTATTCTTTTAGGTTTGGTTTGGTTTGGTTTGATTTTACGGCATATTAACTACTAATGCCCAATCCTCTTGATGCATAGATATTTAAACATATATGATTTATAAACACATTTTGTTGATAACATTTTTAAACGAGTCTGAGCTCATCTTTTGCACATAGTTAAATGGTTTAAAGTGTCTCTATCAAATACGAATAATTCTATTTACTATCAAACATTTGTTTGCACACAGTTAAATGGTTTCAAGTGTTTCTCTGTAACAGTAACATTCTAATATTAGTCAGTTATTTGCACATTTAAATGGATATACGAGGATCATTAAATAAGTTTCCAGACTTTTTTCGTATTGGCGCATTTATTGATAGTACACGCATGAAACTCTAGTCTCCTTCGAAGTAATCACCCTCGGCTGCAATGCACTTGTTGTACTGTTCCAACAACTTCTGCAAAGCCCCATGCAAGTCCTCTTGTGTGGGCATGTCAATGGCCTTCGTCACAGCCTCTTTCATCTCCTAAATAGTCTCATAACGACAGCCTCTGAGCTTACGGAATAACCAAAAGTCACAGGGAGCAAGGTCTAGACTATAGGGAGGCTGAGGAACTGTCTTGATACCCATTTTGGTCTAATAGTCAGTGACAAGGATGGAGTCGTGGACTGGTGCATTGTACTGGTGGAAATGAAACTGACCCGATTTGAACAGTGCTGGACTCTTCCCAAGGAATCTCTTCCTGAACTCCCTTAAAGCCTCAACATAGTAACCCTAACCCTAACCCTAACTCTTTGGCCAGTCAACTCTGGTCTATTGACTTCCTTACTCCTCCTACACCTCTCATCATCCCTCACAGACTCCCCGCCTTCCTTGAATCTCTTATGTCACTCAAAAACTGATGCTCGATTCATGCAAGATTGTCGAAAAGCAGTCTGAAGGATTCCATACGTTTCTGTGGCATTTTTTCCAAGTTTAAAACACAATTTTATTGCATATCGTTCTTCTAAAGTCTCATGACGTCCAGATTGCTTTTTTGAAATTCACCAGCTGTGACAATCAGACTTTAGTAGGGTGTATTCCAATTCCTGTTGTAGCTGTTCATTTGAAGCTGAAATCATAAAAAAAATTGGTCAGTCATCTCATAAGATGTATAGCAGTAACATAGTGAATTTTCAAGAGTCTACGGCAACTTTAAAAGCCTGTACAAAAAAGTCTAGAAACTTACTGAAGGCACCACGTACATATGTGATTAGTTGATGAATAGATTGTTGGTAATTTCATTTTTAGATACCTATTTACCCAACCCCTCCGCTCGGGCAGAATATGACACAAGGTCAATTTTTTAAGCGGAGTTTAACAGGTTTGAATTTAGAGTTTTCCTTCTCCTAGACTAGTTGTCTCACCAATGCTGAAGAACCTAGTCTGCCCTGCTATTTACCCATAGCTGGAGGAAGAATAATTGGATTCATACCTTTCCCAAGGGTGTTAATGCTATGTGAAATGCAATCAACCTCGTCCAGGATTTGAACTCGTGTCGCCGTGTCCATTTCCTACGACGATAACCATTACACCATGGGCAACAAATGGCTGATGTTTAACTGAATTGTTAGTGATGCATAGCAATACTTGGAACCATTTAACTTTATTGACTTATGAAAAATAGATTTGTTAGAAATAGAAATGTTTGATCATTTAATTGTATGCATCTACAAAATGTACATAGCAATACTTAAAAACATTAAACTGTGTGCAAACAAATAGAATTATTCGTATCAGAGAGAAATAAGTGAAACTATTTAACCAGGAGAATAATTGGATTCATACCTTTCCCAAGGGTATTTGTGCTATTTCATTTTTAGATAAGTTATAGATAATTTGCTTGCACAATTTCAATTGTTTCGACGCAGTTAAATGCTTTCAGTTATTGCTACCTAACACTAATAACTCAATTCAATATTATCATTTGTTTGCAGACAGTGAAGTGATTACAATATTGCCAATTAACGCTTATTATTCTATTCCAAATGATTCATTCATTTGCATGTAGTTAAATGGTTATAACTACTGCTATGTAATACCAATAAATCAATTTAGGTATACAGTTAAATAGTTTCAAGTATTGCTATTCAAGACTAACAAGTCCATTCAACATTACTCATTCGCTTGTTCACAATTAAATGGTTCTAAGTATTTCTATGTATCACTAACAATTCAATTAAACATCCGTCATTTCTTTACACACAGTTAAATAATCAAACAGATCTATTTCTAACAATTTGATTAAATGCAAGTCATTTGTTAGAATACAGATTAAATGGCAAAGAGTTATAATTGACCCATATATTGCTACCACTCCGAGTCAGAGTAGAACTGGGAGCAATGGCAATGAAGGGGTACTCCATATTCCCCAGAGATGCAAGACTGGAAACTCGTCATCAGATTGTCTAATGTCATATATAGGACACTCAGTGAGGTTGAGTCCTACCAGTCTGCAGTGGTGCAATCGGTGTATTCTACAACCTCATCAAACTGGGCTTTTTATATATAGTGATTCACGTGGTTTAAAGGGCGTTACATTGCAAACCTTGCCCAGTCAGATGGGCTGTACAATACATCGACTACGTCCCTGCAGAGGTGAAACTACCCACCACAACGAGTGGCCCAGTAGTCTAAGGCTGCAGAATACTCCGACTGCTTCTTTGCAGATGAGTAAGACTCACCGAGTGTCCTGGATATAATACTAAACAATCTGAGGGTGAGTCCCCAGTAATGCTGGAACTTTAGGGAAAGCAGAGTACCCCTTTATTGTCATCGCACCCAGATACACTCTGATACGGAGTAGTTGCCCCTGATAGGGTCCAACTGTGCATCAAATAGAACTGCATACTTTTGCTAAACTGAATTGCTTGAAATAAAACTGATTTGACATTAAAACTGCATACTTATGCTAAACTGAATTGTGTGAAATGGAACTGTTTTTGCATGCCTAAAGTGAATAGTTTGAAATAGAACTGTTTGGGCGTTTAACTGTGTGTAGACAAAGACCATATTAATACTATACTGATTTATTTTAATTTGAACTGTTTGACTAAACTGAATAGCTTGAAATAAAAATGTTTTTGACAATTAACCTGTATACTTATGCTAAACTGAATTGTTTGAAATAGAACTGTTTATATGCATAAAAATGGATTTAACATTAAATAACCTACAAAGGTTGATATGCCATAAAACCCAAACAAATAATACAAACCTCTAATATTACGAAGAGACTTAGTTGAATGCGATGATAGAAAGAACATATACGTACGCTCTTTTTCATTTTTCTCTATGAAAAAACCATACTTCTTCATAAATGAAAAAAAATATTAAAGTAGAATCTTTTAGAATTTCAGGATGATGGATTAGGCTTCTTTGTTTAATAGCATATCAACCTTCGTGGGTTAGTTAAATGCTAAACCCATTATTAGAGAAAAGTAGTGGAACTATTTAACCCACATCCGGTGGATGGAAATAACGTATTATTTCGAAAGTGAATTTAATAGCTTAACTAGAATTCGAACGCGCTTCCAAAGATATTAGAGTCAATAAGTTTAGCCATAACACCACGGGGTTTCCTCTTTAAGAGAAATCTAATCTTATATAAAATAACAACATTTAATGACGCGTTTGCTTTCGCAGTTCTATACTCGGGAGGGTGTCTTCGTGGCGTAATGATTCGAACACTGGACTGCAGAGTCATAGTAATCAAGTTCGAACTCCAGTCTTTCTATTACGTTCACTTTCGGATAAATAACTTTTGGAGGGGTATAAACCCCTCTTTTCCTCCCAGCTATGGGTTAAATAGTAGCACTACTGATCTTCTAGAAGGATGGATTTCGCTTTAAATAACCCACGAAGAGTTGATATGCCATTAAACAACGAAAGAATAAGCAAGAAAGGGTTTGGCAGAAAACTGGACATTAGAATAAATATCAAAATATTAAGTAAGTAAACTTTGTCGAGGGCGACCAGAAGGCTCCCTTTTCAATAGCTACTATACCAAGTTGTAGAAAAGGGCGCTACTCCTTTCCCTGTATTGCTCCACTTCACCCTTGATACGTACCTGATATTGCCGAGAGGTAAGCAAGGAGGTATCAAGTACCATTTTTAAAGTCTTTGGTATGACGCGACCTGGGACTGAACCCAGGTCTCCCGGACCATTGACGAGCACTCTACCAATCACGCTAGGAGTGGTATAATACCAATTAGACCAATGAGCAGTATATCAAGATATTATTCAGTAGTAATTAATCTGCAAGACAAGCTTGCCTGCAACAACACTACAACAGAGCCCATTAGGTTCGTTGTTCGGGTGTTATGGCATATCAACCTTTGTAGGTTATCAATTGCTAAATCCATTTTATACAAATAATCACTTCTATTTCAAACAATTCAGTTTAGCATATACGCAGTTCAGTTTTATTTGACCTATAGATAGGACCCTATCAGGTGCTACCACTCCGGGTCAGAGTGAACCTGGGAGCGATGGCAATGAAGAGGCACTCCGAATTCCCAAAAGCTCGTGCATTACTGGAACCTCACCATCAGATTATTTAGTCTCATATCCAGGACACTCGTTCGGGTGAGTCTTACCCCTCTGCAGTGGTGCAGTCGGTGTATTCTACAGCCCCAGCCGATAGGGCCACCAGGATACTCGTTATGGTGGGTGGTTACTCCTCAGCTGGGACGCAGCCGATGTATTGTACAGCCCAGCTGACTGGGCAAGTTTTGTATTGTAACGCTCCTGAAATCACGTGCGTCACTGGGGAAGTGCCCTATAGGGTACGTATTAAGGTTATCTTTTTCTAGCATAGACCACTTTAGTTATTTATAGTAACAAGTACTCGGAGTTCAATGATTACTGTCGGAGAAAATAGACACGGTGATCCGAGTTCAAACCCTCGGTGACACCGTTTACTTATCAGACAGAACTAATACTACATGGGAAGAAAAAGCTCTTGGGTAACCGGTCTAGGAGAAGGAAAACTCTGAATTCAAACCGATTAAATCCAATTTTGAAAAATTGATACTGTAACGCATCCTGCTTATAGGGGAAAGATTACGTAAATACATATATAGTAAGGCCCCGTTTTATGCCATCTTGGTTTACGTCATTTTCATGCAACTTCGTTGTTATTTCACTCAACAAAGTCACTCAGTCAAAATAAAAAGAAGTGAAATGAATAGATTTTTCTTCAAAAATAAAAATTTTGAATAAAGAGAACTCAGAAAAATCGACAATAAAAGATAAAATTTGCTAAAAATGCCATAAAATTCATTAGAACAAAGAAAATGCATAAAAATCAATAATAAAAGATAAAGTTCGCTGAAAAGAATTTAAAAAATACAATAAAATACGTTAGAAAAAAAGAAAATGCATAGAGATCGACCATGGTGTAATGGTTATCGTCGAGTTCAAATCCTGGATGAGACTGATAGCATTTCACATTGCACTAATACCCTTGAGAAAGGTATGAATCCAATTATCCTCCCTTACCTAGTAGGTTCTTCAGTCTTGGTGAGGCAACTAGTCTAGGAGAAGGAAAACTCCGAATTCAAACCTTTATAAACTTCAAGCTTCAAAATTGACCTTGTGTCATATCCTGCCCGAGCGGAGGGGTTGGTAAATATGATAAAAGATAAAATTTGCTAAAAAGAAGTTAAGATACAATTAAAAAACATTAGAATAAAAATAAAAATAAAAATTTATATGCCGGACAATCGAAACATAGAAAATCAAAAAATCGTATAACAATGTACGCGATTACGTAGTTCATAATTTTATTGACCTTTTTCGTTTTTTTGGGGTTTTTTTTTTTACAAATTAAGACATTCTTTAATGTCCTTATGTTCATGCCAACTGGGTAATATTACGTTTGATCCCCTGATCTCAGAAGGCCCTTTCCTCAGGCCATACTTGCTTACTAAGGTGAAGTTTATTGCTAGACATCTGAGGCACCCCTAAAGGGAAATGCCGAGGTGATCAAACATTTTTACGACGGCTGCGTTTGAATTTCGATTCAGATGTGTCCCCCTTCACTCCTCTCACAACAACATTAAAATGATCATGTGCCAAATCTGGTCTGGTAGGAGATTGTATAAATCCATACGACAGGATTACGTCAAAAATGGGTTTACGTTACCTCTTTTGCAACCAATTAATGACATAAGCGCAATATACGACTGAACTGTTAGAATCGAACTTACAAATAATCACCAGTGATATATGCTTGCTAAATGAAAGTTTGCATCATGAGACTGGTATTTATTGGGGATAAGATGTCATTCTTACTTTTTCTTTCTTTTCTTTTTTTTATTCGTTTTGCTAAAGTAGTTGCGAAAATTAAGGAAACACCCTAAGCTGTGAATTGATAGAATTTCACTGATTCCCGCTTGACTAATAAAGAATGTCTCTCTACGGGACTTCACCCATCTCAAGATTTAGACAATGCTATTAAATGCCTCTAGAAAAAAGCAAAACGGTTCTTTGGTGTTGTTATTAATTTTTTTTTATTTTTATTTTTCCTCTCGCTTTTTTCATTGCAACGTTCAGGTCGTTTTACATTGTAACTTTTAAATCGCCCCCTCCACTAAGAGGAAGAACTATGACATATGGTTCATGTTTGTTGTAGAGACCCACACACATTGGATAGTGACAAAAATTCACCCGTCTCACCAGCTATTGTCACAGACGTTTGGGTGTTACTACTGATCCTATCTGTTCTAGTGAAGTGGAGAGGTACTACTTTGCAGGGGTTTCTCCAGCGACCAGGCTTCTGTTTATACTTTACAAATAAAAGGTGTCAGTGTTCTGTTCGATGTTCGATCAGCCCTTTCAGTGTGTCTTAGAATAAGATGATTGTATCCTTTATAGAGGAGTACAACAATACCCACAAAAGGGGTCTCCTGGACATGATATCAAACTGCTTTTCATTGTGTTTCTCTAGTGAAAGGTATATGGAGAGTATAAGGTACACGTTCATTGTCATTACTCACAGATCCTCTTTGATCCGACATGGTTGTACCAATTAGTGTCCCATCTGTGGGTAAAATAGATGTTTTAAAAATTATTAATATTAAATAGCAATAGTCGAAACAGTATAACTGTGCGCACATGGGATTATTATTGATTATAGTTACTTGAAACAACATGGGGCGGGTGTCCTCGTGGTGTAATGGTTAAAGCGATGAACAGCGGAATCGTAATCAGCGGGTTCGTACTCCAGTTGCGCTATTACGTTCACTATCAGGCAAATGCCCTTGGGAAAGATATGAACCCCTTTATCCTCCCAGCTATGGGTTAAATAGTACCACTACTGTTCTTCTAGGAGAATGGCTTTGGCATTAAATAACCTAAAAAGGCTGATATGCCATTAAAAACAAAGAAACCAAACCAAAGAAACAACATATTGTAAATTGCAGAGTATACGACATTTTAAAACTGAAAAAACTTGGGTTCGACTTATACGACAGGGTTAAAACCCCAAACTTTACCAGAGACTTACCAACCAATGGTAATTGGTTGGATTTAACCATAGCATATAAGTTGACCGCTAATTTTGTAAAAAGATTCTCAGACTTAAAAGGGCGACTTATACGTGCAAAATACTGTAATTGTGTATGAATCTAAGAATTTTTTTTATCAGTAAGAGTTTTCGGACTATTGTCTTCGTCCTTATTGTTTTTTTCACAACGTTTCGGCCGCTGTATCCACCGGCCTTAGGTTCTTACAATAGTAAGAGTTTTCGGACTAGTGCCTTCATGTCTATTGCCCGAAAACTCTTATTGATAAAAATCATCTCATAAAACTTCTTGTAATACTTCTCGGATAAGCGTGAAAAACAATGAGGTCATTATTTACGAAAGATCTTCATAGTTCTTGAACGCTTTATTTGATCAACAGTCAAACAATAAAAATGATTTCCCAGGTTGAATCATTTTAATACCCAGATAAACAGGGGAGACCTGAGGAAGGCCAGAGGATACAGCGGCCGAGACGTTGTGAAAAAAAGCAATAAAGATGAAGATAATAGTCCGAAAACTCTTACTGATAAATATCATCAAGCTTCATCTAAAAAATTTAGACAACTAGAATCTAAGAATATTTAAAACCATATAATTGTGTGCTAATTATTCATATTTGATAGAAATGCTTAAAACCATGTCACTGTGTGCAAACACATGATCACTAGCTAATAAGAGCAATGGAACATTGAAAATATAGTCATGATTATAATCAAACATTTAAAAATTAGTCACATTTTGGCATTAAAAAGCACATAAATGTTATGGTGACCTCTCTACACGATAACGAACTTTTCTTCCTTCGTAAATACTAATCCTATTAGCTCTCAGCGAGAGCCGGGACAACATTCCGTCAGCCGTGTTGGTAGGTACACGGATCTGGCCGGGTGTGTCCTGGTTCCACTGGTTATCGGTCGAGGCCGTCAGGATTAGGATAGGTTAGCATTTATTCGGCCGCGCCAAGACAAGCATCCTCGAGCCTCAGGAGGTCGTCACCCCAGTCTCTAACCCTCCTTGGAGAGGCTAGGTTTAATGCTTGGCGCCTGAAGAGCCCTTTTTTA
>OY757937.1:31425983-31545983 GCA_963585895.1 Sepioteuthis lessoniana
CTGGTATCCGGTAAGGTATAAAATTAAAACAAACGAACGTTGCTGCTGCTGTTGCCACTTAATATACCATATACCTAGGTGACGTGGTACGCTTGTTGGTCAAGCGGTCTGATACTAAGTCTAATGTAAAGTTGGGCAGGTTTCGATCCCAGCTTCAAGTGTCCTACGTGACTAGCCACACTGAAGAGTTGTGATACAACGAAACAGTCTGTCTGTGGATGACAATATATATATATATATAGTATATATATATATATATAGTACGAAATATATATATATATATATATATATATATAGTATTCAGAGAATGATTTTATATATATACGGTGATTCAATATACATGGGACTTATGTGACTGTTAATAACTCTACTAATTACGATGTTATGTTCTTTTCTTGTTTCAGATTTGAAAATAATATACAATCACAGCTACACGATTACAGTGCCTTGGACAAGGGAGAAAAAATATTATGCGTCAGTACTTATTTGGAGACAAAAATCATTCAAAACTGTCTCAAAATAGATGCAACCCATTAATATGATAATGATTTATTACTGAGACAGGAAACACAAAAAATATTGCATATCCTGGAAGCTAATATTATTACAGCTGAAAAAAAAAAACAAAACATTGATTTGATGTCTCTAGCTCAAAAGATGCTTTTTTACCGGACGAAAATGAACGCCATTGTGCTTGTCTGTAAAAAAATTAAACCATATTAATGGGTTTGCTAACTTTGAACGTTCCGGTTTTTTACATTAAACCATATTCAGAGCATTTAAATAGATGACGTTTCTTCTGAATTATATTCAACTTAATGCTTTCATTTTTTTTAATGGAAGGGAAAAATGAGAAAGTTGTTAACAAATTATTTCCGTTTACGGCGGTCTTTAAACTGTGAGATGTAAGTAGCATTCGAAAGAAATGAACAGATAAAAGAAAAACAGAGACAAAGATAGAATAGTATATATATAAGGCCAGTGCAATCCTGAAGAGCTGTTTGGTGAAACCTAGGCATACTCACTCTGGGCCATGAAGAAATTATATATATATATATATATATATATATATGAGTGTGTGTGTGTGTGTAAGAACATGGATACTTATCTGCCACAACTGCTTTCATACCTTGTTTATACTACAGTCATCAGGCAACTTTTCTGCCTGATTCTCAGTTTACATGTCTTTTTCAAGCAATTCCATTTAGCATAAATATTCAGTTTAAATATCAAAACAGGGCTATTTCAAGTAATTTAGTTTAGCATGAGTACGCTGATTAGTTCTATTTAACCAATAGATAGGGACCTACCAAGTGCTTCCACTCTGGACTAGAGTGGACCTGGTAGCGACGGCAATGAAAGGGTACTCCGCATTCCCAAAAGATCTAGCATCACTGGAAACTCACCATCAGATTGATTCATATCCAGAACACTCGTTGGGAGTTTTTTTACCCCTCTGCAGAGGTGCAGTCGGTGTTCTCAAAAGTGCCAAACGAATGGGCAAGGTCTGATTGTGTTACAGTAAGTGGTGCATATTGATAGTTAGGAGGTCTTTTCCAATAATTGACCACCTTTGGGTAATTGTTTAGATTTTAGTTCAGCTGCTTTGCAGGGATATTTTGAAGTTTAAAAAGTTGACTTATACACTGCAATCTAAGATATATATGGGGTTGAGCTCTCTGGCGAAGGAATTGTCGGCCGCCGCTGGCGTAATGCAAAGCTCTTCGAAAGAATTGAGCACTCTGGTAGCCGATACGGTATAAAAATGTAAACAAAGGCTGCTGCTGCTGTTGCTAAATAAAATACCTTAAAATTCCCTTAGCCAACGAGGTGTGCTTGGTGGCCGAGCGGTCTGAGACTTAGTCTAACCTAAAGTTGGACGGGTTTCGATCCCGGCTTCGAGCGTCCTGTGTGTCTAGCCACACTGAAGAGTTCTGATAGAACGAAACAGTCTGTCTGTGGATGACTATATATGAGTTTTTATATATATTTAAATAACAGAAAATAATATATATTTACTTATCATTATAATTATATATTAGCTCTATCAGAGATATTGAGCACTCTCCAAATTATACCCCATTTGGTTTGCCATAAACCCACTAAGTGAGATAGTGGCAACCAAAACTATTATAACACACACACATATATATATATATATATATATATATATATATAAACTTGGCGACCTTCGTTGAAGTTGACATGAAGCCTCCCTTTTCAGTAGCATTTAAAATTGTCATAAATTCTTGAAAATTCAGTAAGTGATTACTATACATCTTATGAGATGACTGACCAATTTTTATGATTTCAGCTTCAAATCAACAGCTACAGCAGGAATTAGAATACACCCTACTAAAGACTGATTGTCACAGCTGGTGAATTTCAAAAATGCAATCTGGACGTGAGGATACTTTAGAAGAACGATATGCAATAAAATTGTGTTTTAAACTTGGAAAAAATGCCACAGAAACGTATGGAATGCTTCAGACTGCTTTTCGACCATCTTGTATGAATCGAGCATCAGTTTTTGAGTGGCATAAGAGATTCAAGGAAGGCACAGAGTCTGTGAGGGATGATGAGAGGTCTGGGAGGAGTAAGGAGGTCAATACACCAGAGTTGATTGGCCAAAGGTTCGGGTGAGGCTTAGGGTTACTGTGTTGAGGTTTTAAGGGAGTTCGGGAAGAGATTCCGTCGGAAGAGACCAGCACTCTTCAAATCGGGTCCACAACTCCATCCTTGTCACAGACTATTTGACCAAGATGGGTATCAAGACAGTTCGTCACCGTCCCTATAATCCAGACCTTGCGCCCTGTGACTTTTGGTTATTCCCTAAGCTCTGAGACTGTCATTATGAGACAATTGAGGAGAAGGAAGAGGCTGTGACGAAGGCCATTGATACGCTCACACAAGAGGACTTCTAGGTTAGTAAGGGGCGGTCGAACGGCTTGTTATGTTAACCCTCAGCACCTATATGATAGTCACCATCGCATTCTTCAAATTATTTTTCTAGCAAACAAGTAGCTAACCCTATTTTATCTTAAAGGTGAAGAGGGCGGTGGCTAAGGGAAAACTGCGCTGATATAGCGATACTTGAAACAATTTAACTGAGTGCAAACGAATGAATAATACACCAAAGAATTATTGGTATCAAAACATAGTTTTGCATCAAATAACCCAGAAGGGTTGATATGCCAAAAAATATAACCCAACCAAAGATATCTGGTGCCATCATCATTATCATCGATATTAAGTCGTGCTGATTGCATGACTAGTCTCTCTTGCCATCCGTTACTATCGGCTATCTCTCATGGAATGTCCTATGAACGGCATCCAGAGCCCGCACAGAGTTGATGCATGAAATCTTTTGCTAAACGACCAACACTAGCGTGTTGGCGTCCATAGGATAGTATCGTTAATGAGTCCGTCCTTTTTTCCCCAACTGTACTCAGAATGTCTTGTTCGTCTTACATAGATGGTCTGTGAGATGAGAGGCAAGGGCCCGTACAGTTTCTGTTTCTTTTTGTTCGTAATTGCTCAGCTTTATGCTCAGTTGACTGAGGAGTTTATTAGAGCATCACATTCGTGGATTCTTTTAGTCACCTTTTATTTCGGTGTTGATCTTTGTTTATCATTTTTGGCTTTATTCCACAGTGTTCCCCCATTTTCTCAACAACTGATTGGGGGTGTCCTTGTGGTGCAATGGTTAAAGCGATGGACTGCGGAATTGTAGTACGCGAGTTCGTACTCCAGTCGCGCTATTACATTCACTTTCGGGCAAATACCCTTGGGAAAGGTATGAATCCCCTTATCCTCCCAGCTATGGGTTAAATAGTACCACTACTGTTCTTCTTGGAGAATGGCTTTGGCATTAAATAACCTAAAAAGAGTTGATATGCCATTAAACAAAGAAACCAAACCAAACCTCAACAACTGATCAACCATGCCTGATAGTATATTCTTTTAATCTTTTACAAAGTGATCCGTCTCTCCTTTTTATTCCTTGCTCAACTACACGGATAGATAGATAGATAGATAGATAGATAGATAGATAGATAGATTTGGATTGTTGGGTTTTATGGCATATCAATATGGGTTATTTCATGCCAAATCGTGTTTATATATATTTATATATATATATATCAAATATATTTTTAGTTCTACATTTTTGGATAAACCAGTGCTCACTTGCTTGCACACAGTGATACAAGAAGCTATTTTAGCTAACACCTGTATTTCTATGTAATGTTAGTAATTTGCTTCTACACGGTTAAGTGATTACGAAAATAGGAAATACATCAGTCTTCATTTTTGATTGGAGGTCGATTCTTTTTAGAAAGTTCAATATCTGCTTAGGGTCAATAATTCTGAATAGTTCATTCATATTGTCAACATTACCAAACCTTCGTCGAATTTGGATTAGAGGTGCCCGTGGTGTAATGGTTATCGTCGCAGTATGTGGACACGACGATACGAGTTCAAAACCTGGACGAGCCTGATTACATTTCACATAGCACTAATACCCTTGGGAAAGGTATGAATCCAATTATTCTCCCTCCAGCTATGGGTAAATAGTAGGGCAGACTAGGTTCTTCAGCCTTGGTGAGGTGACTAGTCTAGGAGAAGGAAAACTCTGAATTCAAACCTGTTAAACTCCGCTTAAAAATTGACCTTGTGTCATATCCTGTCCGAGCGGAGGAGTTGGTAAATAGGATTGTATACTGGTTTCTAGATGGACATTTAGTGGGGGCTCATCTTTTAGAATGAAGTAGTGAGTTAATCTCGTATGTCTAATGCATAGTTGGGCAAGAGTGGTTTTTTCTCTTCTGGTATTATTAGGATTCAGCTTTCTTTTATTTTCTTTTAAAATGGACTGTACTTGGAAAAGTTTGCTGTGGGGATTTTTCTCCCATAATTGTTGCCATTTCTTTGTAATTATGTGTCTGATTTTCAGTTTGAGTTCACTGTAAAGTATTTTTGATTTTTATCGGGCACCATATTGAGTGCAGCTTTAGCTAATGAATCCGCTTTATCGTTTCCCTGGATTCCAATATGGATTGGGATCCAGCAGAACATAAACTTTTTGCTATGGTTCATGGAACTAAGTTTGTTTAGAAGCTTGACAATGAAGCGATTATCAAGTTTTGTGTTTTTAAGAGTGTGTAGAACAGAGATGAAGTCATGATAAATGATGAACTTTTCCTTGTTGCTCGTTGAAACTAGTTTAAGTGCCAAGTTTATTGCACAGATTTCGGCAGAAAATATGGAGGATTCTTTTGGGAGGCGTTTTTTCAAGGTTTTCTTGTGGAGAACTGTTCCATATCCGGTTCTATTGTTGTTTTTGGAGCCATCCGTGAAAATGTGTTAGTGATTGAAATATCTATCCTGAATGTTGTTTAGTTTCTCTTGATTGATTAGGGAATTAGTTTTATTTTTAGGGAGCTTGTTTAAATCAGGGATAACCACAGGTTGCTTTATTAGCCAAGGAGGAGAGCTTTGTTGTGTGGTATCATGAATGTTCGTCAGTGAAATGTCTGTGTCTTCCAGTATGTTTTTCATGCTAAGTAAAATATGAAACACTTCCCAAATTTACGTGTCATCCTTACGCAGTAGATAGATAGATAGATAGATAGATAGATAGATAGATAGATAGATAGATAGACAAAAAGAAATAGAAAATAAGTAGATAGAGACAAATAAATAAATACATGGATAAATCGAGATGGATCAATAAACAGACAGATAAATTCATAGATGAATAGACAGAGGCATATTTACACACACACACACACACACACACACACACACACACACACACACACACACACACACACAGATAGATAGATAGATAGATAGATAGATAGATAGATAGATAGATAGACAGAGATAGATAGATAAACTGAGATAGATAGATCGATGAACTGAGATAGATAGATAGATAGATAGATAGATAAAAAGAAATAGAAAATAAGTAGATAGAGACAAATAAATAAATACATGGATAAATCGAGATGGATCAATAAACAGACAGAAAAATTGATAGATGAATAGACAGAGGCATACTTACACCCCCCCAACACACACAGATAGATAGATAGATAGATACGAACAGAATGCGTTTGGTGATTGAATAGACTGAAGGATATGAACAGAATGAACTAGATAGAAAAAATATATACAAACTTACTGAAAAATGAAAAAAGAAACCGATAAGCATCGACGAACAAAGGGGAAAAGAGTCTATGACAAAAGAAAGAAAGAAAGAAAGAAAGAAAGAAAGAAAGAAAGAAAGAAACGATTAACTAAGAAAGAAAGCCATGAGAAATAAAGAAAGTACGAAAGGAAATAGGTAATAAGAGAAACGATGAACAAGAGAATGCATGAAAAAAAGAACTAAGAAAGAAAGAAAGAAAGAAAGAAAGAAAGAAAGAAGCACACAAACCCAAACAAAACACTACATATTAAGAAACAAAGAAACAAAAAAAGTAAAATGGCTTATGAATAAAGAAGGAAACGACGAACAAAGAAAGAAACAAACAAAGAAACAAACAAACAAGCAAAAAGAAATTGGAACGAAAAGAAAGTAATGGAAACCCCCACCCCGAAAAAAAGAAAAGACGAAGTAAAAAAGATATAAAGAAGGAAGAAAATAGAGAAGAAAGAAAACTACACATTAAGATCGATCAATAGAAAGAAAAAAAGAAAGAAAGAAAGAAAGAAAGAAAGAAAGAAAGAAAGAACAGGAACTAGGAATGAAAAGAAAGCAATGTGCCCCCCGGTTAAAAAAAAAACAATCGTGGAAGTAAAAAAGATACAAAGAAAGAAAGAAAGAAGAAGAAAGAAAACTACACATTAAGATCGATCAATAGAAAGAAAGAAAGAAAGAAAGAAAGAAAGAACAGGAACTAGGAATGAAAAGAAAGCAATGTGCGCCCCCCCGCCAAAAAAAAAAACAATCGTGGAAGTAAAAAAGATACAAAGAAAGAAAGAAAGAAGAAGAAAGAAAACTACACATTAAGATCGATCAATAGAAAGAAAGAAAGAAAGAAAGAAAGAAAGAACAGGAACTAGGAATGAAAAGAAAGCAATGTGCGCCCCCCCGCCAAAAAAAAAACAATCGTGGAAGTAAAAAAGATACAAAGAAAGAAAGAAAGAAGAAGAAAGAAAACTACACATTAAGATCGATCAATAGAAAGAAAGAAAGAAAGAAAGAAAGAAAGAAAGAAGAGGAACTAGGAATGAAAAGAAAGCAATGTGCCTCCCCCGCCAAAAAAAAAAAAACAATCGTGGAAGTAAAAAAGATACAAAGAAAGAAAGAAAGAAAGAAGAAAAAAAAACTACACATTAAGATCGATCAATAGAAAGAAAGAAAGAAAGAAAGAAAGAAAGAAAGAAAGAAGAGGAACTAGGAATGAAAAGAAAGCAATGTGCCTCCCCCGCCAAAAAAAAAAAAAACAATCGTGGAAGTAAAAAAGATACAAAGAAAGAAAGAAAGAAAGAAGAAAAAAAAAACTACACATTAAGATCGATCGGTAGAAAGAAAGAAAGAAAGAAAGAAAGAAAGAAAGAAAGAAAGAAACGATGAATTAGGAATGAAAAGAATGTAATGCCTGCCCCCGCCAAAAAAAAAAAAACAATAACAATAGACAAAGTAAAAAGATACAAAGAAAGAAGAAAATAAGAAGAAAGAAAATAAAAAAGATACACATTAAGTTCGATCAATCGTTAAAAGAAAGAAAGAAAGAAAGAAAGAAAGAAACTGAGATAGCAACCTCTAAACAAAGAGAAGACATTTTGAAGAACAAAAATAAAAATCAAACAACAGCAACAACGATAACAAAAGACGACTAGTTGGAAGAAGAAAATATCAGCCGTTATAAATTTTTGATCATACACCAGTCACAAGTCAACTTTGATAGACATAAGCCGAAATATTCGAAGCTTCTCCATCTACCTCCGCCATCCATCAACCTACCACCCTCATCGACCAACCGACACAAATCTGATGGTAAATAAGAAAACTGAATCTGGTTTTCTACGAGGGAAAGGCGAGAGCGTTGGTTTTTCCAGGAGCGGGAATTTTAGAAACCGAAATAATGTTTTTTGTTTTGCTTTGTTTTTGTTCGTTTTTACTTTCTTCTTCTTCATCATTTTTTTTCTTTTTATTCCATGACGTTCGTTTGTCAGTTGGAGCCGCCATGACAAACGAGCGAGATGCGGCAACCGGGAGAAATAGTCTATATGTAAGACAAAAAAAACAACAAACAAACAAACAAAAAAAGCAGTTAATAGAAAGAAAAGAAAATTAATCAAAAGAAACAAAAGAAAAGTTGATGCATATTAAAAGCAGTCAGATCTAATAAACAAATAAATAAAACAGACATTGGAAATGAAAATAAATAAATAGAATGAAATATTTTCCAATCAGTTCATTTTTGACAGGTATTTTGCGCCATTTAAAATTTTTTTTTTTTTGCCTTTTATCACGACTCATTCCAGTTTTTATAATTATGAACATGGCACACCGGAAACAATTTGAAAAAAAAATGATATCTCGGTGAGATTCAAAGTCACCTCGCCTCTTTGCTTTGGTAAAAAAAAAACAACCTGTTTATCCAGGCCAGATACTTTTCTGGTGCAGAGTAACTAAACTTGAAATAGTTTAGTTACTCTGCGCCAGTTACTCTGTGATTGTTGTATGATCCAGACGAATGATAGTCAGTTTTGCCTGAGTGAATAGGTCAATAAGTGTGGTTAGCTAAGATTACCATAGAAAACAATCCATTGCATTGAAAATCATTCCTCTTCCTATTCCCCCATAAAACATCATCAGTTGCAGTTGGTTGGTTGGTTGGTTGGTTGGTTTTTATGACGTATCAACCCTTGTTGGTTATTTACTGCCGAATCCATTTTTATACAAATTAACAGTTTTATCTTTAAAAATTCAGGTTAGCATAAGTACACAGTTTAATTGTCAAAAGCATTTCTATTTCAAGCTATTCAGTTTAGTCAAACAGCTCTAATTCAAACAATTCAGTTTAGCATAAGTATAGGTTGTGGCCACACACAGTTAAGAGTCAAAACAGTACTATTTCAAATAATTTAGTTTAGCATAAGTACAGTTTCATTGTCAAAAGGGTGCAATCGGTGTATTCAACAGCCGACTGGGCAATTCCATTGTGGATGTAACCATTTGCAATAAATGTCTATTGAGATAAGCTATTTTATGTAATAAGCTTCAAGGACAATTGGTGTCGCAGAGCCAAGATGGCAACAAAATCTGCTTTATAACATATTCTTTATTATTGTCTTGGGTCACTGTTGTACTTCCTACATATTGGACTCGCCCTCCTCCATAAATACATGTCAACGGAGTGTCAGAGTGGGTTGGTCAAACTTCCGTGTTTGGTGCGCCTCTCCAGTTGTTGGGTCGCACTTCGGCCGGCCGTGTTGTCAACTGCGTGGCTCGGTCAGGTGTGCTTCACCATTGGAGATCACTCTGGCGTCTGGGAACCGTCCCCCCATGCACTGAAGCACCCCCTTAAGGGGAATGTCGACGGGGCTCGAGGTATTTTTAGAAAATGCCGGGCGTGTGTGTGCTCTGACCCTGTGCACGGACCCACCTTAAAAAGGCCTTGTGCCGTATTCCTCCCGTTGGTGGGACGGATGATTAATACAGTTGACCACACCCACGTGATACAATCACGTGTGATACTACTTGCGTAGTGGACGGATAGTCACTACCCCACTGGACTCTCAGCTTTCTATTAACTAACTACTGTCTAACCAGGTTCACTTGTATCTTGTTTCTGTTACTTGAATATATTTGTTTTTCTATCAACCCTTTTTGAGTTCCCCGTGTCTTTCTTTTGCCAGCATCACAACAATCACCCACGACTAAGGTCTGCTAACTTATATTTATGTATATCCATATAATGAGTAGAGTGTTCGCCAATGCTCCGGGAGACCGGGGATCAATCCTAGGTAGAGTCATATCAAAGACTCAAATAATGGTACTTGATGCCTCCTTGCATAACACTCAGCTTTATAAGGTAAGGATCATGGGTAAAGTAAAGCAATCCAGGGAATGGAGTCGCGCCTTCCCTAACATCTCAGTGGAGTAGCTATTGAAAAGGGAGCCTTTGGGTCACCCTCGACGAAAGTAGCCAACTTTAATTTCTTATATATATATTTACCAACCCTTCCGCACAAGTAGGATGTGATAGGTAAATTTTTAAGCGGGGTTTAACAAATTTGAATTTTGAGGTTTCCTTTTTCTTGACTGGTTGCAATACAACGATTAAAGTAACCAGTTCGCTTCAACTATTTACCATTAGCTAGAGGGAGACTAGTTAAATCCAGCTCTTTTCCAAGGGTATAAGCACTATGTGAAATACAGACAGTCTCGTCCCGGAACAGTGCCCATTTTCTTTCGACGGTAACCATTACACAACAAACGCCTCCTGATATACATCATCATCATCATCATGTCGCGCCGCCTGCGCGGATATCCCTGACCGTCTCTCGCCATTTCTCCCTATCATTCATCGCCTCCGGCAGGTCTTCAGGATTACAACCCGTGTCCTCACATAGCTGCTGTATGTAAGTTCGTGCTGGTCGTCCCACTCTTGCACATCCATGAGTGGGGGTCCACAGGAGTACATCGCTTATGAGCTCGTCCTTGCTTCTCCAGCAGTGTCCTGCGTGTCTGGTTCGTCGAACTTGTATAGTTTTTGTGATGGGGGGCAAGTGTCCGTATAGTTGGAGTCTCGTGGGGTGTTGTCGCCAGGACTTGTTTAATACTGCTCTCAACATTCTTGTGTAATTTCCGTCCAGCCTCCTCTCCAGCCGTTTCGTAAGCGTCCATGTGGTGCATCCATATAGCAGTATCGACACAACCGCTGCCTGGAAGAAACTGCGTTTCATTTTATCTGTTAGGTCCGACTTCCATATGATCGAGAGCCTATCGATAGCTGTCCATGCCTTCGTCAGTCGTGTGTCGATGTCCTTCTCGGTTGATGAGACGCTGCTTCCTAGGTAGGTGAATTTGTCGACTAGTTTCAGAGAGGCTCCGTCTAGTGTGGCAATGTTGCCTGTTTGGTTGTAACACATATATTCGGTTTTGTTTGCATTGACATGTAGGCCAATGCCAGCTGCAGCTCGTTCCAGACTATGTAGTAGTGTCTCTGCTTGATTAGGCGTATTCGCTAGTAACGCCAAGTCATCAGCGTAGTCGGCGTCCGTGATTGTTTTTGCGGGGTACCTTTTGCTTCTTCTCTTAGTCAGCTCAAAGCCATTTTCTCTGATTTTGTCTATCGAAGTCCTAAGCACATAGTCTAGACAGATGATAAAGAGGTACGGGGCTAGTGTGTCTCCTTGTAGTACTCCTGCAACAATGTCGAAGTATTCCGTGTCTCCATCTGGTGAACGTACTTTTACTTTGGTGTTTCTGTAGAGAATCATTATCGCTGCTACGGTTTCTTTTGGTAGGCCGTAAGCTAGTAGGATTTGCTCCATCTTCCCTCTGTGTATGGAATCGAAGGCCTTGGTAAAGTCGACAAATAGTAATGTCGCCTGTAAGTTCTTTGCCCGAACGCCTTCCAGGATTCTACGGATGGTCAGTATTTGTGAGGTTGTGGATCTGTTTCTCCGGAAGCCATTTTGGTTTTTCCTAAGGATGTTTTCCATTTTGGGTTCTATGCGGTTTCGTAGTAGGGCATTGTAGATTTTGGCTGCTATGGATGTAAGTGTTATCCCTCGGTAGTTCTTGGCTAGTCCGAGGTCGCCTTTTTTAGGGAATCCGGTGCGCTTTCGGCGGCCCTGGAAAATCCGGGTCCGGTTATTTCGCAGCTCTCGAGCCGGTCCGTACCCACCATCCGCAGCAGGTCTCCAAGGTGTACAGCCTCTCGTCGATGGCATCAATGTAGGTAAGGGAAGTCGGCAAAATGGATCCGTACCTTCGGAAGAAGGATTGGCTCCGAGGACCGGGTCGGTCGGGCCGTGTTCCGTGCGAAGCGAGGAACCGGTACGGGGCTGTAGCGTTCGCTCCGTTCGCGCTTTGCGGTTGTGGGCATAGGGCCTTCGGTTTGGTCCGTGTCGGTTCGCGAAGAAAGCGGTGGCGTCGGCTGGCTTCTTCGGGTAGAAGCGGAGAGGGAGAAGGCGTCTCGCGCGTCCCATCCCTTTCTCTCTGCCCGTCGTTATGCCTTCTCGCTGCCGCCTATTCGCGTTGCCGTGCGGGCCTTTATGCCGTCGGTACCGCTCCGTCGCTACCGGCGCGTCGGTCGGCGAGCAAAACGGCTCCTCGCCCGGGTCTTCGTGGAGCGCCACGGCTTCCAGCCCCTCTTCGGGTTGCGTTAGGTTGGTGAGGATTCGTTCTGATCCTCCTACTCGTAGCTCGTTGCTCAGCGCCTCTCTCGGGCGTGGGGGCGTTCGTCCGGCAGCGAACGGTCGACTCGGAACTGGTACGGACCGGGGGAATCCGACTGTCTGATATACATACTTGGCAGCAAATTGTATATGTAGAGTATATTTTGGCAGTAAACTATTATTCATACAAGTTTGGCTCAAGATTACGGAACCATTTTAGCTCTCAAGCGCTTTCAATCATATCGATTGACCATCTTCAGTGAAGGGTTGTTATTATTAATTTAATTATTTAGGTCTTGTTTGTTTTTATGTAGTTCGTGTCCTCGTATAATGAAACTTGCAAAAAACGCAAGAGGAAAAAAAAAATATAAAATGATAAAAAAAGAAAGTTCTGTAGTCTTTAACGAAGTTGTCAAACATATATATATATATATATATATACTGTTCTGTCACTATTTCTCTCTCTCTCTCTCTCTCTCTCTCTCTATATATATATATATATATATATATATATATTTATATATGCACCGGCAGATATCAATTTAAATACAAATGTCTCTATGAATATCATATTTTAAATTTTTATATGACGCTGTAATAGTTGCACACACACGTGTGTGTGTGTGTGTGTGTGTGTGTGTGTGTGTGTGTGTGTGTGTGTGTATGCGCACGCATGCGTGCACACTGACACATTTGCATATCTTTATTCTTGGTAGTTTTTAATCTACGTCTCTTTTTTCACCTTCTCTCTCTTTTTCTTTCTCTTATTTCTCTGTCTCTTTCTGTCTCTTCCCCCATCTTTGTCTCCCTCTCTCTTTTGCTACATATACATAGACATTAAGTTGGATAGATGGATGGATAGTCACTTAAAGAAAGCAAAGCCACTATTGACGAGACATTAAACGTTCACGCATATACGAGTGTGTGTGTGTGTGCGCGCGCGTGTGCGTGCGTGCGTGTTTGTAAATACATATATATGCTCATACACACAAATGTATGTTTTCATATACATATGAATGTTTTTGTACACACAGCCTTTTCCAACACATATATTACCGATAAAAATCCTAAATAAACCTATATATATATATATATATACAGGGAGAGAAAGAGAAAGAGAGAGGGGGAGGGGAGGGTATAGGGAGAGAAAAGCCCGAACAAATTTGACATCAAAGAAGAGTCTATAGAACTAGAAACCTAAGACGTAGAATACCAGGCAACTTGATATGTGTCCTCTTCCATTCACAAACCTGTTTCTCGTGGAGTTTAGATGATGTGATGGGACCACAGCGGTGGTATCACGAACCCCTCTCCCTGTTCTAGAACAATATATATATATATATATATATATATATATCCTTCAGTTTTTTCCATGTGTTATTTATGATTATAACCCTGTGTGAAGGTGCGGTACTAACCAAAACTGTTTTTTGTTGTTTTTGTTTTGTCGCAAATCCACCGCGGACTACCCCATCCATATATCCGGTAGTGTTGGCGACGAATAGTGAAGAGATTAACCAAAACAAACAAAGAAAAAAAAATAAAGTAAATTATTATATGAGTGCCACAAAAAAAAAATGCTGTCAGGAAAGTGGGTACTAGTCAGGGAGAGTCAGAGCCTCGCCCGCACCCACCGGAGAACTAAATATCCTCATTTTCAACCCTGTGCACTAAAGGGTGCTAAAATTTAACAGTCAACCATCTAAATATGTCAAATTTCGATTCTGCCCCTCTACACACTTATGACGAAAAAGCGTTATGTAATGGAAAAGATGATTTTGACATTATAACCGTTTTATCATCACAATTGGAAGAACGATTAGAAAAAAAATCTTATATAGAATCATTTGTAATTGTCTTTAATTGGAATCATTTTGACATGAGTCTTCTTAATCTGAGAATTAATTTTTTATTTATTGCGGACTTTTTGTCCTCATCTTGGAAGTTTTTGTGTTGTTTCTTCTTTCACTACGTTTCGGCCAAATTTCACCTCAGGCCTTCTTCAGGTGATTAACCGAAACCTCGGATAGGAATGATGAGTCTTGTAACCGTATCCCTAGTAATTACTGCCTTCCATAGTTGTTGTCTATCGCACCACGTTTTTGACCAAGTAAACCTCTGGCCGGCTTGGGTAGGAATTGAAACCGCTATCTTCGGACAATGCTCACCTGGAACCGTAGAGACTCAACGCCACTCTCTACTGCGCTTTCTTTCTTTCTTTCTTTCTTTCTTTCTTTCTTTCTTTCTTCGGGGCCCCTAATATATATGTATATGTTGGTTGGTTATGTAGGTTATTTGACGCCAAATCTATTTTTATGCAGATAGTTTTATTTCAAACTATTTAGTTTAGCGTGAGTACACAGTTTAATTGTCAAAAGCATTTCTATTTCAAGCTATTCAATTTATTCAAACAGTTTTAATTCCGCTAATTCAGCTTACTATAAGCACAGAAGTTCTATATTAAACAATTCAGTTTAGTGTAAGTACAGTTTCAATGTCAAAAACAGTTCCACTTCAAACAATTCAGTTTAGCATAAGCAAACAGTTTAAATGTAAGTACGCAGTTTAATTGTCAAAAACATTTCTATTTCAAGCTATTCAGTTTAGTCAAACAGTTCTAATTCAAAAAATTCAGTTTAGCAGTTAGTAAGCAGGTGCTACCATTTCGGACCAGAGTGGACCTGGGAGCAATGGCAATGGATGGGTGCTTCGCATTCCCCAAAGCTCTAGCATAAATGGAACCTCACCATCAGATTGTTCAGTGTCATATGCTGGACTCTCATGGGGGAGGCTTACATAAGTTTAGCATAAGTACACAGTTTAGATGTCAAACAGTTCTATTTCGAGTAATTCAGTATAGCATTAGTACACATTTTAAATGTCAAAACAGTTCTATTTTAAACAATTCATTTTAGCATAAATACGCAGTTTAAATGCAAAAACAGTAAAGCCAGGAAACCACAGTTTAGATTGGACCCTTATCAAGTGCTACCACTCCGTGTCAGCATGGTCCTGGGAGCGATGGTAATTAAGGGGTATTCCGTATTCCCCAAAGCTCCGGCATTACTGGAGCCTCAGCATCAGATTGTTCAGTGTCATATATCAGGACACTCGTTGATGGGGTTATACCCCTCTGCAGAGATGCAGTCGGTGTATTCTACAGCCCCAGCCGACTAGGCAATATATATGTATAAACCAGACTTGGCATTAAGTAACCTATAATGGTTGATATGCCATAAAACCAAACCAAACAACCAGACACGAGCAGGATGCGACACAAGGTCAATTTTTGAACGAAATAAGGCTAGTTTCCCTTCTCCTAGTTTTACCAAGGCTAACAAAACTCAGTCTGCCCTACTATTTATTCATAGCTGGGGTAGTGGGAGGGTGAACGGATGAATTAATGTCTTTTCCCAGAGAACTAATGTAAAGTGAAACGCAAAAAGCCTCATTCAGGATTTAAACTCAGGTTATCGATTCCATTTTCCTCAACAATAACCGTTACTCTAAAAGCGCTTCTCAGTAACCGGTTTAGTTGGCTTTCTTTTTGTAATGGCATATCATCCTATGCAGGTACTTTTTTTGCCAAAGACATCCTTGTAGAAGAATATTAGTTTTACTATTTAACGCAGAGATGTGGAGAAGATAAGGAGGTTCATACTTTTCCTTTAGGCATTCGCCCGAAAGTGAGTGCAATAATCTAACTGGAGCTCGAACCTTTTTACCACGATGTCTCAGTCAAGCACATCAGCCACTATGTAGCAGGAAAAAAAAAACACACTTCATGTTATAAGGTGAAAAAATTATATTTACTTTTGTTACAACGAGTTTTTTTCTTTACCGTTAACTGTTGGGCTTTCACTGGATTCTGAGTGACAGCAAGTCTATGGGTCTTTTCTCAGTATTCTGGCCGATCTTAACAATGCTGGAGTTTGAATGTTCTTAGCTTGTCATCCAATTTCCAGCACTTACAACCTCTTTACTAAGCCTTTCCCCCGTTGGCTAGGGCTGCAGAATACATTGACTGCTTCTCTGCAGTCTTATTCGACACTCACAACGAGTGTCCTGGACATGATACTAAACAATCTGATGGCTAGGTTTCAGTAATGCTGAAGCTTTGGGGAATGCGGAGTACCTCTTTATGGCCATCGCTCCCAGATCCACTCTGGCCTGGAGTGGAGGTACCAGATAGAGTCCGATCTATGTGTCAAATAGGACTAAACTGTGTACTTACGCTAAGCAGAACTATTTGAAATAGAACTGTTTTGACATTTTAACGGCTTGTAAACAAAAACTATACATATACTAAACAGAATTGTTTGAAATTTAATTCGACATTAAAAGAACCGAAAAGGGTTGATACGTCGTAAAACAAAACAACCAACCAACCAACGAACCTTTATCTAGTCTATGGATATCGTTCCGAGCAAAACACTTCTAATGGGTATCACTTTCACCCTCATGTTCCATAGCTTTTTTATATCTTTAGCAAGGTCTAAGTACTTGTCATCTCAGTAAAATTTACTTGAAACCATGTGATTGTGTATAACTTATTTGTGTTATATAGGAATACTTGAAAATATATAAATGTGTGGAATTGTGACATATAGTCCCCATTATCTCAACTGCTTAAATCAGCTCAGGCCATTCGATTGTCTAGTGGTCTCTCTCATCTCCGGCCAGGGGCATTTCATATGTTTTACATATATGCAGCAGATATAACATATATAACCGAGAGTGGAAGAAAGAAGAACAAACAAGAATGAACTTGAGTTAGCTCAAAGCGTAAGAAGGGAGATGTTTTTGACACTTTTCTGGCACTTCTTTGCATCTGTGGCTATCGCGAACGTGTATCCGAGCGAAATTCCCACACAAGTATCAGGAACGCTGACTGATCCTCTCGCGCTGGCCGCCCCGGCCTCTGGGTCCACGAGTCCAAACTCCACCTTCAGCAGTTTCCTCGTCGTCTTTCCCTGACTGCCGCTAACTCCTCTCTCTTCACTACTCTGGGAACTTGCCTTTCCTCGTCTTCTTCCGGTCTCGTTGGAAATCTTGCGCGCAAGCCCTTTGTGTGGGTTTCGCGCCAAAACAGACAAAGGAATCCTCTGACTGGCGCTCACCCACACCCACAACCACAGAACGTATGCCCACCATTGTGCTTCAGCATTATTTGTGTCAAATTTCGGCTTGAAAAGGGGTTGATAAGCCGTAAAGCAAATAAACCAATCCAAATCAATTAAAATGAATTACTTAAATACACCTCTCAGTATTAACGAAGTTCACGCCTAGTTCATGTTCAAAGACACATAATTCGTGGCCACCACCCGAGCATAATGAATAAATACACTTCTTATTCGGAATGCCTTAGCAATGAATCTGACGACTAGTGTGAACTTTAAGCGATATTATTGCTAATTGAGTTTACCTATGCTTATTACCGGACATTGGAATGACGGTTAGAGTGTTCACCATTGGCCCGAGAGGCCTGGATTTAATCCCTGGTCGAGTCATACCAAAGACTCAAAAAATGGTACTTGATCCTTCCTTGCTTAACACTCAGCATTAACTAACATATTTCATAGCACAGTTATCTTTCTTTTTTTTCTTTCTTTTTTTTTTTTTTTTGATTTGGGGGCCCGCTGAAGTGTTTGGTTTCGTTTGGTTTAGTTTAGTTTCTTTGTTTAGTGGCATATCAAACTTCGTAGGTTATTTAAGGTCAAAGCCACCTTTCCAGAAGAACAGCAGCGGTACTATTTAACACATAGCTAGGAGGATAAGAGGGTTAATACCTTTCCCGACGGGGATTTGTTCGAAAGTGAACGTAATGACGCTACTTTGAACCCCCTCCGCTGAAGTGCGTTTTTCTGAAGAATGCCAGATAACATCTATTGCAGAAGTACAGATAACGATCAAACACTGAGTCTGGTATAGCCAAATTATACTACCCATGAAAAATGACAAATTTAAACCCTAATCAGCATGGGACTCAAATTACAGTTCTGAGCGTCACGATCGCCAAGTGCTTACTTGGTAGCCCATATGGGGAATCATATCGGCATCCTACAAATGTTGGATGTTCTAATATCAGAAACACAAACAACGACCAAAACAATTACTCAACTTAAGGACACCAACAGGAAAAAATGGAAGAGAGAAGACAACAAAAATGTTTTTCACTATTACAGCGCTTCTCCAGATAGATGCAACCTATTAATATGATAATTATTTAATACAATCTCAATGGCGATCATTTGGAACCCGTCCAGTAAAAAACGCATCCTTTGAGCTAGACATCAAATCAATGGCTTTTTAAATTATTATTAAATCAGCTTCCAGGACGTGCATCTTTATATCTTTTTTTTTTTTTTTGAGTTGCTTGTCTTATTAATAAATCATTAGCATATTAATGAGTTCCATCTATTTTGAGACAGTTTTCAATTATTTTTTCTCCAAGACACAGTGATCGAGGATTAATAGTTGTTATGGTATACTATTTTGAAATCAGAAAAAACAACAACACATTATTAGAAGAGTTATTAGCAGTCACATAATGGAGAAACCTGATTTCTTTAATTAGCAATATAAAACAATTCCATAAGGACCAAATATATTAAAGCCAAAATCGATAATGAACAACAGAATAGCAAATGCAGATTATGTGGAGACAACGATTAAACGATTAAGCACATAATAAACAAGTGTAATAAAATAGCAAAAAAAGCATTAGAGTAAATATGATTGAGTGAGGAAAGGGATCCACTGGAAAATGTGCCAGAAATTGAAATTTGACCATACTGCCAAATGGTATGCACACAAATCAGATTCCGCTCCAGAGAATAGGAAGCATAAAATTATCTAGAATTTCGAGATACAAACTGGTCACCTAATCCCAGCCAGGAGACCAGACCAAGTGATAACTAACAAAAAAAGAGAACTTGACGTATAGTGGTGTGAAAATCAAAGAAAACCAAAATTGAAACAAATGCTTAGACCTAGCCAGAGAACTGATATCAATTGTGACTGTTGCACTCGGAATGGCCTCCAAAAGGTTTGGAAAAAAGACTGGAAAAGTTCGAAATCTAAGGACGAATCGAGACTATTCATGGCATGGTTAAGATCGGCTAGAATACTAAGAAGAGTCCTAGAGACCAGAATTTTATTGCATATCGTTCTTCGAAAGTGTTAGATTGCATTTTTGAAATTCACCAGCTGTGACAATCAGGCTTTAGTAGGGTGTATTCCAATTCCTGCTGTAGCAATTCATTTGAACCTGAAATCATAAAAATTGATCAGTCATTTCATAAGATGTATAGCAATAACATACCGAATTTTCAAGTCTACGACAATTTTAAATGCCTGTACCAAAAAAGTATGGATACTTATTGAAGGCACCACGTAACTCCATGTTTGTTCGTTCTCTAGAATTCAACTTTTTAATTTTATTTATTTTTTTTTATTATTATTGAATGATCTGCCAGTCCGGTTATTTCGGCTTTCGGCGTGAATACTGAATCTAATTCGGCTGAGATCTGATCTCCTCCCACCCTCCACTTTGGGAAGGTCAGACGTCAAGTTAACTCCACGGTAGACATTTTCATATTTGGTTGCCGTGACCAGGTTGATCCTGAGTGGGTGACCTGTTCATATATGGAGAAGTTAAAAGATATTTACAAACGGGTTAAACATGGTTTTACGTCAACGAGCCTGGGTCTAAAAGCGTTCATAAAGTAGAAACACATTGACTAAGTAAAGAAAAACTTCCTGGTGCAATGGTCAGTAAAGAAGATCATGCTGACAGTCTTCCGAGACATAAAAGGAGACAACAGTTCTTTTTATTGCCAATTTCTTATTTCCCCATATTTATTGAATGACCATCGTACATGTTGGAATTAAATTTGTCTCACAATTAAGTAAGTTACGTTTCTTTGTTTTAGTAAAATATGAGATATTCTCGGAAACCAGGTAATGCGATGTGCATTTATATATATATATTAGGGTGTATCAAATGCCGCGACGATAAAAATATGGTCTGTCTCCAATTTTATTTTGTTTGTTATATGAAATAAATATCTATTTCCAAAAATGGAGTCATTTTAATATTGCCTTATAATACCAATAACTCTTGGCCCACACCTTCCTATTCTTAAGCCAGATAGTAATATGGAATATAGCTCTTATTCTGAACATAGTTACATGACTGTTGTTGCAGGAGTGAACGCATACCGGCCAGAAGAGGACGACCAACTAGTATCCTTGTAACACTATATAGGTGGCCCGCCAAGCAGACGATTCCTTTGTCTGTTTTGGCGCGAAACCAGACAAAGGGTTTTGGACTTAAGATCTCGCCGTGTCCGGAAGTGGTAACGGGACACGAGAAGAGAGTGGGAAAAAGGAGCTCGAAGGCAGTTGGCGAGGGACGACGGACAAGGGCAGTCGACTCCGGACACCGGAGCAGAGAGGCGAGTCAGCATGAGATGGAGTCCAGCGACAGTGAAGAAGATCGAGTCAAGATGAGTCGGCATTCCATTTGCTTTGTAGAATTTTCGCTAGTAACCCACGCTAGCGTTAGTCTATATATGCTATCAGGAATGCAAAGTGTTGCATAACTCTCCTTCTGCTCTTGAGTTAACCCCAAGCGTTTGTTCGTTTGTTCTTTTTCCTCCCGTTCCCTCGATTGTATTTGATGTAGCGGTAAAGAAACGTGCGTTACCCCTATCGGAGCCACTAGTTGATCACCGGCCGTAAAGTGGAATGGCTAGAGAGGTTGATGTAACGTGTGTGGGGCTAAAGAGGTATCGTCACATCCTTACCCCAAGCAGAACTCAATAACCTGACATGAGACCAGAACCTTTTGAATGAGTCTGCTCAGTTGCTGGGTTCACGTTTTAAAGAGAAGCATATGATGAAACCAGGAACAATGTTCTACAGATATCGAGTCCCTGGGAGCGTCTTTACCGTCGAAGATTATAGCGTTTGCAATAAAGATGCTCTTACATAGCAGTAATATGCAGAAACAAAAGTCGCATCACTTTTGTAATAAATCCTCCCCTGATGATGGCCCAAAGTCGGGCAGAAAGTACTAGGGATACATACAACTATGGACAATACATAAATCAATTCCCGCCGATGTAATGTTACATATTTTCACATATTTCAAATGTAAACTAAACAAAGGAAAAAAAAAAGAATAAAACCTCATAAAATCGGAGAATGCTTTTCATATGAATTAAGAAGTAGAATCATTCAACAAAAATAAGAACACATTTTTAATACTTGGCTTACTCCACTCTTCCCTCTTTCAATTTCATTCACAGGTGTTCCTGAAATTGTTTTAGTCAAGTTACTGACAGGGTACTTTTCCGTGTATACATATATATATATATATGTGTGTGTGTGTGTGTGTGTGTGGAGAGAGAGAGAGAGAGAGGGGGGAGACAGAAATTGATAAAGAAAGTAATCGAAGAAGAAGAGTTTAATGAGAAAGAAAGTCGATGTGGTAACGTTTCGGTTCAAACAAACCATCTTCCGGACGAGGAAGGACGACATCTAGTGATGTTAAATCCCGATGGATGTTTAATAAAATTCAAAAACAAGTATCAACATGGCTTATATCTTCGGAGGCCATTTAATGCCAAAGCCAACCTTATAGAAAGACAGTAGTAGTACTTTTTAGCTCATAGCTGGGACGATTGGCGGGGTTCATACCTTTCCTAAGGGTATTTTTCCGAAAATCCCGGTATCATTTCAAGCTCACTTACGACGATATCGTAATCCAGCGCTGTAACCATTACACCATAAGGACACACCCCGTATAAATATATGTAGTTATCGGTGACCTTAGTCGAAGTTGACCCGAAGGCTCCGTTTTCAATAGCTACAATGTGATTAGACTGAAATTGTCGAAATGAGAGAAATATTTACTTAATTGAATCGCTGAATAATACATTCACACACACACACACACACACACGTGCGCGCGCGCGCGCACACACACACACACACACACAAGTTGACGAACGGTAAGGCTCGATCCATCTTGAACGATATATATATATATATATATATCGTCCTAGTAGGATCGAGACTGTCCGACTTCGGTTGAGAGGGAGACAGACAGACAGACAAAGAAACAGACAGACATAGAAGAAAAGAGATACTTGTGATATAAATCTTTTCATAGTAGAAAATCGAATCAATAAGCTACGTTGAAATATTTGAAAGAGTTATATATATATATATATATATATATATATATATATATATATATATATATATATATATATAAATTAGCGCTCATTGCAAGCCTCTTCATAGATGAATTGAGGTCTCGGCAACCGTTGAACGGATGTATGTAAACAAGAGTAATTGTGATTCATAACCGTTTAAAATTTACTTCGCAGCTAATGTCTCCTTGTGGCTGAATGGTTAGAAGCTTTGGCTTGGCGTTTGAGTCAACCGGGTTTCGATCCCAGCTACGGGAAGCTACTGTCTAACCACACTGATGAGTTCTGATTGAACGAAACAGTTTGTCTGTGGATGACTATATATATATATATACTCTCATCGAATTACGTGTCTAAATTTAGTATTTGGTGTCTTAATGATAACATACACCAAACAAAAATAAAAGCTATATAACATTACAATGACAAAAAAAAGAAGAAAAACACTGATGGAAAAACCGAAAATTGGCTTGGGTAATGTAAATACACCACCGTTGTAGGTAAATAGATTCATCTTATATATAAAGAAAAAGTAGTAAACTGTTTCGGTGGGTGATTCGGTTTTTAATTAGGCTTCCGTTGCCTGGTTGCTAGATTGATCACAACAACGTAACCGAGAATAATCATAAAAGTTACGACGAAATCAATCGCCCATTGAAAAAAATAGTTAATACGTACTGCCAAAAAGTCATAAAAGAAAGATTTGGTTTCGGTTCGGTTTTATGACACATAAACTATTGTAGGATATTTATTGCCAAATGTATTTTATACATTTAAATAGTTCTATTTCAAACAATTCAGTTTAGCATAACTACAGAGTTTAAATGTCTAAAACTGTTCTATTCCAAACAATTCAGTTTATCAAATACATTTTTAAACATAAACAGTTCTATTTCGTACAATTTAGTTTAGAATAAGTATATTTCTTGTTAACTCAGTTAAATGACAAAAAAGTTCTATTTCAAACAATTCACTATAGCGTACGTACAGTTTCTATTTAAAAACAATTCTATTACAAACAATTCAGTTTAGCACACAAAAACAGTTCCATTTCAAACAATTCATTCAGTTCAGTTTAATATAAGAACATACTTTTAATGTCAAAACAGTTATATTTCAAGTAATTCAGTACACAGTTAAATTTTATTTGACCCATAGATAGGTCCCTATAAGGTGCTACCACTCTAGGCCAGAGTGGATCTGGGAGCGATGGCAAGGAGTACTCCGCATTCCCTAAAGCTCCACTATTACTGGAAGGTCAACATTAGATTTAGTGTTATATACATTCGTTGTGGGGACCTTATCCCCAGGATTTATCCCTCCAAGAAGGGGTTAGGTTTATCACCTGGCGCCTGAGGGTCTCCTTTTTAGGAGAATGCTGACGGATCCCGAGGCATTTTCGAAGCCGTTGGGCGTGTCTGGGTTAGGGTCCTACACCCAGTCCCACCTAGAAAAAGGCCTTGTGCCACACTCGTCCGGTTGGAGGGGCGTACGTCAAATATCCTTTGATTAGCCACTTGTACTTCGTGCAGAGGCTTTTCAGCGGACTGTCTGGCATCCGTATCGGACAGTTAATGCTCCATGGCAGACTTGAGGCCAAAAGGCCCTCGGCTTCGGCTGAGCCACCTTCTGGTGGGCGATTTGCATTTTTGACATCTTTGACACCCTTGTATAGCACTGTCCAGTTGAAGCTATAATCAGGTATCCGTGCCTGGGCCCAGATTTTGGTCCATGTCCCGCTAGGCTCATCAGACCCACATTGCGCCAGGTGGGCCGATGACCAGTATAGTCAAGCAGGGATAGAGCCTCGGCTCGTGCCCAAACTTCTCCTCTCCTAATCCGACTATAATCGACCTTTGGGTCATTAACCTTGTGTCAAGTCCTGTCTGGTGGGAGGAAGAGACAAATATTAGCTTGATTAGCAACTGACTAGTGCTAACCTTGCACATCACAACAGTTTCTTTTTCTTTGCTCAGATATGGAACAAGGCCAATGAGACTCGAACTCACTCGTGAAGGTTTGCTAGACAGGCTTGCAAACAATTAAATCACTCGAGGCGCTCAAATTGGTACTGATTTATTTAGACATATCACCTTATTTTACAAGCTGCTTAGATGTGTACACATTTGGATTTTAATTTTAAATTCTAGAATTAGCAAAATTAATTATTTAGTTTTGATATTTTTTTATCACACCTTGTTTACTTTTAAACCAGGTACGAAGTTGATTTTTATTTTGTGAAAGATAATGTAAATTTCCCTTCATGTACAAAATATGTTAAAATTTCATTTTTATTAATAAATGAAAAAAATGATAAATGATATTTAAATTTGGTAAATTTTGACTCCGCACCATCATTTTTGGTTAAAATCTGAGGTTTTACATTTTGATTTTTATCTGATCTTTCCACACGACAGAGACATGGCGGAAGTGGATGGGTTGGGGAGGGACAGTAGCATCACAGGAAAGCAACACACTTAAATCACTTTTTCCCCACTTACTTTTTAAACCCGCCGCGACTCGAGACATGGCTTCTCAGAATTCGTTCGAGGGAAATTGTGATTACAAAGGGTCAAGTAATTTTCAAGTGAACGTTGAGTGTGCTACTTTCTTACGACCTCGATACACCACTAGACGAGTATATCAGACAGATTCAAATGAAATGCATTCACCTTCACCTTTATATATATATGTGTGTGTGTGTGTGTGTGTGTGTGTAGATGCACACACACACACACATATATATATATATATATATTTATATATACATCTATACACATATATATGTACATCTATACACATATATATGTACATGTATTATATTGAGTATATATATATATTTGTAATCATATATGTATGTATATTATATATATATATATATATATATACGTCTATACACATACATATATATATGTATGTATATATATACATATATATATATATATATATATGCAATCATATATGTATGTAAATTGTGTATATATATATATATATATATATATATATGTACAACTATACACCTATATATGCATGTATATATTGTGTATATATATATATATATTATATATATATATATATATATATATATATATATATATATATATATACCTAAGAAACTGCGTTTCATTTTATCGGTTAGGTCTGATTTCCAAATAATCGATAACCTATTGATAGCTGTCCATTGCTTTCGCTAACCTCGTTTCGATGTCCTTTTCGGTTGATTCGACGCTGCTTCCTAGGTAAGTGAATTTGTCTACTAGTTTAAGAGGGGTTCCTTCTCGAGTGGAGATGTCCCCCGGAGGTTAGCGAAAGCATGGACAGCTATCAATAGGTTAACGATTATTTGGAAATCAGACCTAACCGATAAAATGAAACGCAGTTTCTTCCAGGCAGCGGTCACATCGATACTGCTATATGGCTGCACTACATGGACGCTAACAAAACGGCTGGAGAAGAAGCTAGACGGCAATTGCACAAGAATGTTACGTGCAATCTTAAACAAGTCCTGGCGGCAACACCCCACAAGACACCAACTGTACGGCCACCTTCCCCCTATCACGAAAACTATTCAAGTTAGACGAGCCAGACATACAGGACACTGCTGGAGAAGCAGGGGACGAACTCATAGGTGATGTACTCTTATGGACCCCCACACATGGCCGTGCAAAAGCAGGACGACCAGCACGAACATACATTCAGCAGCTATGTGAGGATACGGGATGTTGTCCTGAAAACCTACCTAGGGCGATGAACGATAGGGGAGGAGTGGCGAGAGACGGTCAGGGATATCCGTGCTACCAGCGCGATATGATGATGATGATATACCTAAGTGTATGTATATATATATATCGGTATATATATAAGTATATTTACTTATATGTGTATGAATATATATGTGTATATATATATATATATATGTATGTGTGTATATATATATATATATATATATATATATATATATATACCATCATCATCATCATAATCAAATCTCGCTGATTTCCCTGGCTTTTTTTTCTCTATCCGCCAATGTCATCCATCGCCCTGGTAGTCGTTTCAAATTATATCATGTCTCCATAGAGCAGATTTTAATAATTTCTTGCTCCTACGGTCTCTCTCTCTCTCTCTCTCTCTCTCTCTCTCTCTCTCTCTCTCTTTATATATATATATAATATATATAATGTTTTGGGATGAAATCCTATGGATAAAACTATATGAAACATTGAATAGATATATTTCGTTATACGAACAGCTTCTTCAGAAAGAAATTTTATTTTGAAAAATAAAAATAATTTTTTGATGTAACAACAACGCGGAGCAGAAGCTTGCCAATTTTTTCTTATTTTAAAAATTTTTTTCTTATTTTATTTATTTTTTTTTTTCTTATTTTATTTATTTTATTTTTTTCTTATTTTATTTTAATTTTTTTTTCTTATTTTATCTTTTATTTATTTAGATATCCTCTATCGATAATGTTTTGAATCCTATCAAGTAAGTTGTTTTGTTTCATCTTTTTTTCTATATATATATCTTTTCAGTCTCGGGTTCCTTGATTATCAATGAATCTTTGATGAAAAAAAAATCTAAAATAAAAAAGAAGTAATTAGAAGATGCAAAGTGTATTATTCTTCTCCGTGAGCCAACACCAATCAATTTACGGACAGTTTTTTTTTTACAATATATTCCTCTCTGATTAACATGTTAACACTTAAAGAATATAGGATATACATGCTTTTTAAGGCATAAACAATTTTTTAAAAATCAAGCAAACAAAAAATACTTGTATAAAAAATTAACTGATATGGAATACTAAAATAAAGGAACAGAATAAAACTAAAAAGAAAAACCCAAATACTAAAAGAAAAGAATAATAGAATAGATTTTAAAATGCCACACTTCTCTTAATCACGTGATAAAATAATGGGCAGACGTCATTTCAAAAGTAAAGTTCATAGCTGGTTAAGCCTTTCTTATAACTTAACATGTTAGTATAAATTTTCGTTCTGTCTTCTTTTTCTCTCTCTCACACACACACACACACACACACACACACACACACACACACATATATATATATATATATATATATATTATATATATATATATATATATATATATATGTTATTTATACAAGGGTCAATCAACGAATCAGGTGGAAATCTTTTGTGGGGTTTCCCATAGGAGCCAATGATTACAATTGACCCTTTTTTTTATTTTCGCCGAAAAAAAAGCGACCGAAAATAGGATTTTATATATTTTGCGTCTGACCATTGAGGACATCTCATGAAAACATCTGAAAATGAAATTTATATATATATATATATATATATATATATATATATATATAATATATATATATATATATATATTATATATATATATATATATATAATACTAGCAGAAGTACCTAGTCCATGACTGGACTAAAAACGATTTTAGGGACACCAGTGGGATAGAAAGGGAAAAGAGGGGAGTACGCTAAGAATAAAAAAATATGTCTTTATTTGGAGTCAAAAGACTTTATTCAAATGAAAAGTATTCTTATTTTTTTAATGTTTTTTTAAAAATATTTTTTGTTATTTCCATTTAAAATAAAATATCAAAATATGTAAACCTACAATGGTAAAAGATTAAAGATATTTTCACCTTTTTTGTTTTCTCGAATATACATATATATTTTTTTACAATTAATGTTTAGTACAGAAGAATTTCTAAGTCAATAATTTTCGAAGAAGCAGCATAGTTTTAATTCAAATTTTTATCTATTCTCTAAAAGATTTGACAATAAAATAATCTAAGAATTCAAGTATTACATTTTTTTTTATTTTGCTTTACTGTAAAAATATTATTAAAAAATGTATCCTTAAACAAGTGAGTGGTTTGAAATATGATAACTTTTTTCAAAATTCTTTTTTTTTTTAATATGATAAAAATTTTAATTCAGTTCTTTATTGGCTGTTAAGTGACAGTGATGAAAATATCTTCGTTTCATTTATCTTTTTACTCGATAAAAATATCACAATAAAAAGAAGCTATAAATTTAAAATTTATCCGGGGTGGAAAATTTCGCGTATCAATTCAAATGAAAACTGTTGGTTTATTATTCTATTGATTGTTAATTGTTTTTTAAATAAGTTTTTGAGTTATAGAGATCAATTTTTTTCCAATAAATATGAAAATTATTCATTTAAAAATCAATTTTTGATTTATTAATAAAGAATGGGTTTCGTTTAATTTTCTTAATTTTTTTCCTTCTTACTCTCTAAAAAGTGTAACATTATACGTAAGTGCAACAAAAAAGTAACTAAACATTTTTTTTAAAGTGTCCTTACAATAAAAAGAAGCTAAGAATTAAAGGTGTAAATTTTTTCTTACTAAAATTTATATTTATTTTGGTTTTACATCTAAAATAGTATTTTTTTAAAAACCAACACTTTTCATTTCCTTTTTCTTTTTTCTTTTTTTTTTTTCCCAAAGATTTAAGGAAGAAAGGTCAATGACGCGAAGGTAAATTATAGTGGGGATTTAGGGGAAGGAAAGGTCGGGCACGAGCAGAGGCTCGAGCCCAGTTGGTTTATGCTGTTCATCGACCCACTTAGTATGATGTGGACCTGATGAACCCAGCTGGTCATAGACCCAAATCTGGGTCCAGGTACGTATGCCAGATGATAGTTTAAACTGAACAGCAAGGTCTTGTGCTATACAAGGGTGACAAAGTTTTGTTGGACAGTGCTCGCTAGCGTCAAAGCCAACAGCAAATTAATGTCGTCGGCCTCGATGCCCGGGGCGAGGTAATAGTGAGGCGACGAGATAGTGTTGTGGTTGTATAGTCAATGTAAAAATTTTTTTTGTTTTTCGGGAGGCACTCTCGAAATGGACATAAAATTATTAAAGTATATCGGTTTGATTTAGGATCCCGATACAAGAAAAAATTACAAGACTTGAAAAATTACCACTTAAATAATAATCAGTGTCCCATCGTCTTTAATAAAACTTGCCTTAATATATATATATATATATATATATATATATATATATATATGTGTGTGTGTGTGTGTGTGTGTGTGTGTGTGTGTGTGTGTGTGTGTGTGTGTGTGTGTGTGTGTGTGTGTGTGTGTTACCTATAAGAATGTAAGACAAATATTTTTACCGACTTTTGTAGCGGAATTACTCTGAAAGTATTGCAATTTGAACAAAATACAAGACTTGAAAAATTACCACTTAAATAATAATCAGTGTCCCATCGTCTTTAATAAAACTTGCCTTAATATATATATATATATATATATATATATATATATATATATATGTGTGTGTGTGTGTGTGTGTGTGTGTGTGTGTTACCTATAAGAATGTAAGACAAATATTTTTACCGACTTTTGTAGCGGAATTACTCTGAAAGTATTGCAATTTGAACAAAATAAAAACTCGACAGTTTAATTAAAATTCACCCACAGCGAATTCTTTGTAAATTCTTTTAAAGCTGCACGAATTCTGACGCCCGGATTTTGGCTGATTCCTCAACGCCAGTCAAGAAATTCTTATTCTCTTTCCCAGTTCTTTTTTATGGTACCCACCCCTAACTCAGAGGTTCAACAATCTTCTCTCTCTTGACCAATAAATTTGGCAAGTTTCCAAAAACCTACCGCGTATTGTGCTTCGAATAAACAATAAAATGGTAACCAATGCATCTCAGTAGAGAAAAAGAGGAGATACGAAAAAGAAACGTAATTCATCAAAAAAGAAGTCTAATGAATAATAATGATAACGTTGATGATAATATTAATAATAATGATGATTATAATAATAGTAATGATAATACTTATGATGATTAAAAGATTGATGATATTAATATTGATAATAATAAGGATGATATAAGGTTTGGGTTTCTTTGTTTAATGGTATATCACCATTCGAGAAGAACAGCAGTGATGCCATTTAACCCATAGCTAGGAGGATAAAGAGGTTCATACCTTTCCCAGAAAGTGAACGTGATTGCGCGACTGGATTTTGATACATACGAAAAAGGAATATATTTTAATACATAATAATACGAGCATTTTTAATCCACAATGAAATGAATATCTTTTAATTCATCATAAAATGGGTATCTTTTTAAACATAACAAAATGAATATCTTTTATTCGTAGCATAAAACAACGCCAAAAGAACCAATCTAAAGAAGAATTGAGACTATAAAGAACATAACACTACTGAGATCAGCTTGAATATTAAGAAGAGTCCTGGAGAGCTGAGAAGACCTGCTGTCACTTGGACTCCTTGAAATCACCAGTTACAACGGACGTGGAAAACTCCCAAGCAATTTAATAATACAAATTATAAGGAGCTAAAATTTAACAATAACAAGAGACTAGGATTCCACAAATTGCGCTTAAACCATTACACCACGAGGCCATCCCAGATAATAATGATGGTGATGACGATGATGATAATATAATGTTGGAGGCGCTCATGGTGCAATGATTATTTTCGAGGGAAATGGATACAGCAAACCGAGTTCAAACCTGGACGAAGCTGTTGGCATTTCACACAGCACTAAAAACATTGCATTCAACTATTATCCCTCCAACTCTGGGTAAATAGTTGGGTAGACTGGGCACTTTAACCTTGATATGTCAACAAGTCTGGGAGAAAAAAAATTTGAATTCAAACTCCGCTCATCAAATTGGCCTGGTGTCGCATTCTGCTTATGGGGGAGTGGTTCGGTAAATACATAATAAAATGAATTTATTTTAATACATTATGAAATAAATATATCTCAATACATAAAAATGTGTATCATTTGATTGCCCAGTCAGCTAGGGCTGTAGAATACACTGACTGCACCTCTGCAGAGAGGTAAGAACCCACCCCTAACGAGTATCCTGGATATGACACTAAACAATCTGATGGTGAGGTTCCAGCAATGCTGGAGCTTTGGGTAATGCGGAGTACCCGTTCATTGCCATCGCTCCCAGGTCCACTCTAGCCCGGAGTGGTAGCACCTGATAGGGCCCTGTCTATGGGTTAAATAGAATTCACTGCATACTTATGCTAAAATGAATTGTTTGTGTAAACTGAATAGCATGAAATAGAAATGTTTTTGACAATTTAAACGTACTTACATTTAAACCGCGTGCTTATGCTTAACTGAATTATTTGAAATGGAACTGTTTTTCGACATTAAAACTGTATTTAAACTTAACTGAATTGTTACATAGAACTGCTTGAATAGTTTGAAATGCAAATGTTTTTGACAATTAAACTGTATACTTATGCTAAACTGAATTGTTTTAAATAGAACAGATTATTTTCATAAAAAATGGATTTGGCGTTAAATAGCCTACAAAGGTTGATATGCCATAAAAAACAATGAACGAATGAACCAACCAACCAACCAACCAACCATGTATCCTTTGATAGATATTAAAATGATTATCTTTTAATACATAAAAGTATAAATATCTTTTAATTCATGATAAAATGAACCTCTTTTAATACATAACAAAATAATTATCTTTTGATATATAACAAAATGAATATATTTTAATACATGATAAAACGAGCATTTTTAATCCACAATGAAATAAATACCTTTTAATAGCTCATAAGATGAATATCTTTTAATTCATCATAAAATGAGTATCTTTTTAAACATAACAAAATGAATATCTTTTATAAGCAGCATAAAGCAACGCCAAAAGAACCAATTTAGCCAAAGCAAAATTTAACATGCAGAAAAATAGCAAGAGTAGGTTATTTTGCGGCAGGTATTTAACATTTTTATCATTAAGGATTTTCGGACTATTGTCTTCATCTTTATTGTTATTTCCATAACATTTCGGCCGATATCTCCTCCGGTCTTCTTCAGGTGTTTATCGAACTCGGGAATCTACACGGAACTTCGAACTACGTCCTTTATTGAATCCACGGAGGCCGCCTGTTCTAATTCCGTTAGCCATAACCGGTTACAAGTGTTAAGTATTCCTGTATTGTTACTCGCCTGCAACCTTCAGATGATTGTCTCCTTAGAAGCTTAGGGAACCAACAACGCCTATAACTGTTACGCTATGTGTCCTGCTGTGGAAATAACAATAAAGATGAAGACAATAGTCCGAAAACCCTTAATGATCAAAATCATCATCTAATATCGGCAAGAACACTAAAACTAGTTCTAACAAGAAGAAAGAATAGTATCAAGTAGACTTCACTATTCCAACCAAACACAAAGTTGAAATAAAAGAAAGCGAAAGACTGGAGATATATTTGGACCGTCCTAGAGAGTTACAAAAAGGTTAAGGCTGTAAAAGCGACTGTAATATCAATCATAATTGGAACACTGGGAATAAATTCGAAGAACCTAGAATGGAGTTACAAGAAATCCAAAGAAGAATTGAGACTATAAAGTACATAACACTACTGAGATCAGCTAGAATATTAAGAAGAATCCTGGAGAGCTGAGAAGACCTACTGTCATTTGGGCTCCTTGAAAATCACCACTTACAACTGACATGGAAAACTCGCAAGGAATTTAATAATAAAAATTATAAGGAGCTAAAATCTAACTCTAATGACAACTTAGCCCAGTCGTCCTGAGCTGTCGAATATACCGATTGCACCTCTGAAGAGGGGTAAGACCATCCCTTGTCCCAATGAGTGTTCTGGATATGAAATTAAACTATCTGATGGAGAGGCAACATCGCTAAAGCTTTGGGGGAATATAGAGTACCCTTTCACTGCCATTGCTTCCAGTGCCCCTTTCCCGGGATTATGTCACTTGTCCTTGATATGTTCCTTATAATGCCGATTGTTAAGCAAAGAGGTATACCATTTTTTTTTAATCTTTGGTATGACTTAGCCTGGGATTGAACGCCGGCCTCCCGGGCCATTGGCGAACACTCTATCCATAGACCAATAGGCCGCAATAACTGTAACCACTTCATTGTGCGCAAACAATGATTAATATGAAATAGAAATGTTTGCGTTTGATAGCGTTAATTAAAACCATTTAACTGTAGAAACAACAGAAATATATGTGTGCAATAAATTAGTTTTGACTCATTTAAAAATAAAATTATCCACAAACTAGTCATTCACAAATGATATACGTATAACCATTTAACTAAGAATAAACAAATGACTGATGTTAAATTAAATTGTTATATTATATAACAATACTTGAAATAATTTATCTGTGTTCAAAGAAATCATTTATCTGTGTTTTAACAAATAATTAAGAGTAGATAGAATTATTCATGTTAGAAATACTTGAAATCATTTAACTGTCTTTGAACAAATAATAAATAGTAGACTGGTTGGTTGGTTGGTTGTTTGGGTTTTATGGCATATGAGCCTTTGTAGGTTATTTACCTCCAAATCCATTTTTATGAAAATAGTTCTATTTCAAACAATTCAGTTTGGGATAAGTACGCAGTTTAAATGTAAGTACAGCTTAATTGTGAAAAACATTTTCATTTCAACCTGTTCAGTCTAGTCAAGCAGTTCTAATTCAGCTAAGTCAGTTTAGTGTAAGTACATATTTTGTTTATATACAGTTAAATGTCAAAAAAGTTCTATATTAAACAAACCAGTTCAGTATAAGTACAGTTTCAATGTCAAAAAACAGTTCCATTTCAAATAATTCAGTTTAGTATAAGCACGCAGTTTAAATGTAAGTACGGTTTAATTGTCAAAAACATTTCTATTTCAAGCTATTTAGTTTAGTCTAACAATTCAGTTTAGCATAAGTATGCCGTTAGTTCTATTTATCCCATAGATAGGGCCCTATCAGGTGCTACCACGCCGGGCCAGAGTGGACCTGAGAGCAATGGCAATGAAGAAGTGCTCTGCATTCCCCAAAGCCCCAGCATCACTGGAACCTCACCATCAGATTGTTTAGTCAGGAGACTCATTAGGGGTCGGGGTTCTTACCACTCTGCAAAGGTGCAGGCGGTGTATTCTACAGCCGCAGCCGACTGGACAAAATTGATAGTAGATAGAATTATCCGTGTTAAAATACCTGAAAACATTTAACTGGGTGAAAAAGAATGTGATCTGGATCGTTTACAAATGGTACCTACAAAATGTGTTTACAAGTTATACGTATTTAACATATATGCAGAAAGAGGATTTGGCAATTAATAACCTACTAGGATTGATATACCATAAACCCCAATATAACTAATCCAAACATATACTGACAAATGGTATATGCAGAGACAAGAATCTATCCTTGTGTACTACTGCTCGTCTACAAGGATGACTTTAGCATTAAATAACCCACGAAGATTGATTTGACATTAAACAAAGATACCAGGCCTAGAAGATTTGAGAAACACTTTATTAATGAAAATGGCTCTCTCAATTCCCACCAGAAGACGAGACATGTTTTTTACGTTTGGTTTATGTTGTGGCCTTATTTAGGGCCAGAAATAAAGACACAAGATAGGAATTGAGTAAAACAAATATATTAATAAAGAACAGTTACACAACATGTACAAATGATAGGGTTACCAGCGAGACTGTTTCGGTCCGACTGTCAAAGCTGTCAGCTGGTATATTGCTTTCAGCCTAAGAGCCGAGAGTCCATGCATGCGTGGGTAAATTTTAATGAGAGTGAATTTGTTTAATGGTATATCAACTCCTAATTGGTTATGTTATGCCAAAATTTGATTCATTTATAAATGTTTAACCGTAGGTAATTATATTTTCATTTTTTTAAAATTCCCCTTTTTATATTTTTCCATAAAGGTTTGTATGATCTAAAGTATTTCTATCTTATACAAATAATTTATGCACTATTATATAACCGGGATATTGGCCTAAAGAAAGAGAGTGTTCACCAGTGGTCAGGGAGACTGGGGTTCAATCCCAGGTCGAGTCATACCAAAGACTCAAAAAATGGTACTTAATGCATACTTGCTTTACACTCAGCATTATTAGGTAAGGATCAAAGATAAAGTGGAGCAATCCAAGGGATGGAGTAGCGCCCTCCCTGAATCTCGGTGTAGTAGCTAATGAAAAGGGAGCCTTCGGGTCACCCTCGACTAAGGTCGCCAATTTTACGTATATATGGCATCCATAATTCATATCTTATACTATTAATTTCTACGCACTTACATGGCTGGAGCTTTAGAATACACTTCTCTGCAGAGGAGTAACACCCACCAAACGAGTGTCCTGATTTTGACACGAGATAATCTGATGGTGAGGTTCCAATAATGCTGGAGCTTTGGGGAATTCGGAGTACTCCTTCATTACCATCGCCCCGAGGTCCACTCTGGCTTGGAGTGGTAGCACCTGAGAATGACCTATCTATGATATTGAAACTCTACTTGCACTAAACTTAATTCTTTGAAAAAGAACTGTTTTGACATTTAACTGAGTGTAAACAAAATCTATATTTATTCTAAACTTAATTGTTTGAATTTGAAATTTTTGACTAAACTGAATTGCGGGAAATAAAATGTCTTTAACAATTAAACTGTATACTTATGCTTAACTGAATTGTTTCAAATAGATCTGTTTATTTATCTAAAAATGGATTTGGCATTAAATAACCTACAAAGCTGGATATGCCATAAAACCTGAACAAACAAATATGGTTTGAAATAATTATTCCTATTTGATAATATTGTTTGTTTGCCCGTGGTTTAAGTATTCCTATCTACTTTTTGTAATTTTCAATGAATATTTCTAGTACTTGAGGCTTACATCAAACACGTGGAGATGAAAGACAAAATTAAAAAAGACTATCTCAGAAGAACTAGAAAGGTACTTGAGAAAAATCTATCTTGCAGAAACCTTATCAAAGGAATAAATACCAGGGCTATATCCCTCTTTAGATATTTGGGACTCTTTGTGAAGTGGACCAGAGAAGAACTTAAGCAAATGGACCAAAGAACAAGGAAATAATGACCATGCATAAGGTACTACATCCCAGAGACGACGTTGACACACTAAATGTATGAAGAAAGCCGGGAGGAAAAGGACTTACCAGAATTGAAAACAGTGATGACACATCGATACAGCGACTCGAGGAAAACAAAGAAAAACACGAAGGAGGACTGATTACAGTCATCAAAAACGATACTGACGGCACGGTGAACAAGAGAATGACAATAACTATGAAACAAAAATTGGAAGAAAAACAATTATATGGGCGCTTTAAACGACGAATAAACAACATCACGTACGAGAAAACCTGGACGTGGCTAAGAAAAGGAAACTTTAAATGAGAAACAGAACCTTTCCTCATAGCAGTACAAAACAACGCCATAATAACCAATCAAATGAAAGCGAGAATAGATAAGACGCAACAAAATAGCAAATGTAGGTTATGTGGTGATAGAGAAGAAACCACCAATCACATAATAAGCGAATGCAGCAAATTAGCTCAGAAGGAATATAAGACTAAACATGATTGGGTAGGCAAGATGATCCACTGGGAGATGTGCAAGAAATTTAAATTTGACCATACGAACAAAGGGTATATGCACAACCAAGCAGCTCTCCCGGAGAATAGCACAAACAAACTCCAATGGGACTTTGACATCCAAACGGATCACCTAATCTCGGCCAGAAGACCAGACCCTTTAGTAATCAACAACAAAAAAAAGAGAACTTGCAAAATTGTCAACTTTGCGGTACCGGCAGACCACACAGTAAAGCTGAGAAAAAGTGAAAAGAAGGATAGGTACCTCGACCTTGCGAGGGAATTAAAAAAAACTATGGAACATGAAGGTGACGATTATACTAATGGTGCATTCAGTACAGTAACTAAAGGAATATTAAAGGGACTGGAGGACTTAGAAAGGGGGGGGGGGGCGAGTGGAGACAATTCAAACTACAGCATTGTTGAGAACGGTCATAATACTGAGAAGAGTCCTAGAGACTTGAGGAGACTTGCTGTCACTCAAACTCCAGCTAAGACCATCAGCTAACGCTGGTATGAAAAACTCTAAAGGAGTAAATGATAAAAAAACACGAAATTTTGAAACAAAGAAAGAAAATTCTGTTGTATATTGACCTCCGAACCGGCCGGGCTGTCAAAATAGGAAATGCACCCGTGTAAATAACAGGTGCATCTGGTCGAGGAATATCAGAATATAACCTTGACCGTGGACGGGTTGAATGAGTGCGATTTATGACACCCACAAGAAGAGTGGGCGTGAAACTATAATATAACTTGGTGCACAGGAAGTTCAGACCAGTTGGGGATCAGACAAGTTGGAGAGTAGATGCTGGACTGAGGAAAATGTCCCAGAGAGGCTAGGACCCCAGGCACCCGGTTGAGCAGCCCAGGTGAACGGGAAAGAAACGCGGTTATGGCCAATAGAGTGGGGGTCAATATGTTGCAGTTCTGTTCGGTCTCCAACTCCCTCTCACACACAACCCTTTCAAATAAAGTGAGAGGTATATTTTTCTAGAGAACTGTGTCGCTCGTCTTTATTGTGTCGTCGTTATAAATCTGCATATGAGTATACAAAAATTCTACCAGAAAGCAGAGGGGGGAAAGTGCGATGACATACCTACAACCGAACGCGACGGAAGCCAAATTATTTTGGAGTAAAATATATGAACGTAAAGAGATCATAACAGACAAACCGAATTGATAAATGACATGGAAAAAGAAATGCAAGGTCTAGAAGAAGGCCTGAAGACAAAAATACACCTCGATTCCCTCAAATCAACTCTAAAAAAATACCAAACTGGAAAACTCCAGGCCATGATGGTATGTATGGATTCTGGTTTAAAAGATACACTTCCATCCATGACAGACTGGCTATCGAAATGAATTGATGTTCAGGAGAAGATCGGCCAAAATATTGAGTTGAGAACTCAAGGCTAGAGGAGACTTGCTGTCACTCAAACTCCAGTGAGAAACCATCAGCTAACGCTAGGGTGAAAAACTCTCAAAGGACGAAAATAATAATAATAATAATAATAATAATAATAATAATAATAATAATAATAATAATAATAATAAGAAGAAGAAGAAGAAGAAGAAGAAGAAGAAGAAGAAGAAAAGAGAATTTGTAAAATTGTCGACTTTGCTGTCCCGGCGGACCACAGAATAAATCTGAAGGAAAGTGAAAAGAAAGACAAGTACCTCGACCTAGCTAAAGAATTGAAAAAACCGTGGAACATGAAAATAACGATTGTGCCAATTGTAATTGGTGCGTTAGGCACAATAACTAAAGGATCATTAAAAGGCCTGGAAGACTTGGAAATTGGCAGACGGGTAGAGACTATCCAAACGACAGCATTGCTAAGAACGGCCAGAATCCTGAGACGAGTCCTGGAGACTTGAGGAGACTTGCTGTCTCTCAAACTCCAGTGAAAAACCATCAGTTAACACTGATGTGGAAAACGAAGAAGAAGAAGAAGAAGAAGAAGAAGAAGAAGAAGAAGAAGAAGAAGAAGAAGAAGAAGAGAACGAGTAGAGATCATCCAGGCAACAGCATTATTAAGATCGGCCAGAATACTGAGACGAGTCCTGGAGACTTGAGGAGACTTACTGTCACTCAGACTCCAGTAGAAAATCATCCACGAACGCTTGTGTGAAAAACTCTCTAAGTTTCAACTAACTTAATACAACTAATGTGCATACAGTTAAATGGTTTCAAGTATTCTTATCAAACATAAAGAATTTTATTTAATATTGATTATCATTCGTTTGTGGACAGTTAGGATTTCCTGTGTTTTCATCCACTACTTATAGTTTGCAAGCAGATCTCTTTTATCCACAGATGAGAACACAACAGGTACCACAACTCCGAGTTAGAGTGAATCTGGAAGTAATGGCAATGAAGAGGTGACTCTACACTTAACAAGGCTCCAGAACTGGAGTCTTGTCACCAGATCCAATTAAATAGCATACCCAACACACCTCTTTGACGGGGTAGGTTTTACCGATGTAGTTGAGACTTAGTTTTAGTAGAGACTTAGTTTTACAAGAAAAAACAAAGAAAGCATCAATTAGTGACAATCTTATAAAAACAAAGCTAAATAACTGTCCTTTATGATAAAATGTATTCTAATACACCTATTGTATTACATTTACGTCTCGACTTATGGTCGAGTCACACTTCAATCATTGATTCTCGCTCAATAGGCGAATATGAGCTTTGTACAGTTGTCCAGATCAGTATAGTATGAGGCTTGTTATCATATTTACCAACCCTTCCGCTCGGGCAGGATATGACACAAGGTCAATTTTTAAGCGGAGTTTAACAGGTTTGAATTCAGAGTTTTCCTTCTCCTAGACTAGTTGCCTCCCCAAGGCTGAAGAACCTAGTCTGCCCTACTATTTACCCATAGCTGGAGGGAGAATTATTGTATTCATACCTTTCCCAAGGGTATTAGTGCTATGTGAAATGCAATCAGTCAGGTCCAGGATTTGCACTCGTGTCGCCGTGTCCATATCCTGCGACGATAACTATTACACCACGGGCTTGTTATACCAGACTAAGCAAACCTTACTTGATTCTATATTTGTTTGTTTGTTCGGTTGGTTGGTTTTAGGCATGTCAAGTCTCACTGGGCTATTTGATTCGGAAGTTGGTCCTTGTTTTTCAAAGCAATTATATGGTTTTAACTGATGATAATCCCTGGTAAATAATTATAGTTTCAAGTATCTCTTCAATTCAAAACCCCTTCAGGCTCATAATATTCCAACTACAATGTTTTAAGCCATGCCAATCGGGGTTTTGACGTTTGGTTGGTTGGTTGGTTTTATGGCATATCCACCTTCGTAGGTTATTTAACGCCAATACGATTTTTATACGAATAATCTGTTCTATTTCAAACAATTCAGTTTAGCATGAGTACAGAGTTTAATTGTCAAAAATATTTCTATTTCAAGCAATTCAGTTTAGTCAAACAGTTCTAATTCAAACAATTCAGTTTAGTATAAGTATAGATTTTGCTTACACACAGTTATATGTCAAAACTGTTTTATATTAAACAATTCAGTTTCGTATAAGTACAGTTTCAATGTCAAAAACAGTTCTATTTCAAGCAATTGAGTTTAGCATAAGTACGCAGTTTAATTGTCAAAAACATTTCTATTTCAAGCTATTCAGTTTAGTCAAATAGTTCTAATTCAGACAATTCAGTTTGGTATAAGTATTCAGTTTATTTCTATGTAACTCATAGATAGGGCTCTATCAGGTGCTACCATTCCGGGTCAGAGTGAACCTGGGAGCGATGGCAATGAAGAGGTGTTCCACATTGCCCAAAGCCCCATCATTACTGGAACCTCACCATCAGATTGTTTCGTGTCATATTTAGGACACTTGTTGTGGGGAGGGGTTCATACCCCTCTTCAGAGGTGCAATCAGTGTATTCTACAGCCTCAGTCGACTGGGCAATGAGTTTTTGATGATTGAGACTTATCATATGACAGCCTCGGAATAAAGAAATATTACAGTAGTTTATTTCCCTTTGTTACCGCAAGACAAAAAAAATTAAGACATGAAACAGATAATAGCAGAATCTGAGTGATAGATAATTTGCATACAGATTAACGGCTAAATTCTTATTTAATACTGGTATTTCATACACAATTATTTAGCTTCAAGTCATTAGCTTTATTTGAAAATAATAACCATTTTTCTTCGAAGTTAAATGATTTCAAATATTCCTTTTTTGATATAAATAATTTGAACCGGCTCATTGACCAAGTTGGTAGAGTGTTCGCCAATGATCCGGGAAACCGGAGTGCAATCCCAGGTCGAGTCATACCAAAGACTTAAAAATGGTACTTGATACCTCCTTGCTTAACACTCAGCTTTATAAGGTACGTATCACGGATAAAGTGGAGCAATCCATAGAAAGGAGTGGCGCCCTCCCCTACTCATCGGTGTAGTAGCTGTTGAAAGGGGAGCCTTCGGGTCGCCCTCGACTACAGTCGCTAACTTACTTTACTTACTTTACAGTTATATGGTTTCAAATATTCCTTTTTGATACAAATAATTTGTGTACAGTTATATCATATTTACCAACCCCTCCAATCGGGCAGGATATTACACAAGGTCAATTTTTTAAGCGGAGTTTAACAGGTTTGAATTCAGAGTTTTCCTTCGCCTAGACTAGTTGCCTTACCAAGGCTGAAGAACCTAGTCTGTCCTATTATTTACCCATAGCTAAAGGGAGAATAATTGTATTCATACCTTTCCCAAGGGTGTTAGTGCTATGTGAAAATGCAATCAGTCTCATCTAGGATTTGAACTAGTGTCGCCGTGCCCATTTCCAGCAAGGATCAAATTACACCACGGGTACAGTTGTGTACAATTATATGGCTTCAAATATTCCTTTTTGATACAAATAATTTGAGCATAGATATTTGGTCTCAAGTATTTCTATCCAATACAAACAATTTTCAGATTTATTTGACACAGATTAAAACGCCTTCAGGTCAGAGTGGATCGGTGAGGAATGGTGGCAATGGATTGCCTTCAAACAGCTTGGAGCTCCGGAATTACAGCCTCAACAACTGACGCACTTTAATGCAATACCTAGGATAATTACTATTGTTTGTTTTGTTTTTTTATCCCCTCTGAAATAGATACAGTTGGCGTATTCTAAACCGACTGACAGGGTAGCGTTTGTTTGTTATTTTTACTTCAAATCTATATTGATCTATTGTTAGCTCGTTTCTGGAGGCAAGGGTCTTTACCCCTTTGTAGATATAGTTGGCGTATTCTAAAGCCCCAGCTAAGATGAGTCATAAAATTTTTAAAATTGGATTTTACAATAAATTGTTATAAATTTTACAATAAATTGTTATTTTACAATAAATTGTTATTTTTACTTCAAATCTATATTGATCTATTGTTAGCTTTCCGTAATAATGCCTTTAGGCTAAAACTGTTGATCCGAGCTTTTGTTTTTCCGTATTTGCCCACTTGCACCAACGCAAATATATAAATGCATACGCGCGTCCTTTTGCATATTTACATTTGCCGTTTTTTCGTTTGATGAGTTGGGCGTATTTTTTTTTTTCAGATTATTTTCGGTCAAAAATCCACCCGGCTTACGATACCCGATTATAATGGTTTGACTCATGCCAACCGGATTATTGGTGGTCGGAACTTATCATGTGACAGCCTCGGAAAAAAAGCAATATGTTTATTGTATGACATAAGTTTATTTCCCCATGGTTACAGTGAGACAAAAAAAAGGAACGTGTGAAACAGACACTAGCAAAATGAGATAGATAGATAGATAGATGGATATGAACAGACGAAGTCATAGATAGATAGATTGATAGAATATTAGGTTCGTTTTACGGTATGTCAGCCCTTGTTAGATTATTAAATGACAAAGTCAGGCTTTGGGGGGGGTGAGGAGGGTGAGTAATTATATTGTTTCCAGCATTTTGAGGAACTAAGAGATTTCCAAATCCTGACAGGAAGACCAAATCTAGTAATAAACCACAAAAAAGAGAACTTGCAGTATAGTGGACGTGGTTTTCCCAGCGGTCAACAAAGGGAAAAGCAAAGAAAATACAAAGAAAGATAAATACTTACTTGAGAGAACGAAGAACATTGTGGAACACGAGGATGATGGCGACACCGGATGAAATTGGTACGGTCGGAATAGTCCCCAAAGGCTTGGAAAGGGGGCTGTTGTTTTGCTGATATCGACCATAATACTGAAAGAAGTACTGAAGACCAGAAGAGACTTGCTGTCCCTAAGAATCAAGTGAAAGACCATCGGTAAACGTTGGTTTGAAAAAAACTCGCAAGGAATAATAATAGAAAACTGGAAAACAAAAATGGAAAGAAAAACAACTGTATGGATATTTCGAGCAACAAACTGGGCAGATTACACATGAGATTACATGGACATGGCAAAAAGAAAGAAATTGAATTTCTGCTAATGTTATATAACCTGAAAGAATAAAGGAAGGACACTTTCTTTTTCAAAAATATGTATGTCTGTGCAACCCTATTTCCCATCTCGGGCTATTATGACATCTCTGAGTGACACGTCCGCTCTGTGCGCACGCGCGTGGACACCTGTTTTAATGTTACACCGAACTAACCCATGTGCTGAGTCGAAAGGTTCTCAGCCTTACTAAACCCAAAGGCATAAACCGAAATCCCTCGGCCATTATATTACAGAATTGCAAAAACCTTGATGATCTAGCAAGGTCAGGTAGGCCTAAAAGCGTGAGTTCTCTAGCAGTGCACCAAAACCGAAAGGCAAATCTGGTAAGTAGCACTGAGAGAGTATCAGGCGAGCACGGTATCTTACAGCTGAGTGTGGTTTGTTGCCTTCGAGAGCTCAGCAAAAGCATCCGGTGTTGTGGAATTGTGCCTTGAAACTTGAAAGTTTTCTGAAACAACAACATTCAAAATGTTAATAGGAATTTCTTCACCTGTAGGCATAAAATAACTAACACGGTTTGACACTGTGTTAAAACCTACCAGCCAATCAAAATAGCCAGCATTATCACGTTACTTCAGAACAGAGTGCGCTTTAAAATTATGACCCTGTGCCCGACTAACGTTTTAGCAATTAGTGAACAGAAAAGAAGAAATAAAAGAGGAAACAGCGAAACCAATATGGCTGTTTGTCTTTTAAACAAGATTGGACACTACTGCCGAATCGATCCTGAACAAAGGTCGATAAGTATACAGCCAATCAGCCAGCCAATCGCCCGTTCAACCGCTCGACAAACCAATCATCCAATGAATCACCCCCTACACCCCCCCACCCTTAGCCTAATCTGATGTTCCGACCCTCGTCTTACCGGTCGGCAGTCCACAACGGTATTTCCGGTTTTCGCCATCACTCCACTTTGCCTCTGTGGCAAATTCGCGCGTTTCTATTGTCGACCGGCACGCATGCGCAGTGAAGCGGCAATGACGTAGACCGGTTGATGCGCTTGAAGGCAGCTAAATTGAAAGTGTCGGCGCATCGCATTGAGAAAAAAGAAGCATCACATGCCAACACTTGGAACATCACACAGAGAATACTTCCTCTCGGTGAACAAGTTCTCATTCCTCTATCCAACACTCTATTCCTCTCTCTCTCTCTCTCTCTCTCTCTCTCTCACTCACTCTCTCTCTCTCTCTCTCTCTCTCTCTCTTCCACTCCAACTCTGTATTCCTTTTTCTTTCTTCCCCCCTCTTTCTTTCTCTCTTTCTCCACCCGCTGATATCAATATCTATCTATCTATCTATCTATCTATCTAATGAACAAATTCCGTCGATCTAGACTCATAAGAGACAAATAATTTGATTGAACATATGAACTGTTGAACTACCGACATCGGTTTAGTTTGGTTTGGTTTGGTTTGATTGCATGGCATATAAACCACTGTAGGTTATTTAATGCCTAATCCATTTTTACACATATAAACATGTTGTTTTGTTTTGTGGCGTATCAATCGTTTTCGGGTCATTTAACGTCGAATTCAATTTCACTTAATTCAGTTTTTGTTTACACAATGATAAATGTCAAAAAACAGTTAAATTTCAAACAATTCAGTTTAGCATAAGTACTTAGTCTTTTTTTTTTTCTATTTGACCCATAGATAGAACCCTGTCAGGTGCTCCCACTCCAGGCCATAGTGGGACCTAGGTACGATGGCAATGAAGGGGTACTTCGCATTCCCCAAAGGCAATATCTTGTCGGCAAGTTCGTAACATTTTCCTCTTCGGAACACTGCTAGTATTTACTCAGCATAGTTGAACAAGAACTCTTCCACCACTCAACAAAGTACATTAACCTCTGGCTATAACATTTTTTTTTATTAAAGCCAGTCATATCTTTCGTTAACTGTAAAAAAAAGAAAGTTCGCGGCTTATAAATATTCATAAAAAGCAAACACGTGAGCACGCACGCAACCGAAACATTTAATTTTGGCAAATAATCCTTTGAATACCTTGCATTTTTTTTCATATATATATATATATATATATATATATATATATATATATATATACGCGCGTGTGTGTGTGTGTGGGTGTGTGTAAACTAGGGTCATTCAAAAAGTTCTAAGCCTCGTGTAGGTCTTAGATTTGTCGCACACCTCTCGTCTTTGTACGGGGCTCATCTGTGCAGAAATAAATGTAAGCCCTGTTGATAAAATATTTTTCAATATATATATATATATATATATATATATATATATATATATATATATATATGAATTATTGTATTCTTAATGAAGAAATAAAGTGAACACACACACACACACACACACACACACACATATATATATATATATATATATATATATATATATAAGTAAAGTTGGCGACCCTAAGACACCCTTTTCAATAGATAAAATACTGGGGCGTAGTGGAGGGCTCTACTACTGTCCCTGGATTGCTCCACTTTACCCTTGATCCATACCTTATAATGCTGAGTGTTAAGCAAGACAGAATCAAATACCATATATATATATATATATATATATATATAGTTTTTAATAAATCCTAACAGAAAAACTGCTGACTGCTGAAAAAATTTAGGTCATCCATCCGAGGGTCATTCAATAAATATTTGGTTGATTTGTTGTCTTTTATAGCATATCAATCCTTGTGGGTTATTCAATAACAATTCCTATATATATATATATATAGAGAGAGAGAGAGAGAGAGATGTTTTGTAAATGAATTCTTGGTAGGTATTTAAAGTTTAATGATTTTAATTATTGCTATCTACTTCTTAAAATTCAGTTTATTAATAATTTGTTTGCACACAGTTAAATGGTTGTAAGTATAAAAAATGACTAAATATTTCTATTCAATCCTTAGATGAGACCCTAACAGTTACTACCATTCTGGGTCAGAGTGGACCTGAGAGTAATGGTAATAAAAGGGGTACTCCACATTTCCTATAGCTCCAGGAGTGGAGTCTCACTATCAGATGCAGTTTACTATCATATCTAGGACACTCGTTTCTGGAGGCAAGGGTCTTTACCCCTTTGTAGATATAGTTGGGATATTCTAAAGCCCCAGCTAAGATGAGTCATAAAATTTTTAAAAATTGGATTTTACAATAAATTGTTATTTTACAATAAATTGTTATTTTTACTTCAAATCTATATTGATCTATTGTTAGCTTTCCGTAATAATGCCTTTAGGCTAAAACTGTTGATCCGAGCTTTTGTTTTTCCGTATTTGCCCACTTGCACCAACGCAAATATATAAATGCATACGCGCGTCCTTTTGCATATTTACATTTGCCGTTTTTTCGTTTGATGAGTTGGGCGTATTTTTTTTTTCAGATTATTTTCGGTCAAAAATCCACCCGGCTTACGATACCCCGATTATAATGGTTTGACTCATGCCAACCGGATGATTGGTGGTCGGAACTTATCATGTGACAGCCTCGGAAAAAAAGCAATATGTTTATTGTATGACATAAGTTTATTTCCCCATGGTTACAGTGAGACAAAAAAAGGAACGTGTGAAACAGACACTAGCAAAATGAGATAGATAGATAGATATGAACACCACTAATAGTTCACCACTAATAGTTTCATTTGAACATAGTTAAATGGTGTCAAGTATTCCTATCTAACACTATTAGTTCTGGTTGCAAAAAGTTAAATAGCTTCAACTCTACATCGAATGCTATTGGGTTGAATGACAAGCAAATACAGATCTTTCACATTACCGGTGTTGTTTATTATAAGCCTGGAAAGTCTGTTGATAGCAACCGGAACCTACAACTTCGCCTGTTTTCTTTGACTAACACTATAACCATACGTCCGTACTATGCAGCGAGAAAAATGGAGAAGCCAACATGATAACATGATGACACAGCGAAGAAATCAAACCGAAGTTGGTGAGACGACTTTATTACAGTATAGCAATTGAATATATATATATATATATATATATATATATATATATATATATATATATATATATATATATATATATATATATATATATATATGTGTGTGTGTGTGTGTGTGTGTGTGGAAGCGTTCGTAGCGTAATGGTTACCGTCGTTGGAAATGGACATGGTGGCTCGAGTTCAACTCCTGGAAGAGACTGTTTGGTTGGTTGGTTCGGTTTTATGGCATATCAACCTTTGTAGGTTATTTAAAGCCAAATCAATTTTTATGCAAATAGTTCTAATTCGGACAATTCAGTTTAGCATTAGTACACAGTCGTCAAAAAGATTTCTATTTCAAGCTATTCTGTTTATTCAAACAGTTCTAATTCAGCTAATTCAGTTTTTGTATTAGTACAGATTTTGTTTACACTCATTTAAATGTCAAAACAGATCTATATTTAACAATTCCGTTTAGCGTAAATACAGTCCCATTTCAAACAATTCAGTTTAGCATAAGTACGCGGTTTAAATGTAAGTACCAGATTTAATTGTCAAAAACATTTCTATTTTAAGCTATTCAGTTTAGTCAAACAGTTCTAATTCAAACAATTCAGTTTTGGCATAAGTATGCAGTTTAATTCTATCTAACCAAGCCCTTTCAGATTGTTTAGTGTCTTATCCAGGACACTCATGGCGGGGGTTCTTACCCCACTGCAGAAGTGCAGTCGGTGTATTCTACATCCCCAGCCGACTGGGCATATGAAGCTGTTTGAATTTCATATCGTGCTAATACTCTTAGGAAAGGTATTGATCTATCTCCATAGTTATGGGTAAAAAGTAGAGTGGACTGGATTCTTTAAACTTGGTTAGCCAACCGGTCTAGAAGAAAACTCTGAATTCAAACCCATTAAACTTCGCCAAGAATATTGACCCTGTGTCACATACTGCTCGTCCGTAGTGTTTAAGCACGCTTTTTTTAAGGATGTGTATGATGGCCCCATTAGCTGAGGGATTTAACATATTTAAATGGAGTAGACAGAAAAATATATAAAGATAATCGTTTTGTTTACAAGCTTACATTATTCATAAAATTCTACTTGCTACGAAAATCTACTTTGGATGGGTTGATTTACAAACTATTTCCTGGTTTCTTAATCTTTTGAATACTTTATCGTTTGGAACCCCTTTACTTTCGCAAGAGAATTTGAAATTATATAGTTTTTTCTCTCTTCTTTTTTTTCAAACATACATATATAGAGAGACTGTTATTCATATTTGCTGTTTTTCAATCTCAAATTGAAGTCATCTGATGAGACAAAGAGTATAATGATATTCTTCGCCGAAATGAATTTATAATGACAATTTAACCAGATTTGAGTTTTTTTCTGATTGCATTATATATATATATATATATATATATTCTATTTTTCATTTTTTATTTTATGTAAATTCTAAGCTAGGTGGGTTTTTGGTGAATATAAGACGGCGCTTTCTACTTTAACATTAGTTTGACTTAGGCTTCCTGATGATCCGATAAGGTGAAACTTTAGTTGAAGATTTCCAACTCGCGATTTAAGTTAATTTTATAATTGGCTCCACTTGTGTTGAGCACTTTTGTAATTGTAGCATTGCAGGATTCGCGGAAGGTTTTTAGTTTTCTTTTGACCAACTGACTGCGTATCCCTTGATTTTTTTCAAGGGGTCGGACGAGGTGGGCTTTTTCTTTCTTTAGGACCTATAATTTTTTCTTTTCCCCCCGGGCAGTGATTCGAGATACTTTTATCTCTTGTTCCTGGCGGGGAGTTTTAGGTGTTTTTTTTTCTGGTACCGTGAATGCTGGTAGATATTAGATTAGTAAATATATATATATATAGAGAGAGAGAGATAAATAGATAGATAGATAGATAACAGTATACCGAAATGTTTGTTTTTGCTTTCTGGAAAAAGAGATTTCAAATAAAGAGATTCAACATTTTTAACAATAAACGGAAACGGAAATACCAGAATTAAAAATGTAATTTGAGAAAAGTTCTTTAAGATAAATCTTTCATTTATTTCATTCTATTTTAAATACCAATATTTTAAGAGTTAATTATGTTAATTATGTTAATTATGTTAATTAAGAGTTAATTAATGATTATTTCTCTCTTTTTATTTTTTATGTCTTGTCGTATTTTCTCTCTTTCTCTCTCTCTTTCTCTCTCTTAATATATATATATATATATATATATATATATATATATTATAACAGTATTGGTTGTCACTTTCTCACTTCGTGGGTTTGTTGTGGCAGACGAAATCTGGTAAAATTTGGAGAGTGCTCAATAACTGCGAAAGCTGTAAGATCCAATCACATCACACAAAACAATGCTGTCAGAACCAATCATATCAAAGCGAGAATAGATAAGACACAACAAAATAGCAAATGTAGGCTATGCAGTGACAGAGACGAAATCATCAATCACATGATAAGCGAATGCAGCAAATTAGCACAGAAAGAGTATAAGACTAGGCACGATTGGGTGGGCAAGGTGATCCACTGGGAGAAGTACAAGAAATTTAAATTTGACCATACCAACAAATGATATATGCACAACCCAGCATCTGTCCTAGAAAATGATACACATAATCTCCTATGGGACTTTGACACACAAACAGATCACCTAATATCAACCAGAAGACCAGACTTAATAATAATCAACAACAACAACAACAAAAAAGAGAATTTGCAAAATTGTCGATTTCGCTGTCCCGGCTGACCACAGAATAAAACTGAAAGAATGTGAAAAGAAGGATAACTACCTCGATCATACTAGAGAATTGAAAAAAACTATGGAACATGACGGTGATAATTATACTAATTGTAATTGGTGCTTTTGGTACAGAAACTAAAGGATTCTTAAAGGGACTGGAGGACTTGGAAGTTGGCGTCCGAGTGGAAACCAACCAAACTACAGCATTATTGAGAACGGCCAGAATACTGAGAAGAATCCTGGAGACATGAGGAGACTTGCTGTCACTTAAACTGAAAGACCATCATCTAACGCTGATGTGAAAAGCTCTAAGTAAATATATATTAGTTTTTATTTATACTTAATAGCATGAAAGCTTGTCTACGACAATAGGGTCGTAGAGAAGTTTCCATGCTATAAAATATAAATAAAAACTAATATATTTTTACTTATATATATATATATATATATACCGAAATGGTAGATTTTGGTGAATCTGACAAGATTATAAAAATATGTGGAAAAGTAGATAAATCAGACACTTACATAGGGTTAAGTGTTATTTCGTTCTTTATTCATAGCACTTCTTTAGATTAAACATATTTTTGAGTTTTTCTACATTTTATCAATAGAGAATATTTTTCCTCTATTGATAAAATGTAGAAAAACTCAAAAATATGTATTGTCTATAGAAGTTCTGTGAATAAAGAACGGAATAGCAGTAAACCCTTTGTAAGTGTCTGATTTATCAACATTTCCACTAATTTTTATTATATATATATATATATATATATATCATTCAAAGACAAACAGACAGACCGCTTCGTTGTATCACAACAATTCAGTGTTGCTTGACCCACCAGATGCTTCTAGCCGAGATTGAAAAACCGGCAAACTTTACATCAGGCGGATATCTTACCCCAGAGCCATCGTCATTTTCTGCATAAGCGAAGGGTTTGTTGTTGTTTTTTTTTTCGTATACCTTTTTACATATACGTTATCGTGCTCAATGCACGAGAAGAGCTATTGCATTTCAACTTATGTGTCAGACGGTAAATTCCCCACGCGAGTGCTCAACCCACGGGCTGTAGGGAGCATATATTGTCATCAACAGACAGACTGCTTCTTTGTATAACAACTTTTCAGTGTGGCTAAACCAGTGATATATATAAAGCAACTCGTTTATCTCCAGATTGTCACGCGGATTTTTTTTCTTTTTTTGCGAAGTAAAATTTCATATCCAGACAGATTTGCATTTGATCAATTGAATAACAGTACCAGGATCTTTTTTAGAGTTACATAACTTTGTCCTATTTCTTACTATATTTCCTTGTCCTAACTCTAACGATATATATATATGCATCGAGCCTCTTATATATATATATATATATATATATATATATATATATATATATATACGAGTATCATTAAATAAGTTTCCAGACTTTCTTCGTATGGGCACTTTTATTGATAGTACACACATGAAACTCTAGTCCTCTTCGAAGTAATCTCCTCCGGCTGCAATGCACTTGTTGTACTGTTCCAAAAATTTCTGTAAGGCCCCATTAAAGTCCTCCTATGTGAGCGAGTCAATGACCTTCGTCACAGCCTCTTTCATCTCCTCAATTGTCTCATAACGACAACCTCTGAGCTTAGGGAATAACCAAAAGTCACAAGGAGCAAGTTCCGGACGGTGATGAACCGTCTTGATGTCCATCTTGGTCAAATAGTCTGTGACAACGATGGAGTTGTGGACTGGTGTATTGTCCTGGTAAGAATGCCACTGACCCGATTTGAAGAGTGCTGGACTCTTTCCTAGGAATCTCTCTCTAACTCCCTAAAACCCTCAACATAGTAACCCTAACCCTAACCCTTTGGCAAATCAACTCTGGTGTATTGACTTCCTTACTCCTCCCACACCTCTCATCATCCCTCACAGACTCCCTGCCTTCTTGAATCTCTTATGTCACTCAAAAACTGATGCTCAATTCATGCAAGATGGTCGAAAAGCAGTCTGAAGCCTTCCATAAGTTTCTGTAGCATTATTTTTTCCAAGTTTAAAACACAATTTTATTGTATATCGTTCTTCTAAAGTGTCCTGACGTCCAGATTGCATTTTTGAAATTCGCCAGCTGTGACAATCAGGCTTTAGTATGGTGTTTTCCAATTCCTGCTGTAGCTGTTTATTTGAACCTGGAATAATTATTATTGGTCAGTCATCTCAGAAGATGTATAGCAATAACATGCTGAATTTTCAAGAGTCTACGACAATTTTAAATGCCTGTACAAAATGTCTGGAAACCTATTGAAGGCACCACGTATATTTTAGAAAAAGCAATCAAATAAACAAAATTTGGGAATCAAATCAAAGTGCTTAGATACCAGTAAGCAGAGGAATATAAAAATTGAAAAAAGATTTTTGAGTGTAACTTACTTCTTCTCTGATTATTGTGTTACAAGGCATGCGAAATTTGTTGTCGCTGAAATGAGGAAAACATTTTTTTGGTTTATATATATATATATATATATATATATATATATATATATATATATATATATACTAGAGTCATTTACTAAGTTGTAAGCCCTACCCAGATGTTAGATTTGTTACACACCATTCCTATTTCTTTGGGCCTGCACAGACTTTTAGACAAAAATCTGGTTTTATAAGAATGGTAGTGTGTTGCTACAACAAAAATATTCAGCTATCGCTTTTCTTTCTGAGGCTTAAAACTTTTGAACGACCCACGTATCCATCCATCCATACATACATACATACATACATACATACATGCGTGTATATGTGTTGCTGAGTTCGATCTTCTGTCATCGTAAAGTTAGAACGTTTTTATTAGATTCCCTTTCCGCTTCTGAAATACCTTTTTTTATGTTCTCTTTATTTTTTAAATGCTTTCTTACCTCCACCATTTTCCTTCCTTCCTTCCTTCCTTCCTTCCTTTATTTAATTACTTTCTAAGCAAAGAAAACCTTTGCAGTTTATCCCAATGACCAGAATCCAGTGAAAGGCGCGAATCGAATGTTGATTTTCCTTGCACGCAGATGTACCTGTCAGGATATTGCCATACAGTCATCCTTCCACCTTTAATCCTGGTCTCTGTCATGGAATGATGTCCCCAAAACTAATCTTACAGATTACACCATCTTCGAGACTCTTTATTCCAAACACATCCGGTTCAATACTGGACAAAGGTCAAATAGTACCAGATGACCTGTAATTCTTTGTACTTCCTATTGTACAGTTGTTCGTGATGATATTGACGCTTCTGTTTACCAAGGAGTCAAGGATTCTCGTTAGCATTTCAAATGGATGTCCTTTACATCATTATCATCATCATGTCACACTGCTAGCACGGATCTCCCAGACCCTCTCTCGCCACCCATCCCTATTGTCCATAGCTCCCGGAATGTCTTCAAGGCTTTATCCTGTATCGGCATAGAACTGTTGTGTATAGGCTCTCATTGATCGTCCTACCTTTGCTCGTCCATCTGAAAGGGGTCTGCACTAGTACATCGCTTATGAGGTCATTCTTACCTCTCCAGCAGTGTCCCGCTTGTCTGGTGGGTCTAATTTGGATAGTTTTCGTGAAAAGTGGTAGGTGTTCGTACAGCTTCTGTTCTGTATGGTGTTGCCTCCAGGACTTGTCCAATATGGCTCGCAGCATTCTTGTGTAATTGCCGCCAAGCTTCTTTTTTTTTAAGAAACGATCTTCGTAAAGAAAGCAGGCACTGAAAAATCCTCTTACCACTAACAAATTGAATTAGAAATAGATATATTTCATAAGTTTAAGTACATGACAACATTTCTCTAATAAATATAACGGTATGATTTGCCGTTTTCGTTAGGTTAACGTCTTAAACATAAGAATGTTAATGATAGATAGATAGATAGATATTGTCGAACTGCGATATATAGATAGATAGATAGATATGGTCGAACTGAAATAAATAGATTGATAGATAAAATGTTAAAGAAAGAAAGAAAGAAAGAAAGAAAGAAAGAAAGAAAGAAAGAAAGAAAGAAATGTCATAGATAGATAGATAGATAGATAGATAGATATGGTCGAACTGAAATAGATTGATAGATAAAATGTGAAAGAAAGAAAGAAAGAAAGAAAGAAAGAAAAAAAGAAAGAAAGAAAGAAATGTCATAGATAGATAGATAGATAGATATGGTCGAACTGAAATAGATAGATTGATAGATAGAATGTGAAAGAAAGAAAGAAAGGAAGAAAGAAAGAAAGAAATGTCATCGCAAACAAAGACTCTATAAAATAGTGATTCAGTTGCAAATTCGACCGGAAATTGCTTTGTTCTTCGGAAAATATTTTAGTGGTACTGTTCTTCAAAAAGTTCCGCTATGTGGTGCCATTTTTTGCTGGGTTATACTTACAGAGACATTATGAGAATTTTCCTAAGACTAGATAAAAAGACATTGAGCGCGAACAGTGATCCAACAAAATTATCGTTCATTAAAAAATTAGCCTGGATAGAGCTTTATTCTTTAAATATGTTATTCTAATTACAAAAAAATAAAAAGTTAGATATAGAAAAAAAAACTCTCTTTGATCCGTCGTTTTTCTGGGGTTACAATTGCATATAAGGATAATGAGAATTTTAGTAATATATTGATGTTAAATTGGTGGTCTTGTAGCCGAGTTGAGTAGTAGGGCCAGATTAGGTTTGGGGGATTAGTTTTATGGTTAGGAAGGGGGTTTGTTCTGGGGATTATATTTATGGTTTTGTTCAGCCTTTGTATTAGGAATGACAGTTAGGGCGGAGCATTAGTTTAGAGAAAAAGTATTTAGAAATCGAGTATCAGGTTAAGTTTTAGGATTATGGTGGTTGTTGATGGTTAAATTATAATTTACTATTTGGGTTGGATAAGTGTTAAGGTTTATATTAGGATTAGAGTTAAGGGTTCGAGTTAAGGCTGCGGTGCTTTATGGTTAGAAAAGATTACTTGATCTCAGATAATTTTACTTTATTATTTATTTTATTCCAAAATTTATTTAATTTTTTTATTAATTACTTTCTCTAAACTCCACCATATTTTTGTTTATTTTTTCTTTATCTCTTGTCTGTTTTTATTTTCTTAGTTATTTTTTCTTTCGTTTTACTCGTGTACTTCTTTCTTTCTTGTTTAGCTTTTCTTTCTTTCTTTCTTTGTTGTCTAGCTTTCCTTTCTTTCTTTCTTTCTTTCTTTCTTTCTTTCTTTCTTTCTTTCTTTCACTTTAGAATTTCCTTACACGACTTATCATGTTTGTCTTCTCAGTACACTTAAAGTAACAATTTTTGTGAGTTCGTTCGTTTGTTTGTTTGTTTGTTTGTTTGTTTTGAGTTTGTTTTTGTTTTTCCCTTATTTTTATCTTGTCTTTCTTTTTTTTTTAGTTAGCCTTTCTTTCTTTCTTTCTTTCTTTCTTGTTAGCTTTTCTTTCTTTCTTTCTTTCTGTCTTTCTTTCTTTCTTAATGGTATGTATAAATCTAACACAACTGTTCAATCTTTTGATCGGGATTATTCTTATAGGAAATTTGAAATCATGCAGCTATTTGCAACTTACATGGAAATACTTGTTAAATAGAATTACTTAAGTTAACAATACTTGAAACTATTTAAGAGTATGTAAACAAATGAGATAATATCAAATAGAATTATTAGTGTTTGATAGGATTACTTAGAAAATTTACTCTTGTACAAACAAGAATTAATATTATCAACTATGTACAAACAAAGGAATAATATTAAAGTATATAGGGATACTTGATAAATAGAATTACTAAAATTAAAAAGCGATTCTTGAAAACATTTTAATCTGGGCAATTAAATAAGCCCTAATTCCTTTTGAAAGAAAGCAGCCTCCAAACTATTCACTTACATATTATACATATGTCTAAACAGAATTAGTGTTCAAATTACAATCAAGGGTTGATATGACATAAAACATAAACCGTTTATACAGGAATATTTGATAGATTAACTAATACGAAATAGCAATACTTGAAACCATTTGTATACAAATATATGATTGATATTTGATATAAAAAAGAATACTTAATAAATAGAGTAACTAATACGAAATAGCAATACTTGAAATCACTTTACTTTCTGCAAACAAATGAGATCTAACTCGTTTACAAATAAATTAGGTACAAAATTTCGCTTACAAAGCATAAACAAGGAGGAACAGGATAAATGATTAAATAACAATTATGGGTTGATATGGCATTAAACCATATAACTTTACCTCACCATATCTATTGGCACATTTGACTGGGGCTGTAGAATACACCGACTGCTTCTCTGCATAGGGATAAGACCCCTCCTCCGACGAGTATTGGCCTATTTGACTGGGGCTGTAGAATAGACCGACCGCTTCTCTGCATAGGGATAAGACCCCTCCTCCTCCGAGTGTTGGCCTATTTGACTGGGGCTGTAGAATACACCGACTGCATCTCGGCGCAGGGATAGACCCCACCTCCGACGAGTGTTGGCCTATTTGACTGGGGCTATATAATACACCGACTGCATCTCTGCCTAGGGATAAGACCCCTCCTCCGACGAGTGTTGGCCTATTTGACTGGGACTGTATAATACACCGACTGCTTCTCTGCATAGGGATAAGACCCCTCCTCCTCCGAGTGTTGGCCTATTTGACTGGGGCTGTAGAATACACCGACTGCTTCTCTGCATAGGGATAAGACCCCTCCTCCGACGAGTGTTGGCCTATTTGACTGGGGCTGTAGAATACACCGACTGCTTCTCTGCATAGGGATAAGACCCCTCCTCCGACGAGTGTTGGCCTATTTGACTGGGGCTGTAGAATACACCGACTGCTTCTCTGCATAGGGATAAGACCCCTCCTCCGACGAGTGTCGGCCTATTTGACTGGGGCTGTAGAACACACCGAGTGCATCTCGGCGCAGGGATAAGACCCCCACCTCCGACAAATGTTGGCCTATTTGACTGGGGCTGTAGAATACATCGACTGCTTCTCTGCATAGGGATAAGACCCCCACCTCCGACGAGTATTGGCCTATTTGACTGGGGCTGTAGAATACACCGACTGCTTCTCTGCATAGGGATAAGACCCCCACCTCCGACGAGTGTTGGCCTATTTGACTGGAGCTGTAGAATACACCGACTGCTTCTCTGCATAGGGATAAGACCCCTCCTCCTCCGAGTATTGGCCTATTTGACTGGGGCTGTAGAATACACCGACTGCTTCTCTGCATAGGGATAAGACCCCTCCTCCGACGAGTGTTGGCCTATTTGACTGGGGCTGTAGAATACACCGACTGCATCTCGGCGCAGGGATAGACCCCACCTCCGACGAGTGTTGGCCTATTTGACTGGGGCTGTAGAATACACCGACTGCTTCTCTGCATAGGGATAAGACCCCTCCTCCGACGAGTGCTGGCCTATTTGACTGGGGCTGTATAATACACCGACTGCTTCTCTGCATAGGGATAAGACCCCTCCTCCGACGAGTGTTGGCTTATTTGACTGGGGCTGTAGAATACACCGACTGCATCTCGGCGCAGGGATAAGACCCCCACCTCCGACGAGTGTTGGCCTATTTGACTGGGGCTGTATAATACACCGACTGCATCTCGGCGCAGGGATAGACCCCACCTCCGACGAGTGTTGGCCTATTTGACTGGGGCTGTAGAATACATCGACTGCTTCTCTGCACAGAGGTAACGCCCTACACCAAACGCATTCCTTGATATGACACTAAACAATGATGGTGAGGCTCCAGTAATGCTGGAGGTTTAGGAAATGTGGAGTACCCCTTCGTTGTCATCTCTCCCAGGTTCACTCTGGCCGAGAGTGGTTAAAAACTGATAGGGTCTTATCTATGGATCAAATAAAACTAAACTGTGGACTAATGCTAAACTGAATTGTTTAAAATAGAACTGCTTTTACACTGAACAGTGGTTAAATGAATGTCTGTTTAAATGAATTGTTACTGATACAGAGCCATACACAAACGACTGAGGTTTAATTGAATTATTAGTAATGCATAGCAATACTTGGAACTATTTAACTTTGTTGACTAAACTGAATAGTTTGAAAAAGAACTGTTTTTGACATTTAAACTATGTATTTATCCTAAACTGAATTGTTTGAAATAAAATTGTTTATTTTGATATAAATGAATTTGGCATTAAATACGCTTCAATGGTTGATATGGCATAAAACCAAACAGAACCAAACCAACCATATCTATCTATCTATCTATCTAAGCCCTGTCGGCCGGGACTGTTGAATACGTCGATTATATTTCTGCAATGGGGCAAGACCCTCCCCTGACAATGAGTGTTCGGGATATGATAAGAAATTGCATCTGATGGTGAGCCTCTAGTCCTTGATCTCTGCGGAATGTGAAGTACTCCTTCAGTGTGGTCTGAAGAAGACAGCGACTGCATTTCTGCAGAGGAGTAAGGCTCCCCCAAAGAGTATCCTGATGTGACACTAAACAATCGAAAGCTGAGTCTTCTGCCCTGGCACTTTGGAGAATACGGAGAACTCCTTCATTGCCATTGCTCCCATGTCCACTCCAGCCTGAAGTGGTCCTATCTATAGGTCAAATGTAACTAAATTAGTGTACTCATACTAAACGGTATTTTTTGAAATAGAACTTTTTTTTGACTTTGAAACTGTGTGCAAAACTGAATTGTTTGAAAGAGAACTGTTTTTACAGTTAACTGCGTAAAATGAATGACTGATGTTTAATTGTTAGTGATACATAGCAATACTTGGAAGCATTTAACTTTGTTGTCTAAGCTGAATAGCTTGAAATAGAAATATTTTTGACATTTGACATTAAATAGATTTGACATTAAATAACCTAGACTGGTTGATATAAAAGTAGATTTGACATTAAATAACCTAGACTGGTTGATAAAATCAAACTTCAGTTCCATGACTACCAGGTCCAGTCTGAGCCAAACTTGCTCTACCTGTTAGGTTCATATCCATAAATCAAATGCCCGTGTTGTAATGGTTATCGTCGCAGGAAATGGACACGGCGACACGAGTTCAAATCCTGGCCGAGACTAATTGCATTTCACATAACACTAATACTCTTGGGAAAGGTATGAATCCAATTATTCTCCTTCCAGCTATGGGTAAATAGTAGGGCAGACTAGGTTCTTCTGCCTTGGTGAGGCAACTAGTCTAGGAGAAGGAAAACTCTGAATTCAAACCTGTTAAACTTCGCTTTAAAATTGACCTTGTGTCATATTCTGCCAGATCGGAGGGGTTGGTAAATATGATATCCATGAATCAAATAGAACTATTTAGCCGTTTTCTCTACTGAAAACTATGTAACTGTCTGCCAAAAAATTATTAATGGTAAATTGAATTATTATTAGTAGATAGCAATACTTGAAGTCATTAAGCTGTGCAAACCTATGAATAATATTGAATAGAATTATTTGGGTTAAATAGCGATCATCATCATGATCATCATGATATCAGGGTGCTAGCATGGATCTCACTGGGCCTCTCTCACTATTCGTCTCTATCATCAATTGCTCCCAGTAGGTCTTCAAGGCTATATCCTGTATCAGCACAGATCTGTTGTCTATAGGTTCTAGCTGGTCGTCCTACCTTTGCTCGTCCATGTGAGAGGGTCCACAGGAGTACATTGCTTATGAGGTCGTCCTTACTTCTCCAGCAGTGTCCCGCATGTCTGGTTCGTCTAATTTGGATAGTTTTCGTGATGGGTGGTAGGTTTCCGTACAGGTTCTGTTTTGGAGGGTGTTGCTTCCTAGACTTGTTTAATATGGCACGTAGAATTCCAATGTAATTACCGTCAAGCTTTTTCTCATGCGTTTAGTTAGCGTCCATCTGGTGCATCCATATACCAGTATCGACAAAAAGTTGAAACAGTTTAACTATATGCAAACAAAGGAGCTCCCTTTAGTGTGAAAATTCTTAATAACAAAGTAGACATTTACAAATCATAAATAAAATATATGTATAAACAGGATTTGTCAATGAATTATCCATCGAGGTTGATATGTTATAAAACCCAACCCAACCACTGCTCAGTCGAATGGGGCTGTAGAATACACCGACTGCTTGTGTTGTATTTTGGCCTTCGACCCGGCCAAAAATGCCATTCCAAGGTGATGCACCGGAAGAGAGTGACACATTCTAATTGCAGTTATAAGAGGAAATCGCGTGGGCGGAAATTGGCTGATGAAATGGGACGAGGTAAAAAAATTCCCGTGGTACACTCATAGACTGATGCACCGGAAGAGAGTGACCTGTGAACTGCATGACAGTTATTTCCGCTTAATGACAATCAAACATGTGATTCCAAAAATCGAGTAGGCTACTGAGTGGGCGTTGGACGATTATATAACTCAGTCAAGACAGAAGTTGCAGTTGGAGATGGACGAGATGTGGTAAGGAAAGCCACACCAGGCCGAAGGGGCTCGGGGCCCCCGATTAAATTGGGGTCCAGAGAAGTTGCTGATAAGATGCTGTAAAGAAAGCCATCATCCAGCAGAGTGGGCCCCAGGGCCTCCAGTTGAGCACCAGGAAAACGAGAAAGACACAACGCTGACGGCCATAAGAGTGGGGTCAAAATATTGCAGTTTCTGTTCGGTCTCCAGCTCCCTCGCACCATAAAACCTTGAATAACCTTTTCGAACACTTTCAATACAGTGAGAGGTACATATTTTTCTAAAGAAGTCTTCCTGCGTCTGTTTATTTATAGTGCCGTTATGATGCTGCATGTATATGTAGATATGAATCTGTAGATGACAATATAACACTTGTCTGCAGTAGGGGAAAAACCCCACCCACAAGCGTCCTAGTTATGTCATAAATAATCGGATAGTAACGAGCCAGTAATGGTGGAGGTTTGGGGAATGCAGAGTACCTCTTTAACTGCCATTTCTCCCAGGCTCACACAGACCCGGAGTAATAGCACCTGATAGGGTCCTAACTATGGGTCAAACAGAATTAAACTGAGTACTTACGGTAAGCTGATTTACTTGAAATGGAATTGTCTTGATATTTAAACTGTGAACTTATGCCAAACTGAATTGTTTTAAATGGAACTGTTTTTGTATGCTCAATTGAATTGTTTGAAATAGAACTGCTTTTGATATTGAAACTGTACTTAGGCTAAACTGAATTTTTGGAATCAGAACTCTCTAACAAAGGAATAGCTTTAGATAGAAATGTTTTTCACAATTAAACTGTTTACTTATTCTAAACTGAATTGTTTAAAATAGAACAGTTTATTTATATAAAAAGGGCTTTGGCATTAAATGATCTCCAAAGATTGATATGCTATAAAATCCAACCAACCAACTAATCTATCTATCTATCTATCTATCTATCTATCTATCTATCTATCTCGTCTGTTCTTGTCTTTCTATGTCTTGGTCTGTTTCTATCTATCTATCTATCTATCGCTTCACAGTAACATTTTCTTTTTGGCTGTTTTTATGTTTCAACTTTTTCTTTTGGTCCTTTTTTCTTCCTTTTTTACCTTCTTCTTCTCTCTCTTTTTACCTTTTTACCATTTAAGTGCTGCTTTGAGTCTTTTTTTTCACTGCGCTATTTTTACTGCCATAATGCTCTCTTTACCAACATAACAGCCAATCACATCCATTCTTTATTGACAGCGTCACCAAAACGCCTCGTGATAACCGCAACAACTTGTGGTGGACACTCGTTAATGCTCGGTCAGCTCGGGACACAGCAAATCAAATCGAACCGTCCACTTGCCACGCTCCGGCGCATCCAGCCGTCAGCTCAACCGTACCAATGTCCAGCGGAAATTGCTTCACGTTCAAGCGAAAGATTCCCAAAGAAAGAAATATTAATAGGCCAAAGATGGCGGCAAACAAAAAGAGACGAGAGAGAGAGAGAGAGAGAGAGAGGGAAAGAGAGAGAGAGAGAGAGAGAGAGAGAGAGAAACATGCAAAGAGACACACATAGACACACACACACATACGCACACACTCATACACATAAAAAGAAATACAGACAGAAAGAGAGAAAGGAACAGCATTTCTTGAAGACAACACACACACACACACACACACACACATATATATATATATATATATATGTATATATATATATAAGGCTTGTAATAAAATCCCAAGGTATGAGAAAACGAAAAGGATACCAAAAATTAAACAAACAAGTTTCGCCATCCGGATAGCGGCATATGAAGCTATCCTAACAGCGAGAAATGTCAATTGATTGTTTGTTGGTTGGTTTGGGTTTTATGGCATATAAACCTTTGTAGGTTATTCAATGCCAAATCCATTTTTATACAAATAATCAGTTCAATTTCAAACAATACAGTTTTGCATGAGTACACAGTTTAAATGTCAAAAAAAAATTCTATTTCAAGATATCCTGTTTTGTCAAACAGTTCTAATTAAAACAATTCAGTTTAGTACAAGTATAGTTTTTGTCTACACACAGTTAAATGCCAAAACAGTTCTATTTCAAAGAATTCAGTTTAGCGTAAGTACAGTTTCAATGTAGAAAACAGTTCTAATTCAAACAATTCGGTTTAGCATACAAAAACACTTCCATTTCAACCAATTCAGTTTAGAATAAGTACAGAGTTTAAATGTAAAAACAGTCCCATCTAAACCAACATAGTTTTGTCCTATTTGGCCCATAGATTGGACCCTATCAAGTGCTACCACTACGGACCAGAGTGGAACTAGGAGCGATGGCAGTAAAAGGTGACACCCCATTACTGGAACCTCATCATCAAATTGTTTAATGTCATATGCAGGACACACGTTTGGTGGGGGGTCTTATTCCTCTGCAGAGAAGCAGTCAGTGTATTCTACAGACCCCGCTGACTGGACAAAATGTCAATTGAATTTTCCGTATTGTTTTCAGCCCAGTCGGCTGGAGCTCTAAAAACAGTGATATTACCTCTGCAGTAGGGTTAGATCCCTGCCACAACGAGTGTCCTGGGTATGTCACTTGACTGCATCTGATGGTGAGGCTCCACTTCCAGAGCTTTTGGGAATGTGGAATAACACTTCATGGCCATTATTCCCAGACCCACTCTGACCAGGAGTGGTGGTACCTGTTAGGGTCTCATATTTGGGTCAAACAGAACTGTTTAATCATAAACTCAACTGGATAACATTTAGCTGAGTGCAAACAAATTATTAACGTTAAATATGTATTAGATAGCAATGCTTGAAAATATTTAACTGTGTGCAAATTGAACTATGAACCCTGGCATGTATAACCTATAAACGACTCGTTTAAAAATCATGTGTATTTGTTATATATATATAAACAGGATTTGGCATTAAATAACCTACAAGAGTTGATATGCCGTAAAACACAACCAACCAATCCTTCATTTAACGGTGTGCAAATAAAACAGTTAGTGTTAGAAGGCAATACTTAAAACTATTCAACTGTGTGCAAATTGAACTATTAATGTTAGATACCAATACTTGAAACCATTCAACTGCAAACAAGTGAGCTTTGACTCGTTTAAAAATGTTACCTACAAACTATTCGTTTACAAATCATTTATATATACATATATATATATACATATATATATATATATATATATTAAAAACAAAAAATATATTTTGCTCAACAGTTTTATTTTGTATTAAAAAGCCGTGCATTGGGCAGTTTCTTTGGATATGCAGAGTAATTATTTATTTGATATATATATCATCATGTCGTGCCACCAGCATGGATCTCCCTGACCCTCTCTCGCTACTCGTCTCTATCGTCCATAGTTCCCGGTAGGTCATCAAGTCTACATCCTGTATCGGCACAGAGCTGTTGTATATAGGTTCTTGCTGGTCGTCCTACCTTTGCTCGTTCATTTGAAGGGGTCCACTGGAGTACATCGCTTATGAGGTCGTCCTTACTTCTCCAGTAGTGTCCCGCATGTCTGGTTCGTCAAACTTGGTTAGTTTTCCTGATAGGTGGTAGGTGGCCGTACAGCAGCTGCTTTGTGGAGTGCTGCCTCCAGGATTTGTTTAATATTGCTCGCAGCATTCTTGTGTAATTACCGTAATGTTTAGTTAGCGTCCATGTGGTGCATCCATATAGCAGTATCGACACGACCGCTGCTTGGAAAAAAACTGTGTTTTATTTTATCGGACAGGTCTGACTTCCATTTGACCGATATCCTATCGTAACTGTCCATTACTTTGCTAGTCCCGTGTTGATGAGTATCTCGGTAAATAAGACACAGCTTCCTAGGTAGGTGAACTTGTCTACTGGTTTCAGAGAACTACCCTTTAGTGTGGAGATGTCGCCTCTTTGATTAAAGCACATGTATTCCATCTTGTTTGCGTTGACATAGAGGCCTATACCAGCAGCTGTTCATTCCAGTCTATGTAGCAGAGACTCGGCTTGGGTGGGTGTATTTGCCAGAAGCGCAATATCACCGGCTTTATCGGCGTCCGAAATTGTTTATGCGGGGTATCTTCTGCTTTTTTTCCTTTACCAGCTTGAAACAGTTATCTTTCATTTTATCAATAGACATTATTTGCACGTTGTCTAGGCAAATTGGACTAATGTGTCTCCTTTGCAGCACACCTGCTACAATGTCGAAGTAGTCCGTGTCACCATCCGGGTAGCGGACTTGTTTTTATAGAGCATCATTATAACTGCGACGGTTTCTTTGGGTAGGCCATAGGCGAGTAGTATTTGCTCCATTTTCCCTCACTGCATGGAGTAAAAGGTCTTGGAGAAGTCGACAAATAATATTGTTGCCTTTAGGTTTTTTTGCACGTACACCTTCTAGAATTTGATGAATAGTCAAAATTTGTGATTTCCCGGATCGATATCTCCGAAAGTCATTTTTGTTCTTCCAAAGTATCTTTTCAATTTTTAGTTCTTTGCGATTGCGAAGTAGAGCATTGTAGATCTTCACCGATATGGATGTAAGGGTTATACCTCGGTAGTTCTTGGCTACTCCAAAGTCACCCTTCCTAGGGAAAGGGAGGATGCATCCCTTTGTCCATCCATCTATTGTGTTCTGGTTATATACGGCATTACAGTGTCGGAACAATATGTCATCGAATTCCCTTGTCTTCCATACTTCTGGGAGTATTTCATCAAGCCCTCCTGCCTTTCTATTTTTGATTTTTCTTTGTACTGAGTCGAGTTCTTCATGCGTAAACTATCCTAGTTTGATGTCTTATTGATTACAAATAATTTTCGTGATTGGTTCATGCGTAACTTTTGGATGTTTTCCGAGTAAATTCTCGAAATGTTGTTTCCATAGGTGTATTTGTTCTTCTTGACTGGTAGCTTTCAGTTTAGCTTTCGCGGTGCTCTTCCTTCTGCTCACTTTGTTTACCGTTTACCATGCTTTCCTAGATTGTCTATCTTCAACTGGGTCTCTAATATTATTGATCTGATCTTGTATGTATTCTATTTGTTTTCTTAGGTATATATTAGCTAATTCATTTTGTGCCTTCTTGAGTTTCAGGGCATTGATATTAGTTGGGTTATTGCTTTTGGAAGCGGTTTTCACGTCTGCACACTTTTTTCTAATGGCTAATGTCTCCATTTAAGTCTTTGTTTAGTTGGTATGCATTCTGCTGCCGCTTCTAAGTGGGCATTGAAATCCTACTATTCGTCATTCATAGTAGATGTTTCTGATATGCCTTGTAGTCCATCGAATTTGTTCCTTGGTGTTAACATATATTAATCTCTAATATCTCTATTGTTAAGCAGAGATTAATCATAGTGCACAGTGGTTGTTGTTCGGGCTGCATTCCGTCGTAGACTTAGTCGTATCTTTGCTGTTACAATTAGGTGATCGGAGGAGACACCCTCAAAAGAGAAATATGCCTCGCAATGCAATGCGATATTATTCCATTTCTTATTAATGAAGTCATAGTTTTTCTGTACTTTAGAATTATTTGCGTAGGTATAGGTTCATAGTTTTCCCTCCCTTTTTCTGAAATTTTGTATTGAGGCATTTTAATCTATTTTCTGGCATGAAATCTGTTAGATGTTCCCTATTTCTGTTTGATGAGTTGTGTAAGCTGAATTTGTAGGTTACGTTTTTATCGATTTGGGCATTCACGTCTCCACCGATGACTAGAACGTTGTGTTTCAGGATGCTACGAACAAGGGAGGATAGCTCGTTACAGAAGGCGACAAGGCAAGTTTCTTCAGTAAAATTCGTAGGTCTGTAGCAGATGATTGTTGCGCTGGGGTTGCCATTAAAAGAGCCATCATCACCCTCGGTTGTATTTTCTCGATTCTATCGTGGCATTAACAGAGTTTTCCCATGATAATGCAGAGATTAACGTCTATCCATTGACGGTATCGTTAAATTTAATATCTTCGCTATGAATATATCTGTGTTCTTGTATGCATATTATGTCTATGTTATGATCTATCGCCGAAGCTATCAGCTTGGTTACTTGGCCTATTCTGTTGAAAGTTTTAACGTTGAATGTCGCTATTTGTATTATGCATTTGCATTTTAGTAACTTTTGTTTAAGCTCTGTAGCCGATTTTTCGAACACTGGGGCCAGGACTCCAACCTCAAAAGGACGCGGCCCTTTTTACTCGTACGAAGAGCGATGCCGTTTGGACAAGTGGGAGTCATTGTAGTCTTTCGATGACTGTGTTTTTATTCTCATCTATAGAAGCCACCTTTATAGATGAGCAGCAGTTGTTCCCCGATCGAACTATTTGATCCTGGCCGTTGAACTTTAGTATTCGTAGGCCCAGGACCTGGTTAGGCATAGCGTTGTACCATCATAGGGGTTGTCCGCTCGCCTTTACGTCCACCATTCTGCTTCCCATGGCTTTCGAGAAAAAAAATTCCTTCCCGTAGAGGCCTCTGTGCAGCACTTTAGTAAGTATCAAGTAAGAATAAAGTAAGAAGTATATTAAATGAGTAAATAAACAAAAGTATTACTTAGTAGGATAAGGTTGTCCTTTTTATTTTCAAGTACAGCATCATACTTACAGGCTGGTTGGTTGTTTGGTTGGTTTGGTTTTATGGCATATCAACAACCCCTATTTAATACCTAAACCTGTTTATACATATATTAAATATATATTAAATATATATGATTTGTAAACAAAAGTTTATAGGTAGCATTTTTAAAATACCCAAAGATCATTTATTTGAACGCTTTTAAATGGTTTCTTGCCCCGTCGGTTGGGGGCTGTAGAATACACCGAATGTACTTCTGCAGAGGTGTAAGACCTCCCCACCCCAACAAGTGTCCTGTAAATGACACTAAAAATTCTGATGGTGAGGTTCCAGTGATGCTGGAGCTTTGGAGAATACGGAGAACCTATTTATTGCCATCGCTCCCCGGTCCACCCTGACCCGGAATGGTAGCACCTGCTAGGGCCCTATCTATGAGTTAAATAGAACTAAACTGGGCACTTACGAAAAACCAAATTGTTTGAAATAGAACTGATTTGACTAAGCTGAATAGCTTGAAATAGAAATGTTTTTGACAGTTAAACTGTGTAATTACATATAACCTGCGTACTTATGCTAAACTGAATTGTTTGAAATGGAACTGTTTTTGACATTGAAAATGTACTTACGCTAAACTGAATTGTTTAATATAGAACTGTTTTGACATTAAACTGTGTGTAGACAAAATCTATTCTTATACTAAACTGAATTGGTTGAAATAGAACTGTTTTAAGAAACAGAATGAATTGAAATAGAAATGTTTTCACAATTAAACTGCATACTTATGCTAAACTGAATTTTTTGAAATAGAACTGATTATTTGTATAAAAATGGATTTGGCATTAAATAACCTGCAAAGGTTGATATGGCATAAAACCCAACCAAACAAAAAATTTAAATGGTTTCAAGTATTCCTACCTAACACGAAAAATTATATTCAATATCAATCATGATGTTATTATTTGCATAACATCTTCATATTTCTTGAACTCTTTCTTTGACCAACAGTCAAACTTTAAAAATGATTTCCAAGGTTATATCATTTCTATACCCTGATAAACAAGTGATACCTGAAGAAGGATGGAAGACACGACGGCCGAAACGAAATAAAGTTGAAGACAACAGTTCGAAAAATAACATACAAAATGAATAGTTCTATTTAGAAATAATGATTTGTTGGCACTCATTAACATGGTTTTAGATATTTCTATCTAACAATAATAGTTTTATTTGCACACAGTTGAATAATTTCAAGCATCGTTATATATCACGAACAATTCAATTTAGGCATAGAGTTAAAGAGTTTAAAGTATTGCTAATCAACACTAATAATTCTATTCAACATTTCTCCTTTGCTTGCATACATCAAACTGTTCCAAATATTCCTGGGGTATCCTCGTGGTGTAATGGTTAAAGCGATGGACTGCGGAATCGTAGTACGCGAGTTCGTACTCCAGTCGCGCTATTATGTTCACTTTCGGGCAAATACCCTTGGGAAAGGTATGAACACCCCTTATCCTCCCAGCTATGGGTTAAATAGGACCTCTGCTGTTCTTCTAGGAGAATGGCTTTGGAATTAAATAACCTAAAAAGAGTTGATATGCCATTAAACAAAGAAACCAAACCAAGTATTCCTATGTTTAACAAACAAATAAATTAAACATGTCCTGTGTTTGCATACCGTTTAAATGTCAAACAGTTCTACTTGACCCATTGATAGGAACCTATTTGGTGCAACCATTTCAGAGTGGACCTGGGGGCAACGGCAATGAAGGGTAGTCCAGATTCACAGCTCCGGGGCTGAAACCCCATTATCAGATGGCTCATTGTCATATCAGGACGATCGTTGGATGAGGTTTTACCTCTCAGCAAGGATGCAGTCAGCGTATTTTACAGCCACAGCTTATTGGGCTCTTGTATATGACTGTCAATTTCATTTACGTTTGCTGATTTATCGAATCGTATTCTACTTCCGTTTTTGCCATAGGTGGACCGACTGCCACAGAATAGAAAAATAAACTTGCTAGTCTGGAAATTTTATTATACTGAAATATCCATTACCCATAAAATTGGGAAAGGGTAATCGTAGCCTAAAACCATGGTCTCAAACACGCAAGCTATTTTTATGGCACGCGGAAAAAACTATGAACCAGCCTATTTGACTGGGGCTGTAGAATACACCGACTGCATCTCTACCGAAAGATGTGACTATTTACATCAACGAGTAACCTAGGTATGACATTAACGATCTGATGGACATTCAGGACATTTGTTGATGGTGGGTGGGTGGGGGGTCTTACTCCTTTTTAGAAATGCAGTCAGCGTATTCTACAGCATAATCCTCCACCAAGTGTTCTAGATATGTCACTATACAAACTGATTTAGAGGCTCCAGTAATGCTGGAGCTTTGGGGAATTCGGTGTACCTCTTCACTCTGGCCCAGAGTGGTAACACCTGATATGGTCCTATTGATAGGTCGATTAGAACTACTCTGTAATCACGCTAAAATGAATTGATTTAAATTAACTGTTTTTACATTTAATTGTGTTAAACAAAAATTTATACTTATACTAAACTGAATTGTTTGAAATAGAATTGTTTTTGATATTAAAACGGTGTACTTATGCTAAACTGAATTGTTTTAAATAGAACTGTTTTGACATATCAGCGAGGTTTAGAATAGGCTGAATGTATCCCCTGCACATGGGTAAGACCCCCTAAAAAACCTAGCTTTTTCCTGAGTATAACCCTATACTGCATTTGATGTTGTAGCTCCTGTTTTGGAGTTCTTAAAGTGACGAGCACCTATTTTATTCCCATTACTCCCAGGTCCACTTTGATCTTGTGTGATAGAATCTGTTAGGGTTCCATCTATGGGTTGGATTTATTTAAAAAGTAGTAGTATTAATTAATAACCGTGCAAAGAAAAGCCTCTAAAGAAACAACTATAGAAAATGTATCTGTGAATATGGTACACAAACCTCTTGGCATAAAATAACACGCGATGTGCTGACATGCCGTTACAAATTGATCAATCAATCATTTGGGCTAGGCACTATTTCACTATACACTATCAGCCCGATCTTTTCGGCTTCGGGTTTTTGCTGTACACTTAAGCTAAATATTTTGAGCTGAAAGCTATTTTGCTGTACCCTATAAGCCCAATAATGTGAGCTTAGGTTATTTTGCGGTACACTATATAGCTCAATATTTGGAGCAGAGAGTTATTTTGCTGTACACTATAAGCCGAATATTTTGAGCTAAGTGCTATTTGGCAATATTCTAATAGTACAATATTTTGGATTAAGTGCAATTTTGTTGTATATTATCAGCCCAATATTTGGAGCTCAGTACTATTTTGCTGTACACTATAGCCCAATATTTTGGGCTTAGTGCTATTTTGCAAATCATCTTTAACCAAAGATGCGCCCTTATCGTAACGGATATCCTCATAGGTAATGGAATCGACGATCTGAGTTCAAATCCTAGACGTGGTTGTTTGCATTTCAATTCACACTTTCAGAAAGACATGAATCCATTTCCATCCTTCTATGAGCATATACTAGAACATACTGGGTTCTTTCGATTAGGTTCGGTCACCTGTCCAGGTGAAGAAAAACTCTAAATTAAAACCAGCAGTACTCTGCTTCCAAACTGATCTTGTGCCACATCTTCTCCGAGGCGGAAGGGTTGGGTATATATATATATATATATATATATATAACATGATATTTCGTAATGGGCTCTAGTCTTTTATTCTCGACAAGCCCACTATTTTTAACTGGGCATTTTTTTTTCCTTTAGCCAGCTATTTTGGGCTGAGTGTAATCATTGCAATCCTATCATATCGATCATCTACAAGCTTTTTTAAAGCTCGGCTATGCTAAAATTTATTTCCTGTATATGACAAACAAAGTTTTCCCAATTATTAAGGTGTGTGCCGGAAGCTAGGTGTTAGCGTTCACTTCCGATTTAATGAAAGTTAGGATGAAAATCTAGACGTAATCACGATTATGACGAAATAGGAAAAGCAAACAACTAACCAACCAACAAACGAACCAGAGAGTAAGTTTTCACGAAACATTTCTCAATCGATAAAGTTTGAATTTTGATACTTGAAAAAGTCAACATGATCTCGCAGATACTTGGCCAAATGGGAAAATGTCACTATGACCTACGAACCCAGAGTTCATCTAACTTTCTCGACAAAGACAAGCGAGTATAAAATAAACTGGACATTGAATTCTTAGCCACAAGATAATGCCAGGAAATAGGTGTTGTATAGATGACACATATTCAAATGACACGTAGACTTTAGACATGGTTAAGGAGGACTGGGTTCAATCCCAGGTTGAGTCATACCAAAGACTTTAAAAATGGTGCTTGATACCTCTTTGTTTAACACTCAGCAATATAGGGTACGTATCAAGGGTAAAGTGGAGCAATCCAGTGAAAGGAGTAGCGCCCTCCCCTACACCTCGGTGTAGTAGTTATTAAAAAGGGAACTTTCTAAATGACCTCGACAACGGTCGCCAAATTACAACTTTATATATATATATATAATCTAAAACAGATGAATGTCTACTTATCGTCTCATAACAGTTTCATTATTACGAGATTCAAGGGTTTTTTTTTTACTAAAAACGGAACAATTCTCAGATGAGATATCATATATACGAGGATCATTAAATAAGTTTCCAGACTTTTTTCGAATGGGAACTTTTATTGATAGTACACACATGAAACTCTAGTCCCCTTCAAAGTAATCTCTTCCTGCTGCGATGCACTTGTTGTATCGTTCCAAAAACTTCTGGAAGGCCCCATGGAGGTTCTCTTGTGTGAGCGTGTCAAAGACCTTCGTCACAGCCTCTTTCATCTCCTCAATTGTCTCATATCGACAGGCCTCTGGGCTTAGGGAATAACCAAAAATCACAGGGAGCAATGTCTGGATTATAGGGAGGGTGTGGAAGTGTCTAGATGCCTACCTTGGTCAAATAGTCTGTGACAAGGATGGAGTTGTGGACTGGAGCATTGTCCTGGTGGAAATGCCACTGACCCGATTTGAAGAGTGCTGGCCTCTTCGGACCGGATCTCTTCATCATAGTATACCCTAACCCTAACACTTTGTCAAATCTGGTGTTCTGATTCCTTATTCCTCCCACACCTCTCATCATCCCTCACATACTCCCTGCCTTCCTTGAATCTCTTATGCCACTCAAAAACTGATGCTCGATTCATGCAAGATGGTCGAAAAGCAGTCTGAAGCATTACATACGTTTCTGTGGTATTTTGTCCAAGGTTAAAACACAGTTTTATTGCATATCGTTCTTCAAAAATCTCCTCACCTCCCAATTGCTTTTTTGAAATTCACCAGCTGTGAGAATCTGGCTTTAGTAGGGTGTATTCCAATTGCTGCTGTAGCTGTTCCTTTTAACACAAAATCATAAAAATTGGTCAGTCATCTCATAAGATGTATAGCAATAACATACTGAATATTCAAGAGTCTATGACAATTTCAAATGCCTGCACAAAAAAGTCTGGAAATTTATTGAATTCACAACGTACATTTATAATGACAGTTTAACAAGGTTTGTGTTTTTTTCTAATTACATTATATATTTATATACATTGTGACAATACCCCTCGGCTAGCTGACCCCTAAATCTCAGCTTCCCTAAAACAAACTACTCATGGGCAGTAATTCATCAAGTGGTTTCCGACCAGGGGCATTACACATTTCTTTACGGACATACAAAACACAACTGAGCGGGTGGAAGAAAGGAACAAACGAACAAACACGGGCTTGGGTTGGCTCCAAGTGCAAGAAGGGGGAAGTTTTTGCGACACGTTTGAGCAGCTCTGCGTGTATTTTTGCAGGCTATCGCGGGCGAATATTTGCGTGAAACTTCCACAAAGCTACTAGTAATGCTGACTCATCTCTTGACGGTCTTCTCTGCCCTGTTTCCATCTTCTCACGGACTCTTTCTGCCGATTTTATCCTTCTCTGGACAGCTATCTCAAGCCGACTGTTCGCTACTGCCCTCCTTTGTCAACTGACTCTCTCTGTCTTCTCTGGAACCTTCCTTCCCTCCTCCACTTCCGGTCTTGCGCTCTGGCCCTTTGTGTGGCTTTCGCGCCAAAACAGACAAAGAGATCCTCTGAGTGGCACCAACATAAACGGAAACAAAAGGCTACCCATCGTGTCATACATTTATGTATATACAGGTGTTGGAAAATAATGGAAACTTCTAGAACTTTACTATTATAATTTAGAACCTCCCATAATACCACCAAACGTTTGCTATTTTTTATATTTTTTTGATTTGTTATTAATTTTTCTTGTCTTGCATGACTAAAATTGTTGTTTTTTTAACAGATATTATCAGAAAAAAAATAATCAAAATTTATTTTAAAAAACCCAGATATATCAGACTTTAAAAGACGTCAAATTGTTTTTGCTCGTATGACAGACGCCATTGAAATAAAAACCGATGAATTATTTGTTGTAGCAAGGACTACTGTCTCAAAAGTATTGGTAACATTTGAGAAGCGATAAACCTCCTCACTAAAGAAACACTCTGGAAGAAATCGAATGCTGTCTTGTCGGGAACGCCGGACTCTTACGTGGATTGTTAGGAAGGATCACAAGAATACAGCTCCGAAAATTTCAGCTGAGCTTAACGACCATCTCGAGAACCCAATTTCCTCAAAAACTCTGAAAAGGGAGCTGCACAAAGCCGGATTTCGCGAGAGGGCTGCAATCAGAAAATCATATTAAAATAAATTTGCTTGAAATTCCCAGGTGTTTTCATACTGCTCAACCAACTGTCGACATACGTCAGCTCGGGAATTATAATGCATTATGTAGTAGCTTTCGTTTGTTTAGATTTTGCCTTACCGGATACCAGAGTGCTCAATTGATTCAAAGAGCTTTGCATTACGCGAGTGGCAGCCGTTAATTCCTTCGCCAGATAAGTAAAATACATTGAACTGGATATATATATATATATATATCGATCGGTAGATATAAGAGGTGACTGAAAGAAACAGAGTGGCAGATAGATTGAGATTGTTAAGAATAAAGAGAGAGAGATATAAAAAGACTAAGATAGATTGAGATAGATAACAAATTAATGTAATGAAATATTTAAGGACAAAGGGGGATAGGTATGAACAAATCAAGATAGATAGATATCAACAGAGAGAGAGAGAGGGAGGGAAAGAGAGATAGAGAGAGGGAAAGAGAAATAGAGAGAGGGAGGGAGAGAGAGAGAGGGAGGGGGAAAGAGAGAGAGGGGAAAGAGAGAGAGAGGGGGAAAGAGAGAGAGAGAGAGAGGGAGAGAGACAGACAGACAGAGGGAGGGAGGGAGGGAGGGAGAGATAAACGTACATAGATAGTTACGAGAGTTGTTCAAGAACTTCTAAGCCTCACCCAGAAAAGGTTGACAGCTCGACAGTTTTTCACGCTAGTCTTGTAAAGACACCCCGAAATCAATCCACTTACGGATTATAATCTCGTCACAAAGAAAAAAAACACTCCTTCTGAGCATATATGACCTCAACCCTGCTTTGAAACTGGTGAACACGCAGGTGGTATTTGAGTTGAGAAAGTAGGAAAAAGTCAGGTGAATCATCGGGATGAGGTAGCAATTCAGTGTAAGAGTGTCTTGCTTCAGCAACTCCAACCTAAGCAGTGTGAACGGGCGCGTTATCCTGGAGCAAGAGAACTCTTGTTTTCAATTTTTTTTTCAAGTTTTGACTTGATTGATTCCTTAAGTTGTCTTAATTCTGATTTATTGTATTATCCGTAAATAATTTTTCCATTTCCAGTTTGTCTATCATAATTACGCCTTCAGAGTCCAAAAGATACTTTTAAAAAAGCAAACAAAAAGAAACAGAAGTCATCACTTTGCCCATAGACACTGCTGGCTTGAACCTCTTTCGAGGTGGAAAACCAGTGTTTCAATAGTTTGCTTTAAATCTTAGATTCAGGTTCGAAGTGGTGTACCCAGCTCTCATCTTGAGTTCGTAATCTGAGCTGGAAATTCTTAGAATTAGCCTGGAAGCGAGTTTGAAGTGTTTTGGAAATATCAATCCTTTTCTTCTACCATTCCTAGAACGAATCTTGCAAACAGCTTGGTCATCTCCAAGATCTCAGTTAAAACATTGTGAACCAAAGCTGAACTAATGCTGCTGGACAATAAAGACGTTTGTCATCCAAAAGTATACGGTGATGGGCATCAACTTGTTCATCAGTGGTTGAGGTTTTGAAGCGACCTGACCAAGGGTCATCTTCTGTGTTGCCACGGTCCCGTTTGAATTCTGCAGCTCACTTATTCACAGTTGCATAAGAAAGGGAGGACATCGCTGATTTTCTTGAGTATCATAACTTTCTTTCGTAGATTCTTTATGACTGCTAGGGTCTCTGTTTTGTTTATTTTTAGATTTGTCACACGCCTCTCCTCTTTGTATAGACCTCACTTGTGCAGAAATTAAGTCACAAATCTGAATAAGTTTTTGAAGTTTTATAAGAAGTGGTTGTGTGCTGCTACAAGAAAAATGTTCAGCTCTGCTCTTCTTTCTGGGTGAGGCATAGAACTTTTTAAACGACCCTCATAGATATCAGCAGAGAGAGAGAGAGAGAGAGTGAGAGAGAGAGAGGGGGGAGAACGAAAGAGAGAGAGAGAGATTAGAGAAAGAGGTGGATATGAATAGATAGATATCAACTAAGAGTGAGAAAGAGAGAACGATTTGAACATACATTCATACATACATAACAATAAAGTAGATAGATAGAAATCAACTGTGACTGAGAGAGAGAGAGAGAGAGTGATGAACAGATAGATATCAAAAGACTGAGAGAAAGAGAGAGAGAGAGAAGGAGAAGGAGGGAGAGAGAGAAGTGGGGAGTGAACATGGATAGATAGATGTAAACAGAGAGATAGATAGGGAGAGCGATTTTAATATACATACATATATACATACTGAGAATAAGGTAGATAGATAGAAATCAAGAGAGAGAGAGAGAGATAATGAAAATAATAAGGAGAGAGAAATATGGATAGATAGATATCAACAGACTGACAGAGAGAGAGAGACAGGGAGAGAGAGAGAGAGAGAAGGAGGGAGATGAAGAGACTAAGATAGAGAGATAGATAGATATCAACAGATTGACTGAGAGAGAGAGAGAGAGAGAGATAACGAACAAACGAGAGAGATGAAGAGACTAAAGATGAAGATAGATAGATAGATAGATAGATAGATAGATATCAACAGATTGACTGAGAAAGAGAGAGAGAGAGAGAGAGAGAGAGAGAAAACGAACGAACGAGAGAGATGACGAGACGAAAGACGAAGATAGATAGATAGATACTGTTTTGAAAATATAGATGGATATACAGTAGCGTCCAAAACTAAGGGACAAAATTTTAAAACCTAATATTTGTTTGAAATAACAACTGTGAAAAGTTGAAATTTTGACAACTGGTAGTCGTTATCATCCATAATAACATACTAAAATTTGAATCATTTGCAAAGGATAGAAAAAGAATTATAACAATTATTTATTTATTTTCAAATTTGGAACATCCAAAAGTAAGGGACCAAATTGAGAAAAACAATGTAAACAATAAGAATACATGTACAATCAATATTTAGTAAATGAGCCCTTTCTCTCAATGACAGCTGCACATCTTCGACTACAAGAACGAATCAGTTCTTGACAATCCTCGATACTAATTTTAGACCATTCTTCTTGAAGCTTCAGCTACAAATCCTCCGTGTTAGTGGGATTTCTTTCCATAACTTTCTCCCCTAAGGTCTTCCAAAGATTTTCTATTGGATTTAAGTCAGCACTTTGCGGTGGCCAATCCATAATTTCGAAATCTTGCTCTCTAAGGTAACTCATTACCACCTTTGCCTTGTGACATGGGGCATTATCTTGCATAAAGGTAGCCCTATCGAAACCTTAATTCTGTATGATTGGCACAACATGATCTTGAACAATGTTTTTATAGGTCTGCGCGTTTACACGAGTTTGTAACCGGACAAGAGGCGTTGTGCTTGGCTAGAAAACATTCCAAATACCATGACGCTTCCGCCCCCAAACATGACAGTTTTCTTAGTACACTTTGCACTTAATCTTTCACTAATACGTCTCTTTACATTGTTTTTCCCATCATATCCAAATAAATTAAACTTGCTTTCATCACTGAAAAATACTTTTGCCCAATTTTCATATGTCCAAATTACATACCTGTTTGCAAACTCTAATCTCTTCTTATTCTTCGAACTAACAAGTAGTTTCTTCCTTGGGGTTCGATTAAACAGCCCTATTTCTTGCAGTCGTCTAGAAACAGTCTGTCTTGACACATTAACACATGAGGTACTATTCATAACCCTTTTAATTTCTGTGCAAGACTTAAAACGGTCCTTTAATGACATACGCTGCATTATTCGATCTTCTCTTGCCGAGGTTTTGCGGGGTCTGCTGATTTTAAAAGCACTAACTATTTTACCAGTATCATTGTAGGAGTTAACAACCCTGCCTACAACACTCTTGGAACGTTTCACTTTCTCTGAAATCTCTCTAATGGTGTGCTTTTCCTTGTATAGCTTCACACTAGCTTGTCTCACAGAGTAATCAAGTTTTTGGCGTTTCGCCATGGTGCCAGCTGATGCAACGTTTACAAATGAGGAAGTAAGACTTATTCTTTAGAGGAAATCAAAAAATTTGAATATAGCATACTGTATAGATTATTTTTCTCAATTTTGTCCCTTACTTTTGGACGATCCTATTTTGAAAATAGATAGATAATTGTTATAATTCTTTTTCAATGCTTTGCAAATAATTCAAATTTTTGTATGTTATTATTGACAATAACGACTACCAGTTGTCAAAATTTCAGCTTTTCACAGTTGTTATTTCTAACAAATATTAGGTTTTAAAATTTTGTCCCTTAGTTTTGGACACTATTGTAGATCAATTGACGGAAATCATTACTGCCAGAGAAAATACAAGAAATTAACTAAAAACGTGGCGAATATTTGGAAACGATTCGTTCAAACTAAAACGAAAGAAACACATTTACATCAAAATGTAAAAAAAGCAAAATGATAGGAAAAAAAAAAAGGAATAAAAGAGGAAAGGAGCTTATAAAGGAAGGAAGAAATTTGAAAGAAAGAAAGCCTTAGAAAGATTTGCCGGTAGAAAACTGTTATGACGAAATATAAGGAAAATAAACGCCTGATTGTTTGGGATCGAAAATCTATATTTTTCGATCCAATGAAACAATTCAGAATCAGATAGATGAGATCAAAATGTCAGTCAAGTCATTTACCTGAACCTCTTGTTCATCAAAAGATTTCTCCCGAAATATTCTCCAGCGCGAGTCACCATATTACTGTGACGGCATTTTGATTGTTTGCAGACGTCATTTTTTTTTTATCATTGTCGATAGCGGTTTAGGGCAGCAAAGGCTATCAGTAGAAGATTAAATCGAAAAGAAAATCAATATCTTCCTTTTAACTGCTCCTCGGAAATGGGTAGGGATCAAATAGTGATTAAATCAAGTCTAGGCTGTAGACTTTGTTTAGTTGTGGCACAAGAGGTAGGAGCACACTTTAGAATCGAACTCACCAACAATGTTCAATAAATTTACCTTACAAACTATATTACCGTGTAAGATACTCAAGTTTTTACTGTCGTTGCAGATGAAGAATAGTTGGTTTGCGTTGGTTTCTTTGTTTAATGGCATATCAAACTGCATGGGTTTTTAATGCCAAAGTCATCTCGGAAGAAGAACAGTTTAGTTTGGTTTTATGGCTTATCAGCCTTTGTAGGTTATTAAATGCCAAATCCATTTTATACAAGCGTACAGTTTTATTTCAAACAATTAAATTTAGCATAAATACACAATTTAATTGTCAAAAACATTTCTATTTCAAGCAATTCAGTTTCGTCAAAAAGTTCTAATTTAAACAATTCAGTTTAGTATAAGTAGAGTTTTTATTTACAAACAGTTAGATATCAAAACAGTTCTATTTCAAACAATTCAGTTTAGCGTAAGTACAGTTTCAAAGTCAAAAACAGTCCTTTTTCAAGCAATGCAATTTAGCATATAAAAGCAGTTAAGTTTTAAACAATTCAGTTTAGAGTAAGTACGTAGTTTAAAGGTCAAAAACGTTCTATTTCAAGCAATTCAGTTTAGCATAAGTACACAGTTTAGTTCCATTTATATAAGTATAGTTTTTGTCTACACAGTTAAATGCCAAAACAGTTCTAATTCAAACAATTCAGTTCAGCCTAAGTACAGTTTCAATGTCAAAACAGTCCATTTTCAAATAATTCAATTTAGCTTTAGAACACAGTTTAGTTCTATTTGACCCTTAGATTGAACCTAACCAGGTGCTATCAAACCGGGCCTGAGTAGACCTGGGAGCGATTGCAATGAAGGAGTAATCCGCATTCCCCAAAGCTCCAGGATTACTGGAACCTAGCCATCAGATTTATTTACCTAAGAAGAACTGTAGTGGTACGATATAATTCATAGGTGGGGAGTAATGAGAGTTCTAACCTTTTCAAGGGTCCTAGCCACAAAGTGTACGTAGTAGCCAAACTTACTTACTATGATGTTACAGTCCAGCACTCCCCCGCCTCCAGACAAAGTAGAAAAGGAACGAAAAGTAGGAAGGCAGAGACAGACAGACAGACAGAGACAAAGAGAGAGAGAGAGAGAGAGAGAGAGAGAGAGAATGAAAGGAAAAAAAAAACAAAAAAAAAAGAATGAATTTTGGAAAGAAAAATAAACATAAAAATAGTGAAATAATATAAAGAATGTTAGAATGAATACAAAATGAAAAAGAGGTACGAAAAAGAAATTTAATGTAGAACAAAAGAGAGAGAGAGAGAGAGAGGCAAAGAAAAAATGTATTATAATCTACAATATAAAGAATAGTATGAAGAAAGAAAGAATAGAGATATTAAAAATATTAAATATTTAAAAAAAAATAACTATTGAAGAAAGAGAAATAAACAAAAGAAGAAGAGCTTAATAAGATAATGTATGTGACGAACAAAGGAAAGAAAGGAATAAAAGATAGAAAAGAAAAAGAAAGGGCGAACAATCCAAGTTTTGAGAGAAACTAAACGAAAGAAAGCTAAGTGAAATAAGATAAAAGTCAAAGGAAAACAAAAGAAAGAAAAAAAGACGAGAAAGTAAAACATTGAAATTTTGAAATTTTGAAAGAAAGAAAGAAAGAAAGAAAGAAAGAAAGAATATAATTTTGTAAAAAAAAAAAAGAAAATTAAATCAAATTAAAATATCGGAAAAGTAAAGAAAGAAAGAAAGAAAGAAAAAAAGAATATAATTTTGTAAAAAAAAAAAAAAAAAGATTAAATCAAAATAAAAATATCGAAAAAGTAAAGAAAGAAAGAAAGAAAGAAAGAAAGAAAGAAAGAAAGAATATAATTTTGTAAAAAAAAAAAGAAAATTAAATCAAATTAAAATATCGGAAAAGGAAAGAAAGAAAGAAAGAAAGAAAGAAAGAAAGAAAGAAAGAAAGAATATAATTTTGTAAAAAAAAAAAAGAAAATTAAATCAAATTAAAATATCGGAAAAGTAAAGAAAGAAAGAAAGAAAGAAAAAAAGAATATAATTTTGTAAAAAAAAAAAAAAGAAAAGATTAAATCAAAATAAAAATATCGAAAAAGTAAAGAAAGAAAGAAAGAAAGAAAGAAAGAAAGAAAGAAAGAATATAATTTTGTAAAAAAAAAAGAAAATTAAATCAAATTAAAATATTGGAAAAGTAAAGAAAGAAAGAAAGAAAGAAAGAAAGAAAGAAAGAAAGAATATAATTTTGTGAAAAAAAAAAAAAGAAAATTAAATCAAATTAAAATATCGGAAAAGTAAAGAAAGAAAGAAAGAAAGAAAGAAAGAAAGAAAGAAAGAAAGAAAGAAAGAAAGAATATAATTTTGTAAAAAAAAAAAAAAAAAAGATTAAATCAAAATAAAAATATCGAAAAAGTAAAGAAAGAAAGAAAGAAAGAAAAGCTAAACAAGAAAGAAAGAAAAGTGAAACATTTCAATAGAGAAAGAATTAAGGGAGCAAGGAAAAGGGTAAGATTAATTAAAACGTTTAAATGTTTTGAAGAAAGATAGAAAAAAAGAAAAAAGAAAGAAGCCTAACTCAACATATATTTCAGTTGGTACTTGCCTTCTTTATTTAACAATCATTATAAGTCTTTATCACAATTTACAAAGCACATCTTATTAAAAAGAAAAAAAAAGATAATTCGATTTAAAATACGACCGTAGTTCAAAATCAAATCTGAGGCTGTATTCACCAAGACAAAAATAAACACTCAATGAAACGTTAATTTTCTTCAAAGTACTGAGTGTTTCAATATACATGGGACCCATAACTCTACTAATAATAGGGTTGTGTTCTTTTTTGTTTCAGATTTGAAAATAGTATACTATAACAACTATAAATCCTTGATCACAATGCCTTGGACGGGAGAGAAAATAGTTTGCGTCACTACTTATTTAGAGACGAAATCATTCAAAACTGTCTCAAAATAAATGCAACTCATTAATATGATTATGATTTATTCCTGAGGCAAGAAACTAAAGAAGGTTGCATGTCCTGGAAGCTGATATTATAGCAATTAAAAAACCTCATCGAATCTCTAGCTCAAAGAGTGCATCTTTTACAGGACGTGTTCCAAATGACCGCCATTACGCTTGTCTTTGTAATAAATCATCATATGGCATCTATTTCGGGACACCCTGTACGATGTATGTTCAAAAAGTAATGAGACTGAAGCTGTATTTTGCAAAATATGAATGAACCACGAATAAAAAGTATTTACTAACACCTCCGAACGAGCATAGTGTGACACAAGGTCAATTTTTTGCGGAATTTAACTCATTTGAATTCAGAGTTTTACTTCTCCTAGACTGGTTACCTAACCAAGGTAAAAGAACTCGGTCTGCCCAACTATTTACCCATAGCTGGAGGAAAAATGTTCATGCCTTTCCTAAGAGTATTAGTGTGATGTGAAATGCAAAGAAGCCCGTTCAGGATTTGAACTCGTGTCGTCGTGTCCATTACCTATGACTGATTTCATTGAGTTTCGAATTGGTCGAAGCACTCTTGAAGCTCTTTTGATATGGCATCAAGTTGTTCCTTTGTCAGTTTCTCTTGAAGTGAACTATAAAGTTAGGAAGCTAGAAAACTATATCCGCCGAATATGAAGGGCGCTGTACTTGCGCATATATGTGTTTCACCAAACTTATTTCGTATAAAAAGCTGATCTTGGTATAATGGTTATCATCGTAAGAATTGGACACGGTGACCTAAGTCCAAATCCAGGACGAAGCTATTTGCATTTCACATAGTGCTAATACCTTTGGGAAAGGTATGAATCCATATATTCTACCTCCAACTAAAGCTTAACATGGGCCCCGGATATAACCTGATCCCAATAAGCCTGAGTTAAATCGATAAATGATTGTATTGCCCTGTCCAGAAATTTAAAGCAGAAGGTATTTTAGTGTTCAATAATGAAATCACCAATCCTTCTCGTGCGGAAGGACGTGACACAATTTCAATTCTAAGTCAGAATTTTCCTTCTCCTAGACCAGTTGCCATACCAAAGTTAAAGAGCACTGTCTGTTCTACTATTTACTTACATCTGGATACATAACTTTCCCCAAGGGTATTAGCGCCATGTGAAATGCAAATAGCTTCATACAGGATTTGAACTCGGGTCGCTATGTCCATTTCCTGTGACAATCAGCATTACTCCACGAGCGCCTCCGTTTATGTTCCATTAACTGGACACGCTTGACCAAACATATTTTTGATACACCAAGATGAATTTTGAGAGATAAACACCTATGTGTTCGTAAGTGTTTATGATCAGTAATTATCAGCTGGTTTTCAATCAGGGTTGCCAACCTAAAAAATGAATAAGACACCTGAGTTTCCGGACCGAGCTTGTACATTGAGATGTTCGAACAAAATTCAGAAAGATAATTTGCTGCTTGTATGAAATGGTTCAATGAAAAAAATATCCGTTATTTCTGCAGAAATTTTACAGAAATATAATTCTTACATATACCACCCATATAAAATTAAGTTTCAGTCATTTACCTTGCTTTTTTTTTTTTTTTTTTTTTTGGATGGAGGGAAAATGAGGACTGAACGATTAAATCCAAGTCCCCAAATTAATCTATCTGACATTACCGTAGTTCGACATCTTCATAGTGGTTGGGAGAGGGAAGATTGAAGAAACATGTCTGCTGGGGTAATTGGTTTAGTTTGGTTTCTCTGTTTAATGGCATATCAACCTTTGTGGGTGTTGTGATGCTGACTAAAAAAAGACACGGGAAACACAAAAGGTTTGATAGAAAAACATTTATATTCAAGTAACAGAAACAAGATACAAGTGAACCTGGTTAAACAGTAGTTAGTTGATAAGAAGCTAAGAGTCCAGTGGGGTTACTGTTTGGTGCACTCCCGTCTGACGCTCTCGTTGACGTGTATTTATAGAGCAGGACGACTCCAGTATGTAGGGAGTGCAACAGTTGTTTATTCGATGCCAAAGCTGTGCTCATAGAAGAACTGTTGTGGTACCATTTTTTAATTATTTTCCCTTTAATTTAAAAAAAAGTTTAACGAGAAAAACAGCGTCTATAAAAAGTCAGTTTGTATTGGTAGAGAACGAAAGAAAGGAAAAATTAGGGGATGTAAGAAAAAGAATATCTTCAATTATTTCATTCATATTGGTCGAAACGCGTCGGTGGACTTTAACTACTAAAACTAATAATTTTTTTCTCATCCATTTATAAGTCTTTTTCTTTCCGTATTCTTCTTTTTACAAAATATCTGATTAAACTTCATATCTTACTCATATATATATATAGTTAAGTTAGCCAACCGTACTCGATGGCGATATAAAGGTTCCCTTTTAAATAACTACTACACCGAGGTATAGAGGAGGGCAACACTTCTTTCCCTGAATTGCTTCACTTACCCTTGATCTGTACCTTATGATTCTTAGTGTTAAGCACAGAAGCATCAAGTACCATTTTTTGAATTTTTGGTATGACTCAAGCTGGGATTGACCCTCGGTCTCCAGGACCACTGGTGTACACTCTAAACATTATGACAATCAGCTGATATATAAAATTTTATGGGAAGGGAATGATTCCCATAATTCTCCCTCCAACTATGGATAAATTGTCGGGCAGGCTGTGCTCTTTAACCTTAGTATGACAACTGATCTAGGTTGGTGAAGGAAAACTATGAATATAAGCTTTCTGAACTCCACTTAAAATGACCTTGTGTCACATCATGCTCGTGCGAAAGAGTTGGTAAACGCACACACACACACACACATATATATATATATATATATATATATATATATATATATATATATAAGGTGTGTCTGAAAAGTAACGGAATAGATGTTACAAACAATTCATTTTAATTCCAAACAACATAATACATAGTTTTCCTTTCAAAGTTATCGCTTTGAGTCTAATGCACTTCTCAATAATATTTGACACGTTTCAACGCGCTGCTAGTGTCAGATCAGTATGTATATATAATTGTTTGTATCTGAAAAGTAACGGGAAGTTGTTCTAGTCAGGTGATATTCCTCTCGGCCAAATAGAACTGCCGAGTTCACAGCATACTCAGTCGCGTTAATTTTTATACCTGCCCAAATCTTCCATTCCAAACATTGTCCAGATTACTTGTTTATAATTCGAACAGTCAAGAGACCATCGTCACACACCACCTGCCTTACTTACTCGACATTGAATTCAGTTTTACTTGTTGAAAGTCTCCCGCCCCTGGTGTGATCTTTCACCTCCACGTGACCGCCTTTGACCCTCTTTTGTCTCTCAAAAACACATGTTATCTTTATACACTTGCTGAAGCATTTCACGAAGTTTTTCTTGAAACAGGCCGAAAGTTTTAGTTTCATATGCTCCTCGGTGCAAACAAAAGCATGTGAAAAAATGCTTTGGTTGCTTAAATCTGAAATTAATACCCCCCCCAGATATCTTGATAGATGATAAGACAATCCCCTTATCCCTCTTTCGCCTATAGCTCACTCAGAACACCGTTACTTTTTAGACAGACCTTGTATCTGAGTACATGAATTGTTTTTATTGAGTTATCTTATTCAAGCCCAGAAAATTCTAAATAAAGGTAAAAAAGAAAAAAAAAATGGAAGAGCTATAAATCTTAATGCTATGGCTCTAATAACAAAATACGTGTCAGAAATGTTTGTTGTTTCTTTTCAATGACAATTTAGTGCGAGCCTTATGTGCTTATCAAACACTTGAGAAAAGAAAAGTGCATATGTGTGCCAGATTACGTCTCAATCAATCCAGTAGTTTTGCTGTTTACCCGGATGGTACAGGGAAAGTTGCGAAACAGCTGTGAAAGACCGCCACATGGAAGGATAAGGGTTGGTAGCCAAATTCACAAAGGGACTGCCGTATCTGGCCATCGTCGCTACATCACAAACCAAATGTCTTATGCCCGACGATGAACCAAATATGACAGGTCGGAAAATAACACCGTTAACTGTGTTGACAGTGGTTTAAATCTCGGACAGAGACTGTAAATCGATCGAAGAGAATCATTCTCGGAATAATACCACACGATACTACAGGATTCGCCTGTGGGTCGGCCAAAGCTTCACTTATCTACTAAACTAAGAATTGATTTACCAGACCAATGATGGTTTTACTTTTGGAATCAGGAACATTAGAAATATATAATGCAAATACAATTTTCTAAACTGTGCTGATAATGCGAGGTAAAGCTGGGGAGGAGGGAAACTCGAGTTTAGTGACAATGATGCTTCGACACCAACGCTTTGCACGAGAGTCCTCATTCGAGGAAGGCTTTGTTGGTGACATGATTACTTTTTGGATTGGTAACATATATATTAGGATGGTTTTAGTGATGGGAGGTAAGTGGCCGTACAGCTGTTGTTTGGTGGAATGTTGGTTCTTCAAATTAACTCGTGGCATTCTTGAGCAGTTCCTATCTAACTTTTTCTCTAAACGTTTTGTCAGCATCCAGGTGGTGTATCCATCGAGTGGTTTGGTTTGGTTAAGTTATATGCCATATCAACCATTGTAGGCCATTTAATGACAACTCATTTTCATACAAATATTAGATATATGATTTCTAAACACATTTTGTAGATAACATTTCTATAAAAGCCAACGCTCAATTTTTTTTTTTTTTTGCGTTCAATTAAACGGCAATTACACAAGAAGGCTGCGAGCAATATTGAACAAGTCCTGGCGGCAACACCCCACAAGACACCAACTATACGGCTCCCTGCCTCCCATCACGAAAACTATACAAGTTAGACGAACCAGACATGCAGGACACTGCTGGAGAAGCAGGGACGAGCTCATAAGTGATGTACTCCTATGTAACCCCACATATGGCCGGGCAAAAGCAGGACGACCAGCTCGAACATACATACAGCAGCTATCTGAGGATACGGGATGTAGCCCTGAAGACCTGCCAGAGGCGATGAACGATCGGGAGAAGTGGCGAGAGAGGGTCAGGGATATCCGTGCTAGTTGTACGACATAATGATAATGATGATGAAATGGTTTCACTTAATTTAGAACAATTCAGTTTAGTATAGGAACACATTTTTTGTTACACGCTTTTACGCGATCAAACAGTTTAATTTCAAACAATTCAATTTAGCATGTCAAAGTTAAATGGTTCCAATTATTGCTTTATATCCCTAATATTTCAATTAAACATCATTCATTTGTTTACACACAGTTAAATGTGAAAACAGTTCTATTTCGAACAATTCACTTTAGCACATATTGTAATTGTCAAACAGTTCTATTTGACCCATAGATAGAACCCTATCAAGTGGTATCACTTCGGGATAGAGTGGATCTGGGAGTGATAGCAATGAAGGGGTACTTCATATTTTCCAAATCTCCAAGGCTGCAGCCTCGCCATCAGATTGTTTAGTGTCAATACCAGGATACGCGTTGGGGAGGAAAGTCTTACCCCTCTGTAGAGATGCACTTAGTGTATTTTACAACCCCAGCCGACTGGTCAATGCATCTATAGAGTAATATTGACACAATCGCTGCTTGGAAGAAGTAAGTTGGCCGGTCGTAGTCTAGGGCGATCTGAAGGCTCCCTTTTCATTAGCTATTACACCGAGGAGTTGGGGACGGCGCTACTCCTTTCCCTGGATTGCTTCACTTACCCTTGACCCATACCTTATAATGCCGAGTGTTAAGCAAGGAGTTATCAAGTACCATTTTTTGAGTCTTTGATATGACTCGCCTGGGAATGAACCCCGGTCTCATAGACCATTGGTGAACAGTCTCACCGCTCGGTCAATAGTCCAGTTATTTATATAATGAATCATATCTAGATCTCTATTAACGGAAATCATTTCAGTGCAGTCGGCTGGGGCTATAGAATTTACCGACTGCATATCTACTGAAGGGTAAGATCCCACCCCCAACAAGTATCCTGGACGTGATACTAAACTCTCCGATGGCAAGGGTTAAATCCTGAAGATGTGGGGAATATGGAGTGCTCCTTCATTGCCATTACTCTCAAGTCGACTCTGAACTGGAGTGATAGTACCTGATAGGGTCCCATCTATTGGTCAAATGGAACTGTTTGACCATTTAACCATGTGCAAACAAAATGACTGTTTAATAAAATAACTCTTATATATATATATAAGTAAAGTTGGTGACCGTAGTTGAGGGGCTCTCTTTTCAATAGCTACTACACTGAGGTGTAGGGGAGGGCGCAACTCATTTCATTGGATTGCTCCATTTTACCCTTGATATATACCTTATATTGCTGAGTGTTAAGTATGGAGGTATCAAGTACAATTTTTAAAGTCTTGGGTATGACGCGACCTGGAATTTCACCTCAGTCTCCCGGACCATTGGCGAACACCATTTAACGGCGTAAAAACAAATAACCTCTGGCTAATTTAAAAATGTTTGCGACAAACTTTTTGTTTAAAAATCATATATCTAATATATGCAAAAACAGGATATGGTATTAAATTACCTACTATATGATATGCCATAAAAACTCAAACAAACAACCAAAAATCATTTAAATTGCTACTCAGAGTTTAACCCTATGGTGTAAGCTTTAAACTATTAAATAACAAAATAGCAAAACTTCCAACAATTTAACTATGTGCTAGCAAATGAGCTTATGCAAGTTTAAAGTTACCAACAAACAATTCTGTTAAATATTTATAAAATACATATGTATAAACAGGATTTGGCATTAAATAACCATCCAAGTTTGATATACCATTAAACGAAATAACCTTTTCTAACCTGAAACTATTCAACTGTGTGCAAATAGAACTATAGATGGTACTATTTACCAACCCCTCCGCACGGGCAGGATATGACGCAAGGTCAATTTTTAAGCGGAGTTTAACAGGTTTGAATTCAGAGTTTTCCTTCTCCTAGACTAGTCGCCTCACCAAGGCTGAAGAACCTAGTCTGTCCTACTAGTTACCCATAGCTGGAGGGAGAATTATTGGATTCATACCTTCCCCAAGGGTATTAGAGCTATGTGAAATGCAACCAGTCTCGTCCAGGATTTGAACTCGTGACGCCGTGTCCATTTCCTACAACGATAACGACTACACCACGGGCACCTCCATAAAACTATAGATGTTGGTTGGTTGGTTGGTTGGTTGGTTGGATTTTATGGCATATCAACCATTGTAGGTTATTTAATGCCAAATACATTTTTATACAAATAATCAGTTCTATTTCAAACATTTCAGTTTAGCATAAGTATACAGTTTAATTAGCAAAAAAGTTCTATTTCAAGCTTGTCAGTTTAATCAAACAGTTCTAATTCTAACAATTCAGTTTAGTATTATTATAGATTTTGTTTACACACAGTTAAATTCAAAACATTTCTATTTCAAACAATTCCTTTTAGTGTAAGTATAGTTCCAATGTCAAAACAGTTCTAATTCAAGTAATTCAGTTTAGCGTAAGTACAGTTTCAATATCAAAAATTTCTATTTCAAACAATTCAGTTTTGCATAATTACGCTATTTATTCCTATGTGACCCATAGATACGACCCTATCAGGCGCTACTACTCTGAGTCAGAGTGTACCTGCGAGCGATGGCATAGAAGTAGTACTCAGCATTCCCCAAAGCTCCAGTATTATTGGAACCTCACCATCAGATTGTTTTGTGTCCTATGCAGGACACTCTTTGGAGGGATAGGTGTTAGATAGCAATACTTAAAACTATTTCACTGTGGACAAACAAATGAGCTTTGGCTCGTTTAAAAATTTTTACTTTAAAGCTATTCACTTACAAATTATATATATATATATATATATATATATATATATATATATATATATTATGTTCGTGGTACACGAAAATTTGTATAAACAAGTAAGAGGCGAAATCATAGGTAACAAGGGGAAAACTATTTTAAAACAATAAAACGGCGTGGGCCCTTTCGTCTGGCACTTGTCTGGGTTATTCACCGGAGAGAATATATATATATATATATATATATATATATGTGTGTGTGTGTGTGTGTGTGTGTGTGTGTGTGTGTGTGTGTGTGTGTGTGTGTGTGTCTAGCCACACTTAAGATGTGATACAACGAAACAGTTTGTCCGTGAATGACAATATATATATATATATATCGAAATTAGCATTAAATAACTTATAAGAGTTTATCCACCATAAAATACAACCCTTCATTCAACTATAGCTGGTGAGAGGAGAAGAGAATGATTCTTGCCTTTTCATGGGGTATTAGCGTGAAGTGACACGCACACAGCTTCGTCTAAAATTAAAACTCTTGTCGTCGATTTCATTTTCAACGGAGGTAAACGTTACGCTAAGCGCGCCTTCTTAACAGCATCTGTTTCGACCACACCAACGCATTTTTCTACTAGATTACATTGTTTCAAAGAAAAAAAAATTTAAAAACCGAATTCCTTTCTTATTCATCTTAATCTGACCACTCCATTATTTGAAAATTCGATTGTCTTCTAATAAAAGGAAGGAAAAAGTCGTCCGAGCTTGCTTTGGTGGTCAGTTTACATACGCCTGTTCATTTGACGGGTCTCTCGTATGTTTTTTCAGTGTCACAATTGTCCGGTGGCATTGTTTGCTTTGGGGGTCTTTGTAATGCATTGATCCTTTGCTGAAATGATTTCTTTGTTTGTTTGGTTGGATTGTATGGCATTTCAACTCTTGTGGTTAATTTAATACCAAATTTTGTTTATTCATCTATATCAAATATATAGGAATTGTTTTGGTTGGATTTTATGGTATATCAACCATTGTAGTTATTTAATGCCAAACCCTCTTTATACATATGTATTAAGTATATAATTTGTTTTGGTTGGGTTTTAAAGCATATCAACCATTATTGGTTATTTAATGCCAAATCCACTTTTTACATATATATTAAATATATAAGATTTGAATTGATTTGGTTTTATGGCATATCAATCATTGCAGGTTATTCACTGCCAAATCCTGTTTATACATATATATTAAATATATATGATTTGTAAACGCATATTTTGTAGATAACATTTCTAACCAGCCAGAGTTCATTTGTTTTCTAGCAGTTAAATGGTTTCATCATCATCATCAGCATCATTGTAAGCGTCTCTAGCATGGATCTCCCCGACCCTCTTTTGCCACTCGTCTCTATCTTCCATCGCTCCCGGGAGGTCTTCCGGGCTACATTCTGTATCGGCACAGAGCTGTTGTATATAGCTTCTAGCTGGTCGTCCAAACTTTGCTCGTCCATGAGAAAGGGTCCACAGGAGTACATCGCTTATGAGGTCGTCCTTACTTCTCTGCATGTCTGGTTCATCTAATGTGGATAGTTTTCGTGATGGGTGGAAGGTGGCCGTACAGCTGCTCTTTTGTAGGGTGTTGCCTCCAGGACTTTTTCGATATTGCTCGGAACTTTCTTGTGTAATTGCCGTCAAGCTTTTTCTCCATACGTTTAGTTAGAGTCCATGTGGTGCATCCATGTAGCAGTATCGACATGACCGCTTCTTCGAAAAAAGTGTGTTTTGTTGTATCAGTCAGATCTGTCTTCCATATGATCAATAGACTATTAACTGTCCATACCTTCGCTCGTCACGTGTTGATAAATAGTTTAAAGTACTGCTATATATCACTTTAATTTAACGACAATCGATTGTTTGTACACAGTTAACTGGATATACATATATGTTCTTTTTGTGAATAGTTTGTATGAAATTGTATTTTTAAAAGAAAGTTAATTTCCAGGGACTCAATTAAGTATAGTATTGCTATTGTTTGAACGATTAAATGGTAGCAAAAATTGCTATTTAACGTAAATAATTTTATTCAACACGATTCAGTTGTACAGAGACAAATGTTTCCAAGTATTGCTATGTAAATATCAATAATTCAATTTTTTTACACAGTTAAATGGTTTCAAGTATTCCACGTTAATGGCTTTATTTGCACATAGATAAATGGTTTCAAATATTGCTATGTAGCACTAACAATCAATTTATTATCAGTCACTTGTTAACACAAAGTCAGAGTCAGAGTCGACCTGGGAGTAATGGCAGTAAAGTGGTACTCAATATTCCCCAAATCTCCAAGACTGGAGATCCACTATCAGATGGTTTAGTGTGATATCCAAGACACCCCCTTAAGATGGGAGACTTACATATTTTACAGCCCTAGCCGACTGGGTGCTTTACAGGAGTTCTTTATACACAGATGTGGCTAATTTTGATTTCGTGACTGATTACCTGGGGTGTCCTCGTGGTGTAATGGTTAAAGCGATGGACTGCGGAATCGTAGTACGTGAGTTCGTACTCCAGTCGCGCTATTACGTTCACTTTCGGACAAATACTCTTGGGAAAGGTATGAACCCCCTTATCTTCCCAGCTATGGGTTAAATAGTACCACTACTGTTCTTCTAGGAGAATGGCTTTGGCATCAAATAACCTAAAAAGAGTTTATATGCCATGAAACAAAGAAACCGAACTGATTGATTATCTGAGAATGAAAACTATGTGGCCTAGTTCGTGTTGTTTAATTCATAAATTATTGGCCATTTCCTCTTTTTGTCTGTTTCTGCCTCAATTTCAAAGTTTTCCTTTATTTTATCATTTATCCTTTCTTCCTTGCTGAATTGTGTCTGGAGTGAAAGATACAATGTTGCTTTGACAGCGTCAAGAAAAAAAAGGAAGAAAAGAAAAATCTCATCCACCCTAAGTTCATTGTTAAGGCTAAATCTTAAACGATACGTAAGCCACAGGTGCGCCTCGATGAGTGTAATATTAGCGATCAAAGGTAGCAAGTTATTACAAGTGAGTTCGATTCTTTCTAAACGCTTCATACTTCGTCCTGTCGTCTTAAAATACACCGACTGAATTCCTTGGAAGGTGGTAAGACTTCGCAAAAGAAAAAAAAAAAGGTCGTGCTGGTGGTAATAAGGTAGATGAAACCAGAATGAAAAAAAAACTCTGTTTCGGATGGAGGATCTCACAGACCTTTTTAAAATGTTTTGTCGAACGAGATTCATACAAGATGCTTTGCCAAGACTGGATATCAATTTCAGCACTATTTTAATGGCATATCAACAATCGATTGTTATTTAACGCCAAAACCGTCTTTGTGGAAAACAAATCGTGGTACTATGGAAAAATCAATTGATTTCCATACAAAACTTTTGATTTTTGTATAAAAATAAGATATAACTTTTGTTTTTATATGTTTTGCATTTTCTGTCCCATCAGCGCTTTTGCTTGAGGTACCAGCTTTTTAAAAAAATCTTTGTGATAGCAGACGATAATATTTGCCTCGCAATATATGAAAGATGGAAACCAAAAATGATTTAATAAATATTTTCCCTTAAATATTGTTAAAATATATTCTTTAACCAAACAGAATCATGTTGCATAGCCGTGATACAACTATACACATATACATGCGGAAACATAATCAACAATAATGACGAACGAAACACACTTCTCTAGAAAAATATACCTCTCACACTTTATTCGAAAGGGTTGCGAAAGGGTTATGTGTGAGTGGTGAGTTGGAGACTGAACAAACCGCAACATATTGATCTCCCAGTTCCTTTGTCTTTAGCAGCACTTCTTTCTCGTTCTGCTGGGATGCTCAATCAGGGGTCCTGAGGGCCCATAGCCCTCTGCTGGGTGCTGGTTCTCACTACAGCCACTTATCTCCAACTCTGACTCCAACTAACTGAACCTGTCTTTGGCCCCGGATTATATAATTGTTTGACCCCCACCTGCTTCTTGTGGGCGTCACATCTGCACCCAATTCAACCCGTCCACAGTCAAGGTTATACCCTGATATCTTCGACCGGATGCATCTGTTCCTTGATCGACGGCTGGGTCGGAGGTCAATATGTTACAATCATAGATAAATTCTTCCACGTTTTATCGAATATAGAGTCAATCTAAATCTTTTAGACAAGGGAATAAAATATACTAAACTTTCATCGGCTACTGAGATTTATCTCTATGCAACTCATCTTTTAGGCTCTATTTCTTTTTGAGTGAAAATTCAATATTCTGTTCTTTCCAGAATAAATTTGTTTCCAACATCGATTAATTATTTCAACAAAGGAGAAATCTTCCTGCTTTTTTGCGATGTTTTTAGGTGCGCTTCTATCAATGTAAAATTTCTTTCTGCTGAGTTTTAAGCGTAACAATACGAATACATATTGGCGTATAAATATATTTCGCCCCTACATAATAATTAATACTCATAAAGATCTCTTACACACATAAAATATATTATTCAGTATTGAAAAAATGCAACTTTCTGGTTAATACCATATTGGGGCATATTAACTCTCTAACTGATATTACCAATTCTTACAGCCAAAGGTACAGTAACTTTTGATGCTTATCAACAAAGTTTTTACTCAAATTAAAGAAATAAGATTTATCGATGGGCACTCAGATGTAAAAACTGTGGCTTTAGTAACATCCAGTGAAGTAGGCTGGCTCTTCTTTCTTAAAAAAAAAAAAGATTATTGAAGCTTCGTAAGTGGAACTGACTCCTTTCCATCAAATATTTCCGGCACAGGTATTGCGTTATATCATGGAATCGTTGCGAAGTGTTGATATGTAATACACATTTTAAAATTTGAGATAGCAGCCATTATATATATATATATGAAGCATAAAATGTTAATGGTAAAATGTTCGGTAAATTAAATCAAGTACCGTCACTAAAGTTTTTATGCAGTGTGAACACTATAATCAATTAAAAAAATGCCATCACTATAATTTTCAAACATTCAAATATATTGTTGTATAGTGGCTCGTAACACGTGACTTCCAGTATCACAGAAGTATAAAAGACGCTGTGTTTCTCAAGCACGGCAAACAGAAGCAGAAGCAGAGAGACAGCTCTGAAAGGACGTCGGTCAGTAGTAAGACCAACTTCGGACGTTACACCTACAGCGAGAGATTTATAATACTAGTCGAACTGTACTACGTGAGTTAATAAATAATCAACTCTTCTTTACTGTGTATCTTTTCCTTACCACGATACAACATATATATATATATATATATATGAAAATAAGCTATTTCATAGATTTCAATTATTAAAACAATATGAGAACAATCAAACGGCAAATCCCTCCATACATTATCGATAAACACACTATAATGGCCGCGGGATTTCGTTTTATATATCTTGCCTTTGGGTTTAGTTAGGCTGAAAACCTTTCAGCTCAGCACATGGGTTAGTTAGGTGCAAACTTGAGCGCAGGTGTTAACGCGTGTGCGGGGAGGACTGGTTGTATGTCGTTCACAGATGTCAATAAAAAATCCCAGATAGAAAATTGTGACCAGCGGATGTAAATGACGTCATGCACCGGAAGCACGCTCGGAGGATTTTGGGGATTTTGAAGAAAGTCAGTTAGTTGAGTTCTGCCCCGGAGGAAGATGAAGGTTGACTTTCGCTTGCTCGCGGAGGCCTTGTGACGGGTGCGTACGTGTTGGAGGGACAGATGGAAAAGTCATCATAGAAAGATTGTGCATCTCTCTTCCTTATGTCAAAACCTTTGACTCAAAGGTAATAAAAGGTGTCGAACCTGAACTAAGAAGTCGTTACGTGTTTTTCGTGTTTCGGGATTCCTATATTCTATGTATATATGTTATGAACATTATATATACGTTTCGCATATCCGTATCATGGGTATGGTACAACACCTCAATTACATGGATACAAAAAAAGATTTTACAATGAAAGTTGTGGTTGTACCTTAGTTAATTGCTGTCCTTACTAACGGGATTTGTCTGACATCCCACCATGTCAGAGTGTGGCACAAGACCGTTTCATTGTGAGGGCCGTGCATTAATTGAGACTCATGCGCGGCAGGTGAAAAAATTCTAATCCCCGTCGGCATTCCCCAGCTGGGGCGCCTCAGGCACCAAGCAATACACTTAGTCCATCCGGAGTAGGCGTAGACTGGGAGGGGGATTGCTCCCTCAGGTCAAGTTCAACCATTGTTGGTTATTTAATACCAAATCTACTTTTGTACACATATTAAGTATATGTGATTTGATTTGGTTGGGTTTAATGGCATATCAACCATTGTTGGTCATTTGATGCTAAATCCACTTTTTACATATATGTTAAATGTATATGATTTGATTTGGTTGGGTTTTATGGCATATCAACCATTGCAGGTTATTCAATGCCAAATGCTGTTTATACATATATAATAGATATATATGAATTGTAAATGCATGTTTTGTAGATAACATTTTTAACCAGCCAGAGTTCATTTGTTTACTAGCAGTTAAATAGTTTCATTATCATCATCATCATCATCATCGTGAGCGTCACTAGCATGGATCTCCCCGACCCTCTTTTGCCAAAGTTTGAAAAATTCTGAACCCCGTCGGCATTCCCCAGCGGAGGCGCCACAGGCACCAAGCAATACACTTAGTCCAGCCGAAGTAGGCGTAGACTGGGGGGGAGGGGTTGCTCCCTCAGGTCAAGTTCTCCTCTACCTACGCCCTACAGGGCTGCTGCCTGGCATTCGCGCTCGCTGGTTGTATGTGAACGATGCTCTTCTTACTTACAGTTAATAAGTAATACAATTCAAGAGATTGGTTTTCTATCTCCGTTGAAAAACGCGGTTAACCTTATTAATGATCCATTTTGCTTCTTTTTTCTTTGTTTCACTCAGATTATCCACTAGTACCACCAGTGATTATACCCTCATGAAACATTGCTTATTGTGAGAGAAGGAAAGAAATTGAAACAATTGTTATTTTTTAAAGGAGAGGTGCCCGTCGTGTAATGGTTATCGTCATAGTAAATGGACACGGCGACACCAGTTCAATTCCTGGACGAGGCTGATTGCATTTCACATAGTACTAATATCCTTGGGAAAGGTATGAATCCAATTATTCTCCCTCCAGCTATGGGTCAATAGTAGGACAGACTAGGTTCTTTAGCCTTGGTGAGGCAACTAGTCTAGGTGAAGGAAAACTCTGAATTCAAACCTGTTAAACTCCGCTTAAAAATTGACCTTGTGTCATATCCTGCTCGATCAGAGGGGTTGGTAAATATGGTTATTTCAGAGAGGAGAATAAGGTCAAAACTCAAAATCCTGACCTTTATAAACTGGGGTTTAGCCAATTTTATCAAAGATATTAACATACCAATTTATTAAAACATTAAAAAGGGAATATGCTTCCAACCAAAATACATCTTAGATGTTGTAAATCTAAGAAATTCATATTGAAAGAATTTTAATAATTTCAAACCCATAAAAACTTCTGCAATATATAATTTATATTCAGATTTTTTAGGCTGTAAATTTCTACTTTTTATTCTTTTAACTAGTTAGATGAAATATGAACAGTTTTGTAAAAATTCTGCTAAACAAAAAAGGTATTCACATAACGGCGTTTGGTTTCAGTTGAGTATTTACTAAAGATTTTTGGTTTTATACCAGCTATGTTTTGGTTTTGAGACGTTGAGGACATTTACAAGAAATAATTGTTCGATTAACTAAATAAATTCTCCCCATAGTATATTCACCCTGTCGGCAAATGTTGCAGAATACACTCATTGCATCTCTATAGAGGTGTAAGACGCGCCCGCCGACTAAAGAAGCAGCTTGGGTGGCGAGATGTAGAGGACGAGATCCTACGGGTTGATCAGTTCACGACCCGGCAACCGAAGTCGTCACGTTACCTGGAACACTCCGCTTTGACCGTTACTGGGTTAGACAGGCAATCGATGAGGCACGATCAGATCAATCGGCCAGTCATACCACGTCCAAGGACCTATACGATTGTCTCGACTATATTTATCGAATTGCTTCACTGGCAAACAAGTATCCAATCCTATTTTATCTTAAAAGTATGAGTGGGTGGTGGCCGAAGGTCAAGTACGCTGAAAAAGCGATACTTAAAACCATTTAAACGGGGAGCAGATAAATGATTTATATTGAATAGAATTATTAGTTTAATGGCAAGACCTGAAACCATTTAACTGCGCGCAAATAAATGATTAATATTATTAACTATATGGAAACAAATGAGTTATATCAAATTAGATAGGAATTCTTGATGTAAAGAATTACTAATAGAATTACTAAAAATGCATACGAATACTAATAATACTAATAAAATTAAGAATAATACATAGGAATTATAATAATAATTATTAATAGAATTACTAATAATATACAGGAATACTTGAAATCATTTAACGGTGTGTAAACAAATGAGCTCTTACTCATTTAAAAATAAAGTTACCAACAAACTATTAGCGAACAAATCTCACACACACACACACATAAATATATATATATATATAAAGAGGATATGGCGTTAAATAACCCACAAGGTTTTGTATGTCACTGAATAAAATAATCAAACCAAACACACATGAACACTAGCTAATATATATAGTCATCCACAGACAGATCTGTTTCGTTCTATCAGAACTCATCAGCGTGGGTAGACATATTAGCTTCCCGTATCTGGGATCGAAACCCGGTTGACTCGAACGCCGATCCAAGTTTATTACCATTCAGCCACGAGGAGCTAGTAGCATTAAAGTAAATTTTGAACGTTTATGAATCACAATTTCGGCTACCGAAACTTCAATTCATATATGAAGAGGCTTGCAATAAACGCTAATGGCAACACAATTACTTCATTTGCCGGAGAACTCAACCCTATGGGGGTAGGGAAGTATATATCTCTATAGTCATCCATAGACAGATTTGTTTCGTTCTATCAGAACTCATCAGTGTGGCTAGACATATTAGCTTCCCGTAACTGGGGTGACCCTGTGTTTCCTGCACTTTGCATTCATCAGGCAGAATCATAAACCTCTTATATATATATATATATATATATATATATATATATATATATATATATATATATATATATATATAAAAGTTAGTACAGTGTAGAAAGAGAGTCAACCAGATTCGGTAATTGTCACTTATGTGAACGATGGATCAAGCCTCGTTCGATGATCGCATAGGTGAGAAACTGACTATCACCCAGCGCGGTTGCCTCTATGAATACGGTATCCTAACTTAGATATCTATGCCCTATCAATGACATTGAAAACTCTTTATAAATATCGTAAACTATATATATATATATATATATATAATCCTTCTGTACGAGTAGGATGCGACAAGAGGTCATTTTTATGCTGTGTTTAACAGCTTTAAAGTCAGAAATTTCCTTCTTTTTCACCAGTTGCATTACCAAGGTTAATGAGCCCAGTCTGCCTGATTATTTACCCATAGCCCGAGGGAAATTCTTGGGATTCATGCTCTTCCCATGGGCATAAGCACTATGTGAAATGCAAGCAGACAAGTCCAAGATTCGAACTCATGTTGCCGGGTCCATTTCCGACGATGATAACGATTACACCACAAAATATTTTCTCGTAAGCTAAGATGAAATTAGTCAGAGAAAAGAATTTTGAATAGATATGGTTAATATTCGTGCAATGAAGTATAGCTGTGATTCTTCGCTGAAAATAAAGGGACATATTTTGTGTATGTTAAATTCTTAAACCTGAGTGTAGCGATGTAGTTGGAGAAAAAAAATTATGACGAAAATGTAAGTCTGAATGTAAGCGAAATATTTTAACAATAGTAATATCAAATTTATGTTAAAACCAACGATAGATAAGCGATGTTGAAATAAAACGCATCCTTAAAAGAAAATTATTTAAGTTTTCCCCCAAAAGAAAAAAAAACGATAAGTAGTTAAGTAAGTATAGACAATTCCATACTTACCGAAGAAATATCTATTTCTTCGTTTATTTATACAATTTAGGTAGGCTCGAAATTTGCTAAAGAAATTCACGATTTATCAATAAATCTAATTGCCGAAGAAATAGTATTTTAAATATATTTTGAGGGAAGTGATTCCTAAAATTATCTTAAGTTTCGATCCTTCAAATTTTTCGCTATAAGATAAATAGTTTCGTCAGATAAATATCCCAAATGCACCGGTTTGTTGATAATTGCAGAAATACAGATTCAAAAATTACAGTTTCTAGAGCCATCTTTTAAATAAAAACTAACACATTTTTTTTGCATTGAAATCAGTTGAGTATATATATATATATATATATATATTATGATGGCTTGTTGACCGCAAAGCTATTGTTTGTTTTATGACGGTATGTGTATGTACTATTAAGTACTAAACACTTTTAGTAAAGTTCGGATGACACCAGCAAAGATGAGTGTCAATTTGTAAAGACTATGCAATTCCTATTATGTCACAAAAGAAATGGATTTAACTGCTAAAATGTGAGGATAGAATAACATCGTCAGGTCAAAAAATAATGGAGCGCTAACTCAGTATAATCAGTCACCTGTGTCGATCACAACATAAATCTCATACCAAGATTGTAAATTGAGTCGGGAGCTCCTCACTAAAAATAAGATTCCTTCGCTTATTGATACATTTACAAGTTTAAAAAAAAAAAAAAGGTCGTTTCTACTTGAACTGCGGAGTATGTTGTCTCGACTTTCCAGTAACGCTATCATCTCACCGTATAATTCGAAATGACACCACTGAATTAACGATTCCTGGATGAGATCTTGTACGCCGACTTCACGCGTGAATTTCTTGAAAATGCTATTTTCGTTCACATTCAGAATAAGAAGGTGTCATCATGTCAGTTAATTCAAATCTGACATCATTGAATTCACGCTTCGTTACTAAGATTCGGGTTTGAAATTTTGTTTGCTCGGTGACGAGGTAAAGATTCGAGTGAACACTAGCCAGGACAACGTGAAGATAGTCGAAAGTTACGGCCCCCATTTTGGGGTGGGCTCCTAAAAGGGTTCTCACACCAGACTTGAAACTGCGGAGACGAAACCATTAAGCAAACACGTTAGAATAACAACTGAAAACCAACAGGAAAATTCAAGGTCCGTCTCTGCTCTCTTTCTCCTAATGACATGTTTTCCTTTGTCCAGCTCACGTGAGCAATACAGCTTTCAAAATCTCTCTTTTTTCCGACAACTACATAAAAAGCATAGTCGTGAATAAATAATTGTGTTAGTAAACTAAGGCATAGTTTCATGTGTTCGTCACTTTTACCCACGCCGAGGTTAAAACAGGGCCCATAATATGTAGCGATACAGCCATTAACACGTTAGCACGTGGTGGTATAAACGTCTATTTAATACCGTTCTGGTATACCCTCCCTGTTATATAAAGAGGTTGCAACTTGATCTTGCTTTTCCGCTCTGTAAGGCAAGATCAAGAAAGTCTGGTGATATTCTAAGATGCTGCGGCTTTGCTTTGGGTTAGTGGTAATGATACTTGGATCCTGGAACCATGCTTGACCTCTGAGTCATGATCTGATGAAGGGTTTGTTGGCCTAATAGCAGTTGCTTTTTTTTTTTCAGATAAAAAATTAAAACAAATAAAAATGCGCTGTGGGTTTTAAATAAGAAGGTGCAGTCTCCTCTGTAGCAAGTCCTGAAAGTAATAGACCAGTGGACATACTTCGGCAGCAGTATCCAATCTACTGAAAGCGATGCCAGTATACTTATAAGGAAACTGTGGACTGCTATTGAAATCTGATCTCTCTGATAAAATAAAATGGGATTTCTTCCAAGCTGTGATTGCGTCAGTACTGCTGTATGGATGCACTACCTGGACTCTAACGGAACGCACGGAGAAATGCTACGTACTGTTTTGAAAAAATCCTGGAAGCAGCACTCCACAAAGCAGCAGCAGTACGACCACAAACCATCCAATTAAGACGAAAAAGACACTCTTGGCACTGTAGTAATTTACTAAGCGTTTTGCTCAGATGTGGCACAAGGCCGTATGAATGGGGAACCCAATGAGAATCGAACTCACTCATGAATGTTTGCTAGTCTAGCTTTCCAACCATTACACCACCAGAGAGAAGAAGTAAGGACGAACTCATAAGCGATGTCCTCAAATACACTCGTACACATGAACCAATCAGTGTTGGCCGACCAGAAAAGACGTATATACATCAGTACTGTTCGGGCATAGCCTTGTTGACTTTAGCCGTAGAATATGCCGACTGCATCTCAACAAAGGACAGAGACACCCTTCCAAGATGAGAGTCCTGTATATGAAGCTTGATAATCTGATGGTTAACTTCCAGTCTTGGAGCTTTGAGGAATGTTGAGTACCCCTTCATTGCCATTACACCCAGGTCCACTCAGACCTGGAATAGGTCCTATTTATGGGTACCTGTTAGGGTCTTATTTATGAGTTAAATAGAACTAATTAATTATGATTATACTTGAAACCATTAAACTATGCGCAAACAAATGATTAATGTTGAATTGAACAATTAGCATTAGATAGCAATAGTTAATTGTATGCAAATAAATGACCGTTAAATCGAGTTATTTTCATTTCATTGGACTAGTGGGGAGAGTGTTCGCCAATGGCCCGGGAGACCAGGATTCAATCTGAGGTCGAGTCATACCAAAGATTCCAAAAATAGTACTTGATGTTACCTTGCTTCGAACTCAGCATTATAAGGTACGGATCTAAGGTAAAGATGAACAATCCAAGGAAAAGAGTCGGTAGCGCCCACGGCTACACCTCGGTGTAGAAGCTATTGAAAAGAGAACCTTCGGGTTGCTCTCGACTATGATCGCTAACTTCACATACTTTTTAGTATCACATTACAATACTTGGGATAAATTCACTGTGAGCAAACTAATATTTAATGTTAAAAAGAATAACTACTGTTAGTTAGTACTACTTAAAACCATTTAACGATTTAACTTAAAACCATTTAACTAACTGTGTTAGCGATACTTGAAACCATTTTAATGTGTCCCAATAAAACTATTTGTGGTAGATAGCAATACTAGAAACCATTTAACTGTGTACAAAAATTACCTTTAGTTCACTAAAATATAGCGAACACGCAAATTGTTAATTTACAAATAATATATTTACATATATAGTCATCCACAGACAGATCTGTTTCGTTCTATCAGAACTCATCAGTGTGGCTTTAGCTTACCGTAGGTGTGATCGAAACCCGGTTGATTCAAACGTCAAGCCAAGCTTCTAACCATTCAGCCACAAGGGGCCATTAGCTACCAAGTACATTTTTAAACGGTTATGAATCACAATTACTGTTGTTTACATACATAAATTCAACGGCTACCGAGACCTGAATTCATATATGAAGAGGCTTGCAACAAACGCTAATAGCAACACGATTATTTCTTCGCCAGAGAACTCAACTATATATATATATATATATATATATATATATATATATATATATATATATATATATATATATAGGGGGTTAGGCAGCAGTTGTTCATTCAAGCATGTTTCATTAAATAATAAAGACACATTTTGTCAGTATAATTTATTTAAGATCCTTTCTAGTTAGTCTGTTTTATCCAACACTGCGTTCCCATATTTTTGTTATGGTATAAACTTTCAAAACTTTCAAAACTCTTTTAAAAAATAAACACAAGCAAGCAACCCCAGATGATGGCCTATGAAGGGTCCGAAAGCGCTCGAGACAATTTTGGGAAATTCATCTACCAATTCAAACCTGAAACTAAGACACTTATCAGAAAACTTGAAAGGTTCTTAAATAAATTATACTGAGAAAATGTATCTTTATTATTTAATGAAACATACACACATATATATATGGAAGTAAATAATGGGTTGTAATCAAACAATATGTAGAGAAAAATTGATAATAAGGTAATCCAAGTGGAATGAGAGATTTGTTGAGAAGTCGACACTATAGCGTTTCGGTTCTCCATCGTTGACTTAACATTGCTAATGTATCACCCTTCATGATCCTGATGATGGTTCAGTAGAACCGAAACGCTACAGTGTCGACTTCTCAATAATTCTGTCCTTCCACTTGGATTACCTTGTTATCAATTTCTCTCTCTCTCTCTCTCTATATATATATATATATATATATACAGTCGCGTCCGAAACTAAGGGACAAAATTTTAAAACCTAATATTTGTTAGAAATAACAACTGTGAAAAGCTAAATTTTTGACAACTGCTAGTCGTTATCATTCATAATAACATACTAAAATTTGAATCATTTGCAAAGGATAGAAAAAGAATTATAACAATTATTTATTTATTTTCAAATTTCGAACGTCAAAATGTAAGAGACAAAATTGAGAAAAACAATTTTAAACAGTATGCGATATTCAAATTTTTTGATTTCCTCAAAGAATAAGTCTTACTTAGTCATTTGTAAACGTTGCATCAGCTGGCACCATGGCGAAACGCCAAAAACTTGATTACTCTGCGAGACAAGCTATTGTGAAGCTACACAGGGAAAAGCACACCATTAGAGAGATTTCAGAGAAAGTGAAACGTTCCAAGAGTGTTGTAGGCAGGGTTGTTAAATCCTACAATTATACTGGCAAAATAGTTAGTGCTTTTAAAACCAGCAGACCCCGCAAAACTTCGGCAAGAGAAGATCGAATAATTCAGCGTATGGCATTAAAGGACCGTTTTAAGTCTTGCACAGAAATTAAAAGGGTTATGAATAGTACCTCATGTGTTAATGTGTCAAGACAGACTGTTTCTAGACGACTGCAAGAAATAGGGCTGTGTAATCGAACCCCAAGGAAGAAACCACTTGTTAGTTCGAAGAATAAGAAGAAGAGATTAGAGTTTGCAAACAGGTATGTAATTTGGACATATGAAAATTGGGCAAAAGTATTTTTCAGTGATGAAAGCAAGTTTAATTTATTTGGAAATGATGGAAAAAACAATGTAAAAAGACGTATTGGTGAAAGATTAAGTGCAAAGTGTACTAAGAAAAATGTCAAGTTTGGGGTCGGAAGCGTCATGGTATTTCGAATGTTTTCTAGCCAAGGTACAACGCCTCTTGTCCGGTTACAAACTCGTGTAAACGCTCAGATCTATAAAAACATTGAAGATCATGTTGTGCCAATCATACAGAATTCAGGTTTCGATAGGGCTACCTTAATGCAAGATATTGCCCCATGTCACAAGGCAAAGGTGGTAATGAGTTACCTTAGAGAGCAAGATTTCGAAATTATGGATTGGCCACCGCAAAGTCCTAACTTAGATCCAATAGAAAATCTTTGGAAGACCTTAGGAGTGAAAGTTATGGAAAGAAATCCCACTAATACGGAGGATTTGTGGGTGAAGCTTCAAGAAGAATGGTCTAAAATTAGTATCGAGGATTGTCAAGAACTGATTCGTTCTTGTAGTCGAAGATGTGCAGCTGTTATTGAGAGCAAGGGCTCATTTACTAAATATTGATTGTACATGTATTTTTATTGTTTTTTTTTTTTGGCTGTTCACATTGTTTTTCTCAATTTTGTCCCTTACTTTTGGACGTTCGAAATTTGAAAATAAATAAATAATTGTTATAATTCTTTTTCTATCCTTTGCAAATGATTCAAATTTTAGCATGTTATTATGGATGATAACGACTAGCAGTTGTCAAAATTTCAGCTTTTCACAGTTGTTATTTCTAACAAATATTAGGTTTTAAAATTTAGTCCCTTAGTTTTGGACGCTACTATATATATATATATATATATATATATATATATATAAAGATTCGTTGGTACGTGCAAAATTTAACAACGGCTATAAGAAGCGAATTCATTCTAAAATACTTTAAAATTCTTCAAGAAACATATGTATTAAAAGTATTTTAAAATGCATACACTTTTTAAAGAATTTCAAAGTATTGTTATATTTTGACCTTCGACCCGGCCCAAAAATGCTATTCTAAGGTGATACACCGGAAGGAAGTGACACATTCCAATGGCCAGTAATCGAAAGATATCGCGTGGGAGGATTAAGGCTTATGATATGGGACAAGGTGAACGTCCCATTGTGCCACTACAGTGATGCACCGCAAGAGAGTAACCTCTGAACTGCATGACACTTATTTCCGCTTGATGACGATTAAACATTCGATTTCAAAGATCCAGTGGGCGATCGTGTGGGCGTTGAATTATTATATAATTGAGTTGAGTTGGGGTTCCAAAGCAGTTGCCAGCAGACTTCCAGAGAGTTAGAGACCAGATGTGGTAGGGAAAGCCACACCCGACCGAGGGGTTCCTCGGAAACCCCCGATGGAGTGGACCTCAACATCAGGAGAACAAGAAAGATACAACGTGACGGTCATAACAGTGGGGTCAAAATATGAACTTTATGTTCGGTCTCCAGCACCCTCTCGCATGCAAAACCTTGAACAACCCTTTCGAACCCTTGCAATAAAGTGAGAGGTGAATATTTTTCTAAAGAAGCCTTCATGCGTCCTTCATTCCTGCGTTTTCCTTCATGTGTCTTTATCGTTGTGTCATTGTGATGCTGCATGAACGTGTAAATGACTATATAACATTGTCCAATTTGGTGCTTTTGTCAGCAGAGTTCTTCAAGGATTCAAAACAAACCTGGTTACCGTAAACGACAATTTTAAGCATCACAACACGACATCAACGAAGAGGGACAAAGAAAAATGCTGAATTGAAAGAAGTAAAAAGAAATAAAAACAAGAACAAACCATCAACAATAAGAGGAACGGACCGGCGCGGAAAGAACAGAAAAGAAGAAAACAATGCAACGTGCTGGAAGAAAAGATGAAAAAAAAGAAAGAAGAAAAAAATTTGTAAGTTAATTGCTGCATTCTTATAATTCTATCTCTCTGTCGATTAATTTGGGTATGATTGTGAAAGATTTGTTTTAATGACAAGGGCCTTTCTAGAAGCATAAAATTGGAAATAATTTTTTTTTAAATGTGTGGTCCCTAGATAAAAATTGAAATTACTGCTATGTGTAATATTGTATCGAAGTGAGGGAGGAAAAAAGATGAGAGAAAAAAAAAAGATGACTAGGGGAAAGTTGCTGTCCGTTTTTTGATAGACAGCTTATCGTAAACAATAAATTTTATGAATGGGGATTTTTTATCGCAAATAGGTCTTTGTGAAAAAAAAAAAATTCGTTGTAGCTTTTCATTGGTCCAGACAAGTGGTGATTGAAAATTAGAATTTCAGTCCAAGATTTGGAATCCCGCATATCTGTAGTTAAGATCTTTTGGGCAAGTTTTTATGTTTGAAACTTGTGGATTGGAAGTGAGAATTTTAATCTGAGAAATGGAATCTTGGGAGCATCGATGGGGTTGTCCATGAATTTCGCACATTGGTGTTTGTCTGAAGAATGCGCATATGATTTTTCGATATTTATGAAGTTGGAAGAATCGATATTTTCGGCGCTGGTTGAATCAGGCCGGTTGTTTTGCTGTGGAAATTGTTGATATCAATTATTGAAGACATAGGTATTGTCTTGAAAACGGTCTTGTCGTGGAGGCAGAGTAACTAAGAGACAGATGTTTTTTTGTGTCTGACGAAGCAGACAGGTATTTTGTGAGTTCCCCCTGGAGTGAAGCTTTGAGATTGTTATTGGGGAAGATATTTTGAAACAGGGTTTTGGATGTAATTAAGAGATGCGCAGAATTTTGACGGAACCAAGTGTGGCGAAGATTCGCAGATTCGGAAATATTTTGAATTGGGAAATGTTGGCAGAATTTATAAAAGTTTGGGTTGTTTAGAAAAAAAATAACCCCGGTATATTTTGTGAAAAGAAAAAAGAAGAAGAATGCTCGTAAGCTATTGAAAAAGTTGTATTATAAATCAGGCTTAAATTATGGTACTGTAGACTGAAATTGAATAAACTGGGAGGCGAACCTTTAGTTATCATGTTAAGGTAAAGACAGAGAGGTAGATATAAGGTTGAAAAAAAATAAGGGACATTGAATGAGCAATTTATTATAAAAAAAAAAAGAAAAAAAAAGTAAAAAGAAAATGAAAACAAAAACAAAAACGTACAGGAAAATAGAAGAAAAAAAAAAAGACGGAGAAGAAAAAAGAGAAGAAACTTGAACATTGTTGAACACAGCATATGTAAAAAAAAAGAAAGAAAGAACAGACATTTTTAGTAAAATAGACAGTACATCAGTACATAGATTGAAAAAAAGAAGAAAAGAAAACTGAACATTTTTCAACTGTGATTGTAACATTGTTTACACTTGTTGTAAAGTGAAAAATTTTTTGAGTTTGAGTCTAAAAGCGACATTAGAATTTTTTTTTCCTGTTCATATTATGAATTTTGACGAAAACCATTTACAGAAGATTTTATTCTAGGTTTACTAATATTTGTAATTATATTGATTCTAAAATTTTTGTTTTAGAAATTGGGGTTTTCGTGGAATAGGAAATATTTTTTGTGGGGGGTTTCTGTTTTGAGGAATCAGTGGCTGACGCGAGAATAGGACAGACATTAATCCAATTGGTTTCAGATTGTTGATGGGTAGACGGCAAGGAAAGCAATTCTATCGAAGAATTCGCCGGCCCATGAAGCTGTTCTATTTCTTAGTTTGGAGTTCCGAGAATGGAATAAAAGAAAAAAGGCGTGGCCTACTCCAAAATTTTGTGGATAATGTCTGAGTCTTTCAGTCACGATGGTGTTTTAGATTCGTGTGTGATTTGGAAAAGTGAAACGGATCTGGGAAAGGTGAGATGCCTATATATTGGTAGCCACGAGGGTTCCTGATTAAATGGAAAAGAAAACCCGACGCGGGTTTGATCAGGTAAGGCATGTTCCTCAAGGGCTTGCAAACCAATGGGCATTGAAACGGAAACTTAATGAAAAAAAAAAAAAAATGGGTAACACATTGCTAATTAGTGTTTTGCGTTGACTATTTTAGGTGGTTTAAAGCATGCGTGCCAGATTGTGATATGTTCGGATGTATTGTGATACTTTGTTTTGGGCCATGATTTTTGTGGATTTTTGTGGAATGTTTTGGGCCTTGAAGATATTGTGTTTTAGTTTATGAAATTCTCCGGTTACTCCAGGTAGGAACCTGTTGAGCAAAGAACTGGAGTGTGGTCATGTGGAATTCAGGCGAAATGTATTGCTGGAATGACCAGGGTCACTAAGTTTGTGACCAGGATCTGGGACCAGAGTATGGTCTTTTAGGGTTTTGAAATTTCTTCAAGGAATTATGGAGGGCCCGTTGTGTTGAGAGGATAAATGATGCATCCGTATTGTACCTTGATGCACACATGTCAAGATGGCCAACCACGCAAAGATAGTAAGAGAAATTTAGATAATAATTAGCCGGGCAAGTGTTACAAAGAGAGAAGATCGCCTTCTAAGTAAGATTTTGTTGCTGTAGTTCAAGTGATTCATTTTGTGTTTTCAGACATCATTGTCCTTGTAAATCATTCTGTAAAATATATGTGAGGGTGATGGAGACGAACGTGAAGAAAATTCCACATGTGGAATTTTGAAAAATAATTAACAGATGAATGTTATATTTTGACCTTCGACCCGGCCCAAAAATGCTATTCCAAGGTGATACACCGGAAGGAAGTGACACATTCCAATGGCCAGTAATCGAAAGAGATCGCGTGGGCGGATTAAGGCTTATGATATGGGGCAAGGTGAACGTCCCATTGTGCCACTACAGTGATGCACCGCAAGAGAGTAACCTCTGAACTGCATGACACTTATTTCCGCTTGATGACGATTAAACATTCGATTTCAAAGATCCAGTGGGCGATCGTGTGGGCGTTGAATTATTATATAATTGAGTTGAGTTGGGGTTCCAAAGCAGTTGCCAGCAGACTTCCAGAGAGTTAGAGACCAGATGTGGTAGGGAAAGCCACACCCGACCGAGGGGTCCCTCGGAAACCCCGATGGAGTGGACCCCAACATTAGGAGAACAAGAAAGATACAACGTGACGGTCATAACAGTGGGGTCAAAATATGAAGTTTATGTTCGGTCTCCAGCACCCTCTCACATGCAAAACCTTGAACAACCCTTTCGAACCCTTGCAATAAAGTGAGAGGTGAATATTTTTCTAAAGAAGTCCTTCATGCGTCCTTCATTCCTGCGTTTTCCTTCATGCATCTTTATCGTTGTGTCGCTGTGAATTATTCCTCATATATATGTGCATATATGTAGATGTGAATCTACGTATGTGACTCTATAACAGTATCTTAAAATGCATTCGCTGCGCAAAGCTGTTTTTAAATGTAAAAATATATATATATATATATATATATGGGGGGTAGTCTTTCATCGTTAATACATATTTGATTAAACAAAATAGAGATTCTTTGTCCATACATTTTTGTATTTATCCTTTCGAATCGCAGCATGAAATTTTGTGGTATCTGGCAGGAATTGGTTAATAAAACACGCATGATTAATTGGTTCCCTAGTACTTTCTGTGCGATCTTGGGCCATCATCAGGGGTGTGTATATTGCAAAAGGATGTCTATATTATGTAATATAATATATATATATATGTGTGTGTGTGTGTGTGTGTGTGTGTGTGTGTGTGTGTGTGAATAAGCAGGATCTGGCATTACATATCCTATAAGGATTGATATCCATTAAAACACAACCAACTAATATCTTTTCCGAAGAGTTTGAAGACTAAAAATAAAGTAGCGTTTTAACAGTCTTATCTCAGGATTATTTTCTAAATCTTATTATAACATATGTTTCTTTTTACGATAGCATTTAATATCTTACAGGCCATAAACATCGCTACTATTAACTGGTTTGATATACTTTTTGGAGATACTTTTATTTACATATACGAGACTGGAATAAGAAATCTGTAGTCTGATACATAGTAACTTGCTGAATCTTTATCTTTTCGTGTGTAAAATAAATGTTCTTATCGCTATGTTCCAAAGTCACTGATGTATCTCTGTTGCATTTAATCATATATGTTTATGGTAATGGGGATAACTCGCCATTGCCCAGACACATGTTGAAACGTTTCTGTTGCGCTTAAGTGATTTGAAGGTGGTTTAATTCTAAATTGAGATAGTTTTCTAATGCTTGTTTTAGGTTGCTCTGATGTGTGAAGCCTTTGGGTAAATATAAGAAGATTTTAAAATAAAAGTGAGCAATAAAAAATACTTCCAGACTTTATACATTGAAAATAACCCCTCTCCAGTATCTTTTACCAAGTGATTAGACGTAATGCAAAATTATGACTAAACATCTTGTAGTCTTGATTTTTAATTTGGCCGCTAGGGTGTTCTGTAGGATTCACTCTACTCTGATCTTTCATTTGAGTAGATAATCAGCATTTTTATTTTTATTTTTGTGAAATTAATTTGACCACTAGAGGACTAAGTAGGTTTTATCTTTCTCTTATCTTCCAATGTACTGGGTATTGCATGAAACAGCATCTGAAAATGAGGCTTCAGACTTGGAATTTAATGAATTTGGAGTATCCCTTCATTACCATGACTGCCAGATCCACTCTGATCCGGAGTATGTAGTTCTCGTTAGGGTCCCATCTGTAGGTTAAATAGAATTTTTCAATGTGGAGGTGCCCGTGGTGTAATGGTTATCGTCGTAGGAAATGGACACGGCGACACGAGTTCAAATCCTAGACGAGACGAATTGCACTTCACATAGCACTAATACCCTTGGGAAAGGTATGAATCCAATAATTCTCCCTCCAGCTATGGGTAAATAGTAGGACAGACTAGGTTCTTCAGCCTTGTTGAGGAAGGTAAAACTCTGAATTCAAACCTGTTAAACTCCTCTTAAAAATTGACCTTGTGTCATATCCTGCCCGAGCGGAGAGGTTGGGTAAATAGTAAATAGAATTTTTCAATCTTTTACGAGGGATTATTATCAATATTAAATAGAACTATTTGTGTCAAATAGCAATACTTGAAACCATTTAATTGTCTGGAAATGGTTAATCGTGTGTAAACAAATAACTAATGTTGAATAGATTTAGTTGAATTTTATGGCATACGAACCCTTGTAGGTTATTCAATACCGAATCCACTTTATACCCATGATATGTAAATGTATCGCTTTTGAAAACATTTTAAACAAGCCTTAACTTTTTGTATATATATGAACAGGATCTGGCATTGCATATCCTATAAGGATTGATATCCATTAAAACACAACCGACCAATATATTTTCCGAAGAGTTTGCGTACAGTAAAGACATCGACACACAGCTAACGAAGGCATGGACAGCTATCGATAGGCTCTCGATCATATGGAAATAAAACCTGAGCGATAAAATGAAACGCAGTTTCTTCCAGGCTGCGGTCGTGTCGATACTGCTATATGGATGCACTACCTGGACGCTGACTAAACGGCTGGAGAATAAGCTAGACGGCAATTATACAAGAATTCTGAGAGCAATATTGAACAAGCCCTGGCAGCAACACCCCACAAGGCACCAACTATACGGTCACCTACCACCTATCACGAAAACTATCCAAGCTAGACGAACCAGACATGCCGGATACTGCTGGAGAAGCAAGGACGAGCTCGTAAGTGATGTACTCCTGTGGACCCTCACATATGGACGACCAGCTCGAACATACATACAGCAGCTATGTGATGATACGGAATGTAACCCTGAAGACCTGCCAGAGGCGATGAATGATAGGGAGACGTGGAGAGAGAGGGTCAGGGATATCCATGCTGGCCGCACGACATGATGATGATGAAATAAAGTAGCGTTTTAACAGTCTTATCTCAGGATTATTTTCTAAATCTTATTATATGCTTCTTTTTAGGAAGCATTTGTTATCTTACAGGCCATAAGCATCGCAACTATTAACTGGTTTCATATACTTTTTAGAAATACTTTAATTTACATATACGAGACTGGTTATAGTATACAGTTAAATGGTTTTACATATGATTTGTAGATCAATAGTTTGTTAGTTGTCTTATGTTTAAATGAGTCAGAGCTAATTTGTTTGCTCACAGTCAAATGGTTCCAAATATAAGCTGGCAACCGTAGTTGAGGGCGACCCGAAGGCTAACTTTTCGATAGCTACTACACCAATGTGTAGGAGAGGGCACTACTCCTTTCCCTGGATTGCTTCACTTTACCCTTAATCCGTACCTTATAATGCTGAGTGTTAAGTAAGAAGGAATCAAGTACCATTTTTTGAGTCTGGGATTGAACCCAGGTCACCCAAACCATTGGCGAACACTCTAACCATCATGCCAATGTCCAGTTATCGTGCCAAATTCCGGTTCCAAATATAATTACACGAATGGTTCTATTTAGCATTAATAATTTGTTTTTCTTCACTGAAATGATTTCAGATATTGTTGACATAAATAGTTTTATATGCACACAGTTAAATATTTTCTAACAATTCAATTTAGCATAGTCATTCGTTTGCGCTCAGTGTGAATGTCAAAGACTTATATTTGACCCCCTGATTGGATCCTATCAGGAGCTAGCACTACAGGCCAGAGTAGACCTGGGAACCATGGCATTGAAGGGATACTCCGCATTCCCTAAAGGTCCAGAACTGGAGCCTCACCATCAGATTGTTTAGTGACATATCAGGACACTCACTGAGGGAGATGAAGTCGGTGTCTTTTACAGCCCCAGCCAATTGGGCAGTATTAAATAGAGTTATTAGTGTTAGATAGGAATACTTGAAACCATTTAACTGTTTGGAAAAAATTATCAATATTAAAAAGGATTACCAGTGTTACATTACACTTCTTGAGACAATACAATTCTATGCAAACAAATAATCCCTGGCTGGTTTTAAAATAATCTTACCTGCAAACTATTCGCTTACAAACAATATACGAGGTGCATACGATTAGTTTCCAGACTTTTTTCGTATAGGCATTTAAAATTGTCGTAGATTCTTGAAAATTCTGTATCTTATTGCTATACATCTTATGATTTCACGTTCAAATGAATAGCTACAGCAGGAATTGGAATACACCCTGCTAAAACCTGATTGTTACAGCTGGTGAATTTCAAAAATGCAATCTAACACTTCCGAAGAACTATATGCAATAAAATTCTGTTTTAAACTTGGAAAAATGCTGCAGAAACGTATGGAATGCTTCAGACATCTTTTCGACCATCTTGCATGAAGCGAGCATCAGTTTTTGAGTGGCATAAGAGATGCAAAGAAGGCAGGGAGTCTGTGAGGATTGATGAGAGGTGTGGGAGGAGTAAGGAAGTCAATAAACCAGAGTTGATTGGCCAAAGTGTTAGGGTTAGGGTTATTATGTTGAGGTTTTAATGGAGTTCAGGAAGAGATTCCGTCGGAAGAGACCAGCACTCTTCAAATCGGGCTAGGAGCATTTCCACCAGGACAATACAACAGTACACAAATCCATTCTTGTCACAGACTATTTGACCAAGATGGGCATCAAGACAGTTCGTCATCCTCCCTATAGTCCAGACCTTGCTCCCTGCTTTCGTTATGAGACAATTGAGGAGGCGAAAGAGGCTGTGACGAAGGTCATTGACACGGTCACACAAGAGGATTTGCATGGGGCCTTTCAGAAGTTTTTGGAAAGGTACAACAAGTGCATTGCAGCTGGAGGAGATTACTTTGAAGGAGACTAGAGACTCATGTGTGTATTATCAATAAAAGTGCCCATACGAAAAAAGTCTGGAAACTTATCGTATGCACCTCGTACATGTATAAAGAGGATTTGGCATTAAATAACTTACACTGCTCGATATGGCATAAAAGCAAAACAAACCAAATCCTTTATATTATATATATATATATATGCATTAAATAACCAACAAGGGTTGATATGATATCAAACCCAAACAACCAACCAACTCATCTGATCTTCTACTTGAGGGTATGACAAACAAATATTTTGTAAGAGAGCTCTTTGAGACAAAAAACATGTTTGGTTTGATTTATTTAAAGACATATCAACACTTTAAGGGTAATTTAAAGTCAAAATTCAATTTATTTCTAAATGTTTGATTATAATCATGACTATTCATATTGGGTCTTATTTGCTTTGGTTTATTTGCCTAATGACATATAAACTCTTTATGGGGTATCTAAAGCCAAAATTTGATTCTCTTGTAAATGTATGATTGCAGATGGTCAGTTGGTTGGTCTTTTATTGCATATCGAACCGTTATGGGTTATTTAATGTTAAACCCCGTTTATATATGTATATATATATATATATATATATATTGGTGTGTGTGTATGTATGTGTGTGTGTGTGTGCATATATATATATATATATATACGATCGATTATTTAATCCTAAAATTTGATTTATTTGTAAAGGATTATAATTATGACTATTAATATTTTCAGTGCTCAACTACAATCATATTTTTCATGTCACATGTTTATTTAACAATAGTCATCTTTTGTTTGCACACCGTCATACGGTACCAAGTATTCTTATCTTATAGCAATAACTAGAAGACAATTATATGGTTTCCGGTAACTATTCCGATGTAGCAGTTATATCGTTTTTGTTTGTTTGGGTTTATTGCATATCAACCTTTGTTGGTTATATAATGCCAAATCCATTTTTAAACAAATAAACAGTTCTATTTCAAATAATTCAGTCTAGCATAAGTACACATTTTAATTGTTAAATACATTTTTAATTCAAGCTATTCAATTTAGTTAAACAGTTCTAATTCAAATAATTCAGTTTAGTATAAGAAAAGTTTTTGTTTACACATAGTTAAATGTCAAAACAATTCTTTTTTAAACAATTCAGTTTAGCGTTGCACAATTACTGTCAAAAAGAGTTCCATTTCAAACAATTCAATAAGTGTGTAGTTTAGATATCAAAACAGTTCTTTTTCGAGCAATTTAGTTTAGCAGAAGTATACACTTTAGTTCTATTTGACCCATAGATAGGACCCTATCAGATGCTACCACTCCGGGTCAGAGTGGACCTCGGAGTGATGGCAATGCAGGGGTACTCCGCATTTCCCAAAGCTCCAGTATTACTGGAGCCTTACCATCAGATTGTTTAGGGTCATATCTAGGACACTCGTTGGTGGGGTATTACCCCTCTGCAAACATGCAGTCGGTGTATTCTACAGCCCCAGTCGACTGGGCAAACAGTTATATTGTTTCACATCCTATTCATATTATTAATTTTCACATCCTATTAATATCGTTTCCCATTCTATTAATTTCTGTGAAGATCAATTTGATCCATAGACAGGGTCCTAACAAGTGGGACCATTATAGACGAGAGAGGACAAGGAAGTAACTGCAATTAATGGGTATTCCATACGCCCAGAGATCAAGAATTGGATCATCACCATCGGATACTATTTAGTATCATAGCCAGGTTATTCCCTTTGAGGGTGTGTCTTTCAGTACGTGGAGGATACAGTTGGCATATGTTAAGCGGTTTCTTTTAATTAATGGCATATCAATCTTCGATGGATATTTCATGCCAAAGCCATCCATGTGGAAGAGCAGTAGGGGTCCTATCTAACCTATATCCGAAGGGAATAAAGGAGTTCATACCCTTCCCAAGAGCCTGAAAGAGAACGTAAAAGCATGACTAGAAATCGAACTTGCATATCCAGATCCAAGTATTTGTCCATCTTTCCGCTTTATTCTATTGTAACATAGTGACCCACGATCGAGCCGTCAATCAATAGATGCGCCTGTGTAAGTGGGAAGAGGAGCAGCGAGGAAGGTGCATCCAGTCGAAGATGTTCGAATATCACCTTGACCTGTGGACGTGGTTGAATTCGGTGCAGATGCGTACGCCCACAGGAAGCAGGTGGAAGTCAAACAATTATATAACCGGATACCACAGACGGCTTGAGTCAGTCAGTTCAGTTCTAGTCGCAGTTAGAGTCAGTTGGGGACAAGATGCCGAATTGAGACCCAGCGGCAGACAGAGGGCTTGGGCCCTCAGTGACCCACGGTTGAGCAGCCCAGCCAAGATGAGGAAGAAGTGCTGCTATTGTCGCGAGAATAACTTAAGGTCAATATGTGGCAGTCTGTCCCCGTCTCCAATTCACCTCTCACACATAACCAACATCAACTCTTTCGCAACCCTTTCGAGAATAAAGTGTAAGAGGTATATTTTATAAAGAAGTGTGTTCGTTCGTGCATTGAAGTCGTCATTATGTTTCTGCTTACTGCTGCATGTATATGAGTATGCAGCATTATTTCTACTCGATAGTCTGCCGGAACCGCAAAGTCCACAAGATTGAAAGATATTCTTTTTCTTTTTAATAAACACAAGATCTGTTCCTCAGGCTGGGATTATGTGATCCGTCGGTATCTCTCGGTTTTGTACGTCTCATTTTCTTGTACAGATTCTGATTTGATTCACTTGTAAATGTATGATTGCAAATGGTCAGTTGGTTGGTCTTTTATTGCATATCGAACCGTTATGGGTTATTTAATGTTAAACCCCGTTCATATATATATATATATATATATATTGGTGTGTGTGTATGTATGTGTGTGTGCACATATATATATATATATATATATACGATCGATTATTTAATCCTAAAATTTGATTTTTTTGTAAAGGATTATAATTATGACTATTAATATTTTCAGTGCTCAACTGCAATCATATTTTTCATGTCACATGTTCATTTAACAATAGTCATCTTTTGTTTGCACACCGTCATACGGTACCAAGTATTCTTCAATAACTAGAAGACAATTATATGGTTTCCGGTAACTATTCCGATGTAGCAGTTATATCGTTTTTGTTTGTTTGGGTTTATTGCATATCAACCTTTGTTGGTTATATAATGCCAAATCCATTTTTACACAAATAAACAGTTCTATTTCAAATAATTCAGTCTAGCATAAGTACACATTTTAATTGTCAAATACATTTTTATTTCAAGCTATTCAATTTAGTTAAACAGTTCTAATTCAAACAATTCAGTTTAATATAAGAAAAGTTTTTGTTTATCATAGTTAAATGTCAAAACAATTCTTTTTTAAACAATTCACATCCTATTAATATTGTTAGTTAGATCAAACTTTATTCCCTCGGTCAGTTCGCAGTAGAATACAATTCCCGCCCAGTCATGTCTTGTCCTGTACCTCTTTTACGTTTGTGTGCTGCATTCGCTTATAATGTGGTAAATCGTTTCATCTCTGTCTCAACATAAACAACACTTGCTAATCTATTGCGAATAACGAAATTTCGGAGTTGGTAGTCTTATACGGTGAGGATAGCCAAAAAGCCTATGTTGTAGCTATACACTCAATCATCTTATCTGCCGAAAAATAGGGTTAATGTTATCAAAAAGAAACTATACAAGTGTTTCGAAGAACAAACTGGACAACTAAAATACATACATCTATATAGAAAGTGTCGGTCATTAATAAGTTCATCTGTACCAATATAATTTTGATTAAAAATTATCTTTACAACAAGGACACTAGGATTTTAGCATTAAACATTTAAAACGGATGTTATTAGGTATAATCAATTACCAAAATCTACAGCCTTGAAACTCTATAACCAAGAATATGAATATATAAAAATAAGTAAGTATAGTTGGCGACCGTAGTCGAGGGTGACCAAAAGGTTCCCTTTTCAATAGCTACTACACTGAGGTGTAGGGAAGGGTGCTACTTCTCTCTCTCTCTCTCTCTCTCTCTCTCTCTCTCTCTCCCCATATATATATATATATATACTGGACTAATCCGTTGACCACACCCCAACGGCTCAATTAAATATGTAAACAGTTGACCTACCTTCACAGGTCATTGGGCGCCTTGGGTAGTGTAATAGTTAGCAAGCTTGACTAGTAAACCTGCAAGAGTGAGTTCGAGTCTCATTGGGGTGATTTGTTTTTAGAGCTGATTAGATAACATAAGAGTGAACCAATGTGCCTGAGATTCTCACAAGCAATATTTCACAGATTATAAAAAGTTTTTCTCACCAAAGCAATGACGTTTAGTCTGACCGGCTGTTTTAGCGAATGCTGGTAGAGCGGATGGATTCCTGCCTTTCTCGCGAGGACATTGGCGTGAGAGAAAAGTAAATAACCCCCGCTAGGATATAAACTCAGTTCATTGAGCCCATTTCCTTACACGATAACCGTTATGTTATGCACGCAACTACACACACGCACATCCGCCGATAGATAGATGGATTGATAGATATTTAAAAAATTGAGATAGTCATATCTGATAATGTTGAAATAAAAATTTAAAGAGACTGTGATATATATATATATATATATATAGAGAGAGAGAGAGAGAGAAAGTTAGATAGTGCGAGTAGACTGATAAATTGAAAAATAGATAAACAACAGATAGATAGATAGATAGATAGATAGAATATGAACAGAACAAGATATATATATATATATATATATATATATATATAGAGAGAGAGAGAGAGATAGATAGATAGATATTAACAAATTGAAATAGTCATATATGATTAGGTCGATATGAAGTGATTTAAAGATATATAAAGGTAGAGATAAAAGCAAGCAGATGACTAAACAGAAAACACTCTCTCTCTCTCACACACACACACACACACACACACATATATATATATATATATATATAAATAGATAGATAGATAGATAGATAGATAGTCCTACAGACCTTAACTAATGAACAAAGTGAAATTTTAAACAAATGTCTCTACGAAGGATATTTATAGATTCCCAGTAATCATTATATATATATATATATATATATATATATATATATAACTGTGTTATCACCCTGGTTGGCGGCTGATGAGGCTAGGGTATCGCACGTGCTTTCACACGTTGTATGATGAAAATATATATATATATATATATATATATATATATATATATATATATCAGTGGACACAATAGATAAATAGATAAGGAGAAGGAAAAATGAAGGTGTACTTTTACGTATAACTTTCAAGCAGTCTATTTTGACATTCATCTTTGAATACGGAAATATCACCAGTAACTGATTCAGTTAGTGTGGGCCAAGATTCAGGAGGATTTCACCTCTTAACAGTCTACATAGCTCAAAAAGCCTGATCTGAAAGTTCAGCCTTCTACGTGGGTTGGGCCGGAGATCACCGAACTTTTTAAGACGCCGTGGAATGTTCCTGACTTACGACTCAATTATCATTGTCATTCCTGCAGTCGACTCTGGTGCCGAGCGCAAAACCCGACCAAGCTGCTTACCAACTCTCACATTCTTTCTTTTACTGTTTCATTTATTACTTGTTTTTGTTGGGGATTTTTCATTAATTTCATTTTTATTTTTTGCTTTTATATGGATTTCTTTTCTACTGCCTTTCTATTTTGTTTGTTAGGGGCGCCATGTTTTTGCTTTTCGAGATTTTTGCAACTTCTTTCCATGATATTTTTATGGGGGTTGGGGAAAGGATTTTTTCTTTCTTTCATTTTTTTTTAATTTTCAATTTTTTTTTTATTTATTTGATTAATTT